>OU342742.1:83487572-84172320 GCA_910589775.1 Avena eriantha
TTTTTTGACAAGTCCACACGCTAGGTCCCCCCACCTGTCAGCCGAATGTGGACGGTAGGATTCTGCCCGAGTTATTAAGTAGGGATAAATCACGCTTCACCACTACCCTGACATCCAAAGGCTCCTCTTTCCCGCTGCCCTCCTCCCCTCGCTCATGGCTCTCAGCTCGTGCAGTTCATCTCGGGCGGAATCACAGGTCGGCTCAACGCCGTCAGGCGGTGCCCCCATCAGGTACCGGAGGGCGCCCTATGATTACTACCCCCCATACCCGATATGTTTGTGTTTCGTGCTGAGAAGATGCCAAGATGGATTTCATGGACCGACGAAAATACTGCAGGAAAATTCAGCAACTGCAGGCAGCATCAGAGCGGCAAGTTCCTACTGTAGGTACAATGGTAACCGGATCCGAAAACGTAATGTAATTCTTTTTTTGTTTCCTTCGATCTACTACGCAGGAAGGGAGGGGGACTGGCTGTGACAAGTTTTGTGGATCGAAAAGCCACTGACAGGTTTTCACAGAGAGCTTGTTCAGATCTGCGTGATGCTGTGTGGAACAAGAAAGAGGAGATTCGTGCGATGGAGCGAGAGATCCGGGAGCTTCGCCAGGTGCAGGGGAGGCAGGGGCAGGGAGGTGGAGACAGACGGGCTCAAGATTAGGCCAAATAGTGGACACAATTTCCTCATTATCTGGGCATTATCTGTTGCATTTGCAGTTTATGTTGCCATGTCGTTGTCCAGCAGCTGAAATAAGTTGCTGCTTCGTGGAGTGTAGTAGCGGCTACTAAGAAATTGTTTTCCAGCCCAGAAACTTATCATAAGTGTAATGCCAATAGCAGGGATTTATTAAGTGCCTATAAATAATCATGTATGTGCCACTAACACCCATCGATTTTTGAGAGGATTTAACCGCTCAGCTATCGCGATTGTTCAGATAGTAGTGGCACAGTCACAGTTTTGGATTCAACTAGTGGCCTCGGCCGTATCAAATCCTAAAGTCGCGATACATTTTACTCCGAGTACGGGAGGCAGATTGTTTCGCCCGACAAGTTCCACGCACACAGCTCCAGAGTTTAACCGAACTACATATATAGGTTCAAGTTCAATACATCATTAGGCTGCTACACTGCTAGCCCTCTTTCTCTGCTTGGGTGCCAACTTTCTTCCTCTTTCCTTCACGTCCACTGGCTTCTTCATCTCCTGCCTTCTTCCTCTTCCTGGGTGCCAATTTTCTTACCTTCACGTACCCTGCATCTCCGGGCCGAGGGAAGTCAGGCCAATCAGCACCAGAATCTTGTCCGACATCATCACTCCACTCATTTTGGTTTTCTTCCTGCAGCAAAATCACTGAGTCGGCTGTCTTGTTTCTTACCTTGCGCTTCCTGTAAAAAAATAGTACATGGATTACTACCTTATATCTACAGACTATAAACAATTTTTTTGTGTGAATGTACCATCTCATACCTAGGTTTGGGAGCATTAAGGGGACATCCAGCTGCTCTATGGCCTATAAGATGGCAGGTCTTGCATCTGTTTTTTGCCCTTCGTTGATAGCACAGAAAGCCGAACCCTTCTTCTTGAGAAAAATGCTTAAACCTATTCACCTAGGGTCTTCCCCTTCCCCCTTTTGTAACTAGTTGGCAAAGCTCGAAAGACAGGTTGGACTTGAGGCCACTGAGATGGGGTCTGTACATGGCTCAACTGATCCAGTGTACGCAGCTCTGAACTTTTCCATAGAGTAGTAGTCTAACAATACTGATCCAAATGTGGTAGAGTTCTTTTCATTCACCAAGAAGGCCAAGGCATGGTCGCAAGGTTTCCCGTTATGCTGCCACTCTAAAGCGGGAGCATTCTCAGCAGTTGGATGTTCACAACATCCCTTTTGCCACTCTTGGACATATCGACCACCTCACAGCTTCTGCTGGTTGACGGGAGAACCTTAAGATGAGCAAGTCCCTCAGCTTCTCTTGTGCAGTTGTTGTACAACTAGTGGTAGCATATGCCCTCTAAGTCTCCTACCGAACTCTCTCATTATATTTAACAGCTTCATGATCATACCACATATGTGTCCATCAAGATATTGAACATGACGCACTTTTATGTCCTTCAACCCCCACCCAGTTATTCAGGCATTCTGCAAGGTTGTTGTTTATGATAATCAACTTTGATGTCAGGGTTGAATTGACTCCTCTTCCATAGCTGCGAATGATGGATGGCTAAGTACTCTCGAAGTTCAGGGCTTTCGACAAAAATCTTGCTCATGAATAATCGCTGCTACTAGGTTTGTAAACTCTAGCAGCAGGAAACATGTAACGAAATACGCCGCCTACGTAGTGTGAGTACAAGTTGAGCATCATATGGGTATGGCATTCTCTACCTTTAGCTCGCGGGAACACCTCCTTCACTGCATTCATCAGCCCTTTGCATGCATCCGTGGATATAGCCAATGGATCCATGTGGCCTATTGATCTCCCGAGCTGCCTCATAAACCAGACCCAGTTTCCTCCGTTTCTGTTTCAAACAGCCCGAATGCCACTGGGAACATCCAGTTGTGACCATCAAGTGTTGTGGCAGATGGCAGGCAGCCTTTCCATTTGCCAGTTAGGACAGTGCTGTCTACACTCAGATACGGCCTACAGCCGTCCTTGAATCCATCGATGCAAGGATTAAGCGCCATGAAAAATCTTTGGAAATATATTTTAACCACCTTCTGATTCGGTGTCAATCTCCACAACACTCCCCGGACACCTAGCTTATACCTCCGCCTTGAAGTTGTATAGCATCCTGAAGCTATTGGTCCAATCCCCGTGCAAGAGCCCTAGAGCTTTCTCTTTACCTTTCCAAACCGTGTAATACGGAAGGACAATGTTGTATTTAGAACCGAGGCTAGTCTGAACATTCTTCGCGGTCTCCTTAGGGTTATCCTTTAGTATGGACATAGATTGCATAGCCACCCACTCCGTATCAGCCATTGAGGATTTCAGTTTGCTGCCTGTCGGACACATGTGTGGAGGGCCCATTTTGTTCACCTGCAGCACAGATTCATTTAAAAGATAAGCGGAGTCGACTAGTTGCCAGAAAGATATCGCACATCAATTGTAGTTATGGAGTGAAAAGAGAGAGAGAAAGAGAGTTCTAATGGTTTGCTGCATTCATTGCCCCAATACCCTAATTGCAGTCGACGTAGGTAAGGATCTTGCTGTGATCCTCCATGGACAATGTACCTCGGCCCGTCCATTCATCCACGTTAACTTGCAAACGGCCTCATACCTCTCGGCAGAGTTCTTCAGTCGATAAACGTCGAACTCCCCCTTGATACAAAAATGGCCGGAACGACATCCTGAACTCATGCATGCTCCTGAACTCGGTGCCGACCGGAATTATAGGATTCTCGTGGTCATGTTTCATTTCTTCTACTTCAACACCCAAATCATCGACTGGAATACCAGCCTCATCGTTAAGTTCCTCGTCGATTTCATCATCACCAGATTCTTGATCCTCTACAGTGCCTGCTTCTTCATCCGATTCAGAATCTTCGCCATCGTCTCTAATGCCTAGTACTACACACATCATATTGACTCCCATGGGTGGGGTTGCACCATCGTCTCCACCTGGATGGACAGGAACATTGCTCCAGTCCACCTCACCGACAACTCTGTTTTCTCCAAGACACTCGGTTGGTTCTGCTACAACCACATGGGGTGGTCTTACGTTTGCACGCATCCCAGGTACTTCAGTGGACAAACAGCAGTCAGAATCAATTTCATCTTGAGTGTACAGAACCCTCTTGCTCTTCCTGTGTATGTCCTCCTTCCTGATGTAATCTTTCCTGATGGTATCAGTAGGGCTTAACATCCGCGTTCCATTCCCCATCGAACTAGGCCTTTTGCTGCCGCTCTTGGGTGCGATCTCCTTACTATACTGCCTCCCCTCACGGGTGTTGGCTCCAGGTGCTGGCATTATTGCCTGACCTCTGCGGCGTGTTCTTCTTCGAATTAGCCCTTTTGCTGCTACTATTGGGCGTGTTCTCCTTCATGCTGGCATTATTGCCTGACCCCAACGGCGTGTTCCGCTCCAAATTAGCCCATTTGCTGCTACTATTGGGCGTGTTCTCCTTCGTGCTGACATTATTGCCTGACCTCAGCGGCGTGTTCCGAAATTAGCCCTTTTGCTGCTACTATTGGGTGTGTTCTCCTTCGTGCTAGCATAATTCCCTGACAGCGGCGTGTTCCGCTCCAAATTAGTGTTTTTTCTGCTCCCACTGGGTGTGGTAGCCTCCGTGCTGGCCATCTTCGCCTCTTTGCTACCACTCCTAGGAGTGTTCACCACCGTGCTAGCCCTCTTAGCGTTTTTGCTACTACCGTTCGGTGTGGCATTTTGACTGGATCTCAGGGGTGTACTCTACGGCGTGGTGCCTTTTGTCGTGCGACTCTTGGGCGTCCTCTTCTCTGGCGTGGTCTCCTTGGTGACGTTCTTCTTCAGGGTGCCCTTTCTGGGGATGCTCTTCCTGCTCCTCTTTATGACGCTCCTCTGTAAGACTCTCCTCTGTTTGGAGCCACCCTCAGTCGCACCAGCCCCAGTGATGCCATGGATCAGGTCATGCATGCCTTCTAAAAGTCCATCATCTCTATTGTCGAGTTCCAATTTCTCTCCAACCGTGAGCACTACCAAGTGGAACTAAACTTCACCTCTATAATGTTTCCTTGTAAACGGTATGACTAAATCCCTGGTATCTTTCACTTCGATAGCCTTTTTTCTCCTGTAACCATAATATAACAAACGTGCTTCCTGGGCGGACCCCCACAGCACCTTCACACGTAACGATGCCATCAGGTCAGATAACTCTACCACTTCAGGGTTGTATCTGCCAAGGATTACATCAAACTCATCATAGATTTTTTCTGTGCCATCATCTAATTTTGCAGTATAATCCGCGACACCAATACGAACGATTACTTTGCCATCATCAGGTTCTTTAGGATAGAAACCTCTGAGAGGTTCGAGAGATGGAGCGGCACCATCAGACCCAGCCCCAATGCCACCGCCGCCATCACCAGCGTCATCGTTAGCTGGATTAACCTCGGTGGAAGTACCAGGACCAGGAGCAAGGCGAGGGCCCTTAGCAGCGGGAGCTACATTACATGGTGGACAGGCAGGATCCCTTCTAACGGCAGCCACAATAGGATCAGCTGCTGCCATGCCACCTCGACGATCAGGAGCAGTTCCCACAACAACAGTGTTTCGAGTGCTAGCAGAGTCAAGACCATGAGCTGGCTTTAGACCATCAGCTTGCTAAACCCGAGCACGGGTTCGAGGAGGAGAGAAGGCATGAGTCTTTGCAACAACAGTGGGGCAGCCTCCGGAAGCCTTAGTTTGCTCAACAGTGGCAGGGATTGGGTCAACAATGTCCAAATCAATAACAACACGAGGACGACCAGTACCAACAGATTCCAGAGCATGGGTTCACACAACTTGAGGACGGTTTCGAGGAGGAGCAGCACACAAGGCGGCGGTCTTGGCAACAACAGCGGGGCAGCCTCCGGACGCCTTAGTTTGCTCAACAGCGGCATGGATTGGGTGAGCAGCAGCCGTAGCAACACGGGCACGGGGAAGGGGACGACTAGTACCAGCAGATTCCAGAGCAGAGTTTTCCACAATGGCAATACGGGGACTCCTACGAGGAGGTTGCCTGACAGAAGCATGTCGCGGACGAGGAACCACATTTTTCTCAACAACAGCAGGGGTTCGAGTTAGACCTCCCTGTCCAATAATAGCTGGGCGACTCCCAGTAGCAGGAGCTGCCCCATCCACTATGTTACACACCAGCATAACCACGCGAAGCCTAACATGCTGTTTCATCAACCCAATTAGCTGACTGTCACACGCTATAGGAACCTTGAAGCCTCATTCATCAACGATGCTGAACCGTGCAGTCTACTCTGTCCTCATTTCAGCAAGTTCACGCACAACAGCAACCAAACCAAGGGCAGTGCATAACTGCATAGGTGCTACTTCCATCTTCAGACTCTGAGCCTGTTTCCACGTGCTCTTCCCATGTGCTAATTTATTGAGGTAGCCGCAGATGGCCAGATGAACCGTGTATTTGGGTTCATCGGAGATCCTAGTTGACATAAAATTGGAGACAAAAGATAAGAATTGTTTGTCAGCGTCGTGCTAGCAAACAATTCTATGTTCGATATATCTCTGTAATGCCAATAGCCAGCTAGAAGTTATAGGTAGTGCGAATAGCAAAGAGAAGAGTAGCTCACCCGAAATTAGCCAGAAGTACTTCTTCCTCGGCAAATGGATCTGCCATCCTCCGCGCTGCTCAGCTCGTCGGCGGTAGAGGCGGGCTAGATCGTCGCAACGGCTGGCACGACATTCGGCATTAGAGCTTGGTAGCAGCGAGTAGGCGCAGGAACTTGGCGCCGGAAGTCAAATGCCCGAAGAGATCATTCTGGTTGGAGAGGGGATTTCGACGCTGCCCGGTGCTAGGGTTCATGCGAAAGGAGGGAGGGGGTGGATTTGTGAATTTGGTCAACGCACGATGCTCCTTTAGTATCTCGTTTTGCCTACGTGGTTGCCACGTTGGCGCTCGCGTCATGGAAATATTACCGACATGTGGGTCCCGACCGTCTACTTCACGGGGCAGTTTCACGGCATGTTTGGATTTGGTAGGGGTGAGATGAGTTTGCCTCGAAATGGCCCCTCTTGGTAGTTGGCGGCCCATCTTTTCGAAACGCGGTAATTTCAAGCAACTTAGGTACCGCCATGCGCTGGCCTGCCAACTTTGGTACCGCAGACGAACAAGCCCCATTAAGATGGGCATGATAATTTTGAAGATTCTCACATAAGAATATGAATTGAGGTGAAAGAGAGCATTAAGAAGCAAAAATACACACATTTAAGTCTAACCCACTTCCTATGCAAAGGAATTTTGTAAACAAACAAGTTGTTGAAACCAGAGGCTATTTGCATAGGAAGGCAAAAGAAGTGCAACATAAAAACTTTCAGCATAAAACGAGGAACTTGATATTATTGAGATACATAAGAACACTTTTCCCTCTCTCTTAGTAACTTTCAGTATCATGCATAAATTTAACAACATAGCTATCATAAGGACTATCGTAGCAATGATCACTTATTCTAACAGAAAGCACAGGGATACTAGCTCTCCTAGCACTACTATGTGAAACAATATTAGAGGTATCCTTACAAAGGATAGTGTGACCCTCTTCTTCATATTTAGTAACAAAGTCTTTCACATTTGCTATTATAGGTTCATCAACCATATGTTTATCAGGTTCAATAGCTTTATTTGCACTTTCATTAACCATACTAGCTATCATAGAATGTTCCTTTATCTTAACTGGGAAAGGCATTTTCTCAATATAAGGTTCAGGTAAGACATGATTAGCAGTATAAACTTCAGTATTTCTTGCAGGAACACTCTTAACAATATCTTTATAAGGTTCATGATACTTATTCCACTTCTTTTTAGGCACTTCAATATAGGAAGCAAAAGCCTTAAAATAAGAAGCAATAGCTTGAGAGTCTAGACCATAATCATTTTTAATATTTTGAAAGTCATCAGTTCCCATAAAAGATTCAATGCATTCATAATCATAATTTATACCTGACTTTCTACCTTTGTCATTCTCCCAAGATTTAGCATTGTCTTGAATACGGTCCAGAAGATCCCATTTAGCTTCTTCTTAAATGCGAGTGAATGATCCAGCACAAGAAGTATCCAATAAATCCTTGTCATGTAGAGGGAGCCTTGCATAAAAGTTGTTGATAATAATATTGTTGGGAAGCTCATGAATGGGACTTTGAGCATTAGTGACTTCAATCTCCCCCAAGCTTGAGTTGTACTCTCTCCATCAAGAGGACAAAAGTTGTATATTTGATTCCGATCTTTATGAATCTCACTAGGAGGATAAAATTTTGAATAAAAGAGAGGCACTATTTCCTCCCATTCCAGAGTTTGACCATTCTTCAGCAGCTTATACCATTCTTCAGCTCTTCCTTTCAGTGATAATGAGAATAACTTCTTCTTAACTAGATCTGTAGTAATACCTGCACACTTGAACAACCCGCATAATTCGTGTATAAAGAGTAAATGATCACCGGGATGGACAGTTCCATCCCCAACATAGTAGTTATCCATAACACGATCAATAATTCTTGTAGGTATTTTGAAAGCATCAATTTCAGCAGGTGATGGCTTATCTACTACCTTAGTAGTGGTAGTAGCATTACCAAATAAGAAACTCAGTGAATTATCCATAACGAAAATAAAGCAACTAACATAAGTAAACAATACTCACAGTAGAAGTTTCCTTTACTAGTTCCACTCTTCAATAGCGCTTCACTCCCCGGCAACGGCGCCAAAAAATAGTCTTGATGACCCACAAGTATAGGGGGTGTATCGCAGTATTTTCGATAAGTAAGAGTGTCGAACCTAACGAGGAGCAGAAGGTGCTGGCTAGTGGTATGGATCAAGAATTCTCTGCAAATACTTAGCAAACGGATTTTTAGGGTTTTTTGATAAAACAAGTAAACAAAGTACGAGTAAATAAAAGACAGTAGGAATGAATGCAGCAAGTGGCCCAATCCTTTATGCAGCAAAGGACAAGCCGGTTGTATTACTTAAGATGACCAAATGTTCTCGAGGACACATGGGAATACTATTAAGTGCTTTCGCTTCATATAGTTGATTAATCTTCTTTAGCTTGCTAAGTGTTGTGTGGGTGAACCTGTGCTAATGTACCGACCTTCCTAGGACTAATACATACTTGTGATTATACCCCTTGCAAACATTCGTAAGTACAAGGAAGTAATTAAGGTAGAAACCTAGCCATAGCTTTAAACTTTAAGACCCTTACGTCCCTTGTGCAATGGTTTCCTAACGGGGGTTCAGGTTTCTGTCACTCCGGCAACCCCTACGATTAGTAGCCAAATACACAATGCATTCCCCTAGGACCATATAGGTGAAGTGTCATGTAGTCGACGTTCACATGGCACCACTAGAAGAAGTACACCATGACTTAAATATCAAACCATTGAATCTTTCTCAACACAACTCCACTACTAACAACATGACTTCTCCCATGTCCTCAAGAACAAAACAAACTACTCACAAGACATCATATGGATCATGATCAGAGATGGAATAATGATGTATAACAATCTGAACATAAACAATAATTCAATGGTTCACTCAATAGCATCAACTACAAAGAGTAATCAACACCGGGAAAGTTTTCCCTATGAACTATGCAAGATTCAACTCAATTGTTACAACAGTATGTAGATGGTGATGAGGGTGCTGATGGTGATGATGGTGGTGATGATGATGATGATCCCGATGAAGTCCAGCTTGATGGTGGTGTTGATGGCGACGATCTCCCCTCTCCGGGAAGGAATTCCCCCGGCAGAAATCTGTCTACCGGAGAGATCTTTCTCTCTCGGTGTTTTCCGCCCTGCGGCGGAATCTTTCTGTGGTCGCTCCCCGAGTCTTAGGGTTTCGGGAGGAATATATACGCCAGAGGGGAGTGCCAGGGGTGGACCAAGGCAGCCACACCACCTGGTGGCGCGACCTAGGCTGGCCCGCGCCAGGGGGTGGTGTGGGCCCCCTGTGGCCCATCTCCAGCCCCCCTTCTGGCTTCCTTCGTCTTCTGGAAAAATAGGATTTTCCGTATATTTTCCCGGATTTTCTGATCTTCACGAATTTTGCCTCCAAACAACACCTTTTCCATCAGAATCCTGACTGCAGTGGTCCATGCTCCAAAAGTCATCAACCATGCAAAAACAGATGAAATAACATAAGTATCACCTCTCAATACGAAATATATCAATGAATAACAGTGAATTATGACATAGAATAGTGATGCAAAATGGACGTATCATTGGTTCTTTCCTTGATGGAGTTCAACTTTTGTTCTTCATAGGGTAGGAGGTCTTGAACAAACTTTCTCTTTATGAACTTGTCATGAACATATGTGCACCAAGATCCACCATTGGATAAATGTATTCCGGGTCTCATCATCTAGCATAGCAAAGCCATTAAACTCATTGTTTATCTCATCAAACTTAGAGCTTTGAATGATCACATTCCCCACAAATAGCTTTGTGAGGTAGTCTCAAGCTTCTTTGGCGGTGCAGAGTGGGTGAATGTGAGCAAAGTCCTTGGGTATCAACACCTTTTGGAGCATGGACAAAGCCGTGGCATTGAGTTTCTTGTGCACCATCTTGGCTCAAGTCAAGTTCTTTGCATCGTATGGCGAGAAGCCTTCCTCCACAATCCTCATCAACTTGATTGAAGAGCTAGAAAGATGAGACTTCGTAAAGAATTGCAATTAGAGAAATTTAATGCATCTAGCATGGGCGATGGGCCTTGTGAAACTATGTGAGGCATGTGAATGGGGGATCCGGAGTATATTTCAATGGTGGGGGAACCACCGAGTTATCACCGGCCCCATTTTCCCTTTTTGAAGAAGAAGCATCGAGGCCCTCCTCACTCTCACTTGGAGGCTTTTCCTTTTGATGGAAAAAACCCAAGAGAGGAGCGGTTTCCATGAGGGGAACATGAGTAGGGTCACCAGTTTGGGCAATGTGATTAGGTTTGTTGAGATTTCTAATAAGATCCATCATTTCATCAAACTTGAACATCATGGATGACTCCACTTGTTTGAGGTCATCCATAGTGGCCAAATTCTTTGTGACGGTGTCATTGTCCACTCCCTCTTGTTAACCATATTCTCTTAGATGATTAAGCCTGAATTAAGAGCCTAGGCTCCGTTACCAATTGAAACAACCGAGTAGGTCAACTAGAGGGGAAGAGGGGGTGAACATGCGACTACATTTTTAGTTCCTTTTTAAAATTTAGGCTTGAAAAGGAAGTAGATTGTGTAGATACGCAATTAGGTGAAAATCCTATATGAGAGAGCACAAGAAAGATACATAACACAAGATAATTGCAAGTAGTAAAGGTAAGGGAACGAAGTAATCGAAGAGTAGACACGAAGATGTAATTTCGTAGTTCCTTCATTTTTAGGGGAAGTAGGTCTACGTTGGAGGGGTTTGGTGCCAGAGAGGCCACCAATGCCATGAATGCCTCACCCTATTCTCCCAAGAGTGCACCACAAAGGTGGGCTCAATTTCCACTATGGAGTGACCTTGAAGGCAGCGATCGAAACCTTTACAACAAGGTTGGGCCTATCTCCACAACTCAATTGGAGGTTCCCATCGACTTATGAATCTTCACAATGAATGCCACTAGCTCTGAGAAAGTCCAACTCCGTCTAGGGTTCCAAGAACCCAAGAGTAACAAGATCCACAATGGATGGGTGGGGTAATCAAGTTTTTCTTTGGTGTAAGTGTAGATATAGGTCATCTCTCCCACTCTTCAAAAGAGCAAGAAGTTTGGATAGCTAGGAAAAGAGATCTAGTGAAAATGAAGCTCAGTCATTAATGGAGGAGAGAGTGTGTATAAGAGTTAGGTAGGGAGGAGGAAGAATGCCTCCTTAAATAGGGGCTCCAAAATCCAACCGTTTGAGTCCAAATCACGCAGACCCGTTACTGCCGCCGCATCGGCGGTACTATTGCCAGCCAGACCTTCAATGGTACAAAGTGCGTAGAGTAGGGATAGTACATCACTGGTACTACCGCCAAGCTGACGGTACTACCGTTAGGGCTAGGGTGGTACCAAGTGGCGGTACTACCACCACGCTACCGGATCTAAAATTGTCTAGATTTGTAGGCTGGCATGCTCTCAACAATACTGATCTAGAACTAGCCCGATAGTACCGGTGAGCATCTGGCGGTAGTTCCTCCCAATTTGTGGGTTACAAAATGCTCTAACCTGAAGTTTGGCATGCTCATGGCGGAAGTGGTCCGAAGGTTGGCTCAGTAGTACCGCTGCCAAACTACCACCGATGATACTACCGTCAGGGAGCTGGCAAAGGGAAAAGCCTCTTACCGCAGGCCCTATGAGGGGTGGCGGTACTGTCGGCGATTCCTGTTACTACCGACGAACATAGACAAGACTCAAACAACTTAGATTGAAGTAGAAGCAGGAAGATAGGATGGCTGTGGGGGTGCATATGTTGGTTTGTTCGAGGTGATTCCCCAAACCTACCAGACAGGATCCCCTCTTGATTGTTTGAATTTCCTAAACACACACAAAGTAAAAGTAAAACTCTGGGAACTCCATCTTCAACCTTCTTCAAGAGAGAACTCCATCTTCAAACTTCATGTACAAAATTAGTCCACACATGGAGTTGTCATCTACACCAAAACACACGGAGAGATCAATGAACTTTCAAGCCTCGTGGAGGGCAAGCTTCCACATGGTGATGCGATATTGCCTCTCCACTTCGCGAGACAAGAACTACACCTCGGGAGCTAGGAGCTCTGCTTTCGCACGACTCTAGCATTCCGGGAAGCTGAACTCCCGGCGTGGCGACCGAACCTCCACACGGCAACGTCGTGCATGCGGGCGGCGATCCCGACATGTCGAACGTGCCGAGCCAAATCTGCTCGACGGTGATTCCCGTTGTATAGTGGCCGCCGCAGCCGCACACCGCGGAATCCGGTGGCGCTCTCGACATGGCGGTGACATGGCACCATTCCGACGCGGAGACACATGGTTGAAATCAGTGGAGATTCAAAGGGGAAACAACGTGACGGGGATGGCGGCAGCCGGACCTGTATTCAGCATGGCGGGGCGGCGCAGCACGGCGCGAGGAACAATGGTAGCATGCAGGAAGAGACAAAGGAACCAGGGTTGGTCCTTCGCGCTTGGCCGTTTTATGTGATATGCCGTTTCCTGCCCCAATTTTGCAGCACGTCGAGGGCACTTTTTGTGACATGATGTAAAATTACAGTGCATAATTTAGGGATGGATCGTCTATCGGAGCATATTTTTTGGCCTTTCTTGCCTAAAAGTTAGTTATTTTTGGTTTAGGGCATATATTTTGGAGATGCTCTTACAAGTGAGGACCATGTGTTAGTGAGGGTAGACTGTAATAAGTTTAGAGTGTCAATTTCAGGATTAGGGCATGTACATTGGTCTTATCTTAGTCTTATCTTACCAATGCCAGGTAAGATTATTGTTGAGTTGGAAGAGAGAGAAACAAAAAAATGCATATGTCTTCTCTATGATTTTTTAGCATGATATGTCTCACCACATATTTAGGGATATCTGTCGCTGGAGATAAGGCTAAAAAAAGACCCATTATACATCAAGTTTTATCATCATATCAAGATTACATGGCATGTATAAGATAAGACTGTTTTATCAACCATTGTACATGTCCTTAGAATTCGGGGTTAGGTTTAGCTTTTGCCCGCTGAGTTCAAGTTTTGTTTTTGGAAATTTTTTCCAAACCCGAACTGCCCCTTCACTGCACCGTGCACGGGATAGCTCCGGATAAATTGTTTCCTAGCCGCCTAGCTGGCCTCTTCCATCCGTGCAACTGCGCAACCAGGGCAACCGCCGCCGGGATAAACCGTTTGCAGCTGAGGTCCCTATCCAGTTCCTTCCACCCCGCAAACGGTACTGCGCAAGCAGCCGCCACCGGTCAGGAGGATGCTCTCCCTGCGGGCGCCGCCCCGTACTTTCTCGCCTCCATCTTGGCGGCGACTGGGGCGCCACGGCGGTTTCGCTGCGCCGCGGTGTGCCAATGCCGCAGCACCGGCGGCAACACTAGAGACCGCTACATCATCGCCGGCAAGCGTCTCCTTCCCGATACTGGTACGCTTGCTGTACTTATCGCGTCACAGCTAACCTGTTCGGCGGAATGCCGCTGAGGTCACCAGTCTTCAGTATGGGCAATCACAACTTTGTCTCTGTAGGTGAACTTTTACGAGGCGCTTATCATATGTTATTATTTGGCTACTTGATACGCAATGATGTATCGGACTTGGTCAGCTACAAAAGTGCAATTCGAGTCTCCATGCTGCAAAGGAGGCTTGTTTGGCCCCTCAAACATGACACCTTTTCATTTGAAGCAATCAAATAGCATTGCAAAGTTTCCCTTGATTTGTTTTCAACAACGTTGATCCTGCTCACAGTATCTTAGGCTTGTAATGCCTTATATTATCTAGGCCTTCTGGAATAATGAGGATAAATAAGGGAGTTGATGCAATCATCAAACGGACCTAAGCATAGCTGCCAAAATATTAAAAACAGGTTGAACTGAGCCAACTATATTTGATTACTCCCTCTGTCCCAAAATAAATTACCCAGCTTTTTCTAGATATGCATGTATCAAAACACTAATATCTAGACAAAGCTGCATCACTTAATTCGGGACAGAGGTAGTACTTAATTGATAGATGCTGGCGTATTTGGTTATTTTACACTGGAGATTTTCAGTTTTGTATCCACTTGTAAAGAATTCCACGTTTAGGAGGGAAAAGAAACTATCTTGATATCATATTGCAACAGTTGTTTTTGTCCAAACCTTTATATTTAGAATGTTCAATGGCAGGACAATTTGTCAACTCCCTACTTGTGCATATTAAGGATGCAGTATGGATCAATAACAGAGATTACAGGTCCTGTCCAACAACTATTTCTGCATAAGACAGTTGCCAAATCTATACAATTTCCTAATGCTTTACTAGAAGATCAATTGGAATTTGTTCTCATGTTAGAGTAATTAATTGAAGGGATTTGATAAGTAGTATTAAGTCTTTCATTTGTTCAATTATGCAGGTAAATGGATGCACTGGTAAAATGGGGGTATCTGTTGCTGAGGCAGCTACCTCTAGGGGTCTTCACCTAGTTCCTGTTTCATTCAGCAGTAGAGAGAACCTTGGTAAAACAATACAAATTGGTGATACGGAAATTGAGATATATGGCCCTTCTTCAAGAGAAGATGTTCTTTCATCTGTCATTGATGAATTCCCAGATGTCGTGGTGGTGGACTACACGGCCCCTGATTCTGTGAACTGTATGCAATTCTGTCTTGTTTTTCTTTTCTGTGCTTTATGATGGACATAACTCGCTTAGGATGATTTATTATCGCATTAGCTTCTGCAATCGTGAAATTACTGTTGTGGGAATTCCTTTCCAAGTAGTTATGCAAAGGTGTAGAAAAACATGCCTTTGTCTGTCTAATATCTGCATAAATTGCTGCTGTTTGGTCTTTTTTATATTTTATTTGCAAGAATTTTGATGCTATGGTTTTGTTTGGTTTACATTAATGTTAATTTTCACCCACCTTGTTTGTTAATGATTAATTTTCAGTTTGATATGACAAGCTAATATGATAGGAGACTACATTGTTTTGATATTGATAGCTTGACAAATGACACCTAGAATAGCTAAACTAGTAAATTGATTTGGATCTTCCTAGAATTCCCGAGCGCCCGTAGCTCGTCCGACCAATCCAATCAAGAGTTGCAACCTTTGCCTACTTCATGAAAGGCACGTGTACACGGTCCCTTAACTCTACCCACCAGTGCCCTTTTTTTGCAACTGCCTCTCTGTCCTTCTCATGTGCGCCGCCATCTTTTCTCCTGCACATGGCGCACCTCACATCCTCCGCCTCGTAAAATAAACTAAAGATGCTTGATTTTGGGGTCCATGTTGTTTCCACTCCATCAGTACCCTCAGTTGTCATTCTTCTTACTGAAACACAAAATACTCTTGCCTTATGCCCTTGCCTTATGCAGCTAACGCTGAGCTCTATTGCGAGCTTGGTGTGCCATTTGTAATGGGCACAACTGGCGGGGACCAGCACTTACTATACAAATCAGTGCAAGATTCAAATAACTATGCACTCATATCTCCACAAATGGGCAAACAGGTATGGCGAAAAAGCACTGTCTAACCTAACGAGTACATTTGGAAACTTGAAAACATGAAGCTCATTTATCATTTATTTCTTCCCTTGTCAGGTTGTTGCATTTCTTGCTGCAATGGAAACAATTGCAGTGCAGTTTCCTGGGGCTTTTTCAGGCTATCGTTTAGAGGTATGATTCTACCTGGATAATCCCCTTAGAAATACAAGGTTCAGAAAGGAGGTGTCCGACAATGTTAAAAGTCTATATAAGCTTCTGCTTTAAGAGCCAGTACTTTATCATTCGCCCACCTCAGTATCTTGGAGAGCAAACTACTCAGTAATAGAAGCTTCTTTGCAAGTTCTGGAATTATTTTTCTGGCATGCGTTTGTTAGATAATTAAGCCAAACATATTTCCAGTAACTGAACCTAATTTTTCATGTGTCGTGGTGGAATTCTAAGTGGGATAATATTTGCAGGTGTTGGAATCACATCAAGCTGGCAAGCTGGACACATCTGGTACAGCTAAAGCTGTAATTGCTTGTTTCGAGAAGTTAGGCGTGTCATGGGACATGGACCGGGTAAGCTTGCATTTTTGTGCGTGAGGATGTATATAAAATCATGTTTTGAAGCAAATACAACATGACCCTGATAGTGCACATCATGGCCTCAAACTAGTCATTTTCAAATCCACAGCAAAGTTGCCATGCAATGTGGGGAATTAAACTTTTTCCTTGGAATATCATTTGATCTTTGGTTGAACTTCTGTCTGTTTAGATCCAAGACATTAAAATAGTGATGATAGATACTTCTGTTGGATTATATCACGTTCTGCTATGCAATGTACTCCACTTAACATATATATCACCTCCTTACTCTTAAATACTTGACATTTTTTTTTGGAATACGTATTTGATGATTGTATTTTCTAGAATTATGATGATTGTATATAGGTCTATATCTTTGCTTTATACCTTTGGAGCCAAGTTTATGTTTACCTGTTAGCGTCCTGAAGCTAGGATTGCAAGAGATGCGTGGCAGAGCCTCCTGTTTTTTGGGCAAACGGCCTGACGTCACAGGTTCATGGGTTTGGTTTCTCCTCCTACCACCTGGGGGCTGGGGAGCTGGGAGCTGTACGGTAGTGCCACTTGCGACCAGCCAAGAACTTACTGGTTAAATGACAGAATGGAAGTCTATGTTGTTTTCCATGAAAAAGATCCGTTAAACACTTCAAACTTACAAAGTACCAGTCCAAGTACAATTTTCTGTTTGCTGTGTCTTTTTTCTAGCTTGTAACTACTTGTCGACAACATTGGTTTGCTAATTGTTACACTTGGTCAATAGACTAGGGACATTTCTGGAAGTTATGAGAACTCGTGTTGTATTATGTGTTGGTTCTTACCTTCTATGCTCAGCAGATAGTTAAGGTCAGGGATCCTGAGCAGCAGCTTTACATGGTGGGTGTACCTGAAGAACACATTGAAGGGCATGCGTTCCATCTGTACCATCTGACTTCTCCTGATGACAGGTAATTACCATCCTTCTGAAGTGTGTTACTTCGCAATCAGGTTTGCTGATTATCCGTTTTCTTGGTTCCAGTGTTTCATTTGAGTTCCAGCACAACGTTTGTGGCCGTTCAATATATGCTGAAGGATCAGTCGATGCTGCAGTATTTCTGCATAAGAAGGTTTGTACTCCATTGTTGTGTCACGTGTTACTTGCATTCCCCGTATCTTACTCTTCCCTTGTAATTAGGTGCAATCGATGGATCCTAAGAGAATTTACAACATGATTGATGTCTTGCAAGAAGGCGCTATGCGGTGAAGTTGGCTGGCTAGTTCTTTATGAATCTGAGCGAAACTTAGAAACAAATTTTGGGTATTCAAGGGGAAGGTAGAGGGGTGGGGGTGGGGGTGGGGGTGATATTTGATAATATTTGGGTAGTGTTAGTGAGTAGTTGTGAAATAGCGGAGATGGTTATAATCTAGTCGCACTGTCCTAGTGAATGATCCTTTAGATGGTGAAGGGTTAAAGAATATCACTTGTTCTGCCATATGAGTCTATGCCTAAATTAGCCTACTACGCTATTGAATTGCATGCACCTGAATAGTTAGTCCAAAACCTTAAAATGTACTCCCTCCGTCCAGAAATAACTGACTTCGATTTGTGTAGATTTAAATGTATCTATACACTAAAACATGTCTAGATACATCTGAATCTACACAAATCTAAGACACTTATTTCTGGATGGAGGGAGTACTACTCACACCACGTGGACAACGGAAGTGGTGGCAGGACGCAAATACTATCGCAGGTGGTAACCCAGCCAGCTTGTACTAGTAGTAGTTTTTCTGGGCACCTTGCTCATTGATCTACCCAAATTTTTATCACCTAGTCAGATTGGCTAGCAAAAAGGGAGTGTACCATCACTCAGGCCTTGTTTACTTGTCTCGTATTTTTATCCACTAGAGTTTCAGGGATATGCAGGGATTTGGTGTTCACCCAATACTTTCCAATCCCCTAAAATACCTTTTCCCAAAAATACTCTACCTTAAAGAAGAGTTTTCAATCTAGACGAAAACATGAAGGATTTGCGGGATATGTTGGGATTATTCCGACCAAACCCGGCGTGGTAAACGGATTACGGGGATTTTGCGGGAATTGAACAATCCCCGCGAATATACTAGCGAATACGAGAGAAGTAAACAAGGCCTCCGGAGGTGAGTGTCCGGAGTAGCTGGAAGCATAGTGAGAAAAAAAAGGCTCTGTATATAGATGCCAATCATACTTCCAACTTTAAATGCACAGAGTACATCAAAATGAAAATTACAGCACACACAAAATAGGCAAGGTAAAAGAACTCGAGCCGAACTAACAATCATCCTCAAAAACTTATTCAGTGGAAATAACATAAGCTCTTAAACACTCCTGCATGGCTGCAACTGACAGGCCGAGCATAGATCAGACTATCTACGGCTTCCTGTTCTGCTGGGCAGGAGGGAAGAACGGCAGCTTCTTGAGGAATGGGAGCATCTTCTTGAAGAGCTGTGGGTCGGTGACGGCATTGCGCTCGGCCGGGGGGCCGTAGATCGGCGCAGGCTTTGGTGGCTTGGCGACAGGTGGGAGAGCGTGGTCGTGGTCATGGTCATGGTCATGATCGTGCTTGGGAGGGATGGGCTTGACGTGGTCATGGTCGTGGTCGTGGTCATGCTTAGGAGGGATGGGCTTGACGCCAGGGGGGAGAGCGTGGTCATGCTTGGGCGGTTTGATGCCAGGCAGGTGAGGGTGATCATGCTTAGGCTTGGGAGGGACGATCACGGGCTTGGGCGAAGGATGGCACAGGTAGGCTGACGCGCATTCCGTCGACGGCTGATGAACCTTGCCGGCGAGCGCCACGAAGGTCATCTTCCCGTCGTGGCTGGGCTGTGCCGCAACGATCTTGGAGGGGTCCTGTCCAGAACACGGCACGCTCGAGGCGCTGTGGAGCTGCGCGAAGCACTCCTGCTTCAGCTGGCCATTCTCGCCGACCTCGTCGGCGGCCAGGGGGACGGTGAAGGCGCCGGACTTGTCCACCTGCCCCATGGCCTTGCACTCGTACTCGCCCTTACCATTCTTGCACTTGACAGCCACTTGAAGACCTGACACAAGTTAATAACAGGTCGATAAAACGGCCAATTAGATTCCCATTTACGGCAAATCAACATCTACTGTACTTAGTTTGAGCGTGTCTAAAAGTAGACGTACCTTTGAAAGTTGCCTCGGCATTCAAGTTCTTCCTCATGCAGTCCGCGCACCTCGCCAGGCCGACCACCACCACCGCCGTCTCGCCGTGCACAACATTCACGAGACCGATCGCCAATGCAATGGCGCAAACTCCAAACAGAAACTGGCGAGTCAGGATCTCCATGGTGGAAAGGGAAAAGCTGTGGGTTGATGTGGAAAGCAGCGGGGGCATCGTTTATATAGGCGTCAAGCACTCGACGGGAGCGGCCCGGCAGTGAAACGAGTGAAGACCGGCTAAATGTGGCGCCGGTTTTGCAGATTAACCATTAATGTCGCCTCAATGTGATCACCGTTGCTTGGATTCTACTCTTCCAGCTTTCCTCGTACTGGGCAGTTAAATGTTGAAGCGAGGTTACTAGTAGCACCGTACGTACCACATGGATGTGTTGCCCTTTCTATAAGGGTGTTACTCGGAGGTTGTTAATGACGATTGAACAGCTAGTGGGGTATAGTTTGCCTGTCTTCAGGAACGAGTGCACGAAGAAGCAGGGAACCAGCTCAGATCAGGGTTAGAGCATGACTAACGGATCCCTTAAACGGCTCAAATCCGTATTAAGCTCTGGTCTGCTTGGGCGAGCGAACAGAGTCCGTATACGGCTCAGCCCGTAAACGAAATTCACGGGCACAGGGCCCTGTTAACGGCCCGTGCCAGCCCCTACTAATACCGTTCTAGGCCACCGGCACGGGTCAGACCCTGTATCTCTCCTCCGGCATGCGATTCCGACTGCTCCGACGCCAAATCGGCACGATCGACGAGCGGATGTCTTCCGCGCGCCATCAAGCCAGCCTTGGGGGTGGCCGTAGCGGCGGGGGAGGTGACCGTCGGCCGCCTGGGAGGGCCTCGCCGCATCCGTGCGGCGACGAGGCAGTGAAGGCTCTGGTCCGCTCCATTGGGGCCAAGCGGCGCGTGGCCCGGCGCTAGACCAACTGGGGCTTCCGTCCCCCGCCGTCGCTCGCCCCCTTCGTGGACAGCGCCCCCACTACGCCGGCGCCACGAGCTCCTACTCCGCGAGCTCCCAGTCCACCGCACGAGTTCGGCGCCGCGAGCTCCTACTCCGCTTCGGCCTCATCCTCGTCCTCGCGCCGGCGCCGCGGTGACGACAAGGAGATGGAGGAGCTCCGCAAGGCGCTCGCGGCCTCCGCAGCCGACGCCGAGGAGAAGAGGCGCCGCGAGGAGGAGGAGATAGCGGTGGCCGTGGCCGCGGTGGAGACGGCCAAGCGGCAGGAGGAGTCCATCACGGCGATTCATGTCACGGAGGAGGAGGCGGACGGACCCTGCGCCATGGAGCTGGACATCGTCGTCCTCGACGACTAGGCCGGTAGCGAGGCGCTCGGGCGAGGCGCAAAGAACTCGTATTTTGGACATTTGAGGACACGGCGGCGTCCTCTGGCGAGCTCAACCCTTCTTTTTTCGGTTTTTAGGGTAATTTTTCTATGTATTGTATGTATGAACAATGAACAACGAACGCGCGAGTTGATCTTCCCTGGGATTTTCGAATTTCGGTTTTACATGCCGATTTAAGTGTTAGGGTAATAGATGCTTGTATTACCAGAGAGCCAAAGGCCAGAATATATAGTACATGTACAGGTGCAAATATAAAGAAAGCCCCCTAACATATGGGGAAACTACAATATACAAATATACTCTAACACCCCCCCCCTCAAACTCATGGTGGATCCACAACACTGAGTTTGGAGAGTAAGAAATCATGCTGTGCGCGGGTTTGTGTCTTTGTAAAGAAATCTGCCAACTGCAAGTCTGAAGGCACATAATGGAGCGCAACAACCTGATCCTGCACCTGAGCACGTGTATAAAAAGCATCAACACCAATATGCTTGGTCAGCTCATGCTTGACCGGATCACGTGCAATACTGATATCACCTGTACTGTCTGACAAAAGTGGAGTGTGTGTCGTAACAGAGACCCCAAAATTTGCAAGCAACCACCGTAACCAGGTCACCTCAGCGGTCACCGAAGCCATAGCCCGTAGCTCAGCCTCAACACTCGAACGGGAAACCACTACCTGTTTCTTTGTCTTCCAAGCAACAAGCGAACCACCAAGAAACACACAGTAAGTAGAAAGTGAACGACGATCTGTAGGATCATTCGCCCACGTAGCATCCGAGTAGCACTGGAGCTGGAGAGAGCTGAGGGAAGAAAATGCGACGAGTAATCGTACCACGAAGATAACGAAGGACGCGGAGGAGATGACTGTAGTGAACAGTGGTAGGAGCTGAGACAAACTGGCTCAGAATATGAACAGGATAAGAGATATCAGGACGAGTGACAGCAAGATAAACAAGACTCCCAACAAGATGGCAATAACGAGTGGGATCGGGAAGAGGATCACCATCAGTAGGACGAAGCTTAACATTAAGCTCCATAGGAGTCTCAACGGTGCGCTCATCCGCAAAGAGCAGCCCGAGCAAGAAGATCCTGAATATACTTTTCATGAGAGATAGAAAAACCATCAGAAGTGGAGGAAACCTCAATCCCAAGAAAGTAGCGAAGAGGACCAAGATCAGTCATAAGAAACTGATCACGGAGACGAGCCTTGACAAAGGCAATATACTCAGGATCATCACCAGTAATGATCATATCATCAACATAGAGAAGGAGAAGAGTGCGTCCACGAGGAGAAGTGTGAACAAAAAGCGCTGGATCATGAGAACTAGGAGAGAAACCAGCAGCAGTCACCATAGAGGCAAAGCGCTCAAACCAGGCACGAGGGGCCTGTTTCAGGCCATAAAGAGAACATCGAAGACGACAAACCATCCCATCGGGAACAGAATACCCAGGAGGAGGCTGCATATAAACCTCCTCACTCAACTCGCCATTAAGAAAAGCATCTGAACATCAAGCTGGGACATAGACCAGCGTCGAACAGAAGCAACAGCAAGAAGAGTACGCACAGTGGTCATATGGGCCACAGGGGCAAAAGTCTCATCACGATCACGACCGTGTTCCTGCTGAAAACCACGAGCCACAAGACGCGCTTTATAGCGCTCAGGAGATCCATCAGAGCGGGTCTTAATTTTATAGACCCACTTACACGTGATAGGACGAACACCAGAAGGGGAGAAACAAGATCCCAGGTGCCAGTGCGCTCAAGCGCAGCGATCTCCTTAGGCATGGCAAGCTGCCATTCAGGCTGACACGCGGCATCCCGATAAGAAGTCGGCTCGGAGACGACAGAGAGACCATACTGACTAGGAGAGTAACGGTCTGGAGCACGACGCTGACGAACAGGCCGTGAAGAAGGAAGCTCATCCGTGGAAGATGACTCATCCGAAGAGGGGGAAGAAGGAACAACGGAGGAAGGGTCCGAAGCCGGAGAACGGGGAGAACTAGGGGAACTAGACGGAGGAGAGGATGGCGCCGACACCAAAGGAGGCGCATCAGAAGGGGGAGATGGAGGAGAAGGGACAGCGGAAGGTGTATCAGGAAAAAGAAGAAAAGTGAGATCATCCGTTGGGTAAGTACCAGAGGTGGGGCGAGGATAGAAAGGACGCGTCTTATCGAACGTGACATCACGAGAGATGCGCATCCGACGACCAACGGGGTCCCAACAGCGATAACCCTTATGCTCATCACTGTAGCCGAGAAAGACACACTCAACAGACTGAGCGGTCAGTTTGGTGCGTTCGCGAGGAGGGAGAAGGACATAGCAAACGCAACCAAATAAACGAAGAGTCGAGTAGTCTAGACAAGTACCAGAGAGACGCTCGAGAGGAATGCCACCCTGAAGAGCAGTAGAAGGCTAGATGTTAATGAGGTAAGTCGACGTAGCGACAACCTCAGCCCAGAAATGCGGCGGAAGAGAGAAAGCAATCATCATAGCACGGGTAGTCTCAAGAATATGACGATGCTTACGCTCGGCGACACCATTTTGAGCATGGGCATCGGGACACGAGAACTGAGCAAGGGTGCCCTGCTCAGCAAGAATGCCACGCAGGTGCTGGGAGATATACTCTCCTGCAGAATCAGCACGAAACACACGAATAGGAGTGGAATACTGAGTACGAACCATGGCCACAAAGCGCTGATAAATAGCAAGCACCTCACTGCGAGAGCGCATAAAAAACAACCAGGTGTACCGTGAAAAATCATCAATGAACAACATATAGTATCGATGACCCCCTTTTGAAGCAAAGGGAGCTGGACCCCAAACATCAGAATGAACTAAATCAAAAGGTCGCTGAGATACAGACACACTAGTAGGATATGGAAGCTGAATCTGTTTGCCTAATCTACAACCCTGACACGAATGTAAAGACACATCTCCTGAGACAGACCCCAGAAGACCACGAAGAACTAATGATGATAAACAGGAGCCACAAAGATGACCCAGCCGATGATGCCACTGCTGAAACGAGCCGGTGAGAGAAGCAGCAACCGCAGGAGAACTGGTAGAGGAAGTGTCCGCGGAAGGAACGCGAAGCCAGTTTAACTCCCATAGCCCCGGAGACCCAAGACTGCGAGGGCCAGCTCCAACCAGAGCCTGTGTACGAAGATCCTGAACAACACAAGAATCAGCATCAAGAATGACACGACAACCAGAATCAGTAAGCTGACTAGCAGAGAAAAGGTTCATCTTAAGACTGGGAACATGAGAAACATCAGGAACAGAGAAAGAGGAAGTAGAGAGGGTGCCTCGACTGGAAATAGGAAGAGAGGTACCATCAGCCGTGATAACACGAACAGGAGAAATAAGAGAGCGAAGAGTAGAAAGAATAGAAGACGTAGAAGTCATATGAAAATAAGCTCCAGAATCCAGATACCACGGGGATGACGTACCTGACTGTGTAGAAGGTGATGGTCGCGCGGTGCCAGAAGAGCTAGGCACAGAACCAGTAGTACCCGACGACGAAGAGCCTATAGCAGCGAGCAGACTACGAAGACCACTGATAATATCCTGATCAGACAGTGCGCCAGCAGGAGGTCCAGAAGCAACAATAGAAGATCCTGAAGAGCCAGCCTGCCGACGAGCAAGTTACTACTAACGTAAGCGGGGATCCCTCGTCTAGCAGCCAGAGATATCGTGGCCAGGCTTGCCACAGTGGGCGCAGGGAGGACGAGAACCACGAGGGTGCTGAGGCTGACTCTGACCCTGGGTCGGCGGAGCAGAGAGTAGCGGCGGTGCTAGAGACCGCGACGAAGCTGGCGGCACGGGGGAACCACGAGCAGCAAGAACAGATGGAACCTTAAGAAGACCAGCACCACGAAGACGAGTCTCCTCAGCACGAAGCTCTGCCAGTACGTCAAAGAGCGGAACACGACCACGGGTAAGCAGCTGGGCACGACGCGGCTCAAACTCCTTGCGGAGCCGCGACAAGAACTCAAAGACGCGCTGAAACTCCAGATCCGCGCGCACAATCAGACAGTAGGGACAGGTGTTACACACAGCTTTATGAAGAGAGTTAAGCTGACGCCAAATAGCAGCACTCTGAGTATAGAACTCATCAATAGTGGAATCACCCTGCGTAAGATCATGCTCCTGACGAACCACAGACATATAAAGAGAATCTCTAGACGGCTAATAGCGCCGACGAAGAAAAGCCCACTGAGCAGCAGCAGTGGGAAGACCCATGAACTCAGCAGCATACTGAGGCAGAACACTGGAAGTGAGAACAACAGCAGCACGAGCATCCTCATCTATCCACTGAGTGTAGTCATCCAGATCCAGCCAGTAGGTCGCAACAGCAGTAGAATGCTCCTGGACCTTCCGATCATAATCATCCCGATAAGTATCATCAGCACTCTAGGCTGCATCCTTGACCGCCTGAGTGGCATCGGGGGCAAGGGCAACGGGCGTCGGTGCAATAGGCGTCGTAGGCGCAATGGGGCGCGGTGGACATGAGACCTCACCGGAAAGCATACCCCAAAGGTGAAGACCGCGCATATGGACGCGCATGAAGGCAGCGAAATCAGGATAATTCGCGCCATCAAAAATCACCGGACAGCGAGGAATCGCAACATAGCCCGACGAGGAAGACATATCTCTGTTGATTTTTTTTCTCAGATCCGATCAAGATCGGACGAAAACTAGGCGGCTGGGCACGGCAGTGGAGAGCTAGGGCGAGCAGCGGCCGGGGATGGGCCGGGGACGGGCGGCCGGATGAGGCGGCGGCGGAGTCGGCGGCAGCGGTGGACGGGCGGCCGGAGGAAACGGCGGCGGAGGCGGAGGCAGACGGGCGGCCGGAGAGGAGGCGGCGGCGGCCGGACACGGCAGCGGGATGCCGGGGCGAGCGGCGCCGGCGGCTGCGAGGGAGAAAAAAGTCTTACGGCTCCGATACCATGTCAAGCTTCATGCACTAACCAACGCAACCAAAAGTCCGAACTGATGGAAAGGGCTAGTACAATCCACATATACTGTAACACCCCCTCTCACGTGTGACGGGGAAGACAAGTCAACACGTAAATATAACAGTCTCAGAGGTATAGCTCAAGAGGCATATACGTGGACACAAAGGGGGCTACCAGCAATTTTTAATAAATTGCAAAACCCAGGACTCGAACTCGAGACCCTGAGCTCTGATACCATGTTAGGGTACTAGATGCTTGTATTACCAGAGGGCCAAAGACCAGAATATATAGTACATGTACAGGTGCAAATATACAGAAGTCCCCTAACATATGGAGAAACTACAATATACAAATATACTCTAACATTAAGGACGCTGATCTGTGCCGGCGCCCTCAAACGTGAAAATCGTGAGTACAGGGGCTGCACTCGCGTTTTACGGGTTAGCCGTTTAAAGGCTCGGTTAGTCATGCTCTTATACAAACAAGGCCCTGCGAGGACTCAATGGGCTTCTCTCTCGGTACTGCGACGGTTCACTAGCTTCGACCACAGCCGCCAGGTCAAAGGACGTCCGACAACAATGCCAGATCGGTGGTTTGGGAACACTGACATGAGTGGTCGTCTTTCGGGTGCGCCTATCCCCAGACGCGATCCCCAAATGCGTCTCCTCATGCGAATTTGAAATGTTTTTTTAGGCAAACTCAAATCAAAATACAAATTAAGGTCACGACCAACCAAAATCCTAGGCACCAAAACGCCGCCACATATTACGATACCTAAATGCATAGTAACAAAACTATTAGACGGTGGTTTGTGTCGCCGTCTCATCTGGTGCTAGAGTCGTAGCTCTTGATGGAGATGCTGGCGGCAGCCTAGTCCTGATGCTCATTTCCAGCAGAATGACGTTGCGGATCTTGTCATGTGTTGCCCTCACCTCGTCATCATACATCGACGTGTCAACCGTCAAGAAAGCGAAATCCTCCTTGCTCTTCTCCACCGCCACTCTCGACATCTCGAGCTCGAGTTTCCTATCTTGCTTCTGAATGATAGCGGCCCACCTTGAACCCGGTTCTTGACGTTGCAGGAGCGAGCTTGACAAGACCTCGACGAGGCACTTGTCGATCGATATCTAGACCCTGGTGATAGCTATAACTCCGTGTGTACCAACTCGTTGGAACTCCAAGTGCACACTATTGTAGCAAGCGTCTTTTCCCCCACAAGAATGACTCGAAGATTTATATCGAACTTTCAGGGATTGGCAAGGAAACATCTTTCTTCTAGCAACCTACAAAACAAAGTATTTGTATTGTGTCCCCAACTCCACCGTGTGGTTGTCAAGTACAAGGTTCCCTATTAGTAAAACTGAAATAAAACTATAAATAAATAAAAGTAAACAATCTATAACTAGGCAAGAGAGTAAAAACAATAAAGTAAAATTCTTTTTGGTTGTTGTTTATGCAAATAATAAATATAATTTTGTATTTTAGGATTTAATTAATACAGATAATATAAAAGGCAAAAAATGTGTAAATGGTGTTTATTATAATAAAAAGTAGACCTGGATTCATGGGTTCACTTGACTACTCTCTGATAAGGTAAGGTGCAATGAACATAAAAACTGCTTATGGATGAATTATCACTTGGAACTTTATTATGTTTTTGATTAGCATTCATATGGGCATCACGTTCTAATATAAAGATGATGCAACACATCTCACTTATACTCATCTAGAAAGGAAAAACTCCATATAATCTAGAATTAAGAATAAAAAGAGTATAGCCTTAGGTACTTTAACATGATATTTGAATAACAAATGTGTTACCTTGACCAAACAAGAACATCTTTATTGTCACAAGACGAATAGTCACTTTATCCATAGTAAGGTAACAAAAGAAAGATAAAAATCATAGTGGATGTCGAGTTTTCTGTCACTGCCCAATCTTCACCACCATGTTACTCCATTTAATACACACATTCCCCCCACACATGTTCTTGCCTACAAGTACGATCAAAACAAGTACTTAAGAACATGTACATAATATGAATTTACCTATACATCTTACACATGATCGAGTTCTAATCTCAAATATCATCTCACAAAACAAAAATCCATCACATAGAAATTATATAGATGACCATAATTATGTTGGGCATCTCATATGGTACTATTAAAATGATAGCATGAGAGATATGTAGATCAAGCTAGTGCCACAAACCCATAGTCTAGAGGTGGACTACTCTCTCTTCATCATGTAGATGGTGTTGATGACATTGGAGAGGATGGAGATCCAACTGGTTCTGACTCTGTTTTAGTGTTTATGTGTCTTTGCTCCACCTCCTTTGAGATCACCCCCGAGGGACCATTTGTAGGATTTTAGGTCAAGACTTTGAGTTAGGGCTGAAGATGGGCAATTGCCGACGCTTTAGGAGGAAAAGATCATAATGGCGTGGCTAGGGGTGGGCCGCGCCACTTGGGCTCAGTTGGGCCTCATGCCTCCTCTTCGGTGATCCAGGTGCTCTAGCTTCTTGTCTTTGCGAAAAATAATCCTCGAAAAATATTAGCTCCATTTGACTTCCTTTAGGTACCTGAAATTTAAAAATACGGAAAACAAGGTTTTTCTATTCTTTAGAATTATAACCCAAATATCTAGGTGCACATACGATCCATTTCAGCATCTGACTTGCCCCCGCTCTTAAATGTGTGACCCTGCAGGCTCATGGTGACTTGGACACGATTAGAATCTAACTCACAATTGGTCAATCGGTAGCGGATCCTAGCAGAACGTGCCGACTACCTAGTACCATAGAGTCATGAGGACATACCTTTTCAATGTGACTTACCAAGTCACTTTTGCCTCACGATATACCTTGTCGAGTTGTAGGAAAATTATCGTCATCCCTTAATAGCTCAACTCTCTTCTCGAACCATGATATGTGATTCATCCGACTAAATCTTAGTCGATCGCCCCAGTTAACACTTAACTGAGTCACGCATGACCATGATTTTCGAATCATATCACCCGAAAGGGTCTAGAGAATATATCTCCATTCGAAGGGGAAAATCCCATCTTAGTTATCCACATCACGCAACTTGATTCTCAACCGATCCAAACCCTTCCTTTATAATTTCCATGTGACAAAACAACGTATAACAGAATCTAAGTGAGTTGATCCACAACTCAGATTGCGTGATAACCTCAGGTCTAAAGATTGTATTAGTTGAGACATACAAATGAGGACTTACTCATTGTATCTCAATACGGACCAGTCTGACTCGTTAAACTCTTTAATAGAATCTGTGTAAGTCAGAATAGGATCACCATGTCCATGACAAGTGGAATCGAGTCATCGTTTGGGTTTCACATTAGTCTAAATTGTGTAGCACAACCTCACTGAGGACATCAAGTATGAACAACACGAATATATAGTTCCACAACTGAATCACATATTCAGTGATACATATCATATGTTCCTATAAGGACAACTTAATAAATTCATAAATATATTAGAGCACCTCCACTCGTTGGGCATTCTCAGTCCGAAATCTAGCATTATTCAGCATTGGACGGACATAACATTTGGCATGGGAATAGCCGTTTCCCACTCGTCTTCCCAAGCGGTGTTCCCAGGCGATGCAAAATCGATGATACGTTTGAATATATTTTTTCCGCCGGCGAAATCTCGCCCAAAGGCGTTCGACAGAAATATGCCCAAAATGTTTCAGCGAAAAATTTATTACAAAATAGGATGAAGATCGTCAATCATTCATCAATGGGGATGACCTCCTCCGGCGTGTCAGGTGCGACAGGGATGGGCTCCTCGATCAGGACAGGGGTAGCCGACGGGTTGGAGGAGGTGGAGGCAGAGCTCGGTGAAGGTGTGGTAGCCGAAATGGTAGGTGTAGGGCTCAACATGCTGGCAGGGACGTCCTTGTCGAGGATGGAGGTACGGCGCACCATGTACCAGGCCTTGACCTAGGGGCTCATCGCCGAGGTGTCTTCTCCGCCCAAGAGGAACTGCAGGTTTGTCTTCCTCTTCTTGGCGGCGGAGTTTGCCTTGAGTAGGTCGAGCTTCCTATCTTGGTTCTGTAGCAGCTGCGTCCACCTCTCCTTGGCCTTCTCCTCCCTCTGCAGCAGCTACATAGACAACACGAAATGTGTCAGGACATGCATCATGTCGGCATAGATTTAAGCTTGAAGTCGGTGACCTACCTTGCTATCCATGCTTTCGCCGCTGATTGGTGTGCGCCTGATCTCTTCCATAATGCCGTGCCACTTGCTGCAAGCCTGCTGCACTAGTCCCCAGTGGTTTTTCATGGCCTTCTCGTCGCGCTCCATATGGATCATGTTGAACTTCGGGTCCATAAGGCTGTGCTCATCGAACGCCAACTTCACATGCTTAGTAATTATCTGAGTTTTGGTTAGCGCTTGTGATGGGGTCCATGCTCACCGACATCCATGCCTCGGCGAGGAAAAGGTCCTCGAGCGTCCTCCACTTAACACGGGGCTCCGCCGTCTTCACCTTCTTCTTGCTCTTGCCCTTCGCCGCCGCCAAGGTGACCTCTTTGGCCTGCGTCTGGTCGGTGCCGTCCTCAGCCCGTGTCCGGTCTGCGCTATCTTCTTCGCCGAAGTCTTGGGACTCGAGGCCATGTTCAGTAGCAGTCCGTGACTGCTCTTCATTGAAGAAGTCGGCCGCTGCGGAACTGAAGGCGATCATGTCCGACATGAAGACCTCGCTGGCCGTTCCGCTGAACACGTTGCGGCGTCCTCTTCGCCGAAGTTGCTAGGTGAGGAGTTGCTGTCGGTGAACGGAAGAGGACCTCGGTGCATGGACGACGATGATTCATAAGCCGGAGAGCTGGCGTAGGGGACGTTGATATCGACGTTGAAGGCCGGAGGACGAGGTGTGGGATAGGGGAAGAGCATGTTCGGGTTGAACCCGCCGTCGAACTCGGGGGAGGACGAGAACCTCTGTCGCAGGTTCGCCTAGCTCTATTGGAACATGATGGGCAAGATCGGCGAGAACCTGGCCGAAGACCCGACGCTCGACTAGCTCCTCCAGTGAGCGGTGTACTACAAGGCAGCCACTGATGACTGCAAGTGCACAGATCATTTGTAGCTAGTTTCGAAATAAAGATATTGAACCCACATGGAGCAGGAGTCTGAAGTCTAATAACTCTTGAAATAAATATTACGATAGAAATGCTAGATTAAGTTCTAATCAACAAGATAAAATACGAGTATTATGAAAAGGGTGTTTTTGGGTTTTAGGTATAAGAGCAATAATAAGGTAAAGCAAAATAACTTAATACAGAAAGTAAGTATCGCGTATGTAAGAAAGATTGGAACTGCAATAGAGAAAAGCATTCTCGGAGAGTACCAGATACACCACTAGTATTATGAGGATCTAAGATAAAGGTTATTATCATGAACATTCTCAACTATGTATGTGTGGGAGGAACTCCGTATTTGGACAATTACGCAACAACTGTTGCTCACATCATCCTCATAACCACAACAGTGAGCAATCGACATCAATCGAGTTACTGCACTATTAAGGAACGTTACTGCACTATTAAGGAACACAATCCCGTCGTATAGTTGGTCGTTGAACCTTCTGCCTCCCTTGTTCGCTTCTGGTTTTCTTTGGTATTATTAATATTTCCCAAATAAGCGATTTACGTTGTTTTTAACTCCTTTTTTCCACAGTACAACTGCTCCAATAATTGTATCCATTAGATCCATCATCTTTCCTGATTCTGGTGAAAACAGACATAAAATATGCACGCGAGCATCATAAAATACCAAGATCCTACATCTACAATGCAAAATGATAATGTAAAACATGATGCAAATATGAACTTATCAGCCACCACCATCACGAAGTACATCGCCATGCGCGAGACGCGCTCCGATGCCTCCCTCATCTCCGCCCTCGCCGTCCGATCCTTCTGGCTCTTTGTTTCGATCTTCTTTCACTGGCCCTCCTATAACCACTCGGCGTCCGTGTAGCCGTCTGGCCTCGGCGCTGGCTTCCTCGGCTTCCTCAGCTTCTTATCCTTTGGCACGCCGACGACGGATCAGGGTTTCATGAAACCATTGGGCGGCATGGTGGGCGGGAGCTCGGGGGAACTGGCGGGGATGTGGCGGAGTACGGAGAAGAAATGCAGGAGGAGGGAGAAGAAAGGCGGTAACTCGGCCTTGTGTCACCGACATGGTTGGCCCACCCATTTTTTCGCTGCGTTCGGCGTTCCCAGGCGGTTCCCAGTGTCCTGGGTTCGGCATGGGAACATCGGATAAAAGTTGGGCCAAATCCGTACGAATTCAGTGTCCTGGGAACGCGACTGGGAGAAATTTCGCCGTCCGGATGTAAAAATCATCCTGATAATGCCCTCTTGGGAATGCGAGTGGAGATTCTCTTAGGAATTACGTCACACGTGATTGCCTCTAGGGCATATTCCCAACACCTGGAGGGCATCATGGCTACCCTCTGTCCACTTCCCTTTGTGTGCGGGAAAAACCCTAGGACTCATGTGCTGGTCCAGGCAGCAATGCTTGTTTCTTGATGATTTGGTGCTTGGAGCGTGGTGGTATACCTTTCGAGGGCGTAGCGGTTGCGGGTCACCGTTGTTTACTTGATCCGCCTCTATTTTGTTTCTTCTTTTCTTTTATTTTTATTTTTATTTGGGCGTATGTTTGATGTTGCCTGACATTTGGTTTTGAAACTCTCACTATTGATATATTAATATAGCGAGGCGAGAGATGGGAATATTATTTCATACGAATGGCACCATGATTGTGGTTAAAGTTCTCTTTAATTGCCCCTATTTCCCATCTGTTGTTTGCTGACGACAGTATTTTCTTTACCCGGTGTGATCAGAAAAGTGTTGTGGCTCTTCATGAAACTTTACAGCTCTATTGTGATGGGTCAGGCCAGAAGATCAATCGGGACAAATCGAGTATTTTCTTTGGACCTCATTGTCAAACTGAGGTGAAGAATGCTGTTATGAACCAATTGGGCGTGCATAATGAGGCTCTACAAGAGTCCTATCTAGGAATGCCGACCGAGATTGGGCGTTTACCGATTAGTTCATTTAATTTCCTTATTGGTAGGATGTGGAAGAATATTAATTTGTGTTCGGATAGACCTCTATCATGGGCTGGCACCGAAACCTTCTTGAAAGCAGTGCTTCAAGCGATTCCTGCTTTCATAATGAGCTGCTTCTAGGTTCCGATTGCCAACTGTGATTCCTTTCGGCGTGTTGTCGCTGATGAATGGTGGGAGAGAAAGGATGGAGGGAAAAAGATGCACTAGCATTCGTGGGAGTGGTTATCTGCACCTAAGTTCATGGGTGGGATGGGCTTCCGGGACCTCGTGACTTTCAATCAAGCAATGCTTGCTCGTCAATGTTGGCGGCTGATTACTGATCCATCGTCTCTCTGTGCCCGAGTGCTCAAGGGCCGTTACTTTCCAAATTGTGGTTTTTGGGATGCTCCTAAGCCACGGTCGTCTTCGTATACTTGGAGGAGTATTCTATTTGTCATGGAGCTTTTGAATGAGGGGATTAAATGGGGCATAGGTAATGGTGAAAAAACGATGCTGCTGATGGACAATTGGATCCCAGGTGTTTGTTCGTACCAACTGAAGCCACTCATTCAGATACCAGTGGACGCAAAGGTCAATTTTCTAATTGATGAGGATACTGGCTCGTGGGACGAAGATAGAGTCCGAACCGTTGTAACACCCTCGAATTGGCCCTATACAAGTTTTAGCGATTCCCGCCAAACCCGCATAGAAACGATTCAAAGATGCCCACTAGGCACTTGTGTGCGGGTGAAAATGTAGTAATATCATTCCACAATAGTCCACGATGGAACTCACAAAACATATATATACAACAACGACTCAAAGTGTCAAGAATACATATATACAGTATAAAGATCCAAATCACCTTGAAAACAATACAACATCCGAGTACGGATAAGATGCAAATGGGGCTAAGAGCCCTGAAGAATAACCAATGGTGTCCATAACCCTGCCCATGCCAAGCCGGAAGGGTAACCCTGCTAACGACATCGACCTCAAAACCTGCTAAAACAAAAGGGGTGCCGACAAAGGGCAAAAGAAAAAGAGAGTGGTCGATACTAAGGCCAGTACACGGCGAGTCTAGAATTCGGCGGCTCTTGCCTACATAGGTATGGTGGACTGACGCGGCAGCGAATCATGCATTAAACAACTTATAGAGACTCAATACACTGTCAGCTATTAGAGAGGGATAAGAAAGACCTATTCGGAACCAACCTGATACTAACACCAAACATACCCATCCTGGTAATTCCCCCTCAAGACCCAACGAGGAAGTCATACCAAGGAAAATCACACAGTTGGCAGTTTTATTCATTCATTCCATGGTGGTTGTCCAACTTACTAGCCATATCAGATACAAGTCATATTATAACAACAATTCTTTAGTTATATTTGTTTATGATCAAGAAACTATGCTCCAAGTCATCCATAACATGAACATGACTTTTCGAAAAGATTTAACCCTGCAGGGGTGCACCAAAGTATCCACACACACTTCACCCCTTGTTGTCAGATTCGAATATGAGCAAGATCCTAAACATACACCCAATGGTATGTGGCGGGGCATCAGACACGACGTTTCCCAGACCCAAAGTAAGTACATGGGGGCCACCCACTAAGCTACCCGTAACAAAGTCGGCCGGTCTCCGAGACGGACCCAGGGTTTGCATCGACGACTGTAAACGACTGGGAACCCGAAAGTGTGACTGGGCTTGTTGATATAGCGAAAACGTGTCACAAGTCCTAAATAGTACAGGCACTCCACGCGCAATCGTAAATAAAGTAGTAAAGCATGGCATAAGTACATGATAGTAATAAAGCCCAAAACTACTTTGTGGCCCCCAACACAGTACTTTGAAATCAGGTAGTAAGCCGATGGGGTGCCCACACACCCACCTGTGGTTAGCGCGCTCGATCTCGGAACAGGTGTCAAGAACTCGGGTCCTAGGTGGACACAAGTGGGCGGTTAAAAACCAAATATTGACTATTACCCACCAATGCCTCTGCACTAGATCTATTTTGAGCATTTTAATTATCAAGTGGTATTTAAATCCATGATCATCTTCACCATTAAGCATATTCCAACCTCCCAACAACGGTGGAACATCGACAACGCGAAGCAGCACCTGAGCAAGCAATTACGACTTGCAAGGCTGACTGTCTATCAAACAATAGGCAATAGGATGTGTCCAAGGCAATATAGAGCTTGCAAAGAATATAAATGGTGCACGGGAACTAAAGCATCACGCATGGATAGCAATAGATCAATAGGAAGAAGTATAGACTATAAATGCAATATAGGTAGAAAGGGGGAGAATGCTCCCCTGGAAAACACTACCGAGGATATTATCCGAAGAACTTGTCGATACTCGCATCAACTCAACTGCCTAATCTGCGAAGAAGCAAAGCACTAAAAGAAACACCGGATGTACTATTTAATACTACCACAGAAGAGCGGGAATGATGCATGTATGATGCATGACATGGCAAGGATGCGGTGCAACTAGGCAATATTAAGCTGAGCCGGGGTTCCCGACAATTAATTAATAGGTTAATGTTGTTTAGATACCCTGCAATTTAAATGTTGTCTTAACAAGGCAAAACATGTCATCGGTTCGCTACACAAATTTAAATAGGGCCAATATAAAAATAGAAAAGCCCACATATTGTCTCCATATTTATTAATTAGGTGAATCAGCATAATACCCCCAAACCATACAAAGATGTATGCAAGTATGAGCAATCAATATGCAACAATTTATATAGATGGAACTTTATAAAATAGGGTTCAAAATGGGTCACACGTTGGATCGTCTATCTTGGTTCCGAGGGGTTTGGTTCGGTCTCCGGACAGCGGGATCAGAGTCTTCGGAGTTTGTGTCGACGATCTTGTCGCTCCGTATCGAAGGTCTTGGGGTTTCCCCTAATCGCCAGTGGCGAACTTGTAAACGGCATCGGGGTCTTCAGGGGCGCCATGTACATTCTTCCAACTTGGCAGAATCATGCCGGTTTTGCCGACGAGGAGATCTTGAGGCTTTGTTGGTGTTCTCCGTGTTCGGGGTGTTCGTGGCATCAAGGCGGTTACTTCTCATGGACGGCGATGGAGATCTTGTCGGGAGCGTGTTAGGCTGGTCATAGTGGGAGTAACTTGAGTAGTAACTGAAGGAAATATCCCCTGAGAGGGAATAATAAAGTTGTTATTATGTATTCCTTATATATGATAGATGTTTATTTTGCATGCTAGAATTGTATTGATCGGAAACATCAATACATGTGTGTTTAATAAACAAAAAAGGGTTCCTAGTTATGTCTCTCTTATAGACTAGCTTGGTTATTAACAAGATGATCAAGGTTTCCTGATCATAGACATTGGATGTTGTTAATAACAAGGTCACAACATTGGTGGAATGATGTGATGAACATTCATCCGAAGTATAGCATTACGATCAAGTCATTATGTTTATATTGCTATAACATCATACGAAGTAATCTTTATCCTTAGACCATGAGATCATGTTAATTGCTAACACCGGAAGAGTATCTTGATAACATCAAACGTCACACCGTAACAGGGTGACTATAAAGATGGTTGTAGTGCTACGAAGGTGTTATGTTGAGGCTCATGGATCAAGGGTGGAATTTGTCAATCCCAATGATGGATAGATATACTCTGGGCCCTCTCGGTGATATCACATTGAGATAGCTTGCAAGCAAGTGATGTGATCACTAGAATGTTATCACGGGAACGAGAAAAGAGTGCATGTCGGTAACGAGATCAAACTAGGTATTTGGATACCGATGATCGAATCTCGGACATGTATTATATCATGAGACAAAGGGATTAAATTACAAGCGTTAAAGGTTCTCACGATCATAGAAGTCATCGTTGAATATGTAGGAGTCAATATGGATCTCCAGGTCCCGCTTCTGACTATTGATCTGAGAGGAGTCTCAATCATGTCTGCATTATTCGCGAACCGTAGGGTGACACAGTTAAGAGTTATCGGACATCATTTTGGAGCACATATGTTTCAGACGAAAGAATTGTAAAGCGCAGGAATTGTTTCGATAGAAACCATAAATTGTTTCGGGTGAAATTGCAGAAAGTGGTTCTGCATGTGATATTGAAATATTGCAAGGGGTTATATGTGAATGTTTGTTAATTAAAGTAATTAACAAAATTCTGAATAAATTTAATAAAAGAGTTTTATTAAATGACAGAGCATTAAACTTAGAGAATTTTAATACATTTAAAGTGGGGACTTTAAAAGGGAATGTGAAGAGGCATTTTAATGTGGAGGGGTTACCACCACATGAATGGGGGAGGTGAGGGGTCACCCCCCATGTGCCGGCCATGGAGAGGAGGGGCACCCCCTCCTCCTATAAAGGCCACCCTCTCCCTCCTTCTTCCTTACACCTCCTTGTGAAGGATCTCTCTCCCCCTCTAGAATTATTCCACATGGTCTCGGATTAGCGAGATACATGTTTCCGGTGGCATTTCGTCTGGAAGGAGTTGATGCTTCCGCTGGATCGCTAGAGCGAGGAGGTGGAGGTTGTCCGGTAGCTTGAACGTGTGTGCGAGTACAGATGCGCTGCTGAGTTGCGGCGCTCGGACTTCCTCACGATATTGAGATCGGCAAGTGTACGACTACATCAACCACGAGTTCCTACTCGTTAACAAAACTCGTTGTCTTCGAGGGTAAGTTCTCGTTGGATGTATGTCCACCCGTTGCTTTGTACCTAGTAGATAGATCTTGGCGTGTAGTTCTCATCGTAGGAAATTTTTTATTTTCTATGCTGCGGACCCAATAGTGGTATCAGAGCCTGATCTATGCATAGGTGCTTTGCACGGGTAGTACAAATATGTTTATATGTGGGCGATGATGATCATGTTATTGCATCTTCTATGTATTTTGGATATTGGTGGCATAGTGGGATGAAGCGGCCCGGACCAACCTTACATGTCATCATACATGAGACCGGTTCCACGACTGACATGCAACTTGTTTTGCATAAGTGGCTGGCGGGTGTCTGTCTCTCCTACTATAGTCAATATCTGATTTACACCGAGTTGCTAATAACTTGGTTATCCTCATTGTGGTTCATGTTCGTAGGTAAGAACGGTTCTATCTCCGAAAGCCCTAAGCCACGTAAAACTTGCAATTGATAAATTAGAGGCGTCTAGTTTAGATCGTTGCTGGGCTAGTGTAGTGATCTGGTATTGTTGTAAGTAGATGTATGATAGATACTCTTACAACACATTCAACGTGTAAGTTCCATAGACCTTGGCCTTACACACAAAGGAATGATAGAGATCATACCACGATGCAAATGATAGAGATCAAATGCATGGACCATATCATCTCACTTTACACATTAGGTGTTAGCATCTTATACTGCTAGTTTGGTGCTTTTGGTAGCATTGTAGGATGATCCCTCATTTAGATATCAAGATAAAAATGTGTTCTTCCTTGAGTATGCACCGTTCTATGGATCGTGTTTCGAGACATCACGTGATGATCGGGTGTAATCGACTCTACGCTTTCATACAATGGGTGTAAAACAGTTTTACACACGCGAGTACTAAGGTTCTTACTTGGCGAGCCTAGCATGTACAGACATGGCCTCGGAACACGGACCAAAAGGTTAAGCATGAGTCATATAGTTGATATGATGCCCATATAGATGCTCGCCTTTGAAGCTACACCGACTCACGTGATGATCGGACTTGGTGTAGTAGATTTGGTTCATGTAATCACCAAAAAGGCACGAGGGATGTCGTTTTTGAGTGGGAGTTCATTAGTAATTTGGATTAGTTGAACTCACTCTATCATATACTTAGTCTAAATAAACTTTACAAATTCTGTTGTAGATGGCACCACCTGCTTTTAATTTCAATGTGTTCATGGAGAAAGAGAAACTTGCTGCGAATGGTAGCAACTTCACCAACTGGGCTATGAATTTGAGGATTCTCCTCATTGCTACACAAAAGAAATATGTGCTAGATGCGCCGCTATGCACCCCACCAGCTCCTGATGCCCCTGACGAGGAAAAGAATGTCTATGTGACTCGTCAGGAGGACCACAACTTAGTTCATTGCGGCATACTGTATGGGCTAGAGCCAGAACTTCGAAAGCGTTTCAAAAATGGCAATGCTTTTGATACCATGGGAGAATTGAAAATGATTTTCGATACCCATGCTGTCATAGAGAGTTATAATGCTTATGAAAAGTTCTTCAGCTGCAAAATGGAGAAAAACAACTCCGTTAGTGAGCACGTACTCAAAATGTCTGGGTACGCCGATAAGCTTGTGTCCTTGGGAATAACGATTCCCATTGACTTAGGCATACATCATGTTCTCCAATCTCTGTCACCTAGCTACAAGAGCTTCGTGATGAACTATAATATGCAGGGCATGAAGAAGACTCTTCCCGAGCTTCTGTCAATGCTTAAGACTGCATAAGTGGAGATTAGGAAAGAACATCAGGTGTTGATGATCAATAGGACCACCGGTTTCAAGAAGGACAAGAAAGGAAAGCACAAGGGAAAGAAGGGTGGCAAATCTGTTGCCGCGCTTGAAGAGAAAACCCGAGCTGGCCCTAAGTCCGATACCGAGTGCTACTATTGCAAGGAGACTAGCCATTGGAAGCACAACTGCCCCAAGTATTTGGCGGACAAGAAGTCCGGGAAGGCAAACAAAGGTATATATGATATACATGTTATTGATGTGTACTTGACTAGTACTCGCAGTAGCACCTGGGTATTTGATACAGGATCGGTTGCTAATATATGTAACTCGATTCAGGGGCTGCGGAACAAGCGAAATTAGCAAGGGATGAGGTCACAATGCGGGTCGGCAATGGATCAAGAGTTGATGTGATCGCCGTTGGAACGCTGCCTCTCCATATGCCATCGGGATTAGTTATAAACCTGAATAATTGTTATTTGGTGCGTGCACTTAGCATGAACATTGTATACGGATCGTGTTTGATGCACAGTGGTTATTCGTTTAAATCTGAAAACAATGGTTGTTCGATTTATAAGAATGATATCTTTTATGGTCATGCACCTATGTTGAATGGTTTATTTTTGATGGATCTCGATAGTAATATTACGCACATTCATAATGTTAATGCTAAAAAGATTAAAATTGATGATGATATATCTACATATATGTGGCACTGCCGTCTAGGTCATATTGGCGTTAAACGCATGAAGAAACTCCATTCTGATGGACTTTTGGAATCACTTGATTTTGAATCATTTGATACATGTGAGCCATGCCTTATGGGCAAGATGACTAGAACGCCGTTTTCCGGTTCAATGGAACGGGCGACAGATTTATTAGAAATCATACATACTGATGTATGTGGACCAATGAGTGTGTCGGTGCGAGGTGGATATCGTTATTTTGTTACTTTCACGGATGATTTAAGTAGATACAGGTATATCTATTTGATGAAACACAAATCTGAAACTTTTGAAAAGTTCAAGAAATTTCAGAATGAAGTGGAAAATCATCGTAATAGAAAGATCAAATTTCTACGGTCTGACCGTGGAGGAGAGTATCTAAGTTACGAGTTTAGCACAGACATGAAAGAGTGTGGAATAGTTTCACAACTCACGCCTGCCAGAACACCACAACGTAATGGTGTGTCGGAACATCGTAATCGTACCTTATTGGATATGGTTCGATCTATGATGTCTCTGACTGACTTGCCACTGTCATTTTGGGGTTATGCACTGGAAACAGCTGCATTCACTTTAAATCGGGCACCATCTAAATCCGTTGAAACAACACCGTATGAATTATGGTTTGGAAACAAACCTAAGCTGTCATTTCTTAAAGTTTGGGGATGCGGTGTTTATGTGAAGAAACTTCAGCCGGATAAACTCGAACCCAAAGCGGAAAAATGCGTCTTCATAGGATACCCTAAGGAAACGATTGGGTATACCTTCTATCACAGATCCGAGGGCAAGGGATTTGTTGCCAAGAATGGATCCTTTCTTGAGAAGGAGTTTCTCGCGAAAGGTGTGAGTAGTCGGAAGGTAGAACTCGAAGAGTTTATTGAACCTTCTCTTCATGAAATGGCGAGTAGCACAACACCAGAAGTTGTTTCGGAGTTGACTTCACCTAATGAAGAGAGAGCTAATGATATTGATCATGAAACTCCGAAAGAGGACACTACCGAACCTCGCAGGTCAAGCAGGACACGTGCAGCTCCTGAACTGTACGACAATCCTATTGTGAATTTCATGGTTGATGAAATGGATGACGTATGAAGAAGCGATGATGAGCCTAGATTCCAACAAATGGCTAGAAGCCATGAAATCCGAGATGGAATCCATGTACGAGAACCAAGTTTCGACCTTGGTGGACTTACCTCACGATCGAAATGCCGTTGAGAATAAATGGATTTTCAAAATAAAAACTGATGCTGATGGTAATGTGACCATCTATAAGGCTCGACTTGTCGCAAAGGGGTTTCGACAAATTCAAGGAGTTGACTACGATGAGACATTCTCTCACGTAGCGATGCTTAAGTTGGTTAGGATTATGTTAGCAATTGCTGCGTATTTCGATTATGAAATATGGCATATAGATGTCAAAACTGCGTTCCTCAATGGTAATATCGAAGAAGAGTTGTATATGATACAACCTAAGGGTTGTGTCGATCCTAAGGATGCTAATAAGATATGCAAACTTCAGCGATCCATCTATGGACTGAAGCAAGCATCCCGGAGTTGGAATCTCCGCTTTGATGAGGTGATCAAAGAGTTTGGATTTGTCCAAACTTATGAAGAGGCTTGTATTTACAAGAAAGTGAGTGGGAGCAATGTGGCATTTCTGATATTATATGTGGATGACATGTTATTGATTGGAAATGATATAGATCTTTTAAACAATTTTAAAAGTTATCTAAACAACAAATTTTCGATGAAAGACCTTGGTGAAGCATCATATATATTAGGCATTAAACTCTATAGAGATAGATCAAGGCGCCTAATTGGGCCATCGCATAGTACATACCTTGATAAGATATTAAAGAAGTTTAATATGGACGGAAGTAAGAAGGGGTTCTTACCTATGTTGCAAAGCAAGACATTGAGTAAGACTCAAAGTCTGGCTACAGCAGAAGAAAGAGAGATGATGGATAAGATCCCCTATGCCTCGGCCATAGGCTCTATTATGTATGCCATGCTATGTACAAGACCGGATGTGGCACATGCTATTAGTTTGACTAGTAGGTACCAATCTGATCCAGGTTCGGAACACTAGATAGCGGTCAAGAACATCCTCAAGTACTTGAGAAGAACTAGGAATATTATATACGGAGGTGAAAAAGAGCTAGTCGCTAAGTGTTATGTTGATGCTAGCTTTGACACTGATCGGATGACTCTAAGTCTCAATCCGGATACGTATTTCTCTTGAACGGAGCAGCAGTTAGTTGGAGGAGTTCCAAACAACCTGTGGTGGCTAGATCAACGATGGAGGCGGAATATGTTGCTGCTTCAGAAGCGGCGCAAGAAGCGGTTTGGATGAAAGAGTTTATTACGGAACTAGGTGTGGTTCCTAGTGCATTGGACCCGATGATGATCTATTGTGACAACAATGGAGCCATAGCCAACGCAAAGGAACCGAGGTCTCACAAGAATTCCAAGCATATTAAGCACTGGTTTCACTCCATCCGCGAGCATGTCAAGGATGGAGATATAAAGATTTGTAAAGTACACACATACCTAAATGTAGCAGATGCGTTGACTAAAGCTCTCCCTAGGGCAAAACATGATCAACACCAGAACTCCATGGGCATTAGATCTATCACTATGTGCACTAGATTATTGTCTCTAGTGCAAGTGGGAGACTAGAGGAAATATGCCCTGAGAGGCAATAATAAAATTGTTATTATGTATTCCTTAAATATGATAGATGTTTATTTTGCATGCTAGAATTGTATTGATCGGAAACATCAATACATGTGTGTTTAATAAACAAAAAAGGGTTCCTAGTTATGCCTCTCTTATAGACTAGCTTGTTGATTAACAAGATGATCAAGGTTTCCTGATCATAGACATTGGTTGTTGTTAATAACAAGGTCACAACATTAGTGGAATGATGTGATGAACATTCATCTGAAGTATAGCATTACGATCAAGTCATTATGTTTATATTGCTATACATCATACAAAGTAATCTTTATCCTTAGACCATGAGATCATGTTAATTGCTAACACCGGAAGAGTATCTTGATAACATCAAATGTCACACCGTAACAGGGTGACTATAAAGATGGGTTCAGTGCTACGAAGGTGTTATGTTGAGGCTCATGGATCAAGAGTGGAATTTGTCAATCCCGATGACGGATAGATATACTATGGGCCCTCTCGGTGATATCACATTGAGATAGCTTGCAAGCAAGTGATGTGATCACTAGAATGTTATATCACGTGAACGAGAAAAGAGTGCATGTCAGTAACGATATCAAACTAGGTATTTGGATACCGATGATCGAATCTCAGACATGTATTATATCATGAGACAAAGGGATTAAATTACAAGCGTTAAAGGTTCTCATGATCATAGAAGTCATCGTTGAATATGTAGGAGTCAGTATGGATCTCCAGGTCCCGCTTCTGACTATTGATCTGAGAGGAGTCTCAATCATGTCTGCATTATTCGCGAACCGTAGGGTGACACACTTAATAGTTACCGGACATCATTTTGGAGTACATATGTTTCAGACGAAAGAATTGCAAAGTGCAGGAATTGTTTCGATAGAAACCGGAAATTGTTTCGGGTGAAATTGCAGAAAATGGTTCTGCATGTGATATTGAAATATTGCAAGGGGTTATATGTGAATGTTTGTTAATTAAAGTAATTAACAAAATTCTGAATACATTTAATAAAAGAGTTTTATTAAATGAGAGAGCATTAAACTTGGAGAATTTTAATGCATTTAAAGTGGGGACTTTAAAAGGGAATGTGAAGAGACACATTAATGTGGAGAGGTTACCACCACATGAATGGGGGAGGTGAGGGGTCACCCCCATGCACCGGCCATGGAGAGGAGGGACACCCCCTCCTCCTATAAAAGGCCACCCTCTCCCTCCTTCTTCCTTACACCTCCTTGTGAAGGATCTCTCTCCCCCTCTAGAATTATTTCCCATGCTCTCGGATTAGCGAGATACATGTTCCCGGTGGCATTTCGTCTGGAAGGAGTTGCTGCTTCCGCTAGATCACTAGAGCGAGGAGGTGGAGGTTGTCCGGTGGCTTGAACGTGTGTGCGAGTACGGATGCGCTGCTGAGTTGCGGCGCTCGGACTTCCTCACGATCTTGAGATCGGCAAGTGTACGACTACATCAACCACGAGTTTCTACTCGTTAACAAAACTTGTTGTCTTCGAGGGGAAGTTCTCGTTGGATGTATGTACACCCGTTGCTTTGTACCTAGTAGATAGATCTTGGCGTGTAGTTCTCATCGTAGGAAATTTTTTGTTTTCTATACTGCGGACCCAACAGTAACATACATGCCAACTAGACAAAAAAGATGATGTGGCAAGTAATTAATGAAGAGATAGATGAATTGAGTAACATATTATGTTACTGTAACATCACACTTACCAACGAAAAATGAGTCTATAAAGCAATAAATAAAATATTCTGTGTTACTACATCCATGTTACTATGCACTATGGAGATAGTAACTTAGACTAGTAACATGTGCATGGTACTAGTCTAAGTTACTCCCCACTATGACTAGCCTTAGGTGGTGCGTTTCCCGGACCGGGCTCGAGTAGTCCAATAGCACACCGCAACATCACCAACAGGCACGCATTTGGAGAGGGCCGAGCTGAGGCGGTCTTGACGGAACATCAGCAACAGGCAGTAGGCGACCTACGCGTTCGTGACGAAGCCGACAAGGACGCATACGCATGGGGAGGAGGTCAAGGACATAGCCCCATGCAGCCAGTGGCGGCGCTGTGTTGGAGCGGCGGAGGCGAGGTGGAGTCTAGGAGGCCATGGGCCGGAGCTTGAGCGCGGAGGAAGGCCAGCGAAGCAAGGCTGCATGATGACGATCGAGGCACCGAGAGGGGACCCCATGGCATCGGCTGTTGGAGAGGGGTGACGGCTTAGGGAGGCGAGAAAGGGCAATGGGACACGCGCGATGTAACATCCCAAATCTTTAATCAAGGTTATCAAGATCCAAATCACCCAATTTAGGGTTAACAAAAAAACTTTTTATCATTAACAATTATGAATGCATGTGTGTGTGTGCATTAATATAGCATTGTTTGGAAATTCCATGTTTGATTGTTCTAATAGTTGTAAAATGATTCAAGGGTGAATGCCACATCATCTAGATCATTCAAAAACAAAATCCAAAGAAAAAGAAATCAAATAAGATTAATAAATGCAAATGGTCATTTTGGCCATTTTAATCCACTAGGCCACTTTAGGTGTTCCTAGAAGTCAATTCTTAATAGAAATAATTCTAACTCTTTTCACCCCTTGCTAGTACAAGTAAAGATCTACCAAGTCCCACTTTGCAATCTTACAAAAACATTTAAACACTAATTTTAAATGGCATTTGAAAATGGAACCAAGTGTATGTGCATAGATCTCACTTTTTCAAAAACCACTCAAATGAGTTCACCTTAACAATCCCAAACAACCACAAATGCTCAAGCATATGACTAACACACCCACCAAAAATCTTCCCAAAATTCAAATAAATTGGTCTTGCAGCCATTGTGTCAAACACCTTATGAGCACAGATAAATCTGCCTAACTAACACTATTTTGATCAATTCTTTGTCGAGCCATTTGGCTCAATCTTGTCCACTGGTCTCCCCTAGCTCTAACCATGCCTTAACCAAGCTACCACTTAGCCTCCAGCAGCAGTGCCGCGTCACCCCGAAGCCATGATCGCCGGCCGACCATGCCCATGTCGCAGGAGACCGCGCCACCCTCTTTCGCCACACCAGGGAGCTAGGCGTGATCACACCACCGCCCATGGTCCCTTCCCCGAGCGCTGCCAGCCACTAGACCACCTCAGAGCAGCCACACACCAAGCCTCTGCGCCATGCAAGGAGCACGCCAGAGCGTCGTCCACGACAGGCCAGCACACGCCGCGCCTTGACCTCCGCTTGCACGCGCCGCTCCGCCTTAACCCTAGCATGCTCCCAGACATGCCCATTTCCCGCCGCGCGACCAGCATCCGTCGTGAACCACGTCGAACACCGCCGCTCCCGCTCAGAGCGCTAGCCATGCTCGACCGTTTGCCACCACCCCTAGCCGCGCCTTTACCCCGTAGCTGACCGCCAGGAGGCAAAGTACCGTCCGCCTACCTCGGCCATGCCATTAGCCCCCTGTACCATCGTCACCGACGAGCTCAACGTCGTACCTCACGGTCCCCTCGCCGAGCTATAAAAGGAGCCCTTCCCCAAGCCTCCATTGCCACACTACCTCACTCCCCTATCTCTCAGAATCACCCCACACCATCCATGGAGCCGCTCGAGCCCTCAGTCGGCAGAATTGCGCCGGAGCTCGCCGCAGCAGAGTAGAAAGGGAGCCGTCGATTGCGACCACCCCAGGAGCCGCCGTGACCACGCCTGAGTCCGCCATCGACCACCAGTTTGATCGCCCCCATCGCCAAGTTAGCTGGAGCCCTGGTAAGCCCCCAATCGACCCCCACTGAGCCGCTAGGGTTCATTTCGCTGGCGACCTATTCGTCGTCGACGATGCACCACCACCGTTGATCTCTGTTCTAATCGCACGGCTCACATCGCCCCGTACCGCTTCGCATTAGAGTCAGTCGCTGATATGTGAACCCCCTGTCAGTTGCCCTCTGTGCCGTAGAGCGCCACTAGGCCGACCCATTTAGTCTCCCGCGTTGGCGCTAGAATTCAAATAAAGAATTTTCTATTTAGACTTAAACTCAATTCTGTTCACTAGTTTAAAAATCAATTCAGAGAGTTCTACTTAACCAAAATGCATGATTCCAATTTTGTTGGAAAGATAATTAAAATCTCCATCCAAGCCCGTTGGATTTAAATCAATTGGAGTTAGAAATCTCACCTAGCAAAAATAACAAGACAGAGACTTCCACATTCAAACATTTTTCAAAAATCAACCAATAGCTTTTGAGTTGATTCCAACTCTCAAAAATGACATTTGACCATACCTATCTGAATATGTAATAATAGTTAGTGCATGCAGTGACTTTGGACTAGTACCAAAATAATGCTATATAGGCATTTCTAGTCACTTTAAATCATTAAAATGATAAACTTAAACTTATTGAAATATGATCAAACATTTAAATCACATTCCCATGTATTAGAATATGTGGTGATGACATGTGTCCACATGATCCCATATTTTAATTGGAGAATATTAAATCTTAAGTATTTTCCATGAGTAGAAATTACTTTTTTCAAATAAAATAAATGAAACTAGTTCATTAAATCTTGTGATGATTGAGATGATGCTAGATCATCAAGTGTGTGCCTTGGTGTGCTAAATAGACTAGTTAAGTAATGTTTGGTGTTTGTGTATCTCGTCTGTATTTATAGACGATAGTACTGATCAAGTCTACAAGGAGGAGGAGTTCTACCCCGAAGAAGACGAGGGGAATTTTAACCACTGTATCAACCAAGGCAAGCCTAACACTTCAAGTAAACCGAGCAAGCTTTTATTAGCAAGCCATCATTAACAATGCAAGCTAACACTTGCAAGCTTGATAAACCCGTTCGACGCTTTTTTGTACGAGGTTAGAATAAGATTGGGGCTGAAAGGCTGATGGATGCAAAGCAGAGGAGTTAGGATGAGGAATCGCAGTAATAAGAGCTGTGTATATGCGTGAAGTTGGTCCTTTGATGGATCAATTCAAATGCATAGCCCATGCAGCTAGTAGCCATATTGCGTACAAGCATGGCACATTCAAGGCAGCTTAGCTCGTGCATGAGCGCAACTAATTAACTTAATTAATTATTAGTGTATTTTGCAGGCAAGGTGTACGTCCTGCCGATTCACAGCTGCAGCGCGTCACGTGTGCGTGTACGGCCGGCCGCTCTGCTCGATCGATTGCCCCCAACTAAACTTGATAGATCCATCGAGGCGATAAGGATCAAACCGGAGGACGCTGCAACGGCCCCAATTCTCCCGGGGACTCAGCGCGTGCCGGTGATAGATAAACATCTTCGCCGTGAAACAAGCTCCGGATAATCGGCACTCCATGCTCATCCATCCGGCGTTGCTCCCTGCCTATAAAAAGACAGCGTCCAGCTCTCCATCAAGCATACGCTCACACCCCGGAGGCCGACGCATAGCTCTCAAGAGAGAACACACCCCGGAAGCACGCAGAACAGCCCAGACTCACAAGGCGCACACACCTGGAGACTCACGCAGGCAGACGTATTTCACCTGGAGGCAATCACCACATCCATTGACTCCCCATCCAATCTCCATACATTCATCCATCAGCATCCAAATTAATCTCAAATTCTCCACGCACGTGCACGTATTGGGGAAGAGAAAGGAGGCCATGGAGGACAAGTCAATGGTCAGGAATGGTGAGAATTACTATTGGCGCTCTCCCTCTCTCTTTTTCTCTACAGCACACACGCATGCATATCCCACACGGTGAGCGCATGGAGCCGACCATCAGTGCTGTCGGCGCGCAGCCTGGCTGGTGCTATCTACGCGTCCATCGACGCCAAGATGGCGCCTTCTTCACTACTGCAATCGCCCGACGATGACGATCCGGTGGCCGCCGGCCTACGGCCTGGCGCCATCACCACCAAGACGGCCACGTCGGGGCGTCCGTCGTGCAGCGACGCCAAGACGGCGCCCTCTCCACGGTGTTTAAGATGACGGCCTCGAGGACGTACGGCTGCTGGCCAGCAGCCCGACGCTATCTCCATCTCCGCCGCCACCAAGATGACGGCCTCAAGGACGTACGGCTGCCGGCGAGCAGCCCGGCACTATCTCCATCTCCGCCGCCACCAAGACGACGGCCTCGAGGACGTACGGCTGCCGGCGTGCAGCCCGGCACTATCTCCATCTCCGCGGCCACCAAGATGACGGCCTCGAGGACATACGGCTGCCGGCGAGCAGCCCGACACCATCTCCACAAAGACGGCCACGTCGGGGCGTCCGGCGTGCAGCGACACCAAGACGACGCACTCTCCACGGTGTTCAAGATGACGATCTCGAGGACGTACGGCTGCCGGCGAGCAGCCCGACGCTATCTCCATTTCTGCCGCCACCAAGATGACAGCCTCGAGGACGTACGGCTGCCGACGAGCAGCCCGGCGCTATCTCCATCTCCGCTGCCACCAAGATGACGGCCTCGAGGACGTACGGCTGCTGGCGAGCAGCCCGGCGCTATCTCCATCTCCGCCGCCACCAAGATGACGGCCTCGAGGACGTACGGCTGCCGGCGAGAAGCCCGGCGATATCTCCATCTCCACCGCCAACCAAGACGATGGTCTCGAGGACGTACGGCTGCCGGCGAGCAGCCCGGCGCTATCTCCATCTCCGCCGCCACCAAGATGACGGCCTCGAGGACGTACGGCTGCTGGCGAGCAGCCCGGCGCTATCTCCATCTCAGCCGCCACCAAGATGACGACCTCGAGGACATACGGTTGCCCGCGAGCAGCCCGGCGCTATCTCCATCTCCGCCGCCACCAAGACGACAGCCTCGAGGACGTACGGCTGCCGGCGTGCAGCTCGGTGCTATCTCCATCTCCGTCGCCACCAAGACGGCCTCGGGGGCGCGGTTGCCGGCATGTAGCCCGACGCGGCGCCACCATGACGACGGCCTCGGGGGCGCGCGGCTGCCTGCGGCCCGGCACTGTCTCCACCTCCGCTACCATCAAGATGACGATGGCGGGGCTGCCGGTGTACGGCCCAGTGCCCTCCCACGACACCTGAGATGGCGACGTCGGGGCAGCCGGCGTGCAGCGGCGCCAAGACGGCGACATCGGGGCTGCCGGCGTTCAGCCCAGCACCCTCTCCATGGCATCAAAACCGACTGTGTCGGGTGGCCGGCGTGCGACCCGGTGCCATCTCCACTCTGGCGAGCCATAGGCGACGGCGGCGAGGAGGTAGGCGTGCAAGACGGTGCCATGTCCGCCTTCACAGGCCATAGGCGACGACATCGGGGCTACCGACGTGTGGCGGCGCCACCTCCATCTCCATGAGCCGTATGCTCGCAGGTGCCGTGGCTATGTTGCCCAGGAGCTCGGCGAGGCACGGGTCAGGACGGCGAGTTTCAATGTGCTCATACCAGGCTCCCGAAGCAACCTCCTCAAGCCCGTCCAAGACCATGTGTACACATGAAGATTGATGCATGTGCTCAAGACACACACATGCCTAGTACTTTAGTGCTACGGATGCACACATGCGTTGTGGAAATACACGCAAGGGCTCAAGCAGTCCTGCCGCTACTCCTCCACACGATCAAGCGGCACCATGGCGTCAAGCTGGCGTGATCGGTGCAGATATCAAGTACCACTGCCGAGCCATACGTGTGACTAGAGCATGCACATGACCGTGCGCGTTCTAGCTAGCTAGCTATATGGTCATGAATAACATCGACTCCATCCTCCTGTCGAGGCAACACGACATCCACCGGAGAAGGCGCTGTACGAGATGCGTCCCCAGCCATGTCGCCATCAACCTGAGTGTTGCCTGGCACGGCGACATCGATGTCACACCCGCCGTGCATGGAGATGAACCATGGCGGGCGATCGCCGTTCCAAGGCGAGACGAGACGACACCTTACACGCCACAACTCTGCGAGCTTGTGAGACGGCTCTCGGTCACGCCGGCTGCCGTGTACTCGGCGTCGGGCCGAGACGAGGCACCGACCACACTAGCTGCGCCGACTTGTACTCGTGCGTCGGTTTCATACCGACGTCGATCTCCATCAACAATTACTCTCACGAGGCATACCCCTTGCGCTCCCCGACGAGGCTGCTGGTCGTCGAGAAGTCCCAGCTGAGCAGACCCATGCCATCCCAACTCCAACTACATCGACACTGTCAAGACCGACGAGGCACGACGGCGAGGGCGGGCGTGGCCGGAGCAAAGGCCACGCTACTCGCGGCGCGTGTACCGACGAGGACACGGGATCTGCTGCCGCCCACCCACACACATCACCACCACATCATGCATGGAGAACGTGAAGTGAAGACGACGAAGACGACCACGCACCTTAATCGGAGGTGTCCCGCGGCGTAACCCGCGGGAGTAATTAACCGGGTGCCTTCTGGGGCCCCGGGAACCAGGTGATCGCAATCGCCACGGTCAGGCTGGCCGCGCAAGCAGGCCACAGAGCGCATATATTAGGGATTTTGTACTTTGTTTCTCCAAGAGAGATTAATGAAATGCATCTTCCCTACCTTTCTTTTGTGTACTACGGTACACTGACACGTCCGCACTTCTTTTTCTTTACCCCGGCGCATGAGAAAAACACGCTACCATCTTCTTCCCCAAAGTAGCACCCTTCTACTCTCTAGACGTTTTTCTCGTGTCAAACAAATTGCCACGCCCGGTGGGACGTGGTTCTCCTCCCATCTTTGCTCCGCTGTGGTCGTCAGAATCGTCTTCGCCTATTCACCCAACCCACACAGCATCCTGCATGACAAGCCAACGACGTGGAGCTCCGCTGATCAAGAATCCTCTTCATGTAGGAGGACTCTCCCACGCCACCAACGCGGAGCCCTGGGTGATCCGTTTTGGATCATCCTTCCCTCCCATGGTTGTCGTCGAGGTCAGCGCCAAGATGTTCATGAACCAAGCCTAGGAGCTAGCATAGTTCCAAACTGTGCAATCCAAGAAGGTGCAAAGGCGGTCATCCGTCATGGCAAAGAAGGAGCGCCACGAGTTGATGCTCGAGGCACGCGCCCTGTTGAAGGAGTCAACAGGATACGACATCACAGGGGACGTGGGGGCACTCCAGCGCCTCTCTTCCAATGCCCCTACAAGCCGGCGGGTGTGGCATCACTGCACGCCCCGATCCCGCCCTCATGCACGGAGCAGCCGACGCCAACGATGGGGCACACCGGAGTTAAGCTTCTGGGAGGCTTGGAAGCCACCTCTAGCGACCTGCAGAGGCTCATGACAAACGCCCGTTTGTCGAAAATCCCGCATCCACTGAGGAACTACCGCAAGGTACAACGACTCCACCAGCAATTAAGCTCTCGCATCACCAAGAGCGTGGTGCTTGCGGAAGATTGGTCCCTCGATGGAAAGGACCTCGCCGACGAGGTGTTCACGTGCATGAGCACCGATCCATCGGAGGTCAAGCTGGCGGTGAGAAGAGCCATCATGAAGGAGTTCTGGAAACGGTACACTCGTAAGGAGTTTGTCTCGCCAGGCCCTACGCTCTCCATCAACCCCGAATATCCTCGAGGCAGCATGTATGCACCATGTTGCCACACTTTAGCAGTCAATGGCCATCCCATCCCCAACGACAACAGGTTCGCCGTTCTTCAGAACGAGGCACCTGCGCCACGCGGAGAAGACCTACGACAGGAGTTTCGCCGCTTGCAGGATCAAATGAATAGCATCCAAAGGCGGCTCCATGAGCAAGGAGCGCCAAGTTCATCATCGACACATGCTGGGGGCAGGATTAGACACCAAGCCCCTAGCCATCGTCCTCAACATGAGCGCCACACATTGGCGCCCTGACGCCAACCATCCCCCATCCGACACACGCAGCGGGGGCATCCTAGCATGCCTCCACATTGGAACCGTTGGTCACGATTTCAAGGTGATGAGAGGGACCTCTATCCCACTCAGCAGTGGAGACTGATGGCTCAATGCAAGGCGCCTAGGAAAGTGCTGGTGCGTGGTTGATGTAGAGCTCGTTGGGAACCCCAAGATGAAGGTATGATGAGCACATCAGCAAGTTTCCCTCAGTTATGAAACCAAGGTTTAATCGAAACAGTAGGAGCAAGGAAACACCCCAAAGGTGTTACTAGCTGAGCTTTGGCAGGGCGCACCACCGGTGCTAGTAGCAACGTGGAGACCTGCACAACACAACCACATAACTTTGTCCCCAACTTGCGATGAGGTTGTCAATCTCACCGTGTTTTGCAGAAAACAAAGGATTAAACGTATCGAATAGAAAGAAGTAATAGTTTGCAGAAAGTAAACACAAGATAGTAAACAGTTTATAGATTGTATGTAAAGAAAAGAACCGGGATCCATAGTTCACTAGAGATGGCTCTCCTTAAGATAGATAACATGTTGGGTGAACAAATTACAACGGGGCAATTGACAAACATCGAGAAAGCAATACATGCATATAATAATCATCTTGACTCCTTTGAGACTTGATTGGGCATTACAACATTATACATAGACCGCCATCCAACTGCATCTATGACTAATAATCCACCTTCAGGTTATCATCCTAATCCCCTCCAGTATTAAGTTGCAAGCAACAAATTATTGCTTTACGAACTGCGTGTAAAGTAAATAATACGATTGTTCTATGAACAAAGGATTGTTGTTTTCTCCCTAGTAGCAACAACACATCTAGTACCTTAGAGATTTCTGTCACTTCCCCAGATTACCAGAGGCATGAACCCACTATCGAGCATAAATACTAACTCTTGGAGTTGCTAGCATCTACTTGGCCAAGATAGCTACTAACAACGGAAAGCATGCAAGATCACAAATAACAAAGACATGATAGAATCAATAATCAATCTGAAATAGCATCTCAATATCCATCAGATCCCCGCAAACAGAACATGCCGAATTACAAATAGATGATCTTGATCATAAACGGAGCTCACAAGATCTAGACATGAAAGCACAAAGGAGGAGAACCAGCCACCTAGCTACTACATGGATCCGTAGTCCAAGGATGAACTACTCACGCATCACACCGGAGGCTTGCATGGTGATGAAGAAGGCCTCTAGGGTGAATTCCCCTCTCCGGCAGGGTGCCGGGAAGAGCTTCAGATCCCTCCCGATCTAGGAATGGAGATGACGGCGGGTACAGACTCATTCGTGGATTTTTGATTGGGTACTTAGGGTTTTCGTCCCGAGGGCATCTTATAGGCGGAAGCGGAGGCCGAGGGGGTGCCGGAGGCGGCCACACCACCCGCTGGCGCGGTCCAAGCTGGGACGCGTGGCCAGGTGGTGTGGTGGCCCCCTGGCCCCTCTCCGTCTCGTATTCTGGCACTTGATGACTTCCGGAAAAATAGGCACTTTGGCTTTTATCCCATCCAATTCCGAGAAAATTCATTTTCTGACTTTCCTGGAACCAAAAACAGCAGAAAACAGGCAGTTGGCACTATGGCTCTTGTTAATAGGTTAGTCCAAGAAATCATATGAAAAGTACTCCAAAGTTGGAACAAGACACAAGAAAGTGGATAAAACTAAGCATGGAACATCAAAAATTATAGATACATTTGCAATGTAACAACATCCCCAAGCTTAACTCCTCCTCGTCCTCGAGTAGGTAAGTGATAAAAAGAAAGAATAAGTTTTGAGGTGACATGCACCATAAAAGACTTGATCAAAGTATTTGTAAAACATTCAAAGCTAGGATCATAGCACTTCAATCATAACATGAAAGACAAAGTTCTAGCAATAAGCAAAGAAACTATGTTGCAACATGAAAATGCACAAACAAAAGATTCATGAATAACAATGCTTTGCAAGACGTTTGTTTGTTTCACATAAAGAAAACATAGCATACTAGTATTCAGCTTGTCCCTCAATAGAGTAGAAAATATAAATGCATAGGACACCTTCAAAGTTCATAAGAGTGACTAGATACAATAGTTTAAAACAAGCAATATCAAAGTATGCATCAATCAACTAGTCTTGGGACAATGCACATAGAACTAAGAATGGCCACTATGCTCTCAAAGTAGGTGCATAAAGGTAGAAGGTGGAGACTCAATATAATGGTGGAAGAAAGGCGTTTTTATAAAAGGAAGTAGGGATTCAAGTATCATAAAGAAATTCCAAAAATTATGGTACTTATAGCTTTCAGCTCTCATTGCCCCTATCATAAACATCTTGAAGTGATTAAGGTTAAAGTGAACAAACTATGGTGTACATGCTTGACGAAGTATAAGTCAGAAATCTTATGTCCCTTGTATACGAGGGCCGCTCCTCATGCTACTCAAGTTTAGTCACCGGTAAGTTCTTGTCATTGTAAGTACATGTGTATCATAGAGAACCGCCAACGGGGTACCCCTTGCCCGATGATACGGAAGAATCCCCATATCAAAATGACAAGGTAAGCAGACAACAAGCATCTCAACAATCTTCTTATTTACCATGGGAATATGGTACTTTTTTCTCTCTTTCCTCTTTTCATAATCTCCTTTTTTTCTCTTTTTTTCTCAATATAGGACTCCTTTTTTTTATAAGAAGAATGCTTCATAGATAGCTCATTATGGTTACGCTGCAGGTTTCCACCATGTCAGCATGGATTAGACCAGCGACCCATGCGTTTATCTAACACATATACATAAATCCATGGACTTACAAGCTCCCCTTTCATTTCACACCGACGACATCCATATACAAAAGAGCATGATATCAACTAGGTACAAGTACCAAGTGCAATGTTGAAAGCGTTCCCCATGAAAGCATGGTTCTGCTAATTCCCTACGAATAAGTGCAAGCATATACAACATAGACGACACAATGGTTCAAGTTTATTAAGGGCAAGAAAAGTAAAGTGTGCCATCAAGTTCGTGAGAGCTTTAATCACTAGTTTTCTCATAACAAGTTTAATTTGGAAGGTAAACAAAAGCATGAATATACTTGGAATAGCATAAGCTAGTAGGTAGGTATGGTGGACTCTTTGGAATAACTTGGTTTAAGGAGTTGGATGCATGAGTGGAACTCATACTTGGTGGTGGAGGCTAGCAAAAGACTGGGAGCGACAAACTAAGAGAGCAATAATGGCCATAATCATGCAGAGCGACAAAACATCATTGATCAAAGCATAAAGTGATACTACAAGTTGAAAACTAAAGGATCATAAAGGCTATGGTGACTTTAGATAGTCATAACATGGTGTGAGCATGCGCCAAGTCAACCCAAATAAAGCATCAAAGGAGAATACCACTATACTATGGTTTAATATGCTAAAACAACGCATGATTCATCCAAGGCACATTAAGCAATCTCAATTGTTTATAACAAGTCATGCTACAGCAAAGAATACTAAGCACAAAGCCAAAACAATATCAAGCATGGCATGACAAAGCATAGCCATAGTCAAAAACGAGCTCTTTTTACCACATAAGCATGAACTTTCCTACTCTTTTACAAACCAAACCAAACTATTTGCAAACCAATGTATGAAAGAGGGGGTCCAACCAATTTATTCAGAAAACTAAGCAAACCAAAGCAAACAAAAACCAAAATGAAAATGAAAAAGAAGACGCTCCAAGAAAAACACAACTGTGCATGAAACAATAAAAATGAAGCGTTTGGAAGAAACCTAAGATTTTTATTGATGAAGAAGGGGATGCCTTGGGCATCCCCAAGCTTTGACGCTTGTACTTCTTGGATATTTCTTGGGGTGACACGCGTGGAATCCCCAAGCTTGAGCTTTTTTCCATTCTTCATCTCATTACTCATTCCTTCCATACACCTGAAGATTTTCCTTCATACAAAACTTCACACAATCTTTATTAGCAACATTAGTGCACTCAAGATAAATAAGTATTAAGGTTCAGTTCTAACACCAAATAAAATTCCATTAGAACACTATAAACTGTAGCACTTCCCTCAAAAAGCTCAATTCCCCAAAAGAACTCAAAAAGGAACCAACAAGAAGCAAATGCAAATAATGGCAGAAATCTGTCAAAACAGACCAGCAGGTAAAGACGAATGTTTTCGAAGACCTTCTGTTGCTCAAATCTAAAAGTGTTGAACTAACGAAAGTTAGATAACAACCTGGGGCAGAAGCACAAAAAATCATGCCTCAAAAAGACGTTCAGATATTTTATACGAATTTTTACGGTGAAGCACAGAAATCTGTTTCGGGACAGCAACTTTCCCAACCATTACTTCTCTCTCATTAGATTTTACTCTTGGCACAAAAAGCAAATAAAAAGGATAAGAAGAGGTTATTACAGAGGTAATAACTTCCAAGACTCATATAAAACTTTTGGGTTATCTCCCAATAAGTACTTTTCTTTAACGTCTTAAGTTAGGCATAAGAAGCAAGAAAAAGAATCAAGTGTTCTCAAATGAAGAAGCATTAAAACCAAATTTCTTGCCCTTACCTGTCTTATTTTTATTCTTAACCTTGGGGAAAATATGATTGTTTGGTGGAGAAGAAAGGTGCATGGTCCCCTTTCCCACATCTATTATTGCTCCAAGGAGTTCTAATAGGGACCTTCCAAGGGTAATTTGTCCTTTTCCTGCACATTCAATAACAAGATAATCAGTAGAAATCATTTTCCCAAGAATCTTTGTAAACACTCCTTCAGCTATTCCAAGAGGTAATATGGTAGTATTATTAGCAAGAGATATTTTTTTCCTCCTTCAGTAAGCCCCCAAGTATTCAGAGATTTATAATATCTTTGGGCATAAGGCAAAATTCAGACATGATATCACAGCGAGCTTGAAAAGTTTCAGTGTTTATCTCAATTTTTACTGTAGGAAGCCACTTTGATGGTTCGGAATTTATTGGAACATAATTTTGATGATCCCTAAGCGTATTATAGCAATCTTTTAAGCTAGCTGTGCCAGTCTCAAGAGTGTTCAATCTAGCAAATATTTTTGCAAAAGAAACATCAGTTTGGCTAGGCAAGTTGTAAGTGAGGATCAATTTCTTTATAGCATTAATAGCATCATCCTCATTACATTGGAGCAAATCTCCTCGCACAATAGCATCTAAAGCATATCTATAGCAAAGAGCAATCCCAAGGTAAAAACTGCTAAGGAACAAGCTTTGAGTGTGAGGCTCAGTTTTTTCATGTTGATCAGAGATTCTAGACCATGCTTCCTTAAAACTTTCCTCAATTCCTTGTTTAAAAGTGAAAATCATTTCCTCGGGTGACATAGTGATTGGAGAAAGGCTAGACATAATGGCAACTTAAGATGGGAACTAATTTTTTTTTGTGTTTTTGAAATAAGAAAGCAAACAAGTAAAACTATTTTTTGTGTGTTTTTTTATAAAGAAACAAGCAAACAAAGCAAAAAGAAACTAAGAAAAACAAAAATAACAAAGTAAAGAGATTGGTTATGAGGGACTCCCCTTGTGAAGATGTCGTTAACTCCCCGGCAACGGCGCCAGAAAAATGCTTGATGGCTCAATGCACAGCTCCCAGAAAAGTGCTGGTGCGTGGTTGATGTAGAGCTTGTTTGGAACCCCAAGAGGAAGGTATGATGAGCACAACAACAAGTTTCCCTCAGTTATGAAACCAAGGTTTAATCGAACCAGTAGGAGCAAGGAAACACCCCAAAGGTGTTACTAGTTGAGCTTTGGCAGGGCGCACTACCAGTGCTAGTAGCAACGTGGAGACCTGCACAACACAACCACAGAACTTTGTCCCCAACTTGCGATGAGGTTGTCAATCTCACAGTGTTTTGCAGAAAACAAAGGATTAAACGTATCGAATTGAAAGAAGTAATAGTTTCCAGAAAGTAAACACAAGACAGTAAACAATTTATAGATTGTATGTAAAGAAAAGGACCGGGATCCATAGTTCACTAGAGGTGGCTCTCCTTAAGATAGATAACATGCTGGGTGAACAAATTACAGTGGGACAATTGACAAACATCGAGAAAGCAATACATGCATATACTAATCATATTGACTCCTTTGAGACTTGATTGGGCATTACAACGTTATATATAGACCGCCATCCAACTGCATCTATGACTAATAATCCACCTTCAGGTTATCATCCTAACCCCCTTCAGTATTAAGTTGCAAGCAACAAATTATTGCTTTACGAACTACGTGTAAAGTAAACAATACGATTGTTCTATGAACAAAGGATTGTTGTTTTCTCCCTAGTAGCAACAACACATCTAGTACCTTAGATATTTCTGTCACTTCCCCAGATTACCAGAGGCATGAACCCACTATCCAGCATAAATACTAACTCTTGGAGTTGCTAGCATCTACTTGGCCAAGATAGCTACTAACAACGGAAAGCATGCAAGATCACAAATAACAAAGACATGATATAATAAATAATCAATCTGAAATAGCATCTCAAATATCCATCGGATCCCCGCAAACACAACATGTAGAATTACAAATAGATGATCTTGATCATGAACGGAGCTCACAAGATCTAGACATGAAAGCACAAAGGAGGAGAACCAGCCACCTAGCTACTACATGGATCTGTAGTCCAAGGATGAACTACTCACGCATCACGCCGGAGGCTTGCATGGTGATGAAGAAGGCCTCCAGGGTGAATTCCCCTCTCTGGCAGGGTGCCAAGAAGAGCGTCAGATCCCTCCCAATCTAGGGATGGAGATGACGACGGCTACAGACTCTTTCGTGGATTTTTGATTGGGTACTTAGGGTTTTCGTCTCGAGGGCATCTTATAGGCGGAAGGGGAGGCCGAGGGGGTGCCGGAGGCGGCCACACCACCCCCTGGCGTGGGCCAAGCTAGGCCGCGCGGCCAGGTGGTGTGGTGGCCCCCTGGCCCCTCTCCGTCTCGTATTCTGGCACTTGATGACTTCCGAAAAAATAGGCACTTTGGCTTTTGTCCCGTCCAATTCCGAGAATATTCATTTTCTGACTTTCGTGGAACCAAAAACAACAGAAAACAGGCAGCTGGCACTGTGGCTCTTGTTAATAGGTTAGTCCAAGAAATCATATGAATAGTACTCCAAAGTTGGAACAAGACACAAGAAAGTGGATAAAACTACGCATGGAACATCAAAAATTATAGATACATTTGCAATGTATCAGAGACCAAGGGATCCCCCACGAGCTGTCATTCCACCGTGGACTTCATCCCCTCATAGGCGTGGAGAGCAACTTCAGGTGCACCTTCGAGGGATGCGCCTACTACGTCATCACGACAAGCTGCCCCGCCTCTTCTACCTACGCCATCAGCACCCCCGAGAGCCAAGCGGGTTCCCACGGAGAACCAACGCAAGCGTGAGAGGCGCCTGAGGAATCGTCAAGTTCTGTACAAAGAGTTAGAAGACATGGTGCTCCGCCATACCCAAGTTCAGGTACGGCCCGATGGTGCGGTTGTTCAAGAGAGTGACAGGATCGGCTTCAGCATCTCTCCAAACTTGGAGCGGCACGAGCAGTACAATTACCTGCTCAGCCGCCTCGCTCCAAAGCCACGTAAGGAGCCCGTAGGGGGCATGGAACAAAAGGGCGAAGCGGTTCCACCACCGCTTCCTTCAGCAAATCCTCAACAAGGCGGTGAACGGGCGATGGACACATCATCATCCTCGCCTCCTCGAAGGCAAACGACACCAACACCGATAGCCATGCCAATGGAGGGCGTCGAGGAGACTCCAACCGCAACTTCCCTGAACCCCGAGGTAAATCTTGGGGCTTCAACCTCCGTTGCCTCGGGAAAAGACGAGATGCCTCCCGCGAACCCTTCACTTTCTTCTCCTCAAGGAGTGGAGAATATCAGGGAGGAAGCCCTCCAGCAGGAGGCTGTAGGCGAAAAAGAAGCAACGAAGAAGAACCCTGCCTTATGTGGCACCGTTGCAGTGCGCCCGATGCTTAAACCAAATGACGGGTGGAAACCTCCACATGTGACCCATGAGTTTGGCTATCCCTCAGACGAGGAGATTGTGCCAAACCCCAAAGCCGACTTCAAGAAAGCTTTCTTGCCACGCCTCGGCCATGTACGTTCATGGTTCAAGGGCACGGACGTGGAGGCCAAGTCCAATACTTCTACAACTTAAGAGGGAGTAAGGTCTACTGCCCCATGCCTTCCCATCATGGCAGGGAAAGGCTCACTTTCTAATGGAGACTCGGGATACCACCCGGACATTTCGCCACGACGCTACACCGACATCACCTCAAGACTTCCACGAGATCCCGATGAGTTATTGCAGGTTGCAAGTCGACTCGGGGCCAAGACGCGGCTAAGGTATGTCGCGCTTCGGAGTGTGACCGATGAGTCAACCGGAGAGGAAGGGACGGACGACCACGGCGATGATGAAGAGAGATTCTCCGACTCATCTTCCACCTCCTCATTGGAGAAACTTACGCACTCCCCTGTGTACCATGAGCTCGCCCCTTCAGTCCTATCAGACTGCGAGGATGGCCTTGAAGACCTCCATACCGCACCAGCCCACATGGCGGTAGATGGTGGAAAGAATGATGGCTCTGCAACCGCAGAAGCTAGTGCGGCCACAGGGAGAGAAGCTGCTCTGGAAGAGGAGATGAAGGAGCAACACCAAAAGATTGACCAACTAACGTCAAAACTCGACCAATTCATCGAGCTCATGATGAACAACAACAACAACGACAACAACAACAACAATAACAGTGTTCCGCCACAAAGCGTGCCACCGGGGGTGACAGACCCGCAAGAGGAAGAGCTGCAGGCTGGCGCTCTAACAAATGCGCCACCCAATCACGGATGCCAACATGAAGGAACAAGTGCGCACACTCGACATTGGGCTAGACCTGCTGGTCCGGCTAATGCAACCCCACAACAGAGCATACTGAAAGGATACCACGACATGCTTCAAGACATGGTGGATAAGAGGTTCGAGCAAATGAAGGTCGATAATTCTCCTCGCACCACGGGGAGCGAGCTGGAGAAGCCCTATGAAGCATGGCATGACCTGGTGTCATTCCCTGCGGGATGGCACCCACCAAAGTTCTGTCAATTCTATGGGACAGGCGATGCAAGGGAGCACTTGGCATACTTCGAGGCAGCATGCGGCGACACTGCAAACAACTCGTCGCTTCTCCTTCGACAATTTTCGGGATCATTAACCAGACCTGCCTTCCATTGGTACATCCGTCTACCGGTTGGATCCATCGGAAGTTGGTCGGGCATGAAGGAAGTCTTTAAGAAGTACTTCGTCGCCATGAAGAAGGACTTCTCCATTGTTGAGCTTGCACAAGTTCGATAGCGATGAGAAGAGTGCATCGACGACTACGTCATCCGCTTCCGCAATAGCTATCTGCAGCTCGCTCGAGAGATGCACCTCGAAGACGCCATCGAGATGTGTGTCCATGGGATGCAACAACATTGGTCACTTGAGGTCTCTCGGCGTGAGCCCATAACCTTTAGTGCTCTAAGCATGGCGGTGGGAGCGACGAAGCTCGAGTTCGAGAAGTCACCACAAATCATGGAGCTCTATGAGAATGCCAGCGCATTCGACCCATCCAAACGCTTCGCTTCGACATCCAAGCCAACCAATAATGGGACTAAGATGAAGGCACCGGCGGAGCCAAACGCCACAAGAGTCTTCTCCTCTACACCGCAAGGCAACATGCCAATGTTGGGGGCAAGAGGCGAGCAAGCGGGAGCAAGGCAACGACCAACGATGCAAGAACTCCTCAGGAAGCAATACATCTTCCGTAGAGAGCTGGTGAAGGACATGTTCAACCAGTTGATGGAACATCGAGCCTTGAACCTTCCAGAACCTCGAAGACCCGATCAGGTGGGGATGACGGATAACGCTTTGTTTTGTCCATGTCATAGGTACGTGGGACACGTCATCGAAGACTGCGTCGCCTTCAAGGAATGGCTCCAAAGAGCTGTTAATGAGAAGAGGATCAACTTGGACCTAGAAGCCATCAATCCAGATTACCAAGCCATGAACATGGTGAGTGTAGTTGTGCCCTTGTCATCAAGGAAAGAAGTGGAACATGAAGATGGATGGGCACCCCTCTCACAAGTGGAGGGCCAGCTATCCAATCTTGTCCTTGCGACATCATCAACACCTCCCCTTCAACGGGATTCTACCTCAACCATATCCATGGAGAGGCCTTGGAGCACGGTCCATCGGAGGCCGTGCCCGAGGAACCGTCCAACCTGACCACCTCATTCGGCACCATCGACACGCACTCCCCCAACAATCTTAAGGCGAGTTGATCCAAGTCAACGCCGTCCCCCGCCGAGGTTCATCCCCAAGTCTAAGGGAGACTAGTCATTCCCCCGATCAGGACAAGTACTATGCACTTTGGCGCTGTTCCTCCCACCTGGTTGGGGCCGAGCGCCAGCAGGGGAGGCAGAAGGAGTACAAGATGAGGCAAGTCCCTCTCAAGTACGCAACATGGCAAGTTGCAACGTCGTCCTCAACTACAAGGACACGCCTAGCTCCGAGTCAGACAACATGTTCACTCCTGAAGAGCATGAAGCATTCCACGCCGAAGGAGCCACAAAGGACTCGCAGGTAGAAGAGGTGATCCTGAACCTGCATGGGGGAAAGGTCTTACCTGACCCCCTAAAGGCCAAGCAAACAAGAGTAGATAAGCCGGCGGCTCAGAAGGAGGCATCACCACGTGAAGAAGTACCCGAAGCACATGATGAGGGGAAGGCGAAACCACAAGATGTCGACTACAACATCATCGCCCACCTCAAGCGAATCCCAGCACTCTTGAGTGTGCACGATGCGCTCATGCTGGTGCCAAACCCGCGGGAAGCCCTCATCAAGGCGGTCCAGGCACCAGAACTCTATGAAGTGTGCATGGCGAAGCACCGGCTTTTTGCCAACCCTTGTTCGTGAATGAGATCATGTTCGAGGAGGAGGAAAATCTCATAGAAGACGGTGCCCATAACCGACCACTTTACGTGGAAGGAAACATTGGGGCTGCGCATCTTCGGCGGATCCTCATCGACGCAGGGTCTGCCGTGAACATACTGCCCGTCCGGAGTCTAAAACGGGCAGGTTTCACGGTCGATGACTTGGAGTCCACCAACATGATGATATGCGGCTTCGACAACCAAGGGAAACCCACACTTGGGGCCATCACAATGAAGATCCAAATGTCTACATTCAGCTTCAAGGTGCGGTTCTTCGTCATCGAAGCGAACACCTCCTACTCGGCTCTATTAGGAAGGCCTTGGATCCACAAGTATCGTGTGGTGCCTTCTACTCTTCACCAATGCCTAAAGTTCCTCGATGGCAATGGAACGCAACAACACATCGTCGGCAACACCAACCCCTGCACTGTGCAGGAGTCGCATCATGCGGATGCAAAGTACTACTTCCCCGTCGAAGACGATGACCAACATGTCGGGCGGACAGCACCAACCATCGATGTTTTAATCAAGCCTGGTGTTGTGCCAGTCGTGGAAGCACGACGCCTAATCATGCCATGCTCTCCCACGGACGCATGTGGTTCCTCCTCTCGGAATCGCAAGCACCCCGGGCATAGATGAACTTCCTCAAATATGCAGCATGACTACAAGCCCTCGTCCCATGGTGGGATGGAAGGTCCAACTTCAATCTCGCTGGGGGCTAGCTCTTCTATGCCGGCCCCGACAACCCACTTGCTGCTAAAAGCAAGATACCCGTCGTCCACTCCAATCACGTTGAGGTTGGCAATGATGCCTCCACCAGAGGCTTCTACATCTTCATCGACTTTGGCGCACCAAGAGCGAGGTTGTTTAACACTTGGAAGCTCTGCAGGTGCCTAGGAAGGTCCGGAGGCATCGATCAGCAGCAATGATGCGCCATCAACTATCATGCTACGGGTGCGCAACACTCCAAAGGAGGAATGTGCACCCACACGAGAAGGAACGGTTAGAAGAAGAATAAAGGAAATCGAGGAGGTTGCACGGGGAGCTCATGTCATGCAGCCCCCATCCCACTACATATCCACGGCTTCTCCACTGGAGGTTTGGGCCATCCCAAGCTCATCCGGGTCTAGAACCCAGACTATTTTTATAAAGTTCCACAGGTACAAGATTGTGATTCCATATTTGAGCTTCCCCAACCTCGCGGTGATACAGAAGATGTACTATCTACAATGAAGGCCGAGCCCAAAATGGCGCGCTTGATGGAGAAGGCATGCTTCACTCTTCGGCAAAACAATAGGATACCGCCACCGCCTGCAGTCTGCGAGGCGTGGTGGAGACAAGCCGAGGATCTCATCAAGCAAAGGACAAGACTCGAACCAAGTTCGGGCTTGGCTACACTCACCTGGGTGGCCACGATGATGAAGAGGAGCAACACGGTGACTTCACGCGAGTCACATGCCATGCTACGTCCGTCTCTTCCCGAGATGACGAGGAACCTTCATGTCACGGTCTTCACCGACAAAGCTCCATGGGCGACACGCCAATTGAGGTGGAGGAAGAGGACAAGTCCACGATGGCCCCACAAGAGCTAGAAGATGGTGGTTAACCCACCATAGATGAGCTTGTCGAAGTCAACCTCGGAACCAAAGACGATCCACGCCCCACTTTTGTTAGCTCCACGCTGACGAAAGAGGAGCGTGAAGACTATCGATGCTTCTTGATGGAGTATCGAGATTGCTTCGCTTGGAGCTACAAAGAGATGCCGGGGCTCAACCCTCGTGTTGCTACACACAAGCTGGCGATAGATCCGCAACATCCCCCTGTCAAGCAGCCTCCACGATGCTTGCGACCGGAGCTTCAATACCAAGTCATTCCTGAGGTAGATAAATTAATCATTGCAGATTTCATCAAGGAGGCGAAATATGCTCGGTGGCTCGCCAACATCGTCCCCGTGGAGAAGAAGAACGGCCAAGTGCGGGTTTTCCAGGACTTCCGTGACCTAAACCGAGCATGCCCCAAGGATGACTTTCCCTTGCCGATCATGGAAATGGTCGTCGACTCCACCACGGGCCATGGAGCACTGCCCTTCATGGACGGTTCTTCGGGCTACAATCAAATCAAGATGGACCCGGACGACGCCATCAACACCGCGTCTAGGACCCCGAAGGGAAACTTCTACTACACTGTCATGCCATTCAGCCTGAAGAATGCAGGCGCGACGTACTAACGTGCCATAACATACATCCTCGGTGACTTGATCCACCAGTCGGTGGAGTGCTACGTCGATGACATGGTGGTAAAGACCAAGGACCGCCGAGATCATCAAGAGGACCTCCGGGTTGTCTTTGAGCGCCTACGTCGACACCAGCTCAAGATGAACCCGTTAAAATGTGCCTTCGCCGTTCAATCAGGTCTCTTCCTCGGCTTCGTCGTCCATCATCGAGGCATAGAGATCGAGCCAAAGAAGATCAAGGCCATCTTCAACATGCCACCACCTTGTAATCTTAAAGAATTGAGAGCCTTACAAGGGAAGTTGGCATACATCCGTCGCTTCATCTCCAACCTCTCGGGACGCATCCAGCCCTTCTCGAGTCTCATGAAGAAAGGAGCTCCGTTTGTGTGGGATGAAGGGTGTCAAAGAGGATTCGACGACATCAAGAAGTACTTACTTAACCCACCTATTTTGGCAGCTCCTGTAAAAGAGCGCCCTCTTATTCTATACATTGCAGCGCAACCCACTTCAATAGGTGCTCTTCTTGCTCAGCACAACGATGAGGGGAAGGAGGTGGCTTGCTACTATCTGAGCCGCACCATGGTGGGCGCCGAGCGAAATTACTCTCCAAAATAGAAGTTATGCTTGGCGCTTATATTCGCGTTGAAGAAGTTGAGGCACTACATGCTAGCACTCCAAATCCATCTTGTTGCTAGAGCGGATCCCATAAGGTACGTGCTAAGTCAGCCTGCATTGATGGGGCGACTCGGTAAGTGGGCATTGGTCATGATGGAGTTTGACCTAACCTTTGTGCCTCAGAAGGCAATCAAAGGCCAAGCACTAGCGGAGTTCCTAGCGGCGCATCCCACCTCGACGACTCTCCCCTCGTGACCAACCTCCCGGACGAGGAGGTTTTCACCACGGAGCTCGAGGCGCCATGGGAGCTCTACTTTGACGGGGCTTCTCGCACAGAGGCCGACCTTGATGGCACCCCCAGGCGGAGAGCGGGGGCCGGATTGGTGTTCAAGACACCACAAGGAGGGGTGATGTATCACTCATTTCCCTCCTCAAGGAAGAATGCTCCAACTACGAGGCGGAGAATGAGGCGCTCATCTTTGGTCTCCTCCTGGCACTCTCCATGGAAGTCTGTTCTTTACGGGCCTGTGGAGATTCCCAGCTCATCGTTCGGCAAGTCAATGACATCTACGAGGTACGCAAGCCCGAACTAGTGCCGTACTACAATGCGGCCCAGAAGCTCATGGAAAAATTTCAACAAGTTGAAGTGCTCCACGTCTCGCGAAGCAGAAATGCACCTGCTGATGCCTTGGCAAAACTAGCATCAGCGCTGGTGCTACCAGGTGACAAGTCCACACAGGTGACAGTGGAAGAAAGGTGGCTTCTTCCCGCTGTCCTGGAGCTCATCCCGAAGAAATATGAAGTCAACACCGTCACGATGAACGTCGTGGAGGAGGATGAGTGGCTACAACCCTTCCTCAACTACTTCAAGCACGGCAGCCTCCCCGACGACCCCGTCGAGAGGCGCCGACTTTAACGACAACTCACGTCCTATGTATATAAGGCCGGTGTCTTGTACAAACAGTCTCATGGCCAAGAGATTCTACTTCGGTGCGTCAACCAAGGAGAAGCTGAAAAGATCCTCAAGGAAACGCACCACGGTGTCTGCGGTGGACACCAAGGCGGAGCCAAGATGTACCATGCCATACGCTTGGCTGGCTACTATTGGCCCGGCATCATGAGGGACTGCCTCCAGGTGGCCAAGTCATGCCATGGTTGCCAGATCGATGGCGACTTCAAGCATCAACCGCTAGTTCCTCTACATCCTACCGTCCCCTCATGGCCATTCGACGCCTGGGGGATTGATGTCATCGGACCCATCAATCCGCCATCTGCCAGGGGGCATCGCTTCATCCTTGCCGCAACGGATTACTTCTCGAAGTGGGCGGAGGCTGTCCCACTACGGGAGGTGAAGAGCGACAACGTCATCAACTTCCTAGAGCGAAATATCATATATCGCTTTGGGATACCGCATCACATCACCTCCGACAACGCCAAGGCATTCAAGTCCAACAAGATGTACAGGTTCATGGAAAAGTACAAGATCAAGTGGAACTACTCCATCGGCTACTACCCTCAAGCCAATGGGGCAATCGAAGCATTCAACAAGACGCTCGGCAAGATACTCAAGAAGACGGTGACAAGGCACAAAAGGGATTGGCCTGACCGTCTCTATGAGTCTCTATGGGCATACCGCGTTACCGTCCGTACCCCAACTCAAGCTACTCCATACTTTCTCGTCTATGGGAGTGAAGCGGTCCTGCCATTGGAGGTCGAGCTACCCTCTCTACGGGTGGCTATCCAGGACGAGCTCACCAAAGACGAACAGGTACAACTGCGTTTCCAAGAGCTCGACGCCCTAGAAGAGGAGCGACTCAACGCCGTGCAAAACTTGGAGCTCTATCACCGGAACATGGTGAGATCCTATGACAAGCTCATCAAGAAGCGCGTCTTTCGGAAGGGCGAGCTAGTGCTTGTCCTCAGGCGTCCCATCGTCGTCACTCACAAGACGAAGGGGAAGTTCGAGCCAAAGTGGGAAGGACCCTACGCGATCGAGCAAGCCTACGACGGGGGTGCATACCAGCTGGTTGATCCTCAAGGAGCCCGGCCCATGCCTCCAATCAACGGAAGATTTCTTAAAAAAAATTTGTTAAAGATTTGCCTCTTCCGTTGCCTTTTTTGTCTTTCTTCTTTCGTTTTTCTATGGGGAACTGCTCGGTCGCCTCAGATCTGCATTCTCATTTGCATAGCGTGGATCTTTGTTCGCCCCCAACAAAAAAACTGGCTTTCCCTCATCATACCATGCTAGTGATTGAAGATCTGGCTACCTTAGGACTTGTCGGAAGGTGGCACAAGGTGTCAAGGTCGCCAGCGGAGCGGCTCCTACACCCACCAAGCACGACACGTAACAAGTGCATGCTTCCAGAGGCAGTTGAGAAGATTACTTGGGCATTTCTGCGTACCGAGACTCCACGCCCCTCATGCTTTCCGGTGTGCCTCGTGCTCGTAGAGGCTCACACCCTAGGGAAGACCCTAGGAAAAGATCATGAAAGGGTTGCCCAACTTGGTGCGTAGCCGCGTGACAACCCTGGGTGTGCCACCATAAGCTCCAGATAAAGTGCTAGAGGGTTCCTTAGTCCACCAAGGTGAATGGTTGCCTTTCAAGTTCTGAAGGTGGGTCCCCGAGCGAAGAAAGAAGAAGAAGAACCTCAGAAGTTCAAGCCAAAATCAAGTATAAAAAAATCCCAAACAGTGCAAGAAATCGCATGAAGTCCATGGCCACCCAAGTGGCCCATGCAAGAAATCCTCGCAAGAGGGCAAAATCCATAAATTCCAAGAAGCAAGTCCAAACCGTCCCTAGCATGAGGGAACCATTCGGAGGAAGGCGGAAGGTAGCTGTTCACCACCCCTCAATAAGGCATAGAAGTTTCAAAGTTGTCGTCCCAAAGCCTTACCCCTTCGTTTTACCATGCCCAAGTCTCCGGGTTCACGGGGTATCGTACGGGGGGCATGGTTAAGCCATGGGGCTCCTCGGTACCACGATGGGCTAGAGTATGATTCTCTACTGCTTTTCGGAAGCATCTCCGAAGACGGCGTCTCCACACACGTACACGGAAGGACGAAGTTGTTATCGTCATGGTCTTGCGACGATTCCCAAAGACAAGTCCTTCGGCGGCCTTTTCGGATATCACACATATAGCTAGTGTATATCGGGAAAGCCAATATTTTTAAAACGCAAAACCAAAACCTTGTTTTCCTCTCGATTTCGTGTTTTCTGGCTCTTGTGGGTTTTATTCTCCATGCAAATACTCGGCCATATGCTTTTACAAGCGGCACGGCGTCTGGCAGTACACAATACTCCAAGCGCCTTCAACTTCAAGTGTCTCCACCGGTCTACATCGGCAACACCAGGGTGGTGTCGACGCTGATGTCTTTCCGGCGTCTCATCTACACCGACACATGAAAATTCGGGAGCAGTGCAATGCGCTAGTCTGGCTACCACGAATCTGTGAAACCATTCGATCTAGTCGGCTGGCACCGCTGCAGCTACGCGGTCGCGACTAGGTTGATACATTTTCTCCCAAAACACAGCACGATATTTCGCCTTGAATTGGATTCAAGTTGAGGTTATATTGTTGGCTGGCTACGCGGCTAGTAAACGGCCGGACAAACTACCTTAAATAAAAACAAACACGGAAGGATCTTCCCGTACAAACTTTCTCATGAAAAGCTAACCAAACAGATATCATTAAAACCAAGGCTGCAAAAATTGCGCCGAATGATGGAATAATAGTTTCACCAAGATTCGCTTCGCGCTCGAACTTAACTTGGTGATGGGGCATTTGTTCGACGCCTTTTTGTATGAGGTTAGAATAAGACTGGGGCTGAAAGGTTGATGGATGCAAAGCAGAGGAGTTAGGATGAGGAATCGCAGTAATAAGAGCTGCGTATATGCATGCGTGAAGTTGGTCCTTTGATGGATCAATTCAAATGCATAGCCCATGCAGCTAGTAGGCATATTGCGTACAAGCATGGCACGTTCAAGGCAGCTTAGCTCGTGCATGAGCGCAACTAATTAACTTAATTAATTATTAGTGTATTTTGCAGGCAAGGTGTACGTCCTGCCGATTCACAGCTGCAGCGCGTCACGTGTGCGTGTACGGCCGGCCGCTCTGCTCGATCGATTGCCCCCAACTAAACTTGATAGATCCATCGAGGCGATAAGGATCAAACCGGAGGACGCTGCAACGGCCCCAATTCTCCCGGGGACTCAGCGCGTGCCGGTGATAGATAAACATCTTCGCCGTGAAACAAGCTCCGGATAATCGGCACTCCATGCTCATCCATCCGGCGTTGCTCCCTGCCTATAAAAAGACAGCGTCCAGCTCTCCATCAACGCTCACACCCCGGAGGCTGACGCATAGCTCTCAAGAGAGAACACACCCCGGAGGCACGCAGAACAGCCCAGACTCACAAGGCGTACACACCCGGAGACTCGCATTTCACCTGGAGGCAATCGATCACCACATTCATCGACTCTCAATTCCCATACACGCACACAGCTAGCGATCCATCCAATCTCCATACACTCATCCATCAGCATCCAAATTAATCTCAAATACTCCACGCACGTGCACGTATTGGGGAGGAGAAAGGAGGCCATGGAGGACAAGTCAATGGTCAGAAATGGTGAGAATTACTATTGACGCTTTCCCTCTCTCTCTTTTTCTCCACAGCACACGCGCATGCATATCCCACACGGTGAGCGCATGGAGCCGGCCATCGGTGTTGTCGGCGCGCAGCCTGGCTGGTGCTATCTACGCGTCCATCGACGCCAAGATGGCGCCCTCTTCACTACTGCAATCGCCCGATGATGACGATCCGGTGGCCGCCGGCCTACAGCCTGGCGCCATCTCCACCAAGACGGCCACGTCGGGGCGTCCGGCGTGCAGCGACGCCAAGACGGCACCCTCTCCACGGTGTTCAAGATGACGGCCTCGAGGACGTGCGACTGCTGGCGAGCATCCCGACGCTATCTCCATCTCCGCCGCCAGCAAGATGACGGCCTCGAGGACGTACGGCTGCCAGTGAGCAGCCCGGCGCTATCTCCATCTCCGCCGCCACCAAGACGACGGCCTCGAGCACGTACGGCTGCCGGCGTGCAGCCCCGCGCTATCTCCATCTCCGCCGCCACCAAGATGGCGGCCTCGAGGACGTACGGCTACCGGCGAGCAGCCCGGCACCATCTCCACCAAGACGGCCACGTCAAGGCGTTCGGCGTGTAGCGACGCCAAGACGGCGCCCTCTCCACGGTGTTCAAGATGACGACCTCGAGGACATACGGCTGCCGGCGAGCAGCCCGACGCTATCTCCATCTCCGCCGCCACCAAGATGAAAGCCTCGAGGACGTACGGCTGCCGGCGAGCAGCCCGGCGCTATATCCATCTCCGCCGCCACCAAGATGACGGTCTCGAGGACGTACGGCTGCTGGCGAGCAGCCCGGCGCTATCTCCATCTCCGCCGCCACCCAGAAGACGGCCTCGATGACGTACGACTGCCGGCGAGAAGCCCGACGCTATCTCCATCTCCCATCTCCACCGCCACCAAGACGACGGCCTCGAGGACGTACGGCTGCCGGCGAGCAGCCTGGCTATCTCCATCTCCGCCGCCACCAAGATGACGGCCTCGAGGACGTACGGCTGCTGGCGAGCAGCCCGGCGCTATCTCCATCTCCGCCGCCACCAAGATGACGGCCTCGAGGACGTACGGCTGCCGACGAGCAGCCCGACGCTATCTCCATCTCCGCCGCCACCAAGACGACGGCCTCGAGGACGTACGGCTGCTGGCATGCAGCCCGACGCTATCTCCATCTCCGCCGCCACCAAGACGGCCTCGGGGGGCGCGGCTGTCGGCATGCAGCCCGACGCGGCGCCACCATGACGACGGCCTCGGGGGTGCGCGGCTGCCTGCGGCCTGGCACTGTCTCCACCTCCGCTACCATCAAGATGACGATGTCGGGGCTGCCGGCGTACGGCCCAGTTCCCTCCCACGACACCCGAGATGGCGACGTTGGGGCAGCCGGCGTGTAGCGGCGCCAAGACGGCGACGTGGGGGCTGCCGGCGTGCAGCCCAGCACCCTCTCCATGGCGTCAAAACCGACTGTGTCAGGTGGCCGGCGTGCGGCCCGGTGCCATCTCCACTCTGGCGAGCCATAGGCGACGGCGGCGAGGCGATAGGCGTGCAAGACGGTGCCATGTCCGCCTTCACAGGCCATAGGCGACGGCGTCGGGGCTACCGACGTGTGGTGGCACCACCTCCATCTCCATGAGCCGTATGCTCGTAGGTGCCGTGGCTATGTTGCCCAGGAGCTCGGCGAGCCCCGGGTCAGGACGGCGAGTTTCGCCCATATCACGCTCATACCAGGCTCCCGAAGCTACCTCCTCAAGCCCATCCAAGACCATGTGTACGCATGAAGATTGATGCATGTGCTGAAGACACACACATGCCTACTGCGTTACTTCTACGGATGCACACATGTGTTATGGAAATACACGCAAGGGCTCAAGCACTCCTGCCGCTACTCCTCCACACGATCAGGCGGCACCACGGCGTCAACCTAGCGTGATCGGTGCAGATATCAAGTACCACTGCCGAGCCATACGTGTGACTAGAGCATGCACATGACCGTGTGTGTTCTGGCTAGCTAGCTATATGGTCATGAATAACATCGACTCCATCCTCCTGTCAGGGCAACACGGCGTCTACCGGAGAAGGCGATGTACGAGATGTGTCCCCAGCCATGTTGCCATCAACCTGAGTGTTGCCTGGCAGGGCGACATCGATGTCACACCCGCCGTGTATGGAGATGAACCATGGCGGGCGATCGCCGTTCCATGGCGAGACGAGACGACACCTTACACGCCACAACTCTACGAGCTCGTGAGACGGCTCTCGGTCACGCCGGCTGCCGTGTACTCGGCGTCGGATCAAGACGAGGCGCCGACCACACTAGCTGCGCCGACTTGTACTCGTGCGTCGGTTTCATACCGACGTCGATCTCCATCAACAATTATTCTCGTGACGCATACCCCTTGTGCTCCCCGACGAGGCTGCTGGTCGTCGAGAAGTCCCAGCTGAGCGGACCCATGAAGGGAACATGCCCGAGAGGCAATAATAAAGTGGTTATTATCTTATTCCATGTTTATGATAAATGTTTATTTTGCATTCTATAATTGTATTAATTGGAAATGTTAATACATGTGTGTTTAATAAAAAAAATACAAAGTTCCTAGTAGTGCCTCTCATATAAACTAGCTCGTTGATTAACAAGATGATCAAGGTTTCCTGATCATGGACATTGGATGTTGATGAACATTCATCCGAAGTATAGCAGTACGATCAAAGTCATTATGTTTATATTGCTATAACATCATACAAAGTAATCTTAGTCCTTAGACCATGAGATCATGTTAATTGCTAACACCGGAAGAGTATCTTGATAACATCAAACGTCACACCATAATAGGGTGACTATATAGGTGGGTTCAGTGCTACGAAGGTGTTATGTTGAGGCTCATGGATCAAGAGTGGGATTTGTCCATCCCGATGACAGGTAGATATACTCTAGGCCCTCTCGGTGATATCACATTAAGATAGCTTGCAAGCAAGTGATGTGATCACTAGAATGTTATATCACGGGAACGAGAAAAGGGTGCATGTCAGCAACAAGATCAAACTAGGTATGGAGATACCGATGATCGAATCTTGGACAAGTAATATATCGCGAGACAAAGGGATTTAGTTACTAGCATTAAAGGTTCTCACGATCACAGAAGTCATCGTTGAATGTGTAGGAGTTAGTATGGATCTCCAGGTCCCGCTTCTAATTATTGATCTGAGAGGGGTCTCGATCATGTCTACATTATTCGCGAACCGTAGGGTGACACACTTAAGGGATACCGACACCATTTGGAGCAAATATGTTTCAGATAAAGATTTAAGAAAGCGCTGGAATTATTTCAATAGACACCAAAACTGTTTCGGGTGAAATTGCTGAAATTGGTTCTGCATGTAATATTGAAATGTTGCAGGAGGTTTTATGTGAATGTTTGTTAATTAAAGTAATTAACAAAATTCTGAATAAAATCAATAAAAGAGTTTTATTAAATGAGAGAGCATTAAATTTGGAGAAATTTAATGCATTTAAAGTGGAGACTTTAAAAGAGAATGTGAAGGGGCAAATTTATGTGGAGGGAGTTACCACCACATGAATGAGGAGGTGAGGGGTCACCCCTTGGGTGCCGGCCATGGGGAGGGGCACCCCCCTCCTCCTATAAAAGGCCCCCCTCGCACCCCTTCTTCCTCACACCTCCTTGTGAAGGATCTCTCTCCCCCTCTAGTATTTTTCCCCATGGTCTCGGATTAGCGAGATACATGTTCCCGGTGGCTTTATCTAGAAAGGAGTTGCTGCTTCCGCTGCTTTGATGGAGCGAGGGATGGAGGTTGTCGGGGTACCGGACGTGTGTGCGATCACGGATGCACCGCTGCTTTGCGGTGCTGGACTTGGTGGTGCTGGACTTGCTGGAGCTGGATCTAATGGACGTGCTGGAGCCGGACCTACTGGACTTCATCACGATCTTGAGATCGGCAAGTATACGACTACATCATCCACGAGTTCCAACTCTTTAACAAAGCTTGGTTGTCTTTGAGGGTAAGTTCTCTATGGATGTATATCCACCTGTTCCTTGTATCTAGTAGATAGATCTTGGCGTATAGTTTCCATCATAGGAATTTTTTTGTTTTCTATGCTGCGGACCCAACAACCCATGCTACCCCAACTCCAACTACATCGACACTGTCAAGACTGATGAGGCACCACGGCGAGGGCGGGCGTGGCCGGAGCAAAGGACACGCTACTCACGGCGTGTGTATCGACGAGGACACGGGATCTGCCGCCGCCCACCCACACACATCACCACCACATCATGCATGGAGAATGTGAAGCGAAGACGACGAAGACGACCACACAGCTTAATCGGAGGTGTCCCACGGCGTAACCCGCGGGAGTAATTAACCGGGTGCCTTCCGAGGCCCCGGGAACTAGGGGATCGCAATCGCCACGGTCAGGCCGGCCGTGCAAGCAGGCCACGGAGCGCATGTATTAGCGATTTTGTACTTTGTTTCTCCAAGAGAGATTAATGAAATGCATCTTCCCTACCTTTCTTTTGTGTACTATGGTACACTGGCACGCCCGCACTTCTTTTTCTTTACCCCGGCGCATGAGAAAAACATGATGGGTTCGTAGCATGGAAAACAAAAATTTTCTACCGCAAGAACGAACAAAACCTAGATCTAATCTAGATAAAAGCCAAGATCTAATCTATTAGACATGAGCAACGAGATAGATGGGAACTAACCCTCGTAGATCCGAAAGCGTTAACGAGATTAGATCTCGTGGTTGATGTAGTCGATCACTTGCCGATCTCAAGATCGTGTGGACGATCCTTCCGGCGTCGCGTTCCAGCAGCGCTTCCGCCCTTGGTCAAGTTGACGATCCTTCCGGCGTCACGATTCGGCAGCGCTTCCGCAGTCGGTCACACATGCGGAGTCGAAGCAGACCTTCCTCTCCCCGTTCCAGCGAGCAGCGGAGGTAGTAGATCTTCTCCACGGAATCCCAGCAGCACGACGGCGTGGTGGTGGTGGTGGAGTAGAGAATTCTGTAGGGCTTCGCCTATGCCTGTGCAGAATATGGTGGAGGAGAGAGGCGGCAGAGATTGGACGTTATGAGAGCGTTAGAGGAGGGGGCGCGCCTGCCCCTCTATTTAAAGAGGGGAGGGCGCACCAGGGAAGGGGAGTCCTTGTAGGACTCCCCTCCTATGGGGCCGGCGGGTTGGGGAGGTGGGGAGGAATCCTCCTCCCCCACGACTCCTTATCTTGACCCAACAGGACTCCTTGATCCCTATCTTGATTTTCAAGCAAACTCCAAGATATCTTCTAGAACCTTCCGGAACATTCCGAAACCTTCTAGAATCCTCATACAAACACTCCGGAACATTTCCTATCTCATAAAATGATCTACTATATATGAATCTTATTCTCCGGACCATTCCGGATCTACTCGTGATGTCCCGGATCCATTCCGAGACTCCGAACAACATTCGGTCTCCAACGCACATTCCATATCTACTTAAAATAACTTCGAACCTTAAGTGTGTCACCCTACGGTTCGTGAATATGTAGACATGATAGAGACATATCTCATATCAATAACCATCAGCGGGACCTGGAGATCCATAATGGCTCCCACATACTCAACGATTACTTCGCGATCGATTGAACCATTTACATACGAAACTAATTCCCTTTGTCTCACGATATTATACTTATCCGAGGTTTGATCGTCGGTATCTCCATACCTAGTTCTACCTCATTACTGATAAGTACTCTTTACTCGTTCCGTGATATGTCATCCCTTGTGACCTAGTCACATGCTTGCAAGCTAACTAGATGACATTCCACCGAGAGGGCCCAGAGCATATCTATCCGTCATATGGATGGACAAATCCCAATCTTGGTTCATGAGCTTCAACTCATACTTTTAGAATACCCAATGACACTTTTATAACCACCCAGTTACGAAGAGGCGTTTGATGTTATCAAAGTATTCATCCGGTGATGGTGATTAACATAACCTCATGGTCGAAGGAATAGGTTACTATGTGATTTGAAAGCTTACAGCAATACGAACTTAATGACTTGATCTTATGCTACGCTTACTATGGGTGTGTGTCCATCACATCATTCTCCTAATGATATGACCTTGTTATTAATCACATCCTAATGTCCATGATCAGGAAACCATAATCATCAATTAATCAACAAGCTAGTTCAACAAGAGGCTTACTAGGGACTCTTATATGTTTACAAAACACACATGTATCAGTGTTTCCTAATAATACAATTATAGCATGGGATGTAAACATTCATCATAAACACAAAGATATAATAATAATCACTTTTATTATTGCCTCTTGGGCATATCTCCAACAGTCTCCCACTTGCACTAGAGTCAATAATCTAGATTACATGGTAATATACCGAACACCCATGGCGTTTTGGTGTTGGTCATGCTTTGCCCTAGAGAGAGGTTTAGTCAACGGATCTGCCACATTCAGATCAGTGTGTACTTTGCAGATCTTTATGTCACCATCTCGGACATACTCGTGAATAGCGTGGAAACGTAGCTTGATGTGCTTCAGCTTGCTATGTGACCTTGGCTCCTGCGCATTAGCTGTGGCACCTGTGTTGTCACAGTAGATGGCCATCGGGTCCAACGCACTGGGAACCACGCCGAGTTCAGTAATGAATTCTTTCATCCAAACGGCTTCTTGTGCAGCCTCCGAAGCAGCTATGTATTCTGATTCAGTTGAAGATTTCGCCACAACACTTTGCTTCGCACTCCTCCAGCTCACTGCAGCACCATTCAAAATAAATACATAACCCGACTGTGACTTTGAGTCATTCGGATCGGTGTTCCAACTAGCATCGGTGTAACCGTTTACAACAAGCTGTTCATCACCTCCATAAGAAAGAACCATATCCTTAGTCCTATTCAGGTACTTTAGGATATTCTTGACCGCTGTCCAGTGTTCCTCTCCAGGATCACTTTGATATCTGCTAGTCAAACTAACAGCATGTGCTATATCCGGTCTTGTACACAGCATGGCATACATGATAGAACCTATGGCCGAGGCATAGGGAATTTTATTCATTTTCTCTCTATCTTCTGCCGTAGCTGGACTTTGAGTTTTACTCAAGGTCTTACCTGACAACATGGGCACGAACCCTTTCTTGCTATCTTCCATTCTAAATTTCTTTAGAACTTTGTCCAAGTATGTACTTTGTGAAAGCCCTATTAGGCGTCTTGATCTATCTCTATAAATCTTGATGCCTAGAATGTATGCCGCTTCGCCAAGATCCTTCATTGAAAAACTATTATTCAAATAGGTTTTGACGCTATTAAGAAGTTCTATATCATTCCCAATCAATAATATGTCATCTACATACAGTACTAGGAATGCTACAGAGCTCCCACTCACTTTCTTGTAAATACAAGCTTCTCCATAAGTTTGTATAAATCCAAAGTTTTTGATTACCTTATCAAAACGTTGATTCCAACTACGGGATGCTTGCTTCAGTCCATAAATGGAGCGCTGAAGTGTGCATACCTTGTCAGCATCTTTAGGATCGACAAAACCTTTGGGTTGTACCATATACAACTCTTCCTCAATGTCACCATTAAGGAACGCCGTTTTGACATCCATCTGCCAAATCTCATAATCGAAATGTGCATCAATTGCTAACAAAATCCTCACAGATTTTAGCTTCGCTACTGGTGAGAATGTCTCATCATAGTCAACTCCTTGAATTTGTCGGAACCCTTTCGCGACAAGTCGAGCTTTATAGACGGTAATATTACCATCAGCATCTGTTTTTCTCTTAAAAATCCATTTGTTCTCGACAGCCTTACGGCCATCCGGTAAGTCCACCAAAGTCCACACTTGGTTTTCGTACATGGATCCCATTTCGGATTTCATGGCTTCTAGCCATTTGTCGGAATCTGGGCTCACCATAGCTTCTTCATACGTCGGAGGGTCATCAGCGTTGTCCACCAACATGATGTTCAAGGCAGAGTCATACCAATCAGGAGTGGTACGAACCCTCGTTGACCTGCGAGGTTCAGTAGTAACTTCGTTCGAAGTTTCATGATCATTATCATTAGCTTCCTCTTCAATTGGTGCAGGCGGCACCAAAACATCTTCCGGTGCTGCGCTACTCTCAAATCCGAGAGAAGGTTCAATAACCTCATCGAGTTCTACTTTCCTTCCAGTCACTTCTTTCGAGAGAAACTCCTTCTCAAGAAAGGATCCATTCTTTGCAACAAAAACTTTGCCTTCGGATCTATGATAGAAGGTATACCCAATTGTTTCTTTAGGGTATCCTATGAAGACGCATTTCTCCGCTTTGGGTTCTAGCTTATCAGGTTGTAACTTCTTTACGTATGCTTCGCAACCCCAAACTTTAAGGAACGACAACTTAGGTTTCTTACCAAACCACAATTCGTATGGTGTCATTTCAATGGATTTAGATGGTGCCCTATTTAAAGTGAATGCGGCTGTCTCTAATGCATAGCCCCAAAATGATAACGGTAAATCTGTAAGAGACATCATAGACCGAACCATATCTAAGAGAGTTCGATTACGACGTTCGGACACACCATTACGCTGTGGTGTTCCCGGCGGTGTCAACTGTGAAAGTATTCCACATTTCTTTAAATGCATGCCAAACTCGTAACTTAGATATTCACCCCCGCGATCAGAATGCATAAACTTAATCTTCTTGTTACGATGATTCTCCACTTCACTTTGAAATTCCTTAAACTTCTCGAAAGTTTCGGACTTATGTTTCATGAAGTAGACATACCCATATCTACTCAAGTCATCCGTGAAAGTGAGAACATAACGATATCCACCACGCGATGCTACACTCATTGGACCGCACACATCGGTATGTATTATTTCCAATAAGTCTGTAGCTCGCTCCATTGTACCAGAGAATGGAGTCTTAGTCATTTTTCCCATTAGACATGCTTCGCATCTTTCAAGTGATTCAAAATCAAGTGATTCAAGAAGTCCATCTGAATGGAGTTTCTTCATACGCTTCACTCCAATGTGACCAAGACGACAGTGCCACATGTATGTAGAATTATCATTCAATTTAATTCGTTTAGCATCTATGTTGTGAACATGTGTATCACTACTATCGAGATTCAGTAAGAATAAACCATTCATCTCAGGTGCATTACCATAAAAGATATTACTCATATAAATCGAACAACCTTTATTCTCAGACTTAAAAGAGTAATCGTCTCGCAATAAACAGGATCCAGATATAATGTTCATGCTTAACGCAGGCACCAAATAACAATTATTTAAATTTAAAACTAATCCCGAAGGTAGATGTAGAGGGAGCGTGCCGACGGCGATCACATCAACCTTGGAGCCATTTCCAACGCGCATCGTCACCTCGTCTCTTGCCAGTCTTCGTTTATTCCGCAGCTCCTGTTTCGAGTTACAAATATGAGCGACCGAACCAGTATCAAATACCCAGGCACTACTACGATTACTAGTAAGATACACATCTATAACACATATATCAAATATACCTTTCTTCTTGATGTTGCCGTTCTTCAGATCCGCCAGGTACTTGGGGCAGTTACGCTTCCAGTGACCAGCTCCCTTGCAGTAGAAGCACTCAGTTTCAAGTTTAGGACCAGCCTTAGGCTTCTTAGCAGGTGCGGCAGCTTTCTTGCCGTCCTTATTGAAGTTGCCCTTGTTCTTAGGCTTACCCTGTTTCTTGAAATTGGTGGTCTTATTGACCATCAACACTTGTTGCTCCTTCTTGATCTCCACTTCAGCAGTTTTCAGCATGGACGACAGTTCAGGCAACGTCTTGTTCATGCAGTGCATGTTGTAGTTCATCACAAAGTTCTTATAACTTGGTGGCAGTGATTGAAGGAGACGGTGAATCCCCAATTCATTAGGAATCGATATTCCCAACTCTTGGAGCTTCTTAGCGTACCCAGACATGGTGAGCACGTGCTCGCTAACGGAGCTTCCTTCTTCCATCTTACAGTTAAAGAATTTCTCGGAGGCCTCATAGCTCTCCATTGCCGCGCGAGTCTCAAAAATTAGCCTGAGCTCCTTAATGATCTCGAACGGGTCGTGGTGCTCAAAACGCTGTTGGAGCTCCGCTTCTAAACCGTACAGGATGGCACACTGAACTGTGGAGTAATGATTCTTCCGAGTGGTGAAAACATTCTTTTCGTCATCGGTGGCATTATCTGCAGGTGGGTCACCTAGCGGTGCATCGAGCACATAGGTCAACTGACCAGCCCTGAGGATGATCTTCAGTCCACGGAACCAGTCCGTGAAATTGCTTCCATTATTTTTAAGCTTTTCTTTCTCTAGGAACGCATTGAAATTGATGGAGGGGGTCGCCATAATCTACAACAATTTGCAAGTAGTTTAGACTAAGTTTATGACAAATTGAGTTCAAATTTAATTATTCAACTAACTAGGTGAACTCCCACTCAAAACAACATCCCTCACATTGTCTTAGTGATTACACGAACCAAGTCCACTACACCAAGTCCGATCTTCACGAGAGAAGATGTAGTTTCATCGGCGAACAATCTTCATGTTCATCATATCAATTATATGACTCATGCTCTACCTTTCGGTATTCCGTGTTCCGAGACCATGTCTGTACATGCTAGGCTCGTCAAGATAACCTTAGTTTCCGCATGTGCAAATCTGGCTTGCACCCGTTTTATGCACACGTAGAATCTATCACATCCGATCATCACGAGATGCTTCGAAACGACGAGTCTTAGCAACGGTGCCAACTAAGGGTGAACACTTTATTACTTGATATTTAGTGAGAGGGATCATCTTATAATGCTACCGTCGCGATCTAAGCAATAGAAGATGCATAAAGGATTAACATCACAGGCAATTCATAATTAGTGTGATATGATATGGCCTTTTCTTCTTGCGCCTTTGATCTCCATCTCCAAAGCACGAACATGATCTCCATCATCACCAGCATTGCGTCAAGGTCAGTGGCGCCGCCTCATGGTTGTCCATCATCACCAGCAACTATTACAACTACTTGGAATAAAGCTATTACAAGATGAATAGACACGCGGGTCTTAACAGAATTAAAGACAACCATTAGGCTCCTACCGGTTGCCATATTACAACAAGGATCATTGCATACATCAAATACAATCACAATCACATGTTGGCCATATCACATCACAAAACCCCTGCAAAAACAAGTTAGACGCCTCTAATTTTCTTTGCATGTTTTACGTGGTTTGGGGCTTTCGCATAAGACCGATCTTACCTACGAACAAGGACCACAACGTTGATACAAGTGTTGTCAAGATGCTCATTGTAAATTGAATCTTAACTATGGTGGGAGAGACAGACACCCGCAAAGCCACTTGTGCAAAGCAAGTTGCACGTCAAGCGTGGAGCAAGTCTCATGTGCGATGACATGTAATGTTAGCCCGAGCCGCTTCATCCCACCATGCCGCAAGATGCAAAGTACACGCTAAGACACGGACAACAAAAGCATCAACGCCCACAAAACATTGTGTTCTACTTGTGCAACAGATCTACGCATAGATACGGCTCTGATATCACTGATGGGTTCGTAGCATGGAAAACAAAAAATTTCTACCGCAAGAACGAACAAAACCTAGATCTAATCTAGATAAAAGCCAAGATCTAATCTATTAGACATGAGCAACGAGATAGATGGGAACTAACCCTCGTAGATCCGAAAGTGTTAACGAGATTAGATCTCGTGGTTGATGTAGTCGATCACTTGCCGATCTCAAGATCGTGTGGACGATCCTTCCGGCGTCGCGTTCCAGCAGCGCTTCCGCCTTCGGTCAAGTAGACGATCCTTCCGGCGTCGCGTTCCAGCAGCGCTTCTGCCCTTGGTCAAGTTGACGATCCTTCCGGCGCCACGATTCAGCAGCGCTTCCGCAGTCGGTCACACGTGCGGAGTCGAAGCAGACCTTCGTCTCCCCGTTCCAGCGAGCAGCGGAGGTAGTAGATCTTCTCCACGGAATCCCAGCAGCACGACGGCGTGGTGGTGGTGGTGGAGTAGAGAATTCTGCAGGGATTCGCCTATGCCTGTGCAGAATATGGTGGAGGAGAGAGGCGGCAGAGAATGGATGTTATGAGAGCGTTAGAGGAGGGGGCGCCCCTGCCCCTCTATTTAAAGAGGGGAGGGCGCGCCAGGGAAGGGGAGTCCTTGTAGGACTCCCCTCCTATGGGGCCGGCGGGTTGGGGAGGTGGGGAGGAATCCTCCTCCCCCATGACTCCTTATCTTGACCCAACAGGACTCCTTGATCCCTATCTTGATTTTCAAGCAAACTCCAAGATATCTTCTAGAACCTTCTGGAACATTCCGAAACCTTCTAGAATCCTCATACAAACACTCCGGAACATTTCCTATCTCATAAAATGATCTCCTATATATGAATCTTATTCTCCGAACCATTCCGGATCTACTCGTGATGTCCCGGATCCATTCCGAGACTCCGAACAACATTCGGTCTCCAACGCACATTCCATATCTACTTAAAATAACTTCGAACCTTAAGTGTGTCACCCTACGGTTCGTGAATATGTAGACATGATAGAGACATATCTCATATCAATAACCATCAGCGGGACCTAGAGATCCATAATGGCTCCCACATACTCAACGATGACTTCGCGATCGATTGAACCATTTACATACGAAACTAATTCCCTTTGTCTCATGATATTATACTTATCCGAGGTTTGATCGTCGGTATCTCCATACCTAGTTCTACCTCGTTACTGATAAGTACTCTTTACTCGTTCCGTGATATGTCATCCCTTGTGACCTAGTCACATGCTTGCAAGCTAACTAGATGACATTCCACCGAGAGGGCCCAGAGCATATCTATCCGTCATATGGATGGACAAATCCCAATCTTGGTTCATGAGCTTCAACTCATACTTTCAGAATACCCAATGACACTTTTATAACCACCCAGTTACGAAGCGGCGTTTGATGTTATCAAAGTATTCATCTGGTGATGGTGATTAAAATAACCTCATGGTCGAAGGAATAGGTTACTATGTGATTTGAAAGCTTACAGCAATACGAACTTATGACTTGATCTTATGCTACGCTTACTATGGGTGTGTGTCCATCACATCATTCTCCTAATGATATGACCTTGTTATTAATCACATCCTAATGTCCATGATCAGGAAACCATAATCATCAATTAATCAACAAGCTAGTTCAACAAGAGGCTTACTAGGGACTCTTATATGTTTACAAAACACACATGTATCAGTGTTTCCTAATAATACAATTATAGCATGGGATGTAAACATTCATCATAAACACAAAGATATAATAATAATCACTTTTATTATTGCCTCTTGGGCATATCTCCAACAAAACACGCTACCATCTTCTTCCCCAAAGTAGCACCCTTCAACTCTCTAGACGTTTTTCTCGTGTCAAACAAAACCTAAGCAAATGCCTTAAGCATGCTTTGGTTATACCCTTTTGACTTATACCCATTCCAAGTTTTACTTACAAGCTTTACTTCTTTTACTTTACCAAAGTTTGTTACTAGATAGCATAAAGAGTACAAAACTTGGCCTAGCTAGTTAGACTTAGATGTCATTCTATGGCATGAAATTGAAGACTAGCATCCCCCATTAGTGAACACCCTTAACTTTAGTAGCTAGTGCTAAGCAATAAAACTTGATCACCTTAGATGGGAATACTTGGTGAAAATGATTATGAAAACCTTGGAATGATGAGTTATTCTATTGAGATGTTTTGACATGTGTTGAGAAACACAAATGGTTTATGATGATGAAAATGTTGAGGCATGAGCCTTAGCCCTTTATAAAAACTGATGGTTTGGTTCGGATGCGATACCATTCAAAATTTATCGTACAACCACAATACCTGAATTAGGTAAGGCTTAGCCGGAAGTCTATATGCATTAGTATGGGTTCCCTCGTGGGAGAGGTTTGAGCTGAGGCTACCTCTCAATGTTGTCCACCTATGCAGTGCCCATGATGGCAAATGGCCATGGCTAGGAGGCCAAGCTCATAGGAGAGGTGCTTATACTAGGGTGTGTAATTGAAAGGTAATGATTGATTATCCGCATACTAAGTATGATGATTTAGGGTTATCCCTAACGGATGTATCGAAGTTTGTGGTGAAAGTGTACCACCTCTGCAGAGTGTCAAACTATTTGAATAGCCGCCCCCGCGGTCATGGACAGTTGGAGTGGCCATACTGTTCTGTCGTCAGATGTTTTCAAAATGACTTATGAAATGAATTGTGACTTTGACTTGACCACAACAGGGTTGTGACTATGAAAACTAAGTTCCCAACTTAAGTGATTTTAGAACTTTATTTTATCTTTCTTTACTTCTGAACTCGGCTTAGGTTTCAAACTTAACCTTGCAAATAAACTTAGAGTTTAGCATTCGTACTAGGACAACCTTACTTGTTGGTGATAGTTTGCGAGTACTTAAAGAGTACTCATGGCTTTGTCCCTGGCTATTCCCGTGGCCAGACTATGAAGAGGACTATCCGGAAGAAGGAAAACAAGACGGCTATGACAACTAGGACCATCTCCCATCGTCAGCATTGCCTGTGACACTAAAGATGGACCCCACCGCTACGCTATTTATTCCGCTACTTGTTTGTACTAAGACTGGATCATGAGATCCTTTATTTGTGTCAGACCTTATTATGGTTTGTAATGAATGATGTACTGTGATATCCAATCTGTTATGTCTCACAAAAATGGTAATCCTAGGATTGCGCTGTATGGCATAACAAGCATATGGGATTAAAAATCCAGGTGTTGACAAGTTGGTATCAGAGCCATCCTGACCATAGGAGACCCTAGTTATAATGGACGTCCAAACAAAAACTTAGTTTCAAAAACAAAGAAGTGAGTATTTATGAAAACCTATTCCCAATCTTACATTTGAGATTCTTTCCAAAAAAAATTCATGTTCCTCAAAATTCTTACATTACTACATAAAATTTGACACACTTGATCACTTCACTAACTTACTCATCCTAAATTCTTATAGATGGAAGTTCAGTACTGCAAGTTCTACCAGTTGGACAACGGAGGTCAACTGATCTTCGAGAGGGATCTTGATGCACTGTCTGGGTACCTGCAGCGCCCGCATGCGGAATTCTTTGGAGATCAACTCAATGATCACCCAGGAGGAGATCTACAATGACTGATCGTTGCGGATCTTCGAGGCAACATGGAAGCACCTCTTTCTGAGAAGATTCAATTCAACGTGAGAGAGAACAACTGGCTAGATGGATTAGCCAGGGCAATGCAGGAAGCTCTCGCCCATCTTTGCGGACAGAATGTCAACTTGATCTAGAGAACTCGCTTTGTGCACTATGCCAGGCGTGATTCTATGGGAACGCCGTTGGCGATGCCAAGTCACCCGAAGATGAGACGCCAAGTGGAGAACCTTGATTTCCTACTGTACGATAGGCAGAAGGAATTGGACAATGCTAGAGAGTATGCCAACCACAACCTTGCCATTGCTGCTCAGAAGGCTCAGACTTTCTCACTGCTCATCAAGGATCGTCAATCACTTCGTCGTCAACGCGTAAAGAAGGATAGCACCATCGCCCATCTTCGCAAGAAGGTGGCCGACCTCAAGAAGAACATCAAGGAGCAAGAAGCTCAACTTGCAGCCAAAGAAGAAGAGGGACAAGGTGAAGACATTCAGGGTGATCTTCACTCGTACCTCAACAATGATGATGACTACCTGGAGGATGATGCCATGGACTTCTACATAGATGATGATAACTCCAATTTCATCGATGATGAGTAGACACACTAGAGCACTATCGTAGGAGTGAGAAGTATCGGTCCCATTGTATCTTAGCTCACAGAATGGTTCTTAAAACCATCTATTTTCCTTTGGTTGTGGTGTGTGTGTGTTTGTATCGTGTGCTTTGCTTGAATGAATGAATGAGAAGTTGTTAGTTTGCCAAATCTGAGTCAAACTCAAAGTTTTTGAAAAAAAAACCATGAACCTTAGAACTTTCCCTCTTACCCCTTTATCTATCTCAATCTTCAGATGAATCGTGGAAATCCCGAAGGAAGCAGCTCATCACAGGACCCGATGCTGCAGATTCTGCAGATGCTGGTTTCCGACCGTGAAGCTGGTCAAGCAGAACGCCAAGCCAATCTAGCTACCCTGCAACATATCGCTCAGATGGCCCATAATAATCAAGGCCATGGAAATCAGGATCATCAGGGATCCAAGCTTAAGAACTTCCAGAATACCAATCCCCCTATCTTTAGCAAGTCTGAAGACCCACTAGATGCAGATGATTGGTTACAGACCATGGAGAATAACCTGGAAGTCGCAAGAGTTGATGCCAATGAGCAAGTACTATTTGCCACCCACTATCTGGCAGGAGATGCAAGAGCCTGGTGGAACAACACTCGTACTATGAACCACGGTCAAGTGATGACGTGGGAATATTTCAAGACCAAGTTTAGCCGCACCCATATGCCGCAAGGGTTAGTCACTAGAACAAGAGATGAGTTCAGAGAACTAAAGCAGGGCAAGATGACTGTAGTAGAGTACCGTGATAGATTCCTGTCTCTCGCTAGGTATGCACCTGATGAGATAGCCAAGAAAAAGGAGAGATTCTTGAATGGATTGCATGATGAGATGCAAATAGTGTTAATCAACATCCGTTTTGACGATCTCGAAGAACTAGTCAACTCTGCCATCCAGATGGAAGGAAAGATCAACCAAGCCAACGACAACCGCAAGTGTAGAATGATGCACCAGAGTGGATCCAACAGTCACCAGAAGTATCGCCCCAACCCGTCTGCAGGATATGCCCCAAGGAACAACAGACCCCCAATGTCTCGTCCAAGCTACCCCAACCGTAGCGGAGGAAACGTGAAGTCCGGAGGAAATCACAACAATAACCCTGGCAACTCCAACAACTTCAACCGTGCACCGCACAAGTCCAACAACAACAACAATACTGCCCCAAGGACTGGAAGCAATGTCGTGCCTGTTGCCGCCAAAGACAAGTCTCAGATTACTTGTTTTGAGTGTGGAGTTAAGGGTCACTACTCCAACGAGTGTCCCAAGAAGCTTGCAGCCACTGCCAATGTGAATGCCCTAGCTCAGCAGCAGCGCCGTGTTCAACCCAGAAGAAGGTTTGCCCCCGGGAATTCGCTCAACCGCAACGGCCGTCTGTTCCACATGAATGCTGAAGAAGCCTAGGAAGCGTCAAATGTCGTGTTGAGTATGTTTTCTGTTAACTCAGTATTAGCAAGAGTGTTGTTTGATTCTAGAGCATCGCACTCGTTTGTTACAGAAGAATTTGCATGCACTAGTAAGATTCACCCGACCAACTTGAAGCATGTTATGATAGTTCAAATACCTGGTTCAACCACCAAAGCTAGAAAAAATTGCAAGGCTGTGCTGATCAGAATTCATGGAATAGATTTTTATGCTAATCTAATAGTACTTGGAACCAAAGGTTTGGAAGTAGTACTAGGAATGGATTGGATGTCGAAACATAAAGGATTGATCGACTGTGCCAAGAAAGCCATCACCATGACCAGTAGTTCTGGAGTAACAGTAGAGCATATATCTGAAACCTTGCCCCGTCAATTCAAATGCAACAAGAGTCTAGCCCTACCAACCATTGACCAAGTCAGAGTAGTCTGTGAATACCCCAACGTATTCCCAGATGAATTGCACGGTATGCCCCCAGATCAGGATATCGAGTTCATTATTGAACTAATCCCTGGAACTGGACCCATAGCTCAAAGACCATATAGCATGAACCCATCGGAGTTAGTGGAACTGAAGAAGCAACTTGATGCTATGTTGGCAAAAGGTTTGATTCAACCAAGCGCATCGCCATGGAGATCGCATGTTCTGTTTGTCGACAAAAAGGATGGAGGCAATCGTTTGTGCATAGATTACTGGAAGCTGAATGACATCACCATCAAGAACAAGTACCCACTACCCAAGATAGAGGATCTATTTGATCAGTTGACTGGTGCCAGCGTGTTCTCTAAGATTGATCTTAGAACTGGCTATCATCAACCCAAGATTCGTGCAACGGATATTCCAAAGACCGCCTTTACCACCAGATATGGATGTATGAGTATACGGTCATGTCTTTTGGATTAACCAATGCCCCCGCTTATTTCATGAATCTCATGAATAAGATCTTTATGAACTTTCTGGATAAGTTTGTCATGGTGTTTATCGACGATATTCTTATCTACTCCAAGTCAGAAGAAGACCATGAGCAACATTTGAGAATCATCCTTGAAACCTTGAGAGAACATCAGTTGTATGCCAAGTTTAGCAAATGTGAGTTCTGGATAAAAGAAATAGGATTCCTCGGACATATTGTCTCGGCAGGAGGAGTCCCTGTTGATCCCGCCAAGATCAGAGATGTTGAAGCATGGGAAGCCCCAACCACTCAAACCCAACTCCGTGCATTTCTCGATTTTAGCGGGATATTACTGCTAGTTTGTAGAAGGATTTTCGAACATCGCAAGACCCATGACCCAACTGTTGAAGAAGGACAATAAGTTTGAATGGACCGACAAATGTGAAGCAAGCTTTCAAGAGCTCAAGAAGAGATTGATTTCATCCCCAATATTGATTATGCTAGATATCAAGAAGCCATTTTATGTGTATTGTGATGCAACCAACATTGTTCTCGGATGTGTGTTGATGCAAGAAGGCAAAGTCATAGCATATCTATCTCGACAACTGAAGCAGCATGAGCAAAACTACGCTATCCATGATCTTGAACTAGCAGTTGTAGTTCTAGCCTTGAAGACATGGCGTCATTACCTTATGGGTAACCGCTGTGAGATTTATTCGGATCACAAGAGCTTGAAGTATATTTTCACCCAGAAGGAGCTGAATATGAGACAAAGGAGATGGATAGAGTTAATCAAGGATTATGACCTTGACATTCACTATCACCCCCGGCAAAGCCAATGTGGTAGCGGATGCTCTTAGCAGATTGCCATGTAGATTAAACACCATGATTAAAGAAACCCAGCCAAGTTTGCATGAAGAGTAGGAACGATTTAGAACTGAGCTAGTTAGCAAAGGATTCTTAGCTAGCATTGAACTTCAACCCACTTTGATTAGTCAGATCAAGGAAGCCCAGAAGGGAAATGCAAGTATCGACGGAATCAAACGTCGTATTGGTACAGGAAAGGTACCTGAATTCACCGAAGATAAAGAAAGAGTTTTGTGGTACAAAGGATGTATCTGTGTGCCATAAAATTTGGAACTGAAGCAAGTTATCATGCAAGAAGCTCATGATACTCTTTATTCTATCCACCCCGGAGGAGCGAAGATGTATCAGGATTTGAAGGAGCAATTTTGGTGGCACAAGATGAAGAGAGAAATCGGAAGCTATATCGCCAAGTGTGATATATGTCAGAGAGTCAGAGCGGGACATCAGCGACCCGCGGGACTTTTGCAACCATTACAGATTCCAGAATGGAAATGGGATTCTGTCGAAATGGACTTTATCACCGGTTTGCCTACTTCTAGTAGGGGAAATGACTCCATCTGGGTCATTGTTGAGAGACTGTCCAAGGTAGCCCATTTTATACCTATCAAGACTAGCTACCAGAGCTCGAAGCTAGCAGAGTTGTACATTGCTAGAATCTTCAGTTTGCATGGAACCCCCAAGACCATAGTGTCGGATCGAGGAACCCAATTTATCTCGAGATTTTGGCAGAAAGTCCAAGAAGGATTGGGAACCAAGTTTAATTTCAACACAACTTATCACCCGCAAACCGATGGACAAACTGAAAGAGTCAACCAGATCTTAGAAGATATGTTGAGAGCCTGTGTGCTTGAGTATGGATCAAAATGGGAAGACTGTCTACCTTTCGCAGAATTCTCATACAACAACAGTTATCAAGCCAGTTTGCAAATGGCCCCATTTGAGTTCTTATATGGAAGAAAGTGTCGGACCCCTTTGACTTGGTCGCAAGTAGGAGAGAGTCAGATTTTCAGACCCGATATCCTACGAGAAGCCAAAGCGAAGGTTCACAAAGTCCGTGAGCACCTCAAGACCACCCAATCAAGACAGAAGAGTTATGCGGACAAGAGACGTCAAGACCTGACTTTCAATGTCGGAGATTTTGTGTATCTCAAGGTTTCACCGTTGAAGGCAACACAACGTTTTAGTCTGAAAGGAAAGTTAGCCCCCAGATATATCGGACCCTTCAAGATTTTGAATCACCAAGGAGAAGTATTGTATCAACTAGAACTGCCAGAGGAGATGTCAGCCATCCATGATGTGTTCCATATCTCGTTACTTCGCAAATGCTTAGAAGTTCCGGAGAAGACCAAAGTTTTCAAGAACATCGATCACCGAGCCGTTGATATCAACAAGGATGTGACATATCGTGAAGTGCCCATCCGTATCTTGGAAGAAGCTTACAGAACCACCAGGACCAGGAGTATCAAATTTCCCAAGATCCAATGGAGCAATCATACCGAAGAGGAAGCCACTTGGGAGCGAGAAGATTACATTAGGACTGAGTTTCCAGATCTCTTTAGTCCCTAGTTTTCTTTCTTAAATCTCGGGATGAGATTTTGTTTAAGGAGGGAAGGTTTGTAACATCCCAAATCTTTAATCAAGGTTATCAAGATCCAAATCACCCAATTTAGGGTTAATAAGAAAAACTTTTTATCATTAACAATTAGGAATGCATGTGTGTGTGCATTAATATAGCATTGTTTGGAAATGCCATGTTTGATTGCTCTAATGGTTGTAAAATGATTCAAGGGTGAATGCCACATCATCTAGATCATTCAAACAAAGAAAAAGAAATCAAATAAGATTAATAAATGCAAATGGTCATTTTGGCCATTTTAATCCACTAGGCCACTTTAGGTGTTCCTAGAAGTCAATTCTTAACAGAAACAATTCTAACTCTTTTCACCCCTTGCTAGTACAAGTAAAGATCTACCAAGGCCCACTTTGCAATCTTACAAAAACATTTAAACACTAATTTTAAATGGCATTTGAAAATGGAACCAAGAGTATGTGCATAGATCCCACTTTTTCAAAAACCACTCAAATGAGTTCACCTTAACAATCCCAAGCAACCACAAATGCTCAAGCATATGACTAACACACCCACCAAAAATCTTCCCAAAATTCAAATAAAATGTTCTTGTGGCCATTGTGTCGAACACCTTATGAGCACAGATAAATCTGCCTAACTAACACTATTTTGATCAATGCTTTGTCGAGCCATTTGGCTCAATCTTGTCCCCTAGTCTCCCCTAGCTCCAACCATGCCTTAACCAAGCTACCACTTAGCCTCCAGCAGCAGTGCTGCGCCACCCCGAAGCCATAATCGCCGGCCAACCATGCCCACGTCGCAGGAGACCGCCCCACCCTCTTCTGCCGCACTAGGGAGCTAGGCGTGATCACACCGCCGCCCATGGTCCCTTCCTCGAGTGGTGCCAACCACTGGACCACCTCAGAGCAGCCGCGCACCAAGCCTCTACGCCATGCACGGGGCACGCCAGAGCATCGTCCCTGACAGGCCAGCACACGCTGCGCCTCGACCTCCGCTTGCACGCGCCGCTCCGTCTTAACCCCAGCATGCTCCTAGACATGCCCATTTCCCGCCGCGCGACCAGCACCCGCCGTGAACCGCGTCGAACACCGCCGCTCCTGCTCAGAGCGCCAGCCATGCCCGACCATTTGCCACCGCCCCTAGTCACGCCTTTATCCCATAGCTGACCGCCAGGAGGCAGAGCACCGTCTGCCTACCTCGCCCATGCCATTAGCCCCCTGTACCATCGTCACCGACAAGCTCACCGTCGCACCTCACGGTCCCCTCGTCGAGCTATAAAAGGAGCCCTCCCCCAAGCCTCCATTGCCGCACTACCTCACTCCCCTCTCTCTCTCAGAACCACCCCAAACCATCCCCGAAGCCGCTCAAGCCTTCAATCACCGGAATTGCGCCGGAGCTTGCCGCAGCAGAGAAGAAAGGGAGCTGCCGATTGCAACCACCCCAGGAGCCGCCGCAACCATGCCTGAGTCCGCCGTCGACCACCAATTCGATTGCCCCCATCGCCAAGTTAGCTGGAGCCCTGGTAAGCCCCCAATCAACCCCCACCGAGCCGCTAGGGTTCATTCTCGCCGGCAACCTGTTCGTTGTCGATGATGAACCACCACCGTTGATCTCTGTTCTAATCGCACATCTCACATCACCCCGTACCGCTTCACGTTAGAGTCAGTCGCCGACATGTGGACCCTCCTGTCAGTTGTCCTATGTGCCGTGGAGCACCACTAGGCCGACCCATTTAGTTTCTCCCATTGGCCCTAGAATTCAAATAAAGATTTTTCTATTTAGACTTAAACTCAATTCTATTCACTAGTTTAAAAATCAATTAAGAGAGTTCTACTTAACCAAAATGCATGATTCCAATTTTTTGGAAAGATAATTAAAATCTCTATCCAAGACCATTGGATTTAAATCAATTGGATTTAGAAATCTCACCTAGCAAAAATAACAAGACAGAGACTTTCCACATTCAAACATTTTTCAAAAATCAACCATAATAGCTTTTGAGTTGATTCCAACTCTCAAAAATCACATTTGACCATACCTATCTGAATATGTAATAATAGCTAGGTTTGCATGCAGTGACTTTGGACTAGTACCAAAATAATGCTCTATAGGTATTTCTAGTCACTTTAAATCATTAAAATGATAAACTTAAACTTATTGAAATATGATCAAACATTTTAATCACATTCCCATGTATTAGAATATGTGGTGATTACATGTGTCCACATGATCCCATATTTTAATTGGAGAATATTAAATCTTAAGTATTTTCAATGAGTAGAAATTACTTTTCTCAAATAAAATAAATGAAACTATTTCATTAAATCTTGTGATGATTGTGATGATGCTAGATCATCAAGTGTGTGCCTTAGTGTGCTAAATAGACTAGTTAAGTATTGTTTGGTGATTGTGTATCCCGTATGTATTTATAGACGATAGTATCGACCAAGTCTACGAGGAGGAGGAGTTCTACCCCGAAGAAGACGAGGAGAATTTCAACCACTACACCAACCAAGGTAAGCCTAGCACTTCAAGTAAACTGAGCAAGATTTTGTTAGTAAGCCATCATTAACAATGTAAGCTAACACTTACAAGCTTGATAAACCTAAGCAAATGCCTTAAGCATGCTTTGGTTATACCCTTTTGATTTATAGCCATTCCAAGTTTTACTTACAAGCTTTACTTCTTTTACTTTACCAAAGTTTGTTACTAGATAGCATAAAGAGTATAAAACTTGGCCTAGCTAGTTAGACTTAGATGTCATTCTATGGCATGAAATTGAAGACTAGCATTCCCCATTAGTGAACACTCTTAACTTTAGTAGCTAGTGCTAAGCAATAAAACTTGATCACCTTAGATGGGAATACTTGGTGAAAATGATTATGAAAACCTTGGAATTGTGAGTCATTCTATTGAAATGTTTTGACATGTTTTGAGAAACACAAATGGTTTATGATGATGAAAATGTTGAGGCATGAGCCTTAGCCCTTTATAAAAAACTGATGGTTGGGTTCGGATGCAATACCATTCCAAATTTACCGTACAACCACAATACCTGAATTGGGTAAGGCTTAGCTGGAAGTTTATATGGATTAGTATGGGTTTCCTCGCAGGAGAGGTTTGAGCTGAGGCTACCTATCAATGTTGTCCACCTATGCAGTGCCCAGGATGGCAAATGGCAATGGTTGGGAGGCCAAGCTCATAGGAGAGGTGCTTATACTAGGTTGTGTAATTGAAAGGTTATGATTGATTATCCGCATACTAAGTTTGATGATTCAGGGTTATCCCTGACGGATGTATCGAAGTTTGTGGTGAAAGTGTACCACCTCTGCAGAGTGTCAAACTATTTGAATAGCCACGTCCGCGGTCATGGACAGTTGGAGTGGCCATACTGTTCCGTTGTCAGATGTTTTCAAAATGACTTATGAAATGAATTGTGACTTTGACTTGACCACAACAGGGTTGTGACTATGAAAACTAAGTTCCCAACTTAAGTGATTTTAGAACTTTATTTTATCTTTCTTTAATTCTGAACTCAGCTTAGGTTTCAAACTTAACCTTGCAAATAAACTTAGAGTTTAGCCTTCGTACTAGGACTACCTTACTTGTTAGTGATAGTTTGCGAGTACTTAAAGAGTACTCATGGCTTTGTCCCTGGCTATTCCCGTGGCCAGACTATGAAGAGGACTACCCGGAAGAAGCACAACAATATGGCTACGACAACTAGGACCATCTCCCATTGTCAACATTGCCTATGAGACTGAAGATGGACCCCACCGCTACGCTATTTATTCCGCTACTTGTTTGTACTAAGACTGGATCATGAGATCCTTTATTTGTGTAAGACCTTATTATGGTTTGTAATGGATGATGTACTGTGATATCCAATCTGTTATGTCTCGCAAAAATGGTAATCCTGGGATTGCGATGTATGGCATAACAGGCATCTGGGATTAAAAATTCGGGTGTTGACACGCGGCGGAGGGGTCCTGCACGGGGAGGAGGCGCGACGGAGGTGGGGTCGATGGCCACGGTAGCGCAGGGCAGCGAGATCGATGGCGGCGAGGGGCGCCAGGTCGAGGAAGAGTAGGGCGGTGCCTGGGAGAAGATGGTGCAGCGGCTCGCGGACGACGGCGAGGAGACGGGCCACGACGATCAGAGGAGCTTGCGGGGGAGGCGCGTGCTCGCAGTCAACGAGGGGCTCGAGCGAGGCCGGACTCGTGCGGGTGCGTGGCGGCTTGAGTGGCGGAGAGCGGCGCTGGTAGCAGCGGCGGATGGAGCTCTAAGGAGGAGGCGACGGTGCGGCTGCCGCTGGGATCGAGCAAGGCAAGGAGGAAGGCGTGTGAGGATTGCGTGGAAGGGATGCGGCGATGGGTGGGGTGACAGGTCAAGTGCGATGTGGGGTGGGCGATGCGATGGCGACATGTATCGCATGGGTCGTGGCGGGGGTCGCGACTCGCGAGCGGGGAAAAATCTAAAACAAACCTTGAACTTGTAGATGAAATATAAATCGAACCCTAAACTTTTAATCCCTGAAATTGGAACACCAAACTTATAAATCCTGGTCTATTTTAAACCTTAGGGAGTTTGAGTTGGAATTTCGCTGACGTGGCAAGTCAAACCTGGGATTGTTGACTTGGACCCATGTGACAGATCAATATGTGTCATAAGCATCGGTGGGTACCACATGTTAGCAACATTGCGTTGTCCACTGTGATTAGGGGATGGGGAGGGTTGGTCTGTCGGCGAACGTCGGCGCACTGTCCTTGCCGACCGCCACCTCTAGGAAATCTCCTCAGCCCAGAAGAGCCCGAAGGCCTTCCACTCGGCGTACCTCATCAGGGATGGCAGCAGGTAGCACCGGCGCAACACTTGTCTCACCCGCAGCGTAACGCCCTTTAGGAATTCAGCAAGATCACATGCACTTACGCATGAGCTAAGTAAACGCTGGATGGACGTGGTGTTGTGCGCAGCTAGCTAGCAGGCTCTAGAGACGCAAGCGCATGCAGCGGGCGGATGCATGCGAACGCTAGCATAGCAAAACATCGAGCAGCTTGCGGGCAGGGAGGCGTAGCTCAACTAGCCGGCTCTGCGGGCGCACGTGCTACAGGCTGGTAGCACACCAGCGCGGGCAGGAGGGCCCGACACGGTGGATGTTGGAGCACGAATGCAACTCAACGTCACGCCCAAACCATGCCTCTCCGTGGTGCGAAGACGTGTTCCCGAGCGCTGTCATCGACGTGTACATCGTCCTGGATGCCGCGAGCGCTCCCGACAGTGATCAATCTGCGCTCCTTTGCTGGTTCTAGAGCGATACACAACGAACCGCGACATTCGCCGCGGTCTGTCGCCGACCACCACTCAGGCAAGCATCAGTCCTCGAAACACCTCTAGGCGCCACAGTCTGTCGCCGACCGCCACTCAGTTCATCGGGGACGGAAGAGATGAAGCCATCGAGTACTGTCACAGGGGTCAACAAGGTGATGGAGTGGGGAAAAGGAAGATGTTAGCCTGACAGATGGAACCTATTTCCAACTTAGTGGATCAACCTTAACCCGGCCAAGATTGTTGCTTTCCTAGTGTGCCAAACAGATCCAGGGTTGAGATTGACCGGGAATTAAGAGTTCAGTGTGCCAATTTCAAGTATTACAAGTTGGAGGTTCAGTTTATCTTTCCTATATGAGTTCAAGGTTTGTTTTGGACTTTTTCCCTCGCGAGCATGAGAGAGGCGCGTCGGGACGGGCTTCGCGTCAAGTGCGTGCGCCGCAGCGTGTACCGCGGGGCGCTGGTGACGCGTGAGGTTGGGGCCGCGGTGCGGGGCACGTTTTGCGTGTAACCGTTCTGGGGAGTGGTGCGGCGGTAGGATAGGTGGTAGGTGGGGTGCAGGGTAGATTAGGATAGGGTTAGGGCAGGTTAGGGTTTGGAGGTGGCCGACTGTTCTTTTGGGCCTGGTTGGCTGCCTCCTAAAACTAATATAATTTTTGGGTTATTATTTTAAAAGACTTCTATAATTTGATTTTAGACAAACAAAATATCCAGGAAGACCTCGGGTTTATACTTTGAAATAAGAAGGAAGATAATAGAGAAAACAAAATAGGAATTTTGGAAAATACTTTTATACAAACCATGCATGATGACATGACGATGCTAAAATGAAATGTGGCATGATGACATGAGCATGCGGTCATGGTGATGCACAAAACAGAAACACCAAGCGATTTTCTAGTAGTAATTTTTCCGGGGTGCTACAACCGTCTTTGAGGAGGAGGTTGCTGACAAGATCATGTTGGTGCCCATTAGTAGATGGGGCGGTGAGGATTTTGCATCGTGGCGAAGGAAGAAGTTTGGAGTCTACTCTGTCAAGTCTGGCTACAACTTTGCACGTACTCCTGATTTTATGTTGCATCGCAGTATGAAGGGGACTGGCTTCCGAAAACTCTTTTCTACCGGCGCCGGTACCTACCGGAGTGGTATCTACCACTCACATATTGGAGATTCGTGCGGACCGTTTTCTTCCGTCCCCGTCGCTTTCCGAGTATACCCCACCGAGTGGACCTCGCAGGGCTAGAAATATCTCCCGTGATTATTTTTACCCTTTCCACCTCGTGTCAGATCAAGAGAAATCAGAGCGGCGGTGATGTCGGACGGCGCGGTGGCGGCCAAAGCGCGGGCGTGAGTGCAAGAGGGAGCTTGGCCCCCAGCCACTGTGAGCGCGCGAGGGGAGGTGGCGGCTGGAGCGTCGACGAGGAGCGGCCGGTGCGCGAGCATCAGAGGCCGGTAGGCGGCGCATGGCCTGCACGAGCGGCGCAGGCGGCGGTTTGCGCGCGGCCGGCACGACCAGAACGGATGGAGGCCGGAGCGCGAGCAACGGAGGCCGGACGGAGCTAGCGGAGAACGCCGCGCGGGCGGCGCGGGAGACGCGGGCGGAGGCCGGCGCGCGGGCAGAGCTGGCGGAGGCCTGCGCTCTTGGTGTCATGGCCGGAGCTGGCGTAGGATTGTGCGCGTGGTCGCTGGCGGACCTGCGCGCGATGCGGTTCCGTAGTGCCTGTAGCAGTAGTTTTTCCTTTGCTTCTTGCTACATCTAAAACCATCCTAGATGATTGTCTTCATAATTTTTCATGTGCAAATATAGTTTTTGGTGAAGTTGCACACCAATTTCAAGAAAATTTCGTTGTTTCAACTCACGGTTATGAATTTGGGAATAACTTTATGAAATATGCCTACAGATTTCTCAGAATCCTCACATCAACTTAGTAAAATCTCACTGGAATTTGTACCCCATATTGAAACCTAGCTAGGATATGTCTTCGGTACAAATGAAACAGTTGATACTAAAAAACATGTTTCAATTTGGTGCAGAGCAGCGGTTACTTTCTTTTTTCCCTCTTTTTTCCGTCTAAATACTTCACAGTTTGTATATTTCTACCGGTAGTAATAAAAAACGGAATAGACTATTTATATAGTCTAAACTAGGCTAGATCGGGCTAGTTTTAGCCTAAAACTTTAGACCGACTTTTGGACTAATTTTCTTTTTAGCAAAAATAAGAAAACCTCTTATGATCACATAACCGACTGAAAAATATTATTTGCTTTAATTTAAAATAAGAAAAGAGATGAAGGTTTTATGTATTTCAAAACCGTATGAATAAATTAGGAAACAAAATATGCTGTTTAATAATATAATTTTGTGCTTAGAAAAAACAAGAAAAATATGTATGATGTCATGATCATGTCGAGCGCGAGAAGGCGGGCGACGCGGAGGCGGTTGACGATTTTTTTTCCACAATGGACGGATGACGAATTTAGCTTCAGTTAACAAATGTATACTCTAGCCTATTTTCTTAGAGCAAGTCTAGCAGCAGCGCTAAATAGGCCGCGCGACTAAAAAATACAGCCGATTTTTTTTGCCCTTGACCATGTGCGCTCTAAATGTTTTGCTGCGTGTCGGCTTGCTCTTTATTTCGGGTGCCGCTGAGCACGCAAACATAAAAGACGTGCGACGCGCGTCTCCAACTGTCACTGACTCTTCAACGCACCATTTTCACTTTCACTGTTTCGCTGCCATCAGCATGCACCGCTTAGCCGCCCCCGCCGCGCCACCCCTGAGATGCCGCCACACCTATCGAGCTCGGGGTACCACGGCGTCCACATGCGCCCCACCAGCAACTACTACGCCGAGATCCGCATCGGCGATGAGCGCATCGTTCTCGGCACATTCGAGACCGCACACGAGGTATCGCGCAAGTACGACGCGATGGCGGGGCGGGGGGGCTCGGGCGCCTCAATGAACTTCCACGACGTGTGGGCGCGCGAGCAAGCCAAGGCGCTCGCGCCCCGCCGTACATCATCATCCAGGAGGAGCGCGCCTGACAACGCGCCCTCGAGCGTCACCTTCCCATCAACCATGTTTTAAACAATTGAAACCACCACTTCAAACATTTAAAACCACTAAAACATGTTTGAAATATTTGAAACCACTAATACATATTTTAATCAATTGAAACTACCATATCAGAAGATCCGGAACCATAAGACCAAGTTTCTTTTAATTAAAACAACAAAACCATGTTTTAAACAATTGAAACCACCAATTCGAAAACTTACGACCACTAAAATATGTTTCAAACATTTGAAACCACTAATACACGTTTGAAACAATTGAAACCACCACATAGAAAGAATCGGAACCACAAGACCAAGTTTCATTTAATTGAAACCATAAAACCATGGTTGAAATAATTGCAACCACCACTTTAAACATTTGAAACCACTAAAACATGTTTGAAATATTTGAAACCACTAATACCTTTTTGAAACAATTAAAACAACCACGTAAGAAAAATCGAAACCACAAGATCAAGTTTCATTTAATTGAAACCACAAAACCATGTTTGAAACAATCGAAACCACCACTTCAAACATTTGGAACCACTAAAACATGTTTGAAACAATTGAAACCACTAAAACAAATTTAAAACATTTGAAACCACTAATACATGTTGAAATAATTAAAACCACCACATAACAAGAACCGGAACCACAAGACCAAGTTTCATTTCATTAAAACCACAAAACCATGTTCGAAACAATTGAAACCACCACTCCAAACATTTAAAATCACTAAAACATTTTTGAAACATTTAAACTACTAATACATGTTTCAAACAATTGAAACCACCCCATAAAAAGAACCAGAACCAAAATACCAAGTTTCATTTAATTGAAACCACAAAACCATATTTGAAACAATTAAAACCACCAATTCAAACATTTGAAACCACTAAAATAGGTTTCAAACATTTGAAACCACTAATACATGTTTGAAACAATTGAAACCACCACATAGAAAGAACCGAAACCAGAAGACCAAGTTTCATTTAATTGAAACCACAAAACCATGTTTGAAACAATTGAAACCACCGCTTCAAACATTTGAAACCACTAAAATATGTTTGTAACATTTGAAACCACTAATATATATTTGAAACAATTAAAACCATCACGTAAGAAGAACCGAACTACAAGACCAAGTTTCATTTAATTGAAACCACAAAGCCATGTTCTAAACAATTGAAACCACCACTTCCAACATTTGGAACCACTAAAACATGTTTGAAACAATTGAAACCACTAAAGCATGTTTGAAACATTTGAAAGTACTAATACTTGTTTGAAACAATTGAAACCACCACATAAGAAGAACCGGAATCACAAGACCAAGTTTCATTTTATTGAAACGACAAAACCATGTTTGAAACAATTAAAACCACCACTCCAAACATTTGAAATCACTAAAATATGTTTGAAATATTTGAAACCACTAATACATGTTTTAAAAAATTGAAACCAGCCCATAAGAAGAACTAGAACCACAAGACCAAGTTTCATTTAATTAAAACCACAAAACCATGTTTGAAACAATTGAAACCACTAATTCAAAAATTTGAAACCAGTAAACATGTTTTAAACATTTAAAAGCACTAATACATGTTTGAAACATTTGGAACCACCACGTAAGAAGAACCGAAACCACAAGACCAAGTTTCACTTAATTGAAACCACACAACCATGTTCGAAATAATTGAAACCACCACTTCAAACATTTGGAACCACTAAACATGTTTGAAACAATTGAAAACACTAAAACATGTTTAAAACATTTGAAACCAATAATTCATGTTTGAAACAATTAAACCCCTCACATAAGGAAAACCAGATCCACAAGACCAAGTTTCATTTCATTGAAACCACCAAACCATGTTTAAAACAATTGAAACCACCACCGCAAACATTTGAAACCACTAAAACATGTTTGAAATATTTGAAACCACTAATAAATGTTTGAAACAATTGAAACCATCCCATGACAAGAATCGGAAACCACAAGACCAAGTTTTATTTAATTGAAACCACAAAACAATATTTGAAACAATTGAAACCACCAATTCAAAAAAATTGAAACCACTAAAATATTTTTCAAACATTTCAAACCATTAATACATGTTTCAAACAATTAAAACTACCACATAGAAAGAACCAGAACCACAAGACCAAGTTTCATATAATTGAAACCACAAACCATTATTGAAACAGTTAAAACCACCACTTAAAATATTAGAAACCACTAAAACATATTTATAACATTTGAAATCACTAATACATGTTTGAAACAATTGAAACCACCACGTAAGAAGAACCTGAACCACCAGACCAAGTTTCATTTAATTGAAACCACAAAACTATGTTCGAAACAGTTGAAACCACCACTGCAAATATTTGAAACCACTAAAATATGTTTGAAACAATTGAAACCACTAAAACATGTTTAAAACATTTGAAACTACTAATACATGTTTCACTAATTTGAAACCACAGAACCATGTTTCACTAATTTGAAACCACACAAACATGTTTGAAACAATTGAGACCACAAAAAGATTTTTGTAACAATCAAAACCGCCACACAAGAATTTATGAACATGTTTGGCAACCCAAGGAACCTGTTTGAAACAATCGAAACCACAAATGTTATCTTTTAATCAATTGAAATCACCTGGCAACTTTTTATAAAAAAATGGAACCGCATTGAACCTTATTTAAATCCACTAAAATCATATCAACCTATGTTGAAACCTATTCGAATATAGCGAAACCTCATAAGATTGTTTCAAGGCAATTGAAACCACAAAACCATTTTCAAAAATTGAAACCACACAAGCATGGCTAAAACAATTAAAACCACAAAAATATGTTTAAAACAATTGAAACCACCTGCCAAGAACATATGAAACCATATAAAAAATGTTTCATTAAAGTGAAACCATAAATAACATCTTCTAATAATTTGAACCCACCTGCCAACTATTTATCAATTTTTTGAAACCGAATTAACCATTACTAAAAACAATGTAACCATATCGAACCATGATGAAACTTATTTGAACCAATCGAAACCTCACAAGCACGTTTCAAAACAATCGAAACCACACAAATGAAATCACAAAACCATGTTTTCATAAATTAAAACCACAAAAGCATGTTTGAAATAATCGAAACCACACAAAAATGTATGAAGCAATTGATACCACCACCCAGGAATAAATGAAACCATAAAACCGTGATTTATTAATTGAAAGCACGAAACCCTGTTTCAAAACAGTTGAAACGACCATGATATGATTGAAATAATTGAAACCACCACCAAACAACAAATGAACCAGAAAACCCAGTTTGAACAGATTGAAACCACACAAGTATGTTTGAAACAATTCAAACCAGCAAAAATGTTTCAAAAAACCAAAAGCACACCAGCATATTTCGAATAATTCAAACGACAAAACAATGTTTCAAACAAAGAGAAACCTCACGAGCATGTTTCAGAACAATTGAAACCACAACCCAAGAACAAACAAAACCAAAGTACCATGTTTCAATAAATTGAACCCGCACAAGCATCTCTAAAATAATTAAAATCATAAGAATGTGTTTGAAACAATTGAAAGCACCACACAAGGTTTTATAAAAATTCTTGGGACCCCAAGGAACCTTTTTGCAATAATTGAAACCACAAATGCTATCATCTAATCATTTGAAACCACATGCCAAGTCATGACCAATATTTTTAAACATAATTGAACCTTATCCGAAACTATTCAAACTATATCAAACTTAGATGAAACCTATTCTAAAGAAACAAAATCTCACAAGCATTTCTTAAAACAATTGAAACCACAAACAAATCAAACCATAACCCCATGTTTCATTAAATTGAAACCACGAAAGTATGTTTGAAATATTTGAAACCACCAAAATTAGTTCCAATTAATTGAAACCACCACTATCTTTTTTGAAACAATTGAAACCATAGATATAATAATTCGAAACCACATCGAAACTATTTATCATTTTTGGGAACTGAATTGAACCTTATTGAAAACACTGTAAATATATCGTACCATGTTGAAATATATATGAACCAATCGATACCGCACATGCATGTTTCAAAAAAATTGAAACCACACAGAATGAAACCATAAAACCATATTTCAATAAATTGAAACCACTATGTCATGTTTGAAATTATTAAAACCACCGTGCGTTACGACCGCCATCGCGCCTCGTCCACTGGGTCACCGTGGCATCGTGCATGGCGACGCAGTCTAGGTCGTGACATGGCAGACTAGCTGATGCGGTCGACATCGTCGACAACGGGGCGACAACGGGGCACGGAGGAACATGCCGGGGTAGCCGCCGCCGTGTCGGGGGGTCAACGCGACATCGTGCACGGTGCCACCATCTCGTGTTGCGGCCGTTAATGCTCTAGATCGGACCAGAGAGAGCAGATATTGTCGGATAGATCGCGCTGTGACCGCCGCCCGCCGCACAGCGAAACGGCAAGACGAATCATGTTCGCTCATGCTGGATCAATTGCCAGTATATACCATTTATTTTGTAGAAAGAAGTTTACGTAGATTCATACTAGTTCTTTGATTTGGTTTCATAAACTAAAAATAGTTTTATACTCCCTCCGTTCACAGTTACCTTGCGTCCTGGGTTTAGTCAAAGTCAAACTTTGTACAGTTTGACCAATGATATAAGAAAAAATACTAACATTCATGATTTCCAATGCATATAATATAAAAATATAGTTTATAACAATTCTAATACAATAATTTTTATGTTATTAATGTTGATATTTTTTCTAAATATATGGTCAAAGTTTACAAAATTTGACTTTGAGTAAACCTAGGATGCGAGGTAATTGTGAAAGGAGGAAGTAGATTAATACTATTATCAACTTCGCTTCATAAATTAGTACTTCCTCCATCCCAGATCTTAGGGCGTAATTATATTTTTCGTTTTTCTCGATGCTTAAGCCTTAGCGTGTTTTCCTTCATGTCCCCTAAATAGCGTGTTTTTCTTCATATGTCCCCTGAATAACCTTTTCGTAAGAAATTAATGTGCCGTATGTTTTGCATGCAAGAATAAAATTATATCCGGTCAGATTTTTTCAATATATGCAGACGGATTTGATTCTCCTTAATTATCTCTTAATCTCCTTAATTCTATCCCGTACGTTTTGTAGGTTACCGTTGTATATATGCATGTGGCTTTCCTTAATCTGCGGGATCATTAACTACACTCTTTTTATACCTGGTGCTTAGTATTCCACGCTACTAAATTAAATGATAGATTAATTAATTAGGAGAGAGTACTAGTTAGAAAAAGTTAAAATCACAGATGCGACAAGAGAGCAACCTCACATTCATTGTATGCCGACGGGGTCCACTGAAAAGGTAAGGATGGAAAAGGTAAACGGCAACTTAACTGAGACATTGGGCACATATCTCAAAATTGGGATTGTGTGACCGATTCGACTCCGGTATATACCGGCACCGGTAGAATCGCTGGGTTCGACTGGCTTCCGATATGATTAGTCTGATGTGTCCAAAGGATGGAAGATTCTATGGGGAATCACGGCTCTAGGGAAGATGAAAATCACCCTCGGGAGGTTCGCCCATGACTGTCTCCCTATGGCTCACCAGTTGAGACATCGACATATTGAGTGTGATGATGTTTGTGTTTTCTGCGGACGGGAGGAACGTGTTGAGTATGTATTCCTATTCTGTCAGTATGTCAAAGGAGTTTGGCGAGAACTGAAGAGAACATACCCTCTCAACTTGCAACCCAAAACATATGTGAATCTGATGGATTGGATTTTTCATTTCCCAGAAAGATCTACGGGGATTGAAAGAACGGTGCTTGCTGTTACCATATGGCATCTATGGGATGCACGAAACGGAGAAACAATGAAGAACCCGAACAGTGTAGCTGACAAAATAAAAGGTTATGTTGGGATGATTGAGTAACATATGTACAAGCCGATCACTAACCACAGGGGTGCGTACTCGTCTTCTCCACCAAAGTGGACGCCTCCGCAGAAAGGTACGGTCTTTATCATGTAGATGCTACGTTGTTTGCTAGGTCTTCCAAGATGGGGTTAGGCGTTGTGATCAGGGACCACATCGGTGCATGCTTGATTGCTTACAGTCAAGTGTTTAATGCGGTCACAATGCCAGAACTTGCCGAAGCTTTGGCTATTAGTGTGCTTTAACCCTCACCTGAGAAGAAGGCTTTCAGAGGATCATCTTGGCTTCAGGCTGCCTCACTGTGATCAACCGGATTAAGACTGCGACGATGGACCGGACTGGCATCGGCACCGTCATCCAGGACATCAAGCTGATCGCAGAGGGCTTCATGTCCGTGTCATTTCGTCGTATCAATCGTTTGTGTAATGAATGAGCACAGACCTTAACTCGTAGAGTTGAACATTTTGTTTTTGCATTTTTTTCGTGATGGTGCTCCGGATTGTATCCGAGATGCTCTCCGTAATGATTCTAGCTGATCAATAAAATGCTGATTTCCCTAAAAAAAGACGCTCTAGCTATTAAAGTGCTCTTTAATTGCCTGTAAAGTAGAGATTAATTGCCTGCTCCTTCCAGCTGCAAGCGGCCGTGGGCAGTAGTATTTGGTGTTACTTACTTCGTTTTTTTTTACTATATGTTACTAGTAGTACTTCGTTAGCCTTGTAGGGCAGCTGATTAATTATCTGTTGAGCGAGACCTTGATCTGTAGAACAACCATGTTGTTTTGTTCCCCGTAACTGCAGCGTGCCATCAAAATTCCACGGTGAATCCTACGGAGCTATACACAAGTACTCCCAGTTGGCACACAGGTCAGAACCACGTGGCCGGTCGCCACTCTGTATGCATGAGAAGTTCCCCTGTTTACTTTTCTTTTCTGGATGCTCTTCTACGAACAACAGAGTTAAACAGAGTATTCCCACAATCTGTTGACACAGAAACCTCTCCAACAACGGGAAGTTTACATGTGAACAGGGTTTTGAATTTTCTAATTGAACAAGATTTTCAGACCCCCTGATATATCACCGAATTCTGGATATTATTTCAGAATTATCTCAACCAAATTTCATCAACTTCAAACAAATTTAATTTAATTAGAATTTATTTTGAATACACATTTTGGTGCTCCAAAAAAATTGAGAAATACATTTTGGATCGCAAAGAAATTTTGGAGATTTCGTTGAAATTTTGATCCGTGCCTGTGAACTTTTCAGGTCCCGATTACAGAGCTCTACCTAGAAATTAACCAACGAGCACAAAATCACAAGAGTGTTATGACACAGATCATGCATTTTCTTTATTTCACAAACAAATCAGCGAACTGAAACACCAATGACAGCACAATGGCACGAACTAAACCAAACAACAAATCACTAGAAAAACAACAACATCAACAGAATCAACTAACATCACAAACATATCGATTCGCAGATGTCGTAGCGGCCGATGCTCCCTCCTCACCGCAGGCGCGGTAAGTGACGCGTCGCCGCTGCATGTGTCGTAGTAGGCCAGATCAGTTCTCGGTCTCTGGCTTGTCGTCCTCCGGCGGGCACGGCTTCTTCTTGTGCATGAGCTTCTTCATCTTCGGGTGCTTGTGGAAGAACGGCTCCGGCTCATCCTGCGCCGGTGGCGCCGGAGGGTTCGGCATAGGGGGGCCGTACGAGGGCGTCGGAGGAGTGGGCGTGGGCTCCGGCCTGGGCTGCGGAGGCGGCGGCGGGGGGCCCATCATGAAGTGCTTCTTCTTCTTCTTGCACAAGCAGGCGACGGGTGAGAAGACCGTATCGTCGGCGACGGAAAGGTAGGTGGCGCCGCCTTGGCTGCTGGGGCCGATCTTGGGTGGCGCCAGCCCGGCGCACGGCGTGCCTGGCGCGCTGTGGAGCTGGGCGAAGCAGTCGCGGTCCATCTCGCCGTCGTCGCGGAGGGGGCTGGCCGCGAGCGGGATGCTGAAGGCTCCTTTGTCGTCGAGGTGGCCGATCGTCTGCGTCTCGTAGGCCTCGCCGGCGCCGGACCTGCACTTGATGGCGACCTGGAGCCCTGCAGCGCGCGATGCGGAGAAGGCAAAATTCAGAAGTTTGCGGCCACATTGTTGTTTATGGGCCGTCCAAAATTGAGAACTGAATTGCACGAACGAGTTGATTATGATGCTGCGGCCCAGCCTGCTTTCATGGCTGCACCGAGATGTATAGCAGCAACTACACGTACCTTTGAAGGCATCCTCAGCATTGACGTCGGCGGGGGAGCAATCCAAGCACTTGACGGAGCCAACCACGACGGCCGGCGCCGCCTGGGCCTCACCGGAGCTGAAGACGGCCAGGAGCACAACAAAGGCACCGAAAAGCACAGCAGTTCCAGGAGGAGGAACCACCCGAGCCCCCATGGTGGAAAACTCCCTTGCTACTGCTTCTGCGAAGAAGTAATCTGAGGGAGAAACACTGGTGATGGTGAACTTGGATGAGATGGAAGGGTGGTCTGCATGGGCATATATAGGGCCGTGTGACAGTGTCGTTAGTGTGACCGGTCTCGGCTCTTGATGTTGGAGCAGGGACTGGTACTGGCTGCTGCTCACGTGAACAGCTCGAGGGGAAAGAAAAATCTAGCCAAGCAAGCCTGGTGCAAGAAAAAGATCAAGAGAAAAGCCTGATGTCAGTACTCACTAATCAGTACTGATCTAATGATCGTTTCCTCCGCGTGATTCTACCTTTTTCTTAGCGACCGATCTGTACTGTAATTAACTTTTTCCAAAAGTATTTCCCCCCCAAAAAGAGTAGTACTGAAATTAACCACGCCTGATTTTGCTACCATTGCCAACGAAATTAACGGATGCCACCTCCATATGAACCTACCACTTGTCCCAAATTGTGTTCGGTGGAACTCTCGCTCGGTCGTTTGCAACGGACGGCTCTGCATCTCTTGGACGGATCAGTCGTGTGTTTTCCGCTTTCACTTTGAGAAGTTTCAAATTTTTCAAACGGGACAGAGAGTCGGTGGTGCGGCTCCTCAGCAATGTGGTGTGCTTCATCTGTCAGGGTGGCTCATAAGCAACGCACGGCGCGTGGTTTATGTATGATGAAATAAAGGGGGTCGGTTAGAGCAGCCATGTGCGTGCCATGATCGATGAGCGATGGCCGGAGCACGGAAAAGGCTACGCGCCGGGGATCACGTACGTTGCACGAGAGAAAGAAAGAAGAAAATGATGGCGTGACATAACTGACGTGCATAAAAGAGAACACCCGGACGATATCGCGTCAGGGTTTTGTCATACTAGGTAAGTGAGTGAACGAACATGCTAGCTAGACATTATGGCTGAGGAGCCTGCACCGCCATGTTGGTGCTTCACACCAAGATGGACAAGTGTGATCTTGGAAATTGGTGTCTATTTCTTGGGACTTGCGAATGAATGTTTAAGCTGACGCTTGTAGCACACACCGAGCAAATTTCCAGTGCCCACCGTTGCATGCAACATGCTACATAGGCATTCTGGCTGCGTGGTGTGGTCTGCATTCTTGCCATGTTGGTGCTTCACACCCAGATTGTTATTGTGAAAATGGTGTGTATTTCTTGGAACTTGCAAATGAATGCTTAACGTACGCCTTGTCAAACTCAACTCTGACGGTGCTATCAGTATTGACAGGGGTGTGGCGGTCACGGGAGTAGTATTGAGACTTGAGAGACATTGCGTCTTTTTGAGGTGCTTCTGGAAGAGTTTACAGGGGTATTGATGACCCCTTGATAATCGAAGCCATGTCCTTACAAGATGCTTTTATCTGTTCTGTTGAGAGGAACTTTGGTCAAGTTATTTTCGAGATTGATTGTGCAGTGTTGGTGTGTCATTGGACCGATCGGATTAAAGACCGTTCGCTATCAAGTCTATCTTAGATGAGATTAGCGAGCTTGCTTTATCGTCCTTTTCTATCGTTTTTTCTATCGTTGGGCACGGGCGGGCCTGCCCTGCTCTCCGTATGTTCAGCAGGCAGCGGCAAGTTAGCTAGTATAGGGCTTAGCGGGGGACCACGTCTGGCCGGTTGCAGCGTGGTGGCGGGCTTTACGTGTCATCCGGCCGGACCCTCTTGGGGAGGCTTTACGGGTCCGTTGGACCCGGCCGACCCAAAGGAGACGGGTGTGCTTGCGGCCACGTCCTGTCGACTACCGTCTTTGGCAGTGGAGGTAGTTCCCTCCCACGCGGTCGCGGTACCGCTAGCCCCGTTTCAAGCTACCTCTAGCCTCTGCCTTGCAGACCCCGCAATGGTAATCTCGGTGAGACGACGATGGCGGCAGCGTATCCGTAGTGGCGCATGTTCGTGGCTGCCGAGCTTGGTGGTGGCGAGGCTTCGGCCTCGCTGGGCTCTTGTGCCTCGGCTCGTCCGAGGGTGGGGGGGAGGTTTTTTCGGGAGAAATCCTTGTCGGCTTGCCCGATACCGACGCGGTGTCGCCCGTGGGTGGCATCTCTCCTTCCTGAAGGACGTCGTGGCTACCCTTCTTACACCGCCCTCTGTGTGCCGGGTGAAACCCTAGGACCTTTCTGGTTCGGGCAGCAACGGTTTCTTTCCCTCTTGAGGGTGTTGCTTGGTGCTCGACGAGTTGCGGCAAGGAGCGTGGTGGTCATTCTTCGGAGGGCGCAACGGGTGCGGGTTGCCGGCGTGTAGTTGATCCGCCTCCGCCTCCATTCTTTTTTGTTTTTTCTTTGTTTTCGTGCGGGCGTGTGTGTGCTGCTGCCCCAGCACCTTGTATCGTGCCTTCCTTTGGGCGTCATGTTGTCTGACCCAGCAGCGGTCTCACATGCATGCTTTATTTATAAAGCGGGGCGAAAGCCTATTTCGAGGTAGCACACTGTTGTGCAAAGTGTATGCATCCATTCAGGGGTGTCGTCTATCTGACATGTTGCGCCACCGACGTTCTTAGTTTACAGGCTAGGATCTGATTGCAACCCTATTTGAAATTTCAAAAATTTGCTCAGGGGTGTCGTCTATTTGAAATTTGCTCAGACTTTCTCGTAACGATCTCTTTGTAACAAGTCTAATTGTCAACGGGTTCTTCGTGTAGTTTCCAGAAAAAGTTCATAGGTGTATACAATGTGCAAACAAGTTGTTCAAAAAGTTCTTCTATTTCGGGACGACCGTTGATTATTTTTTCAGCGGAACATCCTGTGTTCGGATCCCAAAAAATGAACATCTTGGATTGGGGTCGAATGTGCAGTGAGTTGTGAAAAATCCTGTTATACAGGGTAAAATCAGATCACCACCAAAGGGGCTCGCTCTCCGTGACACCATCATCTGCCCGAATATCGACAATACAAAGGCACACACAACGAAGTTACTAGCATAAAAGAAAATGCTAAAGTATAATAAACAAAAAGAGAAGAGAAAGAAGAAGTCCAAAGAGGAGAAAATGGCAGCTCACTATAAGTCCATTAGTACTCCCCTTGCATGAACCAAAAGCATGGGCCCACAGAAGATAATAAAGCCCCCTTGATTTTCCCTCCCACTAGCTTTTTAAGATTTTTGTTAGAATAGACTGAAAGTAATATGCCCTAGAGGCAATAAATATTATTATTTATTCTCAACTTTATTATTAATATTTATATTGTTACGTTGTGGATATTGAATATGAGATTCAAAGTAAAACAAACATGCACATTTAGAGAACCAAGTTGTTCCTAGTCCTGTCTCTAGGATTAGCTCATGTGTCATTTGATGATCATGTTTTCCTGATTATGACATAGTTATTATAACAAGGATGTCAACCACAATGTGAGCATATTGCTGGCAGAACAAGGACGTAGAACTGGCCCATTCTCTACGGTAGACTACGGCATTACATTGTCACAAATTTGTTGGTGTTGATCATAACATTGTTGTTTGTACCTTTGTGTCCTTAGACCACGAGAATATCCGATGTCTTCATACCATAAGATTTACTTTGATGGCCATCAAACGTACTTGTGACAGGGTGGCAGGAAAGATGATCTTCGGGTACTTTGAAAATGTATGTTTAGGCACACGATAGTTCAAGAGTCAGATTTGCTCCATCGATGATGGAGAGATAAACTTATGGGCCCTCTTCGTATTACGATATTCATCATCATCTGGCCATACATAGTGTGATGTCATTCACGGGCAGTGAACAGGGATATTTAAATACGGTAACGAGAAAAGAGAGCAAACCGGTAATGAGGTTAACTTGGTATAGTGATCAAAGCGTTGGTTCACATGAATATCTAATCATCTCATCTTGGGTTTGTTATGTATCATGGAGCAAAAGGAAACATGTACAAATACAAGAGGTTCACTCGAATTTTTCGTGTGTATACGGGAGTCAATATGGGTCTAGATCCCGTTGTTGATTATTGATCAGAAAGGAGTTTCCAGATCATGTTCACATATTACCAAACCTACGGGATCACACACTTAAGTGCCTTCAGTTTGTTTCGTAGAAATATGAGATTATATTTATGGTATGTTATTGAGAGAGTTGTCCATAATAAGTTCTAGAGACATCAAAATAGTTTGGAGAAATCGAACTAGGTTATGAGTGTTGGGGGGATACCCCCGGGTAGGGTAACGCCGGGGTATAAAGGCCGAGTTAGCCGAGGTACGGATCGGTCAAGGCAAGTGCTGATCGGGTCACCTCAAGGTAGGCCGAACCACGGAGTGACCCGGCCTGTGGAATATCGCCCTGGCCTTAGCCCGGCCGGCATAGAATACATGCTGGCCATGTTTATTTGTCTATTGTGCAAGTACACTCATAGCCGGGTTAGCCAGGTGCTAGCCGAACTACTATATGGCTTCCAAGAGAAGGAAGGAGTCTCCTGCTGGTCAAAAGGTGGCTTTGCTAGCTGTAGCGTGAGCTAAGCAAAGCAGAGAGGAGGACCAGCGGGTCATGGGCGACCAAGATGACGCGGACGATGTCGGCTGACGTAGCCCGTGTCAGGTGACGCTTAAAGACGAAGATCACGTCTTGGGTTACATCCAAAGCTCGGACGAGCCGTTAAAGGGAATAAAGAAGCATCTAGCTTTAGTCGAGGAGCATATTCGTGGAATATGCTGCCATGTGTGCCCTAATTCTGTAACCCGGGCTCCCCTATATAAGGAGCACCGTGGCCTCCATAGAGAGGGATCGATCATTTTTCCTCTGTCTAAGATAGAACTCTAGAGCTAGATTGTGGGGAGTAAGAGACATCGTCTCCTTCTCACCACTAGCTTGAAGGGAATTTGTAAACTCCATTGATAGAGGAAATTGAACATCATCTGTGCGTGGAATCATCACGTTCTCCCTCCATGGATTCTCCTAGCACTCATTGGCCCCATCATTAGCCTATCCATGGCATCTGTCGTGCCACCACCACGACAATTGGCGCCCACCGTGGGGCTAGCGGTGCTAGAAGGGGTGAAAATCCAGACGGGAAGCATCTCCAACACCGGCGAGCGCGTCGTCTCCGGCCTGGTTCAGCGCTTCGGAACGCTGGACTACGTCAGCGACAACGCAGGAAGCTTCAGCAGGCGCCCCCTCCACACAATAGCGTCTTCATCAAGCATGGCGTGCACAAGATCTATGTCGGAGTGGACGAGTCCTGCGTTCACCCGCGGCACGTCATTGAGGGAGGCGAACCACCTCTCAGAGTGGCTCGTGGAGTGCGCATCACTCGCCCTCTTAGCAGCGTTGTTGGGGGGATACCCCCGAGTAGGGTCACGCCGGGGTATAAAGGCCGAGTTAGCCGAGGTTCGGCAAGGCCAAAGCAGATGCTGGCCGGGTCACCTCAAGGCAGGCCGAATCACGGGGTAATCTGGACCTGGGGGCGTTCGCCTAACTAGGCCTCATCCGACTTAAGCGGTAAGTCAGAAGTGTATGTTTTACCTGTATGCAGGAACGGGTGTGGCCGGATGAACCATCATCCGGGTCACGGCAAGCTTCTAGGAGAAGGAAGGAATCTCGCTGGTCAAAAGGAGCCCCGGTACGCACTGCTTGAGTGAAGCGAGCAAGGACAGGACCACCGGGGCGTGGCCGACAAGCGTGGCGACGCCCGTGTCGGCTGACGAGGGCGCCGTCAGAGGCTCACGTAGCTAAAGCATGTGTGACGCGGGGGAAAAAGCACCTCGGTCGGCTTACCACTTTGGGAGGAGGCATATTCTTAGGAATATGCCTCCACGTATGCCCTAGGCAGAAACCGAGCCTCCCCTATAAAAGGGGGGCTAGGGCTTCTGCTGAAGGGGTTGGTCTGGCTAAGATTCTGTTTTGGTCAAGGGTTTCAGGTGAGATCTGTGGGTGAGAGTAAGAGAGCTCCTTCTTCCTCCTCTTGCCAATACAGCTCTAGGAGCACTTGTAACCTTGGAAGTAAATCAATACAAGCTCTTGTGTGGAGAATCACTTCACTATCCCTCCCTGGATTCCCCTAGCGAGTATTAGTCCCCACCTTTAGCCTATACATGGCATCTGCCGTGACACCACCACGACAGTTGGCGCCCACCGTGGGGCAAGCGGCGCTAGCAGGGGTCAAAATCCGGACGGGAAACTTCATCGCCACCGGCGAGCGCATCGTCTCCGGGCTCGTTCAGCGCTTTGGAGCGCGGGACTTCGTCAGCGACAACGCAGGCTGCTTCAGCACGCGCCCTCTCCCGCGCAACGGCATCTTCGTCAAGCTCGGCGCGCACAAGGTCTACGTTGCGGTGGATGTATCATGCGTTCATCCGCGCCACGTCGTCGAAGCAGGCGAACCGTCCCTCACTGTGGCTCGCGGGGAGCGTATCGCTCGTTCCCCGGACCATGCAGAGGTAATGATGACAGCACCAGGTGCGGCTGTGACCAAAAAACCGGCGCCAGATCCGAAGGCAACGCCCAAAGCACCAAGGAAAGGTAGAGGTCCTCCGCTAGAGAGACCGGAAAACGTGTTGAGAGAGGCAATGGATAGCTTGGCAAACCCTATAGTAGCAGCAGTAGATCCGGCTCGTGCGCAGGCTGAGCTGGAAGAAACTAGGCAGAAAATACTAGAGGGCGCAAATAAAATAGCCGCGGCCCAGTAGTCGTTGAACATGACGTTGCGTGAGTACGCTAAGGCGAACGAGGTTGATAATGTAAAAGTCAAAGGGAGAAATCTCATGAGCGAGATGAACAGAGAAGGTGATGCCGGAAATGAGGAGTCAGAAAACTGTTTGTCCGTGGGGCTGCCGAGGTATAGTACCCCAGCCAAGAACCTCAGAGCAGCGGATGCAGCTGCGTCCGAGTTAGAGGGACTGACGGGTGAAGCCCGGCAAAGGCAGCAAGATCGGGTTAACGAGCTGGTTCGGATTGCAAATAGGCAAAACGAGTAACTGCTCAGGGCAAACCTGGAGAGAGCTGGAGCCTCCAAGATTGTCCATTCGGCGGTGGGTAACTCGGAGAAATCCGCTGGAGCCGCATCGTCCCCTCATGGTGGTCCAAGGAGAGAGGAGGTGGTAACCTCGGCCAGACGGAACAAACAGATTGTCCCGTATGACCCGACACGGGCAGGGAAAGAAAAAGAAGCACAGAAAAATGATGATAGACGGAGTGTGAGCCGAGGCGAAGCTGGCCGAGGTAACCGCGACCAAGGCAATGCCGGTCAAGGGAACGTTGTCAACGGCAATGCCGGGCAGCAAAACTCGGCTGGAGCAAGACAACCGCAGCAGCGGAACATGCCAAGGCAAGAGCACAGTGCCGGCCGAGGTGTGCAACAGAAAGGTGCGCCGCAAGAGCAAAACCGGTATAACGACGGTGATTCGGAGATGGCAAATGCGGGATACCCGAGACCGGACTATCATGTGATAGGGTCGAGATTGGGAAGTAGGGATTTGATGCCGGACGATGCAAGGTTGAAACTGGATCGACTGTATCGGTCGGAACAGATTGAATGTCAAGGTCCACCGGGTCCAGCATGTTTTGGACCCCGGATCATGAAAGAGCCACCAGTACCGAACCTTCAGCTGCCCAGGGGCACCAAGACCTATGACGGTAGTACCAAGCCAGAGGGTTGGCTGATAAACTATGCTACGACTGTGAAAATTGCCACAGGCAACCTGAGATGGGCTGTACGGTATGTACCCTAGATGTTGGAAGGCCCAGCAAGGGTGTGGTTGAACAATTTGCCACCAGGAAGCATCAACTGCTGGATAGATTTCGAGGAGATGTTCATCAGCAATTTTTCGAGTACGTATCAAAGGCCAAATAGGCCACAGACCCTAGCTATGTGCAAGCAAAGACCCAATGAGACAGACCGGGAGTTTTTGACCCGGTGGTGTACCGTGAGAAACTCATGCGAGGGCGTGATAGAATCACAGGCCATAGCATGGTTTGCACAGGGGTGCAGATATGGAAGCGAGCTGTGGATGAAGTTGCAACGGAAAATGCCAGCTACGTTGGCAGAAATGATCCGGATTGCAGATTCGTATGCGTTGGGTGACCCGACCCAACCAAGGCTCGCGTCAAACGAGTCAAGCGATGAGTACTATCAGAGGGATGGATCCGGATCATCCCGAAGGTATGATTACATAGGAAAAAGGAGAGACAATAGACCAGACCATAGGTACGGTTCGCACCAGGTTGCAGCTGTGAATCAAGATCAACCCGGAGCAGGAGGTAGCCAGCGCCAGAAAACTGGAGGTCAATGGACTCCAAGGAACGATGGGAAGAAAAATTGGACACCGGAACAAAAAAAGCAGTGGCAAGAAAGGAAAGACCGTCCGAGGTATACTTACGAGTCGATGTTGGACCAGCCGTGTAAGTTTAACACGCCAAATCCAAACAACCCAGCGGGTCATACGACGAGGCAATGCGAGTGGATGCGCAAGATCGAGCAAGGTGGTTCGGGGAATGCTCAGGCACCCCGGAATGATCAGCCTCGGCAGGAGTTACCCCGGCAGCAATTGCTCTCCGGAGCGAACACGCAACAGCTAATGTTGCCTCCTCCTCCGCCGAGGTATGATAACAATGAAAGAAGGGATGCAGTGCATCAGGTAGAAAATCAGCATCAGTCGGATCAGAGGCACCCCGAAAATGAGGGCGAGTACAGGGAGCATCACCAGAGCTACTGTGTATTCACCACAGAAGAAACTGATAGAAAAAGCTTGCAGCGTAGGCATATGGAGGTGAATGCAGTAATGCCTGCAGTGACGAGGTACATGCCTTGATCCGATCAGGAAATCACCTGGAGCATTAGGGATCATCCCAAGCTCATGCCGAGCCCTGGATCGTATGCGTTGGTGCTGGATCCTACGTTCATTGGACCTAGCATTAATGTAAGGTTCTCCAAGGTACTGATCAACAACGGCAGTAGCATAAATATCATGTATGCGGACACACTGCACAAGTTGGGTATCTTGGAGAACATGCTCCAGGCCACGAGGACAACTTTCCATGGCATTGTGCCCGGCATTTCTTGCGAGCCCATAGGCAAGGTCCGGGTCGACGTCTTGTTCGGCACGAGGGATAATTGCCGAACCGAAAATCTGGAGTTCGAAGTGGTGAACTTAGAAAGCGCGTATCATGCGTTGCTCGGAAGGCCAGCGCTGAACAAGTTCATGGCAAGTTGTCATATCAGCTACTTGAAGATGAAATTGCCCGGAGCAAACAGAGTGATTACCATTGCTGGGGACTTCCGACGTTCCATGGAGTGTACATCAGCCGGATCAAACTTAGCCGAGTCACTTGTGATCGCGTAGGAAAAGAGAAAAATTCGAGAGGTGGCGGCATTGGCTCAGTCCGCGCAGCAGTATATGCCGGCGCTGAGTAACCCACATGGAACTGTCTCTTTCCAGGCCACGAAAGATACCAAGAAGGTTCCCGTTGATGACATGTTCCCAGAGCGCACCGTAACAATTGGTGTCAGGCTAAGTGATAAATAGGAAAGCGAGCTCGTCAGCTTCCTCCGTGAGAATCGGGACATTTTTGCTTGGTCCACACAGGACTTGCAAGGTGTTCCGAGGGAGTTGGCTGAGCACTCTTTGAATGTGAGACCCGGAGCCAAGCCGGTGAAGCAACCTCTCCGCCGCTTCGCCGAAGAAAGGAGAAAAGTCATTAGAGATGAGATAGCTCGGTTGCTAGCTGCAGGATTTATCATGGAAGTTCTTTACCCGGATTGGCTGTATCCGGTGCAGGTGGAAAAGAAGAAGGATGACCCGAACGTGGCAGTGGTTTGGCGCATGTGTATCGATTACACGAACCTGAACAAGGCGTGTCCGAAAGATCCGTTTCCGCCGCCAAGAATAGATCAGGTCATAGACTCAACTGCTGGATGTGAATTGTTGTCATTCATTGATGCTTATTCTGGTTTCCACCAGATACCTCTGAATCTGGATGATCAAATAAAGACTGCGTTTATTACCCCATATGGGGCTTATTGCTATCGCACCATGCCGTATGGTTTACGTAATGCAGGGGCAACGTACCAGAGGTGTATGCAAAAATGTTTGCACGACCAAATAGGTCAAAATGTACAGGTGTACGTGGATGATGTGGTTATCAAGACCAAGGAAAGCAAAACGCTCCTTGACGATATCAGGCAAACGTTTGCAAACCTAAGAAGGTTCCGGATGAAACTTAACCCGGAAAAATGCACCTTCGGTGTCCCGGCTGGAAAATTGCTAGGTTTTCTCGTCTCCAGCCGAGGTATCGAGGTTAATCCAACCAAAATCCGGGCCATCGAGTGAATGGAACTGCCAAAGTGTCTTAACGATGTCCAGAAGTTCACAGGTTGCCTGGCCTCGTTAAGTCGTTTGTATGTCGGTTGGGAGAAAAGGCTTTGCCTCTTTACCAACTCATGAAAAAGTCGGATAAGTTCATTTGGACACCGCAGGCCGATGAAGCCTTTGCCCACCTAAAGAAAATGTTAGCCACGGCACTAGTGCTAGCCTCACCACTATCAAAGGAGCCAATGTTACTCTATATAGCCACAACCAACCGAGTTGTAAGTGCAGTGATAGTGGTGGAGCGCGATGAGGAAGGTAAGTCAGTGCAAAGGCCGGTGTATTATTTGAGCGAAGTGTTGTCAACCTCAAAGCAGAACTACCCACATTATCAAAAAGTGGCATATGGCGTGTACATGGCCGCCAAGAAACTGAAGCACTACTTTGAGGAGCATCTCATCCGGGTCATATGTGAGGCCCCTATATCCGAGATAATGAGTAACAAGGATGCAAGCGACAGAATTGCAAAATGGGCAATTGAGCTAGCTCCTTATGCTCCGCAATATGACAGGAGAGAAGCCATCAAGTCTCAAGTTGTGGCGGACTTTTTGTGGACTGGGCCGAGGTGCAGTACGAACCACCGCTTCTTGATCCGAACTATTGGCGAATGTACTTTGACGGATCAAATACCAAAACCAGGCTAGGTGCCGAAGTTGTACTCACGTCGCCGAAGAAGGACCAGTTGAGATATGTGCTGCAGATCCACTTCACCGCATCAAACAATGTCGATGAGTATGAAGCACTTGTGCATGGGCTCAAGGTAGCAAAAGAAATTGGAATACGTCGGATTATATGCTTTGGCGACTCGGATTTGGTAGTGCAGCAAGTGTCCGGAGTGTGGGACGCCCTTGATCCAAACATGGCACTATACAGATTTCATGTGCAGAAGATTTCTGGTTACTTTGAGGGATGCGAATTTCATCATGTACCCCGGGTGGAAAATGAGGCTGCCGACATGCTGTCAAAGCTCGGGTCAACCAGACAAGCAATTCCACCAGGTGTAGCATTAGAGCACCTCAAGAAACCATCCATCAGGCCATCCGCGGAATCCGAGTCAATCTATGTCCCGTAAGACACCGAATCCGGAGTTGTGCCCATGGACGTTGACACGGGAAGTGGTGCGCAAAACCCGGGGTCTGCTTCGGCAAACCTGGGGACTGCTTCGCAAGACCCGGGGACTGCTCAGCACGGTCCGATCGAAGTTATGCCGGTGGATCAAATGGAGATAGACGAGGACGTGTTCCCCATGTGGCCAGTACCGGCTTGGGCACTGTCTATATTTCAATTCCTGAAGGATGGAAAGTTACCCACTGAGGAGGTGTTGTCCAGGCAAACACAGAGGAGGGCAAAGGCCTACACAATCATCAATTCCGAGTTATACAAAAGAAGTGTGACCAATGTCCTCCAACGGTGTGTTGACCCGGAAGAAGGGCTTGAAATCATCCGAGATATACATCAGGGGGAATGCGGGCATCACGCCTCATCCCGAGCCTTGGTAGCAAAAGCTTTCCGACACGGATTCTATTGGTCAAATGCCTTAGAGCAAGCAGAAGACCTGGTGAGAAAATGTAATGGTTGTCAGAGGTACGCTACCAAGACACATATGCCAATGTCAAAACTCAAGACCATCCCAATCACTTGGCCATTTGTCGTATGGTGCTTGGATATGGTTGGCCCGTTCAAACCAGCAAGGGGAAATATGACTCACATTCTGGTAATGGTGGACAAGTTTACGAAGTGGATTGAGGTAAAGCCTATAAGAAAATGTGATGGAGCTATGGCCGTAACGTTTCTAAAAGATATCATCTTGAGGTACGGTTATCCCCACAGTATCATAACTGATAATGGCACAAACTTTGCGGAAGGAGCATTCGCTCGTTTTTGCCGGGATAAGAGGACCCGGCTCGACGTAGCCTCGGTAGCTCACCCTGCATCGAATGGAGAAGTGGAAAGATCCAACGGATTAGTATTATCTGGGATAAAACCCCGGCTCATCGAGCCGCTACAAAGATCAGCGGGGTGCTGGATAGAAGAACTACCAGCGGTACTGTGGAGTTTAAGAACAACTCTGAATCGATCAACAGGCTATACGCCGTTTTTTCTGGTATATGGGGCAAAAGCTGTATTACCAGCCGACATAGAGCATGATTCGCCTAGGGTTACCCAATACACAGAAGCCGAAGTGCAAGAAGCCCGGCAAAATGATGTTGATCTGCTGGAAGAAGCGAGAGAACTAGCACTGTCCAGATCTGTCATATATCAGCAAAATCTCCGACGCTATCATAGCCGGAATGTGTGCCCCCGAGTCTTTCGGGAAGGCGATCTGGTGCTCCGGTTGGTACAACGTACTACTGGAATGCATAAATTATCCCCCCCATGGGAAGGGCCATTCATCGTGAGCAAAGCATTGCACAACGATTCTTACTATCTTATAGATGCAAAGCCACAGGAAAAGAACAAGGCGGACAGGTCCGGAGAGGAATCTAAGCGACCATGGAACATAGCTCTACTTCGGCCTTTTTACACCTAGCTAAGAAGTGTATGTATCTGGGTTATCTCATATGTCGGTATGTATGTCGGCAATGAGTTTATCAATGAAATGTTGGCACCTCGAGCAGTAACTCGGGGACTGCCTTAATAATGTTTGTTATTTTCTACGCGTCAACTGGAGTAAGTTATTCTACTTAACTCGGATTAGTAGTGTGTGAGCACCAAAAACCCAACTCTTCGACTTGCTGCTGTCCAACAAGAATTGGCTTCATGGCAAGCAAGAGAACAAGTTTGGAATTGCGTAGCACATGAAAAAAGACTAAGGAAAAGAATTTATTCGAGCTGACATTTATGTTTCGGACTAACCTCGTATTCATTTTCAAATTGTTATATAGTTTTATTTATGAGCTAAGTCTAAAAGTTTCCCAGTATTGTTAAGACAATCTTTCAAGCTCAGATTCGTAAGTTGTAAAACCGAATCAAGGTAGACACGATCCGAGCCAAAAGATTGAACGAACAAGAAAAAGAAACTCGGGGACTACGCCCAAGTTAATCCGGCATAAGTACTTAGTAGCAAAATATCACATGTGTTTGGAATACAATTCCACCCGGCATACCGGGGATCTCATAAATTTTCAAGTGTTTTTACTTAAGGAGCAGCGGGAGGAAGTTCGGCATCATCGTCGCCCTCTTCAATATCCGAGATAGTGTCCTCTTCATCTTCACCCGAGTCATCTTCAACGTTCTCAACTTCCTCTTCGCCTGCGACTTCCAGGAAGCTCGGACCCTCAGTCCATTCGTGAATGGGGGCATATTCGATGAGGCTGTGGGCGCAAGCCTGGCGCAAAGCTACCCACTCCGGGTTATCCGTCCATTTGGATCCGGTGCACAGGTGTGTGAGGAGGCTGAGATCTATCTTCTCATACCACGTCAGAATGTGGTGAAGGATGGTATCGGCTGCAGCACGTCCAGCGGATTCTCGCCAGAGGTCGAGCTGGGTCTCGATTTCCGAAAGCCTTTCAGCGAGCTGTGTGACTCTTTCCGGAGCATCATCGGCGGGCCAGAAGGCGTTGAAGACCCGGACTGAAACATCGAGGAGGTCCCTGCCGGAGTTCTTAATGATTTCCACGCGAGACGACAGGCTGACCAACAGGTCCTCCATGTCAAAGGGAATGCTCTCACCCTCAGGAGCGACCGGAGTACCCCTTTCTCGGCGGAAATTGGCGACAGCAGCACTTGCAATGGCAGTACCCTCTGGAAAGTGGCCTGGGAAACAAGGCAAAGGACAAAGTTGAGAAAACAAGGCATATGAAGTAACCCGGAGAAATAAGGCGGATAAAGGAAAAGAAATTACGTGAGATGTGACTGTGAATCCGGGTCAATTCCTTGGTGCAAGCATCACGCCTCTTCCGAAGCTGCTCGAGCTCAGCATTTGCCGACTCAAGTTTGACCTCGGTTTCCTGAAGAAGCTCACGGTCCTTAGCATTTTGGAGCTTGAGGCGCGCACGTTCTTCGGTGTAGTCCTGGCCAGCCTTTTGTAGCTCGGTTTGGTGTTGCGCCTTCATTTTAGCCATCTCAGCCTTGAGCTTGGCTATCTCATCGTCTTTGGTCCGAAGGAGCGCGAGCTCATCATCTTTCTTCTTTAGTTCGGCTTGGTGCTGCCCTGCTTGTTTGAGAAAATGTAGCATCACGTCAGGCACAGGCACACTATCTTCAAGCGATGCTGAAATAGTTCGTTGGCCCGGCAGTGCCGAGGAATGAATGTTTGCCGAGCCAAGGAGGAAGGCCGGTGGAAACCGCGGTAAAGGCAGACAAGAAGGACGTACCCTTGATCTGCTCCAAGTTCTTCCGCATTATCTTGTTTTCAGCTTCCACCCCAGCTGCAGAAACCGAACTATCAGATTGGTTCGGCAAACGAAGTTGAAGAAAATTGAGGAAAGGATGAGAAAGAAATTTACCCCTTTTCTCGTACTCCGCGATGAGTGCAGCCTGTTTTGCGCGAAGATTCTTGTGCGTATCCAGCAAGCGTTGGAATTCAGCACTCCGGCGGTTGGTGGTTACCTAAAAGAGATACAGAAACTTAAGTCAGCCTAGTGCATGTTCGAAGTGTACTAAAATCCGGGCCAAGTGGAACCTAACCTGGCTCTACATGTGTGCATGTTCGAAGTGTACTAAAATTCGGGCCAAGTGGAACTTAACCCGGCTCTAGGTGTGTGCATGTTCGAAGTGTACTAAAATCCGGGCCAAGTGGAACTTAACCCGGCTCTAGGTGTGTGCATATTCGAAGTGTACTAAAATCCGGGCCAAGTGGAACTTAACCCAACTCTAGGTGTGTGCATATTCGAAGTGCACTAAAATCCGGGCCAAGTGGAACTTAACCCGGCTCTAGGTGTGTGCATGTTCGAAGTGTACTAAAATCCGGGGCAAGTGGAACTTAACCCGGCTCTAGGTGTGTGCATGTTCGAAGTGTACTAAAATCCGGGCCAAGTGGAACTTAACCCGGCTCTAGGTGTGTTCATATTCGAAGTGTACTAAAATCCGGGCCAAGTGGAACTTAACCCGGCTCTAGGTGTGTGCATGTTCGAAGTGTACTAAAATCCGGGCCAAGTGGAACTTAACCCGGCTCTAGGTGTGTGCATATTTGAAGTTATCATAGAGCTACATTAGTTCTATAAAAGAGCATCCGGCCGAGTAACAAGTTACTCCCCCGGAGGCACGGGGACTAATGGTTATTATCTACAATTTGCAAAGGAGAAACGACGTACCTCCATCATTCGTCCAGCGAGGTTAATGGCCTTTGTGGCGGTATTCATCTGAGCAGAAAACTTGGTGGGGCCGAACTTTTCCAGGAGATCAGATTCCTGGACTACCTCTGCCTTATTCCAGTTCATGACAAATTCCATCAGGCTCGGGGGGTACTGTTCTCCAGTGGGCATATGGGGCGTCACCAAGCCCTTTGCATGTGCTTCCTTCCTCTCCACCAAGGCAAGGGCGGGGCTGGTATGCAGGACCAACTGCTGGGCATCGGTTGGCTCGGCAAGGGCGTCCTTTGCCGCAGGTGTTTTCTTAGGAAGCATCGATATGAGGGTACGTTGCCCGGGCTCGGCAGCACTGGGCTTGACAACGTCTTGAATCTTCTTGCCCTTGGCTTGCTGGGAAGAAGAAGCCGTAGCAGCGGCTTTTAGAGATTGAGAAGATTCGGAAGATGCAGAGGAACTGGGCGCGGGTACTCTCGTTGCTGGACTTCGTGCTGGCGCTGATGTTTTCGCAGCCGGAGTGGGTGCTGATGCCGGAGTTGGAGATGGTGCTGGTTTGGCTGCTGGTACTAGAACGGATGCTGGAGTCGAGGTAGCCTTAGTGGCTGCTGGTTGTGGCGTTGCCGAGGTGGTGGGTGTCGTTGCTCCGGCTGGGCCGGTTCCCCCCGCTCCAGGATGACCCGGAGCGGCCGCAGAGCCCTCCGGAATAGGGCTCAGCGGACGTGACTCGTCGTCACGACGGGGTGAAGGGCTAGGCCGGAGAGTTGAAGAGATGCTGGATCCACTTTGAGGGACCTCCACCGGAGCCCTGCGAAATCAAATAACGTCAGAAGAAAAATTACGACGAAATAAGGAAGAACGAGTTACAGAAGAAAGAAGGACTTACGCATCTGAGGTTTCGGCCGCTTTGGGTTTCTGAGCCCTTCGTGCTGGGACCTTGCCTTCTGGTTTGGGGGCGGTCTTGTCCCCGGACTTCTTTCGCCTTTTAACGGGCTGAGAGGGTCCGGAGGAAGAACTTGAAGAAGCCCCACGTTTCTTCTTCGTTGCCACCGGAACAGGCTCGCCCGTAGCGAGAGGGGGATCCTTGTGAATATGACCGCCGGGGTGAGCTGATGGCAGAAAAGCAAAAGAAAGGGGGACAGCCTCAAAAGGTTCAATCACCTCGATTTCCGAGTCATCTTCATCATCGGGTCAATCTCTAATAGAAGAGGATTTACCCGTGGGTCGTTTCGTGGCGTCGGTCATAGGGAGGAACATCTCCTGGTCCGGCTCTTCCTCATCCGGAGTCTCCCGGTCCGGCGCCCACTTAAGGGACGGATCAGTGCCGTCCTCAAGGGTCTGCTGAAGGAATTGCTGAGGAAAAGAGCGAACAAAAGAGTCAAAAATTGCAACAATAAATGACATGTAATTAGTCCGGGTTAAGTTTGCAGCATGAAACTTACCATGGGAGGAAGCCGGTCACGGCAGAAATGCTCAATCCCCCAAGACCAATCAGTGGAAAAGACCTTGTGAGTGGTGAAGAGAGCCTTAACCCGGCGATAAATCTCCGAGTTGGTCAGCTCGAAGGATGAGGTCCGGTTAGGATCGTGGCCGTAGCTCATGTGGCACACCTTGTGGGTGCGCTTCTGGAGGGGTGAGATTCGGTTACGCACAAAGGTGATCATGGCATCCTCGCTGCATAGCCCGAGCCCCTTCAGTTCCGCGAACCTTTTGCTCACTTGGCTGGCCAAGGATGTGGGCTTCTTGGGGATCACATCCCACAGGTCCGGGTTAGGTGGACCCGGAGTGTAGGGAAGCAACCGGATCAAGTCTTTGGTGCCCGTATTCCGGACATACAAGAAGGTTCGGGCCCATCCTTTGCAGGACTCTAGCCCGGTGACCCGGGGAAAAACGGAAAATCGCCGGGGCGAAATGGAGGCCGCTCCAAATTGAGTGAGCCGCTTGTCCTCCGGATCAGCATGGATGTTGGGAATGACGTTGCGGCGAAGGCCGAAGAACCGGATCCATAGCTCTTTCGTGGGCCATATTCCGGCATAGCCTTCGATCGTAGAAGCAAAGGCAGAAAGAGAGTGATGGCATTGGCTGGGAGGTGGTGTGGCTGGAGTTGGTACGTACCGAGCCAGTCCTGGAAAAAATCACTCACCGGCAAGCCGAAGCCTCGTTGGAAATGGGACAGAAACACGACGAACTCGCCCGGATTGGGTGAGGGGGCCAGTTCGTTGGAAGGAAGACGCGCGGTGACGCCGGCAGGGATGCGTCTAGTCCGGTAGAGCTAGTCCAGGTCATCCTGGCAGACCCAAGAGCCGGCCCACGCGCCACGGTCCGCCGCCGCAGCGTCTTCTTCCATCTCCTGCTCAGCAACAATGAGTTCCTCTTTGGTCATCTGGTCCTCGAGGCCCTCGCTGGCACTAGAGGCGGCGGGGGACAGTGGCCGGGACTGGCGCGGACCCGTGGTGAGAAATTCGCGTCGCGGTGGCGGTGACGCGGAGGTGCGACGGAGAAGCGTGGCGGCGACGCTGCTAATTGGCGATGATGGCGATGGCGGGGTCGCGAGGAAGAGGAAGAAGAATAGCAGCGGGCAGAGGGGTGCGGAGGGGGAAAAATCCTAAGGGACGCACCCCTCCGCTATTTAACCACTCCTGTCAAGGGTGAGTGGGATCGCGCCCTGTGGACCAGCCACACGCTGTGGCCGTGTATCACTCGTCCGGACCAATCAGTGAGGAGCCACACGGAGGGCCACAGGGCGGAGAAAGTCCTGTGACGTGACGCGCTGATGCGGTAAATGAGGAGGCAGGCGTGACGTGACCCGCGCACAGTGATAACTGATAATTACTGCGGCGGTTACTGTACCATCCCTTAAAATAAGACGACATAATGATTACCCTTCACATGGGTTAGCGTACGAGAGAATTAAGTAAGACCCGGATGGAACTGTGGTAACCCAGCCGGCAAGTGAAAACTTGAAATGTGCGAAGGGAACGTAAATCCAAGCAGTCCGAGGTACAGAGGTAACTCGGAAACAACGACAGGGGCACAAAATTGAACCTGGTGTGGCCTTAGCGGCCAAGGCAGCTAAGATCGCACCAGCTTCGGGGACTAATGTTGGGGGGATACCCCCGGGTAGGGTCACGCCGGGGTATAAAGGCCGAGTTAGCCGAGGTTCGGCAAGGCCAAAGCAGATGCTGGCCGGGTCACCTCAAGGCAGGCCGAATCACGGGGTAATCCGGACCTGGGGGCGTTCGCCTAACTAGGCCTCATCCGACTTAAGCGATAAGTCAGAAGTGTATGTTTTACCTGTATGCAGGAACGGTGTGGCCGGATGAACCATCATCCGGGTCACGGCAAGCTTCTAGGAGAAGGAAGGAATCTCGCTGGTCAAAAGGAGCCCCAGTACGCACTGCCTGAGCGAAGCGAGCAAGGACAGGACCACCGGGGCGTGGCCGACAAGCGTGACGATGCCCGTGTCGGCTGACGAGGGCGCCATCAGAGGCTCACGTAGCTAAAGCATGTGTGACGTGGGGGAAAAAGCACCCCGGTCGGCTTACCACTTTGGGAGGAGGCATATTCTTAGGAATATTCCTCCACGTATGCCCTAGGCAGAAACCGAGCCTCCCCTATAAAAGGGGGGCTAGGGCTTCTGCTGAAGGGGTTGGTCTGGCTACGATTCTGTTTTGGTCAAAGGTTTCAGGTGAGATCTGTGGGTGAGAGTGAGAGAGCTCCTTCTTCCTCCTCTCGCCAATACAGCTCTAGGAGCACTTGTAACCTTGGAAGTAAATCAATACAAGCTCTTGTGTGGAGAATCACTTCACTATCCCTCCCTGGATTCCCCTAGCGAGTATTAGTCCCCACCTTTAGCCTATACATGGCATCTGCCGTGACACCACCACGACAAGCGTTGAGATCATGATGGCCGCACCAGATGCGGGAACGAGCAAGGACCCAGCACCAGAGCCAGAAGTCACCCCAAATTAGGCAAGATCTAGGTTCCCCCTACTAGAAAGGCTAGAGAATGTGCTTCAGCAAGCAATAGATAGCCTGCCAATTCCAATAGCTCTGGTAGTAGATCCAGCTCAGGCGCAGGCTGAGCTAGAGGAAACTAGGCAGAAAATGTTAGTCGGGGCGAAGAAAGTTGCAGAGTTACAGCAGTCCTTGAACATTACTCTGAGAGAATATGCAAAGGCAAACCGCATAGATGGAGCAAGAATCCGGGGTAGAAACCTGATCACTGGGATTGACAAGGAGTATGAGCCTAGGCCGGGTCAGGCAACCACGATCGTAACAGGAGGGCTGGACAGGTACAGTACCCGGGCAAAGAATCTCAGGGCAGCCAACACAGCTGCATCCGAGTTAGAAGGTTGAACCAGAGAGGCTCGGGAGAGGCAATAGGAAAGGGTGAACCACTTGCTGAGGGTCGCTTGCCAGCAAAATGAGAAAATGAACAAGGCAAACCTGGCACCACCAGGAGCATCACAGGTGGTACTGTCGGCTAGAAATAACCTGACCAAGTCCGGTGCCGCCGCATCATCTCTGGATCACAACCCCAGGAGAGAGGAAGTAAACTCCGGAAGAAGGGACAAACAGATGGTCCCCTATGATCCGGTGAGAGCTGGAAAAGGCAAATCAGTGCAAGTTGACGAAGATCGCCATAGTACCAGCCGAGGTGAGGTTGGCCGAGGTAACCGTGACCAAGGCAATGCCGGTCAACAGAACACTGCCAAGGGCAATGCCGGATAGCAAGACCCGGCAAGAGCAGGGCAAAATGCACCTCGGCAGGAGAGAAGTAAGGGTCAAGCAGCACGACAGCAAAATGTTTGTCCCGATCGAGAAAGGGCATTAGTAGCAAAAGCTTTTTGGCATGGATTTTATTGGCCAAGTTCTTTGGAGCAAGCGGGGTATTTGGTGAGGAAGTGCAATGGTTGCCAGAGATATGCCACCAAAACTCACCTGCCAATGTCGGAGCTCAAAACTATTCCAATTACTTGGCCATTTGTTGTATGGTGCCTAGATATGGTGGGACCGTTTAAGCCGGCTAAAGGAGGAATGTCCCATATCCTAGTAATGGTGGACAAATTTACTAATTGGATTGAGGTGAAGCCAATCAAGAAGTGTGATGGGGTAACAGGAGTAAAATTCCTCAAGGATATAATCCTGAGATATGGCTATCAACATAGTATTATAACTGATAACAACACTAACTTTGCTGAAGGAGCATTTGCGAGGTTCTGCCGAGAAAATATGATCCGACTAGATGTCGCCTCAGTGGCCCACCCTGCATCGAACAGGCAAGTGGAAAGATCCAACGGACTAGTTCTGTCCGGGATACAACCCCGACTCATAGAGCCGCTGCAAAGATCAGCGGGGTGCTGGATAGAGGAACTACCAGCAGTATTGTGGAGCTTAAGGACAACTCCAAATCAATCAACAGGCTATATGCCATTTTTCTGGTATATGGGGCCAAAGCCGTATTACTGGTCGACATAGAGCATGATTCCCTAAGAGTCACCCAATACACAGAAGCCGAAGTGCGAGAGGCCCGGCAAAATGATGTTGATATGCTGGAAGAAGCGAGAGAACTGGCCTTGTCTAGATCCGCCATATATCAACAAAACCTCTGACGCTATCATAGTCGTAAAGTAAACCCCCGAGTCTTCCAGGAAGGTGACTTGGTACTCCGGTTGATACAGCGCACTACTGGCATGCATAAGCTATCCCCTCCATGGGAAGGACCTTTCATTGTAAGCAAAGCTTTGCACAATGATTCCTACTATCTTATTGATGCACAACCACAAGAAAAGAACAAGGCGGATAGGTCCGGAGAGAAATCTAAGCGACCGTGGAATGTAGCACTACTTCGTCCTTTTTACACCTGACATGGAGGTGAATGTATCCGGGCTACTCATATGTCGGTATGTATGTCAGCGATGAGCTTATCAATGAAATTTCGGCACCCTGGTAGAAACTCGGGGACTGCCATTATAATTGTCTTTCTTGCTTTACATTTTTTATATGTCGGCTGGCTTACATTACTTGTACCTTAGCCGGATTAGTAGTGTGTGAGCACCAAAAACCCAACTCTTCGACTTTGCTGTTGTCCAACAAGAATTGGCATCATGGCAAGCAAGAGAACAAGTTTGGAATTGCAAAGCACACGAAAAACGTATAAGGGAAGGAACCTAAGCGCGCTGACATTTGTTGTTCAGACTAACCCTGTGTTTACTTCATCTCTTGCCGGATTATTTTTGAGTTGATCACTGAGTTTCAAGTATTGTTAATTCAATTTTTTGAACCTCGGACTCGTAAGTTGAAAAACTGAATCAAGGTAGAAACGAGCCGAGACAAAAATTGGGAGAACAAGAAAAGCAAACTCAGGGACTTCGCCCACAGTAATCCAACATTAAGAACTTGGTAGCAAATAACACACATTGTAGCACAACCAAACAAAAGTACTTAAATACATTTCCACCCCGAATTCCGGGGATCTGATAAATATGATCAAGTGTTTTTAAGGAGCAGGGGCAGCAGCCGAATCATCGGCCAAAGGGGGAGGTACTTCGGAATTGGTGGGCAGGGCGTTAACCTCGGCCTCATTTTCAGGGTTAGCCCCTCCATCCTCCAAGTCTTCAACGTTTTCCTCAAGATCGGAGGCCTCGCCCTTGCTCCCTTCACCTTCTTCATATCCAGAAGCAACTTCATCATCAAAAATGTCAAGGTAGCTCGGCCCATCATTCCAAGCATGGCAGAAGGAATACTGAATAAGTTTGTTAGCACTGGCCTTGCGGCGCGCAACCCACGCCGGATCTTCGGTCCACTTGGATCCGGTGCACATGCGGGTAAGCAGCCCCGGGTCAATTCCTTTGTACCACGAAAGGACGAACTACAATGCAATATCAGCACGAGCTCGTGCAGCCGACTCGCGCCACAAATGCAGATGCGTCTCACACTCCATCAGCTTGGCAATGAGAGCAGCATTTCCTTTAGGAGTGGGCTCTCCGGGCCAAAGAGAGTTCAGCATCCGCATCGCGGCCGACATGATGTTTGCGCCATAATTCCTTACTAGCTCCAAGTGAGTAGCGAGGCTCACAAGCAAATCCTTGGTGGTATAAGGGATTGACCCGGATCTAGGGCCCGTGGGAATACCACACTTCTCGTGAGACTGGGCCACAGCAGCATCGGCAAGAGTATCACCTTCTGGAAATTTGCCTGAGAACGGAGCGGAGGAAACAGTGAAGAAAAGCACCAAACCCGGAGGAATGAAAGCTAAGCAAGGGCAAAGAACTTACGGGCAATCTGAAAAAGGAGACGTTGAAGCTCGACATCGACGTTGGTGCTGTGGGCCTGGAGTTTCTCGTATTCTGAGGTCACCGACATAAGTTTAACATCGGTTTCTTGCAGTAAATTCTGATCCTTGGAAATTTGCATGGTTAGACGCTCCTTTTCCTCGGCGAACTCCTGGTCAGCCTTCTCCAGCTCGGTCTTGTGGAGGTCCTTGAGCCTCTGGATTTTGGCATTCAGCCCGAGTCTTGGAGACACAGCCGAGCTATCTCATCATCCTTTCTCTTTAGTTCAGCTTGATGCTTGCCTGCTTGTTCGAGAAAATGGGTCATCATATTAGGAATAGGAACACTGTCTTCAAGGGCAACTGCAGTAATAAGTTAATCTGACGGAGCCGAAGTATAAATGTCTACCGAGTCAAGGAAAGAAGCCCACAAAGATGAAGTGAAGGATAAAATACCTCAGATTTCCTCAAGGTTCTTCCACATAATGATATTCTCAGCCTCAACATCCACTGCGTAAGTGGAGTAACAGGTTAATTCGGATCATGAACAACTCGAAGGAATGGAAAAGAACAAGTTCTAGGTAAAGAAAATTACTCTTCTTCTTGTGATCCTCAAGGAGCTTTCCATAGCACGCGTGAACATCTTTGTAAGAATCCAGCAGGCGCTGGAATTCCGCAGTTCAGCGATTAGTGGTAATCTAGACAAAGCAACGCAAAATTAGTTCAAAAGGAAACAAAGAGTAATTCGAAATATTTGAAGTCTACAAGATCCGGGCCAAGTGGAACTTAAGCCGTCTCTAGGTGTGTGGATATTTGAAGTCTACAAGATCCGGGCCAAGTGGAACTTAACCCGGCTCTAGGTATGTGGATATTCGAGATTTACAAGATCCGGGCCAAGTGGAACTTAACCCGGGTCTAGGTGTGTAGATATTTGAAGTCTACAAGATCCGGGCCAAGTGGAACTTAACCCGGCTCTAGGTGTGTGGATATTCGAAGTGTCCAAGATCCGGGCTAAGTGGAACTTAACCCGACTCTAGGTGTGTGGATATTTGAAGTCTACAAGATTCGGGCCAAGTGGAACTTAACCCAGCTCTAGGTGTGTGGATATTCGAAGTACCCAAGATCCGGGCCAAGGGAACTTAACCCGACTCTAGGTGTTTGGATATTCGAAGTTTATAAGATAAGGACCAAGTGGAACTTAACCCGGCTCTAGGTGTGTGGATAATTGAAGTACCCAAGATCCGGGCCAAGGGAATTTAACCCGGTTGTAACTTTGGCAATATTTGAAATGGCTAAGGACGAAAACTAAATTCTCGAGGAGCATCCGACCGAGTAACAAGTTACTCCCTTGGAGGTCGGGGACTAGGGGATATATCTACAACTGCTCATGCATACAAATTACTACAGCAGAGGAAAAAAGTTACCTCCATCATCCGGCCAGCCAAAGAGATGGCCTTGGTGGCAGATTTCATTTGCACGCTGAATCTGGCTGGGCCGAACTTCTCCGACAGATCATCCTTGGGGTCGATGAATTCGGCATTGTTCCAATTATTCACATACTCTAGGAGCAATGGACTATAACTTTCACCGCTGGGAGAGTAGTTTGCCACCAAGCCCTTGATGTGAGCTTCTCGCCTAGCAGATTGAGCTGCGGCAGGGCTGGTAAACAGAACCAACTCCCTGCTGCCCTCTAATCCGGCAGTGGAAGACCCGGAAGGAGCGCTCTTGCTCGGCCCAGTAGCTTTCTTAATCTTGTTGGACGAAGGAGGACACGGTGGAAGATCCGAGGCCGCTGATCCGGATGAAGCTTGAGGAGATGGAGAGAAGATATCCGCGATCGACATAGTTGATCCGGAGGGAGTTGACGGGGCTTTCCTCTTGGGAGGCTTGGTCGCTTCTGCTTCTGGTGCTGGTGCTGGTGCTGGTGATGGTGCTGGTGTTGCTGCTGGTGTTGATGCTGGTGGTACTGTTGGTACCAGGGACGCTGGTGATGCTGGTTCTAGAGACACTTGAATGGGGGAAGAACTTGATTTGGGCGGTGCCGATGAAACTGGCACCTCAACACTTGGCGCTGGGGCTGAAGAGGAACTGGGAAGATCCGGCATGGCCGTATCCGGAGGTACCCCACTACCCCCCGCGCCAACATTGCCCTCCTCATGACGAGGTGGGCTCTAGTCAGGCGCAGCCATGGAGCCCTCTTGAATAGGGCTGAGCGGGAGAGTATCGTAGTCGCGGGGGGAGAAGGTCTGCTCCGGATTGGAGAGGCAATGCCATAGCCGCTCTAGGGAATGACCCTAGGAGCTCTAGAGAACAGAAAAGCACCAAGTCAAAGAGAGAAAAAGAACCAATAAGAAGCAAAAGCAAAGGAAAAAATGGAAAGACCCGAACAAGAGCACAGAAAGGCTTACTCGTCCGAGGTTGGAGGTGCCCGAGGTTTGGGTGCCCTCCGGACCGTTCTCTTGGCGGCCGGCTTAGTCGAGGCTTTCACCCCGGACTTCTTTTGCCTCTTCTTGGGCGGCGCAGCCTCCGAAGCTACGGACGAGGTTGCCGCACACTTTTGCGAGGAGGCAGGAACCGGACCATCCGTGGCGAGGGGGGGGGAACCTCGTGGACCTGACCGGCCGGGTTAGCGAAAGATTCGAACATAACCATATATGCGTAAGAGATGAGCACCGGGTCAAGTACCTCAAGGACCTCAACATTCGAGTCATCGTCATCCGGCCAATCCTTAAAGAAGAGGCCTTACCAGAGGAGCATTTGACGGTGTCCGGAGTGGGCAAAAAGGTCTCCGAATCAGGCTCCACCTCATCTCCCACGGCGTGATCCGGCACCCGCTTGCTCGCTAGCAACTCGCCGTCCTCGATTGGCTGTTGGAGGAAGCGCTGAGAACAAGGCAGCAGTGGCTAAGTTAAGAACATAATACGACATACAGAGAAGATCCGAAAAAACTGTAAAAGAGAGGTATCCAGAGGACCAAGCTTGAAGGGGAGGAGCCGGACCAAGTCCTCGAAAGTTGTATTTCGGACGTAGAATAAAGTCCGGGCCTAGACTTTGCAAGACTCGAGCCCGGTAAGCCGGGGAAATGCGGGGAGATATGGAGGCTCCACCGCATTGGGTCAGGCACTTGTCTTTCGGAGCAAGCTCCGGATCCAGAACAACATTCTTCCGGAGACCGAAGAATTTGATCCATAGCTCCTTAGACGGCTAGAGGTCGAGGTATCCCTCTATGCTAGAGGCAAAATAGGATAGAGAAGTGATGGCATTGGCAGGAAGATGGTGTGGTTGCAGTTGATACGTAGAGATGAAATCGAAGAAGAAATCAGAGGTAGGAAGGCCAAAGCCGTGATGAAAATGAGAAATAAAAACAACATACTCCCCTGGATTGGGAGAGGGAGAGATCTCGCCGGCGGCGAGGCGGCAGGCGACACCGGCAGGAATGCGGCGCGTGGCACGGAGCCAATTCAAATCATCCTCGTAGACGAATTTGCCATTCCAGCAGCCACGCTCGCGGCCCTCTTCTTCCTCCTCCTGTTGCACAACCATGACGACTTCTTCTTCCGTCATGGAGAAATCAAGGTCCTCAAGGACGAAATCATAGTAGAAGTAACAGGTGGCGGGAAGCCTGGAAGCACAGGGACCGTGGTGGAAATCTTGAGCGGAGGCAGCGGCACAGACGTGAGGTGCGGCTAGGTACGAACGCGGTGGCGCAACGATAGCGAAGAAGCAGCAGTGGCAGTGGAGTTGCAGTAGGAGAGAAAGGAGGCTCGGAAACGCAAAGTGAATGGGGAATTTCCCCAAAGATTACCCTAGGCCCCTTACTTAACCGCGCGAGAGGGCGTGTAGTGGGATCCTTTGTGGTTGCCACGCCACACGCAATGGGCGTGTACACAGCCGAATCAGCCAATTAGAGCATGGCCACATCAAGGGTCACAGGGAGCAGAAGATCCCATGACGCGACATGGTGTTATAGTTAACGAGGCGCGGCAGTGAAGGGACGCGCGCAATAGTTATTCCTGACATTGCAACAGTAACTGGCGCATTAAATGCGCGTGGCCCTTAAAATGAGACGAAATGATGATTACCCTCCACGTAGGACATGGGAAAGTGTATAAGGGAAGAAAAATTAACCCAGATAAGCAAGCGAAAGACGCGGCTAGCGAGGAATAAATCGACTAAGCGCCAAGGGATCGCAAAAGGAAAAACCCCGGGTTACTATGGGAACCTGCTGTGGCCTTAACAACTAAAGATGCTAAGACCGCACCAGCTTCGGGGACTAATGTTGGGGGGATACCCCCGGGTAGGGTAACGCCGGGGTGTAAAGGCCGAGTTAGCTCGGTCAAGGCAAGTGCTGACCGGGTCACCTCAAGGCAGGCCGAACCACAGAGTGACCCGGCCTATGGAATATCGCCTTGTCCTTAGCCCAGCCGGCATAGAATACATGCCGGCCATGTTTATTTGTCTATTGTGCAGGTACACTCATAGCTGGGTTAGCCAGGTGCTAGCCGGACTACTATATGGCTTCCAAGAGAAGGAAGGAATCTCCTGCTAGTGAAAAGGTGGCTTTGCTAGCTGTAGTGTGAGCTAAGCAAAGCAAGGAGGAGGACCAGCGGGTCATGGACGACCAAGATGACGCGGGCGATGTCGGCTGACGTAGCCCGTGTCAGGTGACGCTTAAAGACGAAGATCACGTCGTGGGTTATGTCCAAAGCTCGGACGAGCCTTTAAAGGGAATAAAGAAGCATCTAGCTTTAGTCGAGGAGCATATTCGTGGAATATGCTGCCACGTGTGCCCTAATTCTGTTATCCGGGCTCCCCTATATAAGGAGAATCGGGGCCTCCATAGAGAGGGATCGAACATTTTTCCTCTATCTAAGATAGAACTCTAGAGCTAGATTGTGGGGAGTAAGACCATCGTCTCCTTCTCACCACTAGTTTGAAGGGCATTTGTAAACTCCATTGATAGAGTAAATACAACATCATATGTGCGTGGAATCACCATGTTCTCCCTCCCTGGATTCCCCTAGCACTCATTGGCCCCATCATTAGCCTATCCATGGAATCTGCCATGCCACACCACGACAATGAGAGAAATCTAAATTGTTACAATGACATAACCTAAATTTGCAAGGTAGTTCTGGAGTTGGAAAAGGTGTTTTTGACATTCATCAGAATGGTTCCAAAAAAATTATGTCGCCGAGGTTTCGAAAAGGTTTCGGCAAATATATAGGTTGATATACATGTGATGTATCGATATTTGTTTGAAGTAACCAGAGGGAATGAAGACTTACCATATATGTAATGCATAAATTAAGGATTTAAGTTGTGCATTCCATGGAAGCAGAAATCAAGGGATTTAATTGAAGGACGAAATTTGTGATTGACGGGCCTCATGGAGTGTGCAGAAGTGCTGGAGGGAAGCCCCAAAGGGGCTAGCCGCATGTGACTCTTGGGAGGCCCATCTAGGGAAGCATGGGATGGATACTAGGCTTCCCTATGGCTGTTGCATGGCAAAACCTTCCCCTTCCCCAAGTTGGGGGTGACTAGAGTTTCCCCTGCCTAGGGCAACAGGTTCCCTTGGGGAGCCCCTTCTCAAAGTCTCTTCTCCTCCCTCTGCATATATAAACCCCATAAGAGAAACCCCATAAGACAAACAACTCTTGTCATGACATCTCCCCTCTCTTCCAAGTTGTCTACGCCATAAGGCTGCATGAACCTTTGGCATTTCTTATCCCTGGACGATGAAGCCATGTTGGATTGAAGGCGATGTATGCTTGAACACTTGTAGAGGGATCATCTCTTTGCTCCTCCACATGAGAGCCGATTCTCCCCACGGTTGGGAGGAATTATCCTAGTTGCGGTATCTACGTGATCATCATCGACAACTTCACCGAGATCTATTTTTCTGCAACCACCAGTGAGTTCCTCTAGATCCAAATCTAGATCGATTCAATTAGATCTAGATCAAATCTATTTGTGTTTTTATCCATAGGTTGCTCTTGGTGATTTTCCATAGGCCTATATTTTTTGTTGTCCCTATGTGAATCCCTTCATACACTAGGTTGCCCCTTATATGTAACCCATCTCTCATATCAAGGAAGAGCTCTTCCTCTCAAGCTAAGGGGAGGCCTACTTGTTGAGTTGATCCTTTGGACTTTGAGTTCGATGGACCCTCGTCCGAGATTCGTTCAGTTAGTTCAGAATGCACATGTCTTGAGGTATGCCACATCAATCCATCTAACAAAACATCAAGCCCTCGAGAGTAACCATAAACGCAAGTGTGATACCCCAAGTCGTATCAGTAGGTTTTCCTCTTTGAATACCTTATGAAATCGGTGTTCAAAGATATTTCCCTTGTTAAAATTTGCTCACCAAAAAAAGTTTGTTCTGTTGGAACACTTCGTCTAGGGACATGAGATGCTTCACCATTTTAGAACCGTATACTGGAATGTCATCGAAAAGGACCAATACACATTTCCAACATATTTTTCATAAGCACTCATGAGTTATATATTGAAAGGTTGTGGAGAAAATTTTGAGACGAATACAAAACCGGTTAGTTTTCACCTTGAATTCAAAACCTATGCTTTCATATGTGTCGTGGTATTACCGACGAGTACGCCATGGAGGGGTCCTCACAAAGCGTGTTTATAGACGTGGGGTAAGGCGAAGAGTTGGCGGGTATGAGGTAACACAGCTTACCAAGGTTCAAGTCCCACAACGGTGACGGAACTCTACTCCTGCTATAAATCACTATAATGACAATACGCCATGTTACAAAGATTGGTTCGATGTGCGAGCGCGTTGTGTATCGTATGTGTCATGCCCTAAAGGATCCCATAGGTTCGGCTTATAAAGGCACCAGAACCTAGGGTTACAGGAAAATGACCTTGCTAGACAAGTTACATAGTCCTACACTAATACTAACTAGTCTTCGTGTCTTGTACTCCAAGGTTCAGAGTATGTCACTGACTGTCACGTAGCCTTCCTATATTTAGCATGGGCCTCCCTTCTGGATCCGTCTAACTAGGCTGCCCAGCAGGCCATGGGCCGTGCTACAAACCGTGAGCCACCCGGGTTAGCCAGATTAGAGACGTGCTATGGTGGCACCCATTTAGCATATCCCCAACAGTAGACCCCGGAGGACTTTAAGATCTTGCGCCGTCTTGCCCTTCAATCTTGAATGCTCCATCTAAGTGATATCGACAATTCGTGAAGAAATATCTCGTAGGTCTCTCAAAGAACCCTGCAGTCCTCTTCGTCTTTGTAATGTAGCCAGAGATTCTGTAAGTCTTTATTTCCAGAGTCGGATATCTTCCGTCTTCGATGGAATCTTCACATGTGACTACTCCACTACAACGGTCAAAAGATGACGTAGGATACAGCCTATGCTACCTCGAAACTCACTGAAGACAGTGAACTCATCATTAGCTATTTTTACGCGCACAAAATCTGAAACGTTAAAGCAGCAAAGATGGAGGACGTGGTGAAATTACCGCGCACGCTCATCTCCACATCGGCAACGCTGCATCTATCAGATCTTTTTGCACGAATCTTGATGATGGGTCTATATATTTTAACTATGGTTGGAATATTTTCTTTACCCGCATTCTCCCCTGCATCTTCTTCTTCCTCCAGCTGCACGACTGTTTGAGCTCTTTGACATAAAACCCTAAGCAGAGTCTTCCCCTTCTCCATCTTCCTCTAGCAGCAACGCTCCCTCGACGGCGGCGACCCCTGAGGCTTCAATGGGGCCATCCGAGGGAGTAACCGTCCCACCGGAGGGGTCATCGTTCCTGTCTCCTACCGTGGTGGAAACCACTAGCGGTCACCAAAAATGGGTGGCGCTAGACGCCGCAGAAGAAGATGGCGACTCTCACAAGGGGCATGGAGGGGTTCCGACCTCTCCGCCGAAGATTTGTAAGAGCTCAGCACCGAGGGGTATCTCCCTGCTACAGAGGGCTTGGTCTAGCGGCTGGCGCTGGCCAGCGAGGTGACTTCTCCCCCTCAAGCCGGAGAGAAGGTGTACCTCAAAGATCAGCTGGTACATGGCGTAAGCCTGCCAGTCTCCGACTTCTTCCTAGACGTTCTTTGTTACTTCTGGGTACTTCCCCACAATATCTCTCCCAACAGCATCCTCGTACTCAGCAACTTCATAGCCTTGTGCGAAGGATACCTAGGAATTAAACCTAGGTTAGATATGTTTATCTATTTCTTTACTATTAAGAGAGAGTCCGTAGAATCCAAAGATGAGTTGTGGATCTGCGAAACTATTAGCTTTAAGATCCGGCCTAGTCGGCGCTTCCCCGACATCATGGGCCACGAGTCTTGCAAGAACTCACAGCGCACATATTTTTATGGCCATGGTATTCCTCTACCCAACCACCAAGACACGTACCCCGACTTTATTGATGGGGCTGCTGCCAAAGCTCCCACCTGGAGGTCCCAAGCCTCCCTTCCGTCCGACAAAGAAGCCAACCGCGCCATAAGGAGGATTAAATGGCTCGTAGACGGAGGTCTGACCCGCTTGGACCTAGCCATGTGCTGGTTCACTAGACGAATCCAACCTATGTATGTCACATCCCAAGGTTTAGAAATTGGGATTAGAAAAGAAATTCTGCATTTGCATGTCATTCATGAACATTGCATTGCATCCATAAAGAAACTTGCAAAGAATTTGAAACCTATAGCAAACCAAACCCTATGTGCCACTTTATTCCTAAAGGGAATTAAATAGGCTTTAATTAAAACCATTCTTGAAAAGTCAACAAGCCCTACTAAAGCCTAGCCTAAGATGATCTATTGAAATTTAAAAAAAATTGAAAACAAAATTTGAACTCATTTGGAGTTCAAACGAAAAAGATATGAAGGAAAGAAGAGAAGGAAAAAAGAACAAAAAAATAACCAGCCCCGGCCGAACCCCCTGGCTCGGCCCACCTAGCCCGCCTGGCCCCCTACCCGCCCCTCCCCCTCCCCTCCCCCCCCCCCCCCCCCCCCCCCCCCCCCCCCCGCGCAGTGTAGCAGCCACCGCTGCTAGGCCGGCTGGCCAGCCACCAGCGCAAGCCTGCGCGCCGCCTCCGCCTGCCGACAGGCGGGGCCTGCCCGTCAACCCCGTTGTGGCCGACACGGACGCTGCCGCCGCCGTGTTCGTCCCAGGCACAAACTGCCTCCGCGAAAATTGCCAAATTCGACCACCCCCTCGCCCAAGACTTCGCCCCCTTATAAGCCGCCGCCCTCGCCGCCTTTTTCCCCCTCAAAAGCCGCCCTAAACCCTAGCCAGAGCTCGGGAATCAAGCTCGAATTCTGCCGCCGCCGCCTCGGAGCTCGCCGCCGACCGGTTCCGAGTTCCCCTCTCCCTCCTTTTGCACCGCGACGTTCCCCTCGGACCACAGCCTTACCCAGTGCCTTTTTCCCCCTCTGTTTCGTAGCCAAACACCGGGAATTCCTCGCCGGAGTTCCGCCGGAGTTGCTGCGATCAGTCGCCGTTCGCCGGAGTTCGACGAGGAGACGACCAAATCCGAGTAGACGAGGAGGACCACCACGAGGAATTGAACACCGTCCGCTACTCCGCCGCCGCCGACGACCACCCGGACCTCGCCGCTGACCACCGCCACGCCACCGCCGCCCGTCGCCGACCGCCACCCGCCGGTAAGCCGCCGTCCACCCCCTGGCCGTTTGATCCGAAACCGGCGCCCAGATTAGATGCCTGGGCCGAACCGGTGCGCGCCAATGGCATCACGCCGCGTGGCACGCACAGTCAGTGCTGACTCGGCGCTGACGCAATAAAGAATTATTTAATAAAGTTAAATTGCAGAAAATAGATCCAGCTTCAAAAATTCATAGAAAATTCATACCTTGGCCAAAATTTGCGGATAATATATCAAATTGAAGATAATTGCATGAAGTTTAACAATATCTATTTAGATCTGGATTTTGCTGAATAGATTACTGGCGAATAATTAATTAGTATTAATGGCCTTTTAAACCATTAAATTTATAGTAAATAATCTACATATCCAAAAAATATGAGTAATATGTCCCTAAGTTTATAATCTTGCATAGTTTTCAGATATGTACTTAGTTTTGTTTGATGTCAGTACGATCTGTTTAGATTAATTAAACTCCTATAAACACTAAATAAATCCTAGAAAAAGATCTATAACTTCGATTAGGGTGAATCCAATTGCTACTGGTTCGTATTAAAGCCCTCTACCCATTACAGTTCAGATACAAATTTATTTCGACAACTAGTACAAAAGCTACAACAGTTGTGTTAAAACCCCTTTATTGGCAATTGAAATTGAATAACAAATACTTTATTGCATTAAAACACTTCTGCATGCATCATGTGATATAACATTGTCCTATGGACTGAACTAAATCTCTAATCCATGTTTAAATCGTCATGCATGCATTTGTGCACTTGTTTATGGTTGTTTATGGTTGTTTGCGTTTGTTTGATCGATAGATTGCGAGGAGTGCAACGTCTACGATTGCAACGAGTGTGTGAACAACTCCAGCAACTATCAAGGCAAGTAGATGCTATTTTGATCATGAGTTGTCCTACTATTTTCCTACTGCATGTGTAGTGTATTTCTTGTAGATGCATGAGTAGGAATTACTATCGCTATGCTATGTCCTATGTATCTTGGTAGGAGCCACTTGTAGTTGAGCCGTCGTATGCTAGTTGTGCTTAGCCATGCTATCTAGACGGGGATGGGTCTACACCATGCTATGGTATTGTGTATTTTTTGTTCAACTAAAGCAACTTAATTAATGAACTCTCTGGATGGAATTGGTAATTGCTTGGTTTGTGAATGCCGGGCCCATGTCTATGGTTTACCCGAATAGCTCACTTGTGGATGGCCACCCAGGTTTCAGAGAAATGATTAGTGTCTTAATTTGGTAGCTTACGTGTACAGCCATATGCCAGTGAGTTATGGGTGGCTAGATGGACTTAGTAGGTCGTGGCGACCCGAGATCTTCGTATCCAGAGATGTAGTGAATTTGATAGGTTGGTACGGTGCGTGGATGGGCTTGGGGAGCTACTTCCCGAATTGTCTCTTCTTGGGCTTCTCCCTATCATGACTCAATATGCGTGTCATGGTACGAGCGGGTCGACCAAGTCATATGGGGTAAAGTGTGCAACCCCTACAGGGTGTAAAACTAAGTGCTTAGCCGTGTCCCTGGTAATGGAAGATTGAGTTGCTGGATTATAGGTGCTATGACATGTTCTCGCTCATTCCAATTTCTAATTACTAAAATATAATGGGTGAACTTAATGGGTTGTTGTGATCAAACTTGATTTAAAAGTAGGGTAAAGCTGTTTAAGAAAATGCAAGCTAGCCAAAGCCCCACTTAGCCAAATAAGCATGTAGTTGCTAGGTTTATTGTCTCCTTACTTAGCTCTACTTGCCATACATTCCATGTATTGACCCTTCGGGGCTGCTACGTTTCATGTTGCAGGTTATACCGATTCCAAATGATCGTATTAGGTCGCGGTACTCCACTCGACACTTGTTCACTTGTGGGAAATTTGAAGATGGAGTCTACTATAATTTACGTTTTCATTTGTTACTTGTTTATTTGAGCTAGCCTATGAGCTATGCACTTTGTAATAAATGAATACTCTGGATCATTTCGATACTTTATGATGCACGGTGTTACTTTGTTATTCATGTATGTTCTATGTAAGCCAATGAACCGATCCAGGGATTGGCATGTTGCATAGAAGCTACAGTCTTTTCAGACCATAGTGCTACACTGTAGCACTGCGCCGAGCTAATGTGCATGTACTCCAAGGATAGAAAATATCCCATGCGAATTTCACGGGACAACTTCTCCAATGACTCCATCAAGCTCCGGCTTAAGGACATGGTCAAGGTGAAGGATAGGAAACATGGCTTCAAGATCACCTTTCACATGTTCGAATGCGGCAAGTGCCCAGAGGTAGCTTCTGTTTCCTTTGTTGCTCGTTACATATACTCTAAAGTTTTTCCGTCTTGAAGTCATCAAACTAACATTCCTTTGTCCATCAGCTGGCGACCTTGGTGGCAGATCAAATGGCCTCCTAGGTCTATGATCCCAAGTTGAAGGATATCTAGGTGGTATCCGATGATGATGCCTCCAAGGATCATCCGGCTCCGATGACGCGAAAGCAGAAGAGCTCCACCTCTGACGTTGCTGCCGTGAGAAAGAAGAAAAGAAAACAGAGAGTGGAATCTCCAAAAAAATCCACTACCGCCTTAGAGGCAGAGAAGAAGGCCACCAGCATCCCCTTAGCTAGGTCGTCTGTTGTAGTGTAAGTACATTCATTCTCCAACTTTAATTTTTATTGCACGGATTCAATTCCTGTACTTATACTATGTACATTTCAGGAAGAAGTCCGTGTTGGTTTGAAGCGGACCTCCAAAGATGTTGGGAGTTCCAGAAATATTCACGACATGTTTTCCAAATCGTCTCCTACTGCCGCTCCCCTGACCCCTGCCGCCAAGCCTATAACAGGTCCCACTGGGCCTTCATCTCCCATCATCCCTGAGACCTCCGTCATGGAGATTGACATCGACCCGGCGATGGATGTCTCAGGCTCTGCCGGCATGAATATTGCGCCCAGTGGCCAGGTGACACAAGAGAGTACCTCCTCTAAAATGGCTGAAGCTCCAGCTAAGGATGCCATCGAGAAAGGGAAACAAGCAATGGAGGGAGCGGAGGCAGAGGCGGCCACAACAAAGGATGAGGCGGGAGCCCTTGAGCCATCAACTGCCATTATAACACAATAGGCGGCCAGGGCTTTATCCATGCCTCCGGCTTCGACAACTCATCTGGATTTGACTCCTCTAACTTTGTGTCTAGATGATCTTATTAAGCAGGCAGATGTTGTGTACAACAATGCCCAGACCTTCCATAATGCATACGCTCATCTAGCAAACAATCTGAAGATTATTGCCATTGTAAGTTTATGAACTTCACTTCTTTTACTTTATAATATATCCCACTGTAGCCCCCGAGCTCTTAGGCGGAAAACCATTGTCTTTTGGCCTGGGTGCTCCAAAGAACTAAGTGTAGAACTTGTCAGTATAGCCCCCGAGTTGCTAGTTTAGAATGATAATTCCAACTAGATACTCTTAGAGAGAACACTTGTTGATTAAAATCTAATATTGTAGCTCCCGAGCGTTTAGTTGAAACTATATAGTTCCGACTAGATTCTCTAGAGAAACTAAGCATTTTGTCTTCTTTGCAAAATGAGAATAGCTGGAGAAAGGCCGCCAATGAGAGGTTTGCCAACTTGTGGAAGGAACTAGACCTTGAACAGGGTAAAACAACCTTCCTGAAGGAACAGATCAAAAAATAGCAAGCGTCTGTTCTCTTTTAACAGTTTTGTATCTTTCTCAAGGGTCCATTTCTTCTGAACTCTCATAATACTATTTGTGTTCTGTCTTATAGAGGCCATTGCCAAAGCCAAGAGTATCGTCGAGCAATCCAAGCATATTCATGAGCTCGATGATGAAAATAAAATCTTGAAGAAAGACCTGGCTGACGCTGTCAAGGGCCATGAAGAGGCGATGAAGGCTATGCAAGAATCTGTGGACGCTGAGATGCAGCGCTTGAAGAATGAAATTGCACAACTCAAGGAACAAAATCAAGCTACCAAAGAGAAAAATGATGGGAACCTTGAGGTGTACAAGAAAGTCCAACAGGAGCATGACATCTTAGCGGAGATCTTCAAGCAAGCAGAGATGAGCATCTTTGGTAAATTTCCTTCGTCTTTGTCATTTCTATAAGGTGAACATTTATACTTGTTGTACTCATACCCTTTGTCTCTAATGAAAACACAGCTCCCATTGGCTTAACCAATATGGGTGAAGGTGCTCTGGATCCAAAGGAATGCATGATTATTGCTGGCAACTTCATCAACACTAGCATCGCCCATGCCAAGGAAATAACACAACCCCTGGGCATCAATATCAAGGCGGCAGAATCAGTGGTCAAGTACTCAGAAATCCTGCGCTGAGCCCTCGATAAAGACAAGGATTGGAAAGCCTCTTGCGTCTGGGATAGTGCAAGGATGACCTTGTCCTTGGTCAAGGCGCACTACGACAACCCCGACATTGATCTGGTAACCTCCGACATGCCAAAGCTTGATGAGGAAAGGAAATATATCGACAGGGATGCTATTTGGAACTCCCTTGCCGGCTACGACACCAAGGTTGCCAAGATGGTCAAGGCAGACGTCTATGTGCCTGCTGAGGAGATGGATGATGACCTGGCGTCTTCTGAGTCTAGCCCTGGTCCCTCCTAGTTTGATGAACTCTCTAGGTCTGGCTCTCCTATTGCCGATGATGTAGCCACGAAGTCTCCTGCCGTAGAGCCATAAAAATATTGTTTGTATTAAATGTATATTTGCAATGTGTATGTGGAAAAAACTTGTAGAACTAAGACGGATAACTTGTACTCAAGTTTCCCACTACTCATCTGTTTCCGGCATGTATATATTTTTTAAGAAAGTGTTGGCTTATCCATTAGTCTGGTCTGTATGCTTGACATTTGGTGAGACGAAAGACTCGCAACACAGAACTATGCTCTTAGGTGATGATGCTTAATAGCACCATCAAGAACCTAAGAGCAAAATCGCCGGCTTTGAGTGCCAAAAAGTCACTACTCGGGAATCCACATAAAAACTTCAAAAAACGTGTAGACCAGAAAACTTAAGCTAATGCCCATAGGCGGGGTTTTCACAAGTGAAAATGTAAACTTGTGTATAAAGGGTTTATATGATCCAAAAATGAACAACTAAAGGAGGTAAAAGACTCAGAAAATATGAGTGAACCAAATGCTTTATTTCATTGATCATATAAGATACTTATTACATTAATTAAATATTCTAAGTGTAAAAGGGACATAGATGTGCTATGTTCCATGGCCGATCTGTCTCTGGGAAATCATCATCGGAGTCACGTTTCTTGCGCTTGCGATTTTTTGGCCTATCTTTCAACTCGCGAATATCAACAAGATAATAGGAACCATTGAGCAATGCTTTGCTTATGACGAACGTTCCTTCCCAAGGCGGAGATAATTTGTGTGATTTCTCCTGCTTAAGTCTAAGCACTAGATCCCTTCTTTAAATGAGTGATGCCTAACGCGGCGACCATGGTAGCCACATAGCTTCTGCTGGTAGATGGCGGATCTCTGGCATGCCAGGACATGCTCCTCCTCGAGTAGATCCACAAATAAGCGTCTGGATTCTTTAGCATCATCTTCATTGTAGGCGGAGACTCTTGGTGCATCGTGGAGAATGTCAGATGGTAGGACAACTTCTGCTCCATAAACCATGAAGAAAGGGGTCAAGCCGGTAGATATGTTGGGTGTTGCTCGTAAACTCCACAACACAGATGGTAACTCCTCCGCCTAGGCTCCAGCTGCTCTATGTAGCAGTGCCTCTAAGCGTGGCTTGATTCCTTGCAGGATTAGTCCATTGGCCCGTTCAACTTTCCCATTTGACTATGGATGTGCCACAGATGCTAGGTCAAGCCGGATGCCCTTTTCATGACAATACTCCTAAACTTCTCCGAGAGACAAATTTCTGCCATTGTCGGTGATGATGTTGTGTGGGAGACCAAATCTCACCACTAGATCCCGGACAAATTTTAGGTATGTTGCCCCATCGAGCTTTCTAATGGTTTAGCTTCAATCAGTTTTAAGAACTTATCCACTGCTACTAGCAGACGTGTAAATCCACAAGGTGTTTGCAAAGGTCCAACCATGTCAAGCCCCCAGACTTCAAACGGCCAAGTTATTGGTATGGTTCACAATTCTTCAGCTGGAACACTTGGTTGTCTTGCATAAAACTGACACCCAAGACATGTTCGTACCAACTTGTCGGCATCCTCCTTGGTAGTTAACCAGTAGAATCCTTGCCGGAAGGATTTTGCCACCAACGATCGGGGAGCAGCGTGATGCCCGCAATCTTTGAGATGTATTTCCTGGAGGATATCTATACCTTGCCGCTGGGAGACGCATCATATGAAAACTCCTATGGTAATATTTTTGTATAGCTGGTCGTCAATAATGTCGTAGCCTTTTGCTCTGCGTACTATCTTCCGGGTTTTGACTTTGTCGATGGGCAAAGTTCCATCTTGTAGATAGTCCATGAACGGTTTCATCCAAGCCGGAGAGGTCACTATTACTGCACTAACAAATGAGTCCACTCCATCCAGGTTGTCGGGGTTCGCTCCCTTCATGGATGGGGTCCGCAAATGTTCTAGGAAAACACCTGGTGGAATTTGTCGGTGAGCTGATCCAAGATTTAAAAGTAGATCTTCTGCTTCGTTGTCCTTCCTTTTGACGTACTTGACTTTGTAGTCGTCGAAGCACTTGGCTATCTCATCTACTTCGTCTCGATATGTCGCCATCATAGAGTTCTATGCATTCTAGGTTCCAGCCACCTGCTGGGCAACTAAGTCGGAATCTCCACGGCAAACTATGCGCTTGATGCCAATATCCTTGGCCACACGAAGTCCGTGAATGAGGGCCTCATATTCTGCCATGTTGTTGGTAGTTGAAGTGGATCTGCAGGACATATTGCAACTTTTCCCCTGTTGGTGATTGCAGTAATAGACCAGCCTCCGAGCCATTGAGTAACTTTGATCCGTCAAAGTGCATGACCCAATATTCTGGCTCTGGTACATGAGTGTCTTGTGGCAATTCTGTCCAATCCGCAATAAAATCCACCAATGCTTGAGATTTGATAGCGTCGCGTCTCTTGTAGGTGATTTCAAAGGCGGCAAGTTCAATGCCCCACTTTGCCACTCTCCCTGTAGCATCTCTATTGTTGATGATGTTGGACATCAGAGCTTTACTCACTACTGTGATAGGGTGCTCCTGGAAGTAGTGCCTTAGCTTTCATGAAGCAAGGAAAACTCCATAAGCTATCTTCTGGTAGTGCAGGTAACGCTGCTTGGATTCTATCAAGACCTCGCTTACATAGTAAACTTGTCGATGAACTCTGTATCGTGTGTTGGTTCCTTGCGCTCCACCACGATGACGATGCTAATAACCTGGTTAGTTTCCACCATGTATACTAACATAGGCTCCCTCGATACCGGTGCTGCAAGTATTGGTGCGAAGGAGAGTATTCTCTTCAACTCCTGAAGTGTTACCTCTGCTTCGTCTGTCCATATGAATTTGTTCGCCTTCTTTAGCAACTTGTAGAGTGGCATGGCCTTCTCTCCAAGTTGGCTCATGAACCAGCTTACCACTACGACGCAGCCCGTGAGCCTTTGTATGTCCTTCAAGCATGCCAGGCGTTTGATATCAAGGATGGCCTTGATCTTCTCCGGGTTGACCTCAATTCCGTGGTGCAAAACAATGAAGCCCAACAATTCGACGAATAGCACCCCGAAGACGCACTTTTTGGGGTTAAGCATCATGTTGTACTTTTGAAGATTGTCAAAGGTTTCCTGCAAGTCGGTGATGAGATCGTTTGACTTCTTTGACATCATCGCAATATCATCCACATAAGCGTTTACGTTGCGACCTATCTGGTCATGTAGGCAATGCTGCATCATCTGCTGGTAGGTAGCACCAACATTTTTCAACCCAAAGGGCATCGTGACGTAGCAGTATGTGCCATACGATGTGGTGAAGAAAGTGGCCAACTGGTCTGACTTTCACATCTTATTTTGGTGGTATCCTGAGTATGCATCGAGAAAACACAAAAGTTCCGAGCCAGCCGTCGAGTCAATGACTTGGTCAATGCGAGGCAAAGCAAACGGATCCTTCGGACATGCTTTGTTCAAGCCGATGTAATCAACGCACATTCTTAATTCTTTGGTTCCCTTTTGGGGACAAGTACATGATTTTCCACCCAATGGGTGTGAATGACTTCTCGGATAAAACTAGCCTTAAGTAACCTAGCTATCTCTTTGCCTATAGCTCTCTGTCTCTCATCACCAAAACGTCGTAGAGGTTGCTTCACCGGTTTGGCATTAGGATCAATATTCAGGCTGTGCTTGGCAAGTTCCCTAGGTACACCTTTCATGTTGGTAGGTTGTCAGGCAAAGGTTTCCTTGTTCTCACGGAGGAACTCGACGAGCGTGCTTTCCTATTTGGGATCTAGGTCCGTGCCAATGGCGGTGGTCTTGGAGGAATCTCCTTCAACAAGTTCCACCTGCTTGGTCTTGATGGCGACCTTGAATGCGGGTTCAGCATAAGTGATTTGCTTCTTCAAAGACGACATTTCCGAGGCATCGACCTGGTTCTAGATCTCCTTGAATTCTTCACCGTAGAGAACGGCTTCGGCGAAGGCGGCTTCGCTCAGCTCGCACTCCCTTGCCTTAGTGAAGCTTCCGTCAACGTTGATGATGTCGTTTGGTCCGGGTATCTTGAGCTTGTTGTAGACAAAGCATGGCCTAGCGAGGAAAGAGTGGAAGATGTCACGTCCAAAGATGGCGTGGTACACGCTCTGAAGGGCACCACTTCAAAGGTAATGCGCTCTTGGGGATAGCTGTTGACATCACCAAAGGCGACCGGAAGGGTATGAAGCCAATGGAGTTTGCTTGCTGGCCAGGAACAACGCCATGGAACATGGTGTTGCTCTTCCTTAGTTGGGTCTCCGTCAAGTCCATCTTGTGTAGTGTATCTAGGTACATAATGTTGATGCTGCTTCCACTGTCCACGAGGCACTTGGTGAACTATGTGTCATCAATCAATGGATTGATAACCATGGCATACTAGTTCACTGTTGGGATGAGGTTTGGATGATCTTGCCGGTCCCAAGTGATTGGAATCTTCAACCACGTGATGTACTGGGGAACCGGAGGGAGGGTAGCCATCAGTATCCTTAGAGAGGTTTTCTGGGCCCGGACGGTGGGAGTGCCAAGGAAAGTGTGGTATACTGGGGCCTTCTTCTCGAAGGGGTTTTTGCCCTTGCCATCACCCTTGTCGGCGGGCTTGGGTTCCACTTATTCTCCCATGTCACTTGATTCCTTGGATTCCTCCTCCTTCCTCCCTTTGCCCTTTCCGTGGGGTCTGTTCTTTCGACTTTGCTTATAGCTGGACTTAGGGTCTTCCTTGAGATCATTGACGAACTTGCATTGGCGGTTGGTGTGGGTGGCCTTACCGTTTGCGTCAAGGTGGACGAAACATGGCATATCGCGGTACTCTTTGTAAGTTTGGGGGACGCGAGGCGCGGAAGGTGTTGAATCACTCCTTTGCTGCCCATGGCTAGCCCCCCGGCCACGACCACGTTGTCCGCCTTTGCCTCTTCCAGCGAACGTAATGGCGACCATGTCGGCTGCTTGATTTTCTTCTGGCGGTGATTTCTGCTTGTTGCTGTTGGTTTTATTGGCCTCAGTAGGGATGGCAATTGCCGGCAACGATCCATGAGTGTCATCATCAGCGATAGCGAATTTGCTAGCCATGCCAATCATCGCATTGAGGTTGAGGTCATTGTTGTCTTGACGATGCTTTAGCGTATGCCGGAGCAATGATCCCTTCTCCAGGCCATCGATGAAGGCAGCCATAGTGGTTTGTTCGTGCACCCCCGCGCATGAGTTTTTCATGTAAATCCAGTGAGATAAGTAAGCATGAGAGGATTCATCGTTTTCTTTCACGCACCGTTGTAGGTCACCGACGGTGCAGGAACGCTTGTACGTACCCTCGAAGTTCTTGATGAACGCTTCATGCATGTCCAGCCAATTGCAGATTGATTTCTCTGGCAAGTCGTCAATCTATTGTCGGGCGGTGCCGGTGAGCATTAGCGGGAGGTACTTGACAACGACATTAGGGTTACCCCCGGTGATGTGAATCGCTTTGCTGTAATCATGCAACCATGTAGCTTGCCTGGCGGTGCCGTCATAGGGCTTGATGGTCTTGCAATTCGGAGACCCTTGGGGTAAGTTGTGGCCCGTATTACCGGTCCAAAACAATGTGGCTCTAGGTATGGGAGCTTCCGTGCTTCTTGGATATTGTCGAGCCGTGAACGTGCGTCGTACGGCTGCGGTTGCTTCCGTTTTCCATCATGGGGAGGGGAGTTTTGGTGTGATCATGGCTGCTGGTGGCGATGGTGGCGGTGGCGGTGGTGGGTTAGCCTTTTTGCTGCTTCCTCCATGTGATTCCTCACGCCTGTCACGATTGCTTGTCGGACGTGGTGCTTCCTTCTGGGATCTTCTCCTATGTCCTTCATTGCTGTTGCGCTCTTCGTCATGTCGAGGATGCTCACCCTGGTCACATATAATGGTACCGGCCTAGGGATGCCTAGGAGGTGGCATGCTTGTGTGGTGGCACGACTGTTGGTCCTCGTGACGCCAGGATGGCAGGGGTGGTGGCGATCTACAGGGGTGAGCTTTGTCTCCCTTGTCAAAATATATAGGTATGGCGTCAGTCCTATTGCACGCATCCATCCGCCTTCGCTCCATCGAACCTGTGTGGGATCCTTCGTCGCAGGGAGATCTTGGACTTCGGCGGCTGTTCAGGGTTGACTAGAAAAGCTCCGGGTTGGACTCGAGCCTCTGCGAGGTGGCCTTTTCCTATTGCTTGCATGCCTTAGCGACAAGGTCATACACCTGATCAACTGCTTATGATGACCTGTCCTGTTCAAGGAGGGTCTTGGCGACGACCATGTTCAGGGCGGGCGTTGGCATTACTTGCTTCCCCTCAGAATCGATGCATGGGGTTGCTTTTGCCGGTTTGGACGCGTCCCACCCTAACCTGCGTCGAATGCCGGGGTCTTCGACGGAGCGTGCCAGAGCTTTCTTAGCCCTGTGCTTTAGTAGCAGTTGCTTGTATTAAGCTTCCATTGCTATTGCCGCCTTGATGGATTTTTGCGCCTTGGCCAAATCTCTATCGAGCTAGGCGCCCTGTTCTGCAATGCACTTGGCCTCCGCGAGGATTTCTGCACGCTTCTCGTCAAGCTCCGTAACGTTCCGTATATGAGCGATGGTGATAGGCTCGACGAGGAGTGGACCGTACATCACCTTGTCGGTGGGAGTAACCAAAGTGGTGCGCGCTGCGGACCTCGATGGCTGTGGCGGTAGATTTGTTTGTTTGGCAGTACTAGGGCCTGCTGTAAGTTCCTGCGCCTGCTGCGGTGGAATAGCCGGAGGAGGCATGGCTTTGGCCGAACCTGGAGGATCGGCGGCCTTCTTTGCTGCTGCCACTCTGGTCATCATAGGCGTGTGCGGAGCTCTCTCAAGCACTGGTTCCTGCTGATCTTCTTCTATCATGTTCCCGATGGTGACTAGAACCTATCGGGAAGTGGTAGCTTTATCGGCGCGCTCCTCGCTCTCGATTTCCTGCTCAATCTCCCTCATACAAGCATCGTATTCCTCCGTGTTGGCGTCTGAGCCGCCGCCATCTATATTGATGTTGGTGTATAGTACATCAAGCACTGAGTTAGAGTTGGCTTTGGTGTTGTCGATGGCGGAGGTGGAGGGGGATGGTTGATGTCCGTTATTGCTTCTTCCTCCGGCTTCAGGACCAGGCATGGCCTGAGTGTTCTCCTCGGCGTCCACGTAGTCATTGACAATTGCGACCATCTCACCGGGAGTGAGAGGGCCGGCGGCCTACCGCCTTCAGAGTGTATGCCGAAGGATCATTTCGGGTGTGAGCCGTTCCACAAAGTGGTAGACAAGTTCGTCAGCATGGTCACCTTCCAGGGTTTCCCTTACCCTCATCCATCTCGCGAGGTATTCACGGGGAGATTCTCCCTCCCTCTGAAGGCATCTGGCTAGATCGAAGATGGTGACAACACCGACAAAGTGCGACCTCCGCATCTCTAATGCTCGGGGAAGGCAAGCGAATTTGCGGGGTCCTTCCACCATTTATATCCTGCACAGGGACGGTTTGGGTGGGCCTTGAATTTTCCTGATCTGAGCTATCATGCTCTAAAGAGAGATATGTCCCAGATTCCTCCGCGAACGTATCCTGCCCATAGGCGGTCCGTGCGGGTCTTGACGAGTTTCCAACTTTCTAGGAGCTAGGACCCGAGTCAGTTTCGTCGATGAAGATGTAGATGTCTCCGACTGGGACGACAGAGCAACGTGTAGGGTTCATCTTCGCTGGGACCCAGAATTCGCCGGGAGGGATGATCGGGATGTTGCCGGAGAAGAGGACACGCCCAATGGCCATGGTGTCGCCGATTCCCGCGAAGAGCTTGGACCTCGCTCGTTGTAGAGCTCGAAGCGCCTCCTGCCCCATGGTGGGCGCCAACTGTCGTGGTATTGCCGACGAGTACGCTATGGAGGGGTCCTCACAGAGCGTGTTTAGAGACGTGGGGTAAGACGAAGAGTTGGCGGGTACGAGATAACACGGCTTACCCAGGTTCAAGTCCCATAACGGTGGCGGAACTCTACTCCTACTATAAATCACTATAATGACAATACGTCGTGTTATAGAGATTGGTTCGCTATGCGAGGGTGTTGTGTATCGTATGTGTCGTGCCCTAAAGGATCCTATAGGTCCGGCTTATAAAGGCACCAGAACCTAGGGTTACAGGGAAAGGATGTTGCCGGACAAGTTACAAAGTCCTACACTAATACTAACTAGTCTTCGTGTCTTGTACTCCAATGCTTCGAGTATGTCGGTGACTGTCACGTAGTCTTCCTATATCCGACATGGGCCTCCCTTCTGGATTCGTCTAACTGGGCCACCCAGCAGGCCATGGGCCGTGCTACCAATTATGGGTCAACCCGGATTAGCCAGATTAGAGACATGCTATGATGACATCCATTTAACATATCCCAACAATCTGTTTTGTAGATATCATGTAGTTTTTGTTCTTGTCTAGTTATGACTAGGCCAGCCCGCAACAACAACTGCAATGGAACGGGCTACTTATGAAACTCTAGTTTCGTTCAACGAATGGGAAATTCTGTCGCCCAACAATCCGCACCTGCAGGTGCCCGCGTTGGCCGTCCCACTAGCACGACGTTAGGCCAAATTTTTAACATCATTTTTTTGGGTGTTTTCCGAATTTTTAGGTCTTGCTAGGTTTCTTCGGTTTTTGCTCTTCCGTGTATCTTTTTTATTCTATTTTTTCTTTTATTTTTTACTTTATTTTTTATATTTTTCCCATTTTAAAAATATATAATTTAAAAAATGTTTAGATTTTGAAAATGATTGGTCTAAATACGTTCATTTTCAAAAATTGCTTAGATTTTTAAATATGTTTGATTTTGAAAAACATTCATTTTTGGAAGATGTTCTTTTGAAATATGTTTAATTTTTAAAAATATTCATGGTTTAAAAGGTACATATTTTAAATCTTTAAAACAAAAAATAAAATAGAAAACAAGAAAAAGAAAAAGAAAAAGAAAAAGGAAAGAAAGCAATAGCTTTTCATAGGCCGCTCCAACATGGTTCATGAAGATGCCGTTTCAGAGCGACGTCAACGAATGATCATGGTCATCCGGTTTCATCGTGTACCCTACAATGACACTTATTATGGATCGGAGTACTGCCTCCGTTCAGAAATATAAGACATTCTAGCTTTGTGAATCGAATGTATTTAGACATCTTTTAGTGTATAAGTTCACTCCGAATCTTTACGAACCTATACGCTAAAAGATGTCTAGATACATTCGAGTCACAAAGCTAAAACGTCTTATATTTCCGAACGGATGGAGTAGTAATAAACTCAACAAGCATTGTTGAAAACTAGAAAAATATCCCACGCGCTTGCAGCGGAAATCTCTTAAAAAACTACATTGTATAAATAAAAAGATATAATACCCATAGAACTTGAAGTTTTTAAAAGAATTTATAGAAAAGGATTGAATTTGCTCAAATTAGCTGAAAGCGTAAATTAAATTGATGTAAAATTATCATATATTTTACGAACATAATGGTGACGTGAATAGTTGGATTAAAAAAATAGATGACATGGATTGATTTGCATGTAAAATACACTATTATAAATAATTGTTAGTGGGATGACATGGATTTTTGAGTGGCTATTAAAGTAGGTGACGTGGATAGCTTGCATGTTGAGATAGAATAGTTAGTGGGGGTCTACTTTATAAGAAGATATAGATCCTGGTGAAACAAATCTCAAGAAGAAATCGATACCATGAAAAAATGTTACAGTATATTCGGACAGTAGTACGACACAATCAGAACCAGGAAAAATCACCACTCCAAAGCCCAAACACGTCTCCACCACACCCACACCACACCCCCTGGCTTATTGCGCCAGAATTAATGAAAACAAATCCGAGAAACAACCAATATCAGCACGCGTGAAAAGCACCAAATTCAGAGTCCTAGGCCCATGGCAATGGCAATAGCCACGTTCAGACCCAAAGCAACTCCAATCCCAAACAAGCTGCATCGACGCCCTGGTGCACCGCTGTCGTAGGGGCTGTTGTCCACCAGCGGCTGGCTACCAAATTCCATCGTCTCCCCCACGCTCTCCACACTTTCCCCTCCACCGAGCCCTGCCGCTTGTGGCAGCTCGGGCTGTGCGGCTCCGTTGTAGGGGCCGTAGCTGTTGCCATTGCCTCCTTCCTGTCCAAAGGGCAAGTTGCCGCTCCCCTGCCCGATCGGATCCGCGAACGGCGGCATTGCCGGGGCAAGGCCGGGCGAGCCGGGCAATCCGCAGTGCTGCGCTGCGCGCGGCTCGTCGCTGGCCTTCCAAGCCAGCTCGCCGCCCTTGTCGCGGATGCGCATGTCGCCCTCGTCCACCAGCTGCAAGGTTCTGAGGAAGTCATTCTCAACTGACTCCGTGTCGTGGGTGTGCCACACCGAGTTGCTGCCGTCGAACACCTCCAGCCCTTTCCATGAGAACACGAGAGAGCAGGTGTTCACGGTGCTCACGGCCAGGCACTCCGACTCCCACACGCTCTGCCCCTCCGCGCCCGGCGCCGCGGTGTCGAGAATCTCCACGTAGCAGAAGTCGGCTCCGAGGCCGCCGGCGCCCGGCACGGTCTGGCTGCGCAAGAAGTACGCCGCGTACTTGCCGGACGGCGATGTCAGGAACAGCACGGGATTCTCCTCCCAGTGCGGCGGGATGCTCGCGAGAATCTGCTGCTTGGTTTCCCTCTCTACCATGCCGGTTGGCGCCGTCGCTGTGGCGTAGGAAGGGAGGAGAAAGGCGAGCGAGAGGCACATGGCAATGTAGGTGATCAGCTCCATGGCTTACTGCTGTGTTTCGTTCAGGTGCTACGTAAGTGTGGGTTTGTAGTGTTTGTGCTTGTGCTTTGTGCATGGAATGGTGTGCCGGTTTTGTAGTGAGATTTAGCAATGGAGTGGTGCATGATGATGCTGCAAATCCATGGTTGAGTGGTTGAAGTCACCGGCTCCAATGTATCAGTGGGAGATTAGGAAAGCAAACGAGCACAAAGTCTGCCAGCGTCAGAATTTGGACTTTCTAGCAACAAGTTTGACCAGAAAATAATATCCTATTTATATTTTCAAAGGGCCTTAGTCAACCAAAATTTAGTTAAACCTTATCCAACTAGCTTAATCATCTGAAAAGCTTAGTGCAATATGTGATTAGTTGGGATTCTTCCAGGATGTTTATGGGCTTGTATGCGTGATAATTTATCTTTCAGTTGAGTGGGAATAATAGAAGTTTCGTTTTATTTCTATATTTTATTTTTGTATTATAATTATCTAGTTACAATTTCTCTTTATGACATCTTCAAATTGTGCACCTAAGGAAAAAAAATTGCTCATGTTTCGGTGCAAATTTAGTTTAAAGTTTGCTTACTCTTTCGTATGTAGTTTGTGTATCAACAGGGTTTTTTTGAAAACATTTTCTTTGTACAAGCATGTCTTGTAAACCGTAGTTGTACACATCTTTGGGAAAATGCACAAAAATAACTCAAAGAAATAACAAATTCACGAAATAAACTCGGGCCATAACAAATTCACGGAACTAACTCTTTTGCAACGCCGTGAACGATGGCGCCGCACTCTGAAGCGCAACGCCACGACTGGTGGCGCCGCACGGCTGCCAGTGTGGCATCGTCGTGGTCTCCTGGGCCCCAGTTCCGTAAGTGCGCGCCGCACTGCTATATGCAACGCCACGGAGCGTGGCGCCGCACTTTAGGTCTTGTACCAGCGCGCGCGGCAGCCCCAGCCCGACCCTCACCTCATTCTTCTCCCAGCCCACGAACAGAGAAGGGATCATGGCGGCTAGGGTTCCACCCCACACTTGATCCTCCTCAGATCTAGGGATTTCTTCCAAGAATCGTGCTCCCAATCCCCTCCACCAGGTATTCTCTCTAAATCCTCTCAATTCCATCCACAAATTTCTTACTTTTTGTCCCTTATTTGCAATTTTTGGTGAAACCCTAGATTGTATGGGATAGTCAAATTAATATGAATCATTGCCATGTTTACTTGATTTTTAGGTTTAGGAATACTTGTAAGATGGATAGTGAAACCCTAGGTTCTATGGGATAGTGAAACCCTAGGTTCTATGGGATCGTTAATCAAGTTTTGTTAGTATGGAATTATAGGTAGAATATGAATACTTGTAAAGTTAGAACTATAGGTATGAGTGGAAATTAATGGTAGAGTAAGATGGAATGTTTGTTCATGTGAGAATAATTATAGGTAGAGTGGAAATTATTTTTTTCTATTGTTTACAAGTAGGTCATGTGATATTTATTGATTCTATTGTTCTTATTGTTTCATTGTGCCATTAGGATGGCTCTTCTCAATCCTCACTATGATGTTCAACACCGTTCCTACAAGTTGTCGGAGAAGAGACAGGTACTAAAAAAACTCACACGGTAGTTCCTATTGTTCCGGTTTGTTGAGATGTAAATCTAACCTAGGCCATTGTATGTTTGCAGGAGCTTGTACCTCTACGACTTAGGTATCACGAGGTCTCGTCGGCCAAGAACTTGACTTACGATGAGCGGTACACTCCATACATTGAGAAGCTAGGACTCCTCCCCTTTATCCACGTGGTCACTCGGTCGACACCGAAGTTCAACCCCGCTACAATCACCGCGCTTGTCGACCGGTGGAGACCGAAGACACACACATTTCACCTTAGGACCGGTGAGACTACGGTGACCTTGCAGGACATGAGCATGATCCTAGCACTCTCAATCGAGGGAAACCCTGTGTGCATAAGCACAGATTCAGAGGGGTGGTGTGAGCAGATGGTCAGCCTTATAGGGAAGGATCCACCCGAGGTTATAAACACGAAGGGGGAAACACTGAGAGTCGCTGCAGGGGCCACTTTCAGTTGGATCAGATAGAATTTCAAGAACCTTCTGTCTACTTTTCTCCGAAAGTGCGACGCCATCGTCGGTGGCGCCACACATTCATGTGACACTTCAGACATACATTTTTCATGTCATTTCGCGGGAAATTTGTTGGCAAATAAGGACAACACAACGTCATAGTTCATGACATACTCAATCTTACACATAGTCATAGTTCACAACATACTCAATCTCACACAACGTCATAGTTCATGACATATTCAATCTTACGCATAGTCATAGTTGACGACATACTCAATCTCACACAACGTCATAGTTCACGACATACTCAATCTTACACATAGTCATAGTTCACGACATACTCAATCTTACACATAGTCATAGTTCACACATAGAAACCTCGTTTCTCCTTCTCACAACCATGATAGACCTTCCTCTATTGTGTCGAACAAGGTCCTTTCCCCTTTGCCTTCCTCTCTTCTTTCTTTGCTTCCTCCTTTTCCCTTAGGTCACAGGCCAATTGAACCACCGACTCAAAGTATGCTCTACTCTCTAATGTCTTCTTCTTCTCTTCTTCTTGCGCTCTTTCTTCCCTTATGAGACGAGCCTCATTTTCCAACCTCTCAAAATGAAGCTTATTTTCCCTCTCTTTCCTTATGGCAGCCAATTGAAAGTTCTTCTTCCATTTGTCCTTAAATATCCTTAGTCGTTCCTCTTCGGCCTCTTTAAGCTTCCTCCTCTCGCGCCTTTACATCGCGACCCACTCAAGACTCATGCGCAAGTTGTGCTCCCTCTTCGCCTCTTCCGCCTCTCTCTTCTTCTTCTCATGTTCGGCTCTCTCCCTTTCCTTAAACCTCCTAATAGCCTCCTCCCACACTCCACGCGTCTCATCATCATTGGGTTGCGTAGCCATACCTATAAGAAAATTTGCAAGTAAGCAATAGTATTAACAAGTAAGCAATATTAATAACAAGCAAGCATATAATGGAGAAACATACGAGTCTCATCATCATTGGCCTCCCCCCACACCCCCTTCCCCTTGTTGGGTTGCGTAGCCATACCTATAAGAAAATTTTAACAAGTAAGCAATAGTAGCATATAATGGAGAAACATACGAAATGCCAAGTAACCTATCATACTAGCCATACCTATGAGCATACGGATTTGGTCCTGCTAAGTAACCTATCATACTAGCGGGATTTGGTCCACGCACTCTTCCTCTTCTAAGCCAAAGTGATCGACCTCTTTGTTGCCTAGGAGCTTCTTGCCTACGAACATGTTGGCTACCACTTGGTTGGCTAGGGACATGTTGGCTACCACTTGTTTGGCTAGGGACTTGTTGGCTATTTCTCCTTTGACTTGGCGGTTGTTGCCTATTTCTCCTTTGAATTGGTGCTTGTTGGATATTTCTCCTTGGGGATGACACTTGTTGGCTACGACTAGGGACGTGTTGGCTACCACTCGGTTGACTACTGATACATTGCAAATGTATCTATAATTTTTGATGTTCCATGCTTAGTTTAATCCACTTTCTTGTGTCTTGTTCCAACTTTGGAGTACTTTTCATATGATTTCTTGGACTAACCTATTAACAAGAGCCACAGTGCCAGCTGCCGGTTTTCTGCTGTTTTTGGTTCCAGGAAAGTCAGAAAATGAATATTCTCGGAATTGGACGGGACAAAAGCCAAAGTGCCTATTTTTCTGGAAGTCATCAAGTGCCAGAATACGAGACGGAGAAGGGCCAGAGGCCGGCCACACCACCTGGCCGCGCGGCCAGGCTTGGCCTGCGCCAGGGGGTGGTGTGGCCAGCCCAGGCACCCCCTCGGCCTCCCCTTCCGACTATAAGATGCCCTCGGGACATAAACCCTAAGGACCCGATCAAAAATCCACGAAAGAGTCTGTAGCCGCCATCATCTCCATCCCTAGATCGGGAGGGATCTGAAGCTCTTCCCGGCACCCTGCCGGAGAGGGGAATTCACCCTGGAGGCCTTCTTCATCACCATGCAATCCTCCGGTGTGATGCGTGAGTAGTTCATCCTTGCACTACGGATCCATGTAGTAGCTAGATGGCTGGTTCTTCTCTTTTGTGCTTTCATGTCTAGATCTTGTGAGCTCCGTTCATGATCAAGATCATCTATTTGTAATTCTGCATGTTGTGTTTGCGGGGATCCGATGGATATTGAGATGCTATTTCAGATTGATTATTGATTATATCATGTCTTTGTTATTTGTGATCTTGCATACTTTCCGTTGTTAGTAGCTATCTTGGCCAAGTAGATGCTAGCAACTCCAAGAGTTAGTATTTATGCTCGATAGTGGGTTCATGCCTCTGGTAATCTGGGGAAGTGACAGAAATATCTAAGGTACTAGATGTGTTGTTGCTACTAGGGAGAAAACAACAATCCTTTGTTCATAGAACAATCGTATGTTTACTTTACACGCAGTTCGTAAAGCAATAATCTGTTGCTTGCAACTTAATACTGGAGGGGGTTCGGATGATAACCTGAAGGTGGATTATTAGTCATAGATGCAGTTGGATGGCGGTCTATGTATAATGTTGTAATGCCCAATCAAGTCTCAAAGGAGTCAAGATGATTAGTATATACATGTATTGCTTTCTCGATGTTTGTCAATTGCCCCGCTGTAATTTGTTCACCCAGCATGTTATCTATATTAAGGAGAGCCACCTCTAGTGAACTATGGATCCCGGTCCTTGTCTTTTACATTCAATCTACAATCTTTTACTGTTTTGTGTTTAGTTTCTGCAAACTATTACTTCTTTCCATTCGATACGTTGAATCCTTTGTTTTTTGTAAAACACAGTGAGATTGACAACCTCATCGCAAGTTGGGGACAAAGTTCTGTGGCTGTGTTGTGTAGGTCTCCACGTTGCTACTAGCACCGGTAGTGCGCCCTGCGAAAGCTCAGCTAGTAACACCTTTGGGGTGTTTCCTTGCTCCTACTGGTTTGATTAAACCTTGGTTTCATAACTGAGGGAAACTTGCTGTTGTGCTCATCATACCTTCCTCTTGGGGTTCCCAACGAGCTCTACATCAACCATGCACCAGCACTTTTCTAGGCGCCGTGCATTGAGCCATCAGCTACCACTTGGTTGGCTTATGCTTGCTTCATTCCTTTTGCTCTCTTCCTTTGGGTACACTTTCGTGCATTATGCCCTTCAGCATTGCACGTTCCACACCGCCCTCTCTCACGAGGCTCTTGGAATTGGTTGTTGCCCATTTCTTGGCCACCACCACTTCCCCATCTGTCCATGTCACTCCTAAAACGCTTTGTCTTGCGTCTTCCACGTTTAACGACCTTCCATTCTGGATCGGGCCATACTTGAATTCCATGGTACTCCGGCCACTGAGATTGGTCTAGGTATGGGTGAAATCTAGGAGCCCATGTCTTCTTAGTAGTCTCGATTCAGAATTCGGACTCTCTCATCGTGAGAGGATTATTCCAATCAACATGTCGCATCCGAGCTACCGTTAGCAAGTGCGAGCAAGCAAGATGAAGCAACAATGGCCTGCCACAAGTGCATTCACAAGTTTTGAGCGACACCTTGAACGCTCGACCTCCGTGTTGGACACCATCAGCCGTGGTTCCTCCTGGCTCTGTAACTTGGTAAATTAGCTCTTCATTATCAAATTCTATGACAACTTGGGAGTCCGCTTTCTTTGAATGGAATTGCATCCAATCATCAACCTTCGGTGGGAACTTGTATTTATGCTTGTCCTTGTAGTCTCCCGCAATCTGCCTATCCGTTTCAGCTGAGTACTTTAGAAACTACTCATTCATCTTGTCGAATGTGTATTGGACTATTTCCGTGATGGGCAATGCACGGACACCTTTGAGCAACTTGTTGAAGCATTCTGCCATATTGCTTGTCATTTGACCATACCTCCGGCCACCATCATCGAAAGCTCGTGCCCACTTTCCCATATCTCGAATGTTCCTAATGAGAAACTCTTTGCCCCCCGCATTGAGTTCTTTGTTATGTAACAATTTGTTGTACAAGTTTGAGAAATGGCGCTCCGTGAAAGCGAGACAACAATCTTGTAGATCATCGGACACGTCCTTGCTCTTGCATTCCCTATAGAAGTTTGAAACAAAATGTCTCATGCACCATCGATGGTGCAATGGGACATGTCCGGGAATGTCAAGCATCACCGCATTGAGAATTCCTTGATGACGATCCGAGATGACACATAATTCCCTTTGAGCGGGTAAGACCTTGGTTCTCAAAATATGGAAGAACCACTCCCAATGTCATTGTTTTCCACCTCAACCAAAGCATAACCCAAAGGAACCAACCGGTTGTTGGCATCGCTAGCTATTGCAATCAAGATAGTGCCCTTGTATTATCCGGTCAAGAAGGTGCCATCAATGGATATAACAAGCCTAAAATGTTCAAAATCCCGAACACATTGCTCTAAACCCCAAAATGCACATCCAAATACTCGAACGGTTCTTCTGTTGACTATCCTTGTTTTGTTCCCATAAGGTTCGATGATATGAATCATGCCCGGGTTAGCATTGGCCATCGCTAACAACAACCTAGGGATCCGATTATAAGATTCCTCCCAATCACCATACAACATCTTGAATGCAGCTTGGTTCTCCTTCCATGCATTCCAGTACTTCACCTCGTAGTGAAAGAGGGCTTTCACAAGCTCTTGGACCATCTTGATGGTCATTATTGGAAATGACTTGATGTTATTGGAAAGCCTATAAGCAATAAACTCGGAGGTGAGTTGTCAGTGCTCGTGCTTCACATCCTTGCCATCCACCGTCGGGCCTCGGCACATGTGAGTTGATACACAACTAGATATGTGCCAACTTGGACCTCCCTTAAATGGTCTTGCATGCACAATCCAAGGACATCCATCCTCCTCGCATTTAACCGTGTAACACACGGTTCTTCATGTCCGATTGCACCACCGTGTAAGGGCGATGATGCGTAACCGAGAAGTCCTTTATCCATTGCTTAAATTCTAACAAGGTCTTGAACCTCGATCCACGAGAAAAGCCATTATTCTCTTGATTACCATCTCAGTAAGAACTTGACCTTGGTCCAAGCACTATGCCCTTCCTGCCATCAATCGTGGCTTCATTTACGAGACTAACATCACGAAAGAAAGACACTAGATGGTCCCGCCCCAATACGGTATCGTGGATTTTGGCCTCTCTAGCCATGAACCCCTCCGCGTCAAGTTCTTCTTCGAGACCATCATCATCCGAGTCCGATGCATAGCATCGAGTATACGGGGATGTCACGGTCCATGTTCTCTCGCGTAATATATTTTTCCAAATCTCCAACATTGTTGTCGTGGAGCTCAACCTCATTTTCGTCGTGCCAATAATCATCATTTTGCTCTTCCAACTCTTCATCTTGGTTCTTCGAAATTGGGCTCAATGTTTTGGTAAATGGAGGTTTAATCAATACCTCTTGGTTTATTGGTGGAGGACTCCTAGAACCCAATGGGGAGGCAGTACGGTTCAAATCCAAGTGAAGGTTATTATCAAACTTCTTAGTGGCAAATAGTTTAAGAGCTTTGTCTAGCGACTCCACCACCACGTCCTTGTATGCAACCCAATGGGGCTCGGAGAAGATACGCATGGTCTTCCAACGGGTGTGCATTTCAAAAGCCACATTATGCCTTCCATCCAACTCAACAACATCATTTGGGTCCATCCATTTCAATTCAATCCTAACTTGCTCCAAGACCTCGGCGTAGGTGGGACTACGCTCAAACACCAAGTCAAGCTCATCCGGGTCCGGTTCTATATTACCTCTCAAAAAGGCATCCTTGTCTACATGGTGAACCTGAATAATTCTTGACATTCCTAAAATAATCACAACAATAATACCATAGTCAACATACTCAATACATACTCATTGGTAACATTAACACAATACCCATCCCTATACCAATTCAACAATACCCTATGCCAAAATCTACCATACATCTTGCATAACAACCTAGGGTTTCCAAGATATGGGTCAAACCAAAAATTTAGTGGGTGAAAATAAAGAAAAAGGGGAAGAACACCTCTAGGCACTTGGGGGGTCGAAATCCACAGAGAGAAGTCTCCAATTTGGTCTCTTGGAGGGAGGGATTTGAGGGAGGAGCCGAATCCCGCCGCCGCCGCTGTCTTCTGTGTTTGTGGGGGAGGCTGGGTAAGTGAGGGTCAGGCTGGGTCTACCGCGCGCGCTGGTACAAGACCTAAAGTGGCGCCACGCTCCGTGGCGTTGCATATAGCAGTGCGGCGTCGTAGTGTGTGGCGCTGCACTTACGGAACTGGGGCCCAGGAGACCACGGCGATGCCACGCTGGCAGTCGTGCGGCGCCACCAGTCGTGGCGTTGCGCTTCAGAGTGCGACGCTATCGTTCACGGCGTTGCAAAAAGGGTTAGTTCCGTGAATTTGTTATGGCCCGAGTTTATTTCGTGAATTTGTTATTTCTTTGGGTTATTTCTGTTCAAATACCCCTGTCGAGCTATTTGAGCCTTTAATCACATGTTTTTGTTGATAATATATTCAATTCTATACGCATAACACACCATGTCCTGAATCCGATGTAATCAAATATTTATATCCATATCCGACCGCTATCTGTATCAATTCCGACTTTGAAAATAAGATGGGATATGATATGGTTTCAGCAATGCCCGGCAAAAATTCTCTTGAATTTGACTATTTATTTATTTTAAACTCTCATTTTGCTTCTTTTGCATGTGAATCCAGCTTATCCAAGAACGATGTAATCCCATTTCTAAAATCTCGCAATGTCCGTTCATTTTATGAATACAAACATAAATCACTGGTGGAGAACCTTCTTTGATACTTCATTATCACCAAAAATTCGTGATGACCATTGACCACCGATGACTAGAATGACGAACCGTCTATGATAATAGGTTATACCGACAGGCCTTGCCAGGAACCATTCTATGAAAATCTCATGTATCACTAGTCCACAAAAGGTGTCTCGACCATTAACCATCTAGTTTAGTGACCGTCTGTTGTAGTCTGTAGTACTGACAACATGCCAAAATCGGCCATGTGATGTTCTGAAATAATCAGTGTGAGTGGCCTAGCACAGTAGGAACCACATAAGCAAGTCTTACAAAACAATCTTAAACGATCACAAAATATTACACATTGCAGTTACATATACAGTACATAAACCCTAGCAGCAGGGCCCACACCAGCCTGATCACGACTTTACAACACATTCCTGGCTTATTGCGCCAGAAATAATAACAACAAATTCGACAAACCACCAAACCCATCACGCGAAAAGAGCGCACGTACTGAAATCAGAAACCGAGAACCATGACAACTGCAGCAGTGACACCAATTGCAACTCCAGTTCCGAGCAAGCTGAATCCCTGCTTCAGCGCACCACTGTCGTATGGGCTGTTGTCCACCAACGGTTGGCTACCAAATCCAGTTGTCTGCCCCACGTCATCCGCGGCCTGCCCCTGCCCAGCGACACCACCGTACGCTGCCGCTTGTGGCAGCGGTGCGAGAGGTAGCTCGGGCTGTGCTACGCCGGCGTTGCCGTTGCCATTGCCGCCTTCATCCTGTCCAAATGGCTGGTTGCCGCTACCATGCCCGATGGGCTGCGCAAAGGGCGCCGCTGCGGAGACCAGGCCGGGCGAGCCGGGCATGCCGCAGTGCTGCGCCGCGCGCGGCTCGTCGCTGGCCTTCCACGCCAGCTCGCCGCCCTTGTCGAGGATGCGCATGTCTGCCGCGTCCACAAGCTCCAGGGTCCTGAGGAAGTTGTTGTCAACGGACTCCGTGTCGTGGGTGTGCCACACCGAGTTGCTGCCGTCGAACACCTCCAGCCCTTTCCAGGAGAACACGAGCGCGCAGGTGTTTATGGTGCTCACGGCCAAGCACTCTGACTCCCACACGCTCTGCCCCTCCGCGCCTGGCTCGGAAGCGTCGAGGATTTCCACGTAGCAGAAGTCGGCCCCGAGGCCGCCCGCGCCCGGCACGGTCTGGCTGCGTATGAAGTGCGCCGCATACTTGCCGGACGGCGACGTCAGGAACAGCACGGGGTTCTCCTTCCCGTGCGGCGGAATGCTCGCCAGAATCTGCTGCTTCGTTTCCCGCTCTATCATGCCGGTTGGAACCGACGCCATTGCATAGGAAGGGAGGAGAAACGCCAACGAGAGGCAGACGGCAATGTAGGTGGCTAGCTCCATGGCTACTGCTGCGTACGGAGGATGTTCCGGACGTGTATGCGGGTTTGTAGTGTTTATGCTTTGTGCTTGTTGCATGGTCTGGTGTGTCGGTTTTATAGCGAGACTGAGCAATGGAGTGGTACGTGATGTCGATGTGAAGGCATGGTTGAGTAGTTGAAGTCACCAGCTCCAATGTATCAGCGGGAGACTAGGAAAAGCAAACGAGCACAAAGTTTGCCCGCGTCAGAACTTTGACATTCCAGGAACAAGTTTGACCACGATATAATATCATATACTCATTATTAATTCGGAAAGCCTAATTGCCTCCGGAGCTCGAGCTCTAGTGCTCCCTTTATTTAAAAAATCAAAAATTTAATTTGCATGTTTCAAGAAAATCTAAAAATTCTGGTCGTAGTAAATGGTGTATCCTACTAGTATGCAAAATCGCACAAGAGATTCTTTATATTATAGGCTACACAAAAATGATAAAATTCTCAGAGATTTAAAAATATACATACTCAGATCCACACTTTTGTTTTTCAGCTTATAATACGAAGTATTTGAAATTGATACTTTGAACGTTTGTGGGATACATTATTAGCTACATCTGAATGTTTCTTTACAAGTTTTTTGAGACTCAGAAATATGACTTCCATTTTCTAAATCGGGATCATAGGTTTATTTATTTATTTTCAAAGGAATTTACTTCGTAGTCAACCAAGATTTTGCTAAATCTTATTCAACTAGCTTGACCGTTCTGGCTAGCTTAGAGAAATCTGCGATTAGTTTGGGTTCATCCATGGTTGTTTAAATTTTTTTATGTCTGTCACCCTTTTGAGCTTTTGTGATCTTTTTTGCTTTGTGTTGAATGGAGAATCATAGATACTAATTTGTTATTTTTCTATATAGTCTAGTTGAGTCTTTGCATGGCATCTTTGAATTATGCACCCAAGTAAAGCGTGCATATGCACCTTAGTAGTAAAATTGTTGCAATTGTTTTGAATTTTCATTTATCTACCTTAGTAGAATTGAAGTTTTCCAGCCTATAGTTATATTTTGTACTTATCTAGCATATAATTATTTGGATGTTACCTTTGTTGACAAGATAGAGTGAATGGTTGTTAGTGCTTTGTTAGGGAATTTTACAAACTTCTCCTATTCAATATCTCTAATGTGTTTGGGTATCTATACTTGCTCATTGATTCCGTACACATTCAATGTAGGACATTTAATATTACATATTGGCACATACTTTGTATACCAACATCCTTCAGTTGACAATATGATTATTTGTATATGTGTGTCTTGTAACATCTAGTTGCACAAATTTTGAGCATTTAATCACATTTTTTGTAGATAATATATTCACTTACATAATTGTAATATATGTTCGCCTCTCGCACGATACCACACCATGTATGAATCCAACAAAATTCAGCCTTCTAACCTCATAATATTGATGGGAAACATGCAATAGAAAATAAAATTTTCTCTCGAGAGCGTGGACAAAATCAAGATCCAATATAGGTAGATGCAAGTAACGAGATAAGTATGATCTTCATACCCTTGAAAAACATGAGCGGAAAATGTTTAACAACGTTGCATGATGTAGTTGAAGGGTTCCGTAGCAGAAAACAAAAAAATCATATGATAGAATTCTCTAACGCCCAAGATCTATCTATGTAGTAATGCAAGTAACGATCGGAGCGTATAGAATACATACCCTTGTAGACCATACACGGTTAACGTTCCGAGGAGAACGTGGTTGATGTAGTCGAACTCGTAGCCGACCTCAAGGTCGTGAAGCTGCTCGCAGGTCACCCTTGTTCCATCTTCATCGTGCAGCAGCTCCGGCTCACGACATACAAAGTGCCCCAAATGGTGCACCTCGTGGCTTCATACACATCCGGTGTACGATGAGACCTCCGTCTCCCCGATCCCACCGGGAGTGGGGAAGTAGATCTCCAGTTTGGAATTCCTATAGCGCAACGGTGTGCTGCAGGTGTGACTTGTTCGCACAGTCCATACATGGGGCCATGGTCACAAGAGAGAGAGGGGGAGGGAGAAAGTCAACCGAAAGGCTGCTCCAAAATTGTGTGTCTAATCCCACCCATGGGCACGCCTTTATATAGGCGGAGGGAGGCGTGCCCTCTCCCCTAGGTGCCCCATGTGGGACTAATAGTAAAACAAAACCTGGAAAAATAGTAAAAACAGCGAGATGGGCTAGCTGGCTGAATTTGGCCAAGCAGTAGCCTGAAGCAGCATTGGCCGTGTGGGCCTTGGCCGTGGCCCAACCCGTGACTGCCTGCTCTTACCGCACGGCAGCGGCCTGCCTGGGCTGGCCTGGCGCGCGCCGGCCTGTCTCCATGGCGCCCCCGCGTGGCAGCGAGTGAGCGGCCGAGTGGGCCGCAACCGGCCCACCTAGCGCCAGCCTGCGCCCACCTGCGCCCTCCCACGAGCGGCGGTGATTATCCGTCGCCCATTTTAAGTGGGCCGCCTGGCCCACTAGAGGTAGAGGCAATTTTTTCTGATGTTTTCCTTTTTCCCTTTATGTGGGTGACTTTCCTAGGTCAATTCTCTCCCGGGTTTTGGCCTAATATGAAAGTTGCCCTATAAACTTTAATTTAAATATTTATTTATAATATATTAATTCACAATTAAGATATAATAAATATATATATATATTAAATTCCATTTATTCGAAACACCTTTTCGGCCTTTTCTTTATTCGTTTCTCCGAACAACTTCAGATCTCTCTACGGAACAATTCCGCCTTTCTCTTTCTCAGCTGTGATTCCAACTTACGGATGATCTCTCTCATCGTACCCTTAAGTGTATCCCCTCATGGCTTGGGAATGGTACAAACATGATCTCTACTAATGATTAACAGTGTGACCGGGATGCCCATGGTGACCCCTGTACATTCCATGATGACGATGTTGTATCAACCGTAAAATGTTGAGTCAAATTCCCTTTGTTTCTTTGATACAACTTGTCCAAGATTCGATCATTGGTATCCCATACCTTGTTCAATCTTGTTACCAACAAGTTATTTTTTACTTGTTACCATAATATTACATCCCCGTGACCTAGTCACATGTTGCAACATTTATGGATGTAATCTCACCAAGACGTTCGTATGTATCTTACCCGTCACGTGGGTGAACAAATCCCGTTCTTGAGTCACATGTCATCTACTATTTCTTTGGAATACCCAATGTACACCTTTATGATCACCATGTCACCAAGTGGCGTTTGATGCAGTCAAAGCAACCTCGGGAAACAGTGAGTAATATGATCTCACGATCTAAGGAGAAGGAGACTACGTTTCTAGCTATTGCAACAATGAACTCCGTGACTTGATCGTGTCGCAATCTTTGAGGAATGTCCATCACATCATTCACCAATGATATGACCTCGTTGTCAATTGGCATAAATGTCCCATGATCAAGAAACCTTGACCATCGCTTGACCAACGAACTAGTATGAATAGAGGCTACTAGGGACTTGGTTTGTTTCATACCACACCTGTACCAATGATTCCACTTGATACAGTTATAGCACAATATGAAACTATTACGAACTAACTAAGATATGACAATAAAAACCTATTTATTATTTTCCTCTAGGGCATATCTCCTTCAGTAGTCCTCCTCACAATCCAATCTGATCCAACACCAACAACATCTCCGAGATTAGCATAGGTACGGCTCGGTGACGTCTCCTTATTCTTGATCCAGCAAGAGTAGAGGAAGAGGTAGATGGGATCCAGACAAGTAGAATGAAGGGGTGGCTATGGTGGAGTTACACACGATCAGGGCTTCACCAGCATCATGAGGACGAGGAGTAGTAACCGGGAGGGGGGTGGCCAGGGTTTTATATGTAGCCAGATCACTAGTAGAAACAAGGGCTTCGGTTCGACCCTGATTCTCGGTCTAGTCCCGGGTGTGTTATGGTCCTGGACTAGTGTGAGCACTAGTCCTGGTTCGTCCTGGCTCCAATGGCTAGGAGGTCGGGCAGATCTAGTCCCGGGTCATTCCGTACCTCTAGTCCATGTTTGTGATATGGCCCGAGACTAGAAGGCTCGTGCCAGCTAGCTCCACTTGCGGGAGCCTGTATTCCTGGTTGGTATCATGACCCGGGACTAGAGGTTAATCACTAGTCTCAATTCGTAATACCAATCGAGACTATTGGTTCCTATGTATAAGTCAGCTTCACCCGTACCCGAGCCCATGGCCATTTTTTCTCCAAGCAAGCCGAGTTCATGCCCATTTTTTCTCCAACACTTGTCAAGATTTGGTGGCAACCCCTAAATCCAAGCTTTTAAAAGGTTAGAAACTTCATCCTTTCATATTTCATTGTTAGTTTAGCTCAATTCTCTTGAAGTATAGAGGGATTTCATGCTCTAGAAGTAGAGGGAATTTTATATTTTTAATTTTAGGCAAATTTTGATTAGGCAAAAAGTTACTGAAAATTGAAATGTGTAATTACAGTTTCATAGCTCAGAATGGAATGAAATTTTCACTGGTAGATCAATAATTAAATACTCCATATTTTTCATGTTAATTGTTTTGTACAATTCAAAAATTGATGCATGTAAAATTTTCAAAATTCAATTTTTTTGATTTCAACAAGTAAATGAAGTGAGGAAATAGGGTTTTTGTTTAAATAGTGTTGCTCATTTAATGCTCTAGAAGCTCACATTAACTTGTTAATTTGCATATGTGTAGATGATGTTTACTTAGTAACTGATTAAAATGAGTATGGAGTAGAATTGTTTGATATACTTGTATTAAATTGGTCACTAATCTCTATTCATGATGTTCTGTAATGGTTTTTGATATACTTTTACAATAATGCAGATGGTCCGTGAATGGATGTATGGTACTAACCAACGTGCTGGAGAGTTTATTAATGTCGTGCATGAATTCCTCCGCGTGGTTGATGCGAACAAGCGGAATGGATTTGTATTTTGTCCATGTAGTGTCTATAAGAATCAGAAGGATTACTCCGACTCAAAAAATCCTTCACATCCACCTATTTCGGTCCGGTTTCATGCCCATCTATAATTTTTGGACCAACCACGGAGAGAGAGGAGTTATAATAGAAGACAATGAAGAATAAGAGGATGATGACAACTATCTTGGGTTCCCTGAATACGGTGATACTTACATGGGGAAGCTGAAGGGGAGGCCGAAGAAGAGGCACATGATGTGTTCGTTGATGATCTTTGTCAGACCATTGTTGATGCACGGAGATACTGCAAAAATGAAAAGGAGAGGGAGAAGTTCAATCACATGTTAGAGGATCACAAAAAGTCATTGTACCCAAATTGCGAAAATGGTCTAAAAAAGCTGGGTAGCACACTGGAATTGCTATGATGGAAGATAGAGTGTGGTCTATTTGACTTTGGATTTTAAAAGTTGCTGAAAATGATGAAGAATATGCTTCCAAAGGATAACGTATTTCTTTCCAGTACGTACGAAGTAAAGAAGGTTGTCTGTCCTCTAGGTTTAGAGGTTCAGAAGATACATGTATGCCCTAATGATTGCATCCTCTACTGTGGTGGGGAGTACGAGAATTTGGATGCATGCCCGGTATACACTGCATTGCGGTATAAGATCGGACGAGATGACCCCTGTGATGTTGAGGGCGAGCCCCCTTGGAAGAGGGTTCCTATCAAGGTGATGTGATATGCTCCTATAATACCATGATTGAAATGTTTGTTCAGGAACAAAGATCATGCCAAGTTGTTGCGATGGCATAAATAGGAACGTAAGTCAAACGGGATGTTGAGATATCCCGCTAATGAGTCGCAGTGGAGAAAATTGATAGAGAGTACTCGGACTTTGCAAACGACGCAAGCAACTTAAGATTTGGTCTAAGTACAGATGGCATGAATTCTTTTGGGGAAGAGCTCCAGTCATAGCACCTGGCCTATAACTCTATGTATATATAACCTTCCTCCTTGGTTAACGGAGGTTCATTATGATACCAGTGCTTATCCAAGGCCCGAAGCAACCCGGCAACGACATTGATGTGTACCTAAGGCCATTAGTTGAAGAACTTCTATAGTTGTGGCGTGACGAGGGTGTACATGTGTGGGATGAGCACAAACAGGAGCCATTTGACCTACAAGTGTTTTTGTTCATAACCATCAATGATTGACATGCTCTTAGTAACCTTTTGGGACAGTCAAACAAGTTATACAATGCATCACACACTATTTAGATGATATCGAAAGTATATATTTGGAAAATTGTAGGAAGAATGTGTACCCGGGGCATTGTCGATTTCTTTTGGCCAAGCATCTCTTAAGAAAGAAAGGCAAGCATTTCAATAGTCAGGCATGTCACTAGTCAAAGCCTAAGGAATGTATTGGTGCTAATGTATTTGATATGGTCAAGGATCTAGATCAAATAGTAACCTTTTGAAAGGGTCTTGGCGGACAATTTGTTCTGAAGGACACTGACGGACACACACCCATGTGGAAGAAGAACTCTATATTTTGGGAGCTATCCTATTGGAATTCCTAGAGGTCCGCTGTGCAATCGACGTGATGCATGTGACGAAAAATCTTTGTGTGAACCTGCTAGGCTTCTTGGGCATGTATGGGAAAGAAAAAGATACATTGGAAGCATGGCATGACCAACAACGTATGAAATACCCTGAAGGCCTGGATCTAGAATGGTTTAAAGGTCCTTCCAGCTATGCTCTTACCAAAAAAGATAAGGATCTTTTTGAATGCATGAGCAGTATCAAGGTCCCGTAATCTCGTCGAATATAAAAGGATAATAAATATTGTAGAGAAAAAGTTCTAAAACCTAAAATCTCATGACTGCCACGTGATTATTACACAATTGCTTCCGATTGCATTGAGGGGGTTCTACCGAATTATGTTCGAATACCATTGTGAAGCTATGTGCATTCCTCAATGCAATCTCTCAAAAGGTAATCAATCCTGAAGATTGATCATGGTTATAGAATGACGTGGTCCAATGTCTTGTCAGTTTCAAGTTGGTGTTCCCACCATCCTTATTCAATATGATGACGCACCTCCTGGTTCACCTAGTTGAAGAGATTTCCATTCTCGGTCTTGTATTTCTACATAATATGTTTCCCTTTGATAGGTTCATGGAAGTCTTAAAGAAATATGTTCATAACCGTGCCAGGCCAGAAGGAAGCATCTCCAAGGGCTATGGAACAGAGGAGGTCATTGAGTTTTGTGTTGACTTTGTTCCTGACCTTAAGCCAATTGGTCTTCCTCAATCATGGCATGAGGGGAGACTGAGTGGAAAAGGCACTCTAGGTAGGAAATCAATAATATGTCAGGACGAGCAAGAGCACAGACACCACTACGGTGGAGCTTCTCGAAGATGTCTTAGGATCCCGTCCTTAGACATCTTTGAGGAGCTCACCATAGATGCACTCCCTAATATGTGAAATTAGTTAGCTGCCTGGCGAGCTAGAGAAGTTATAAACAACAAGATGGTGTACGAGAGCAGGGACACCACTACGGCGGAGCTTCTCAAAGATGTCTTAGGATCCTGTCCTCCGACATCTTTGAGAAGCTCGCTATAGAGGCACTCCCTAATATGTGAAATTAGTTAGCTCCCTGACGAGCTAGAGAAGTTAGAAACAAAAAGATGGTGTGCGAGAGCAGGGACACCACTACGGCGGAGCTTCTCAAAGATTTCTTAGGATCTCGTCCTCGGACACCTTTGAGGAGCTCTCCATAGATGCACTCCCTACTATGTGAAATTAGTTAGGTCGGCCGATGATTAAAATGCTAGGGCGCCACTATAGATGTGTGTCTTCATTTCAGATGTGATCCTAGGGGCGGTCTGAGCGATCCTTGTGATATGCACAAGGACATATTGGGCATCCTACTTGGCTCTCTCACTCCGTCCCTGTGATTTTTGTGTCCAACATAAGTATGAGGCCCTATAGTACTTGATCTTCATGATTTTGGTTCTTATTTTTGTTGCAATGGACGATAATTAAAATGCTACTTTTGGTTCTTATTTTTGTTGCAATGTTAGTGTAGATGCAACTAGCTTTTTATGTTGAAAGTTTTATCAGATTCAAAAATATGCAAAAGATATGATTTAATGCATTTTAAATTTAAAATGGCAAAATGGTTAATAGTTTTAATAGTTAGATAGATATAATCCACATTTTTAATGTGCCAAAACAAGGTATAGATAGAATCCACATATATTGAAAATGATATTAAGCTTGGAGTTCATCACATTAATATAAGATAGATAGAATCCAATTTAATATAAGTTCATCTCATATTATTATTGCAAAAGTTACTCCCAAACTAAACCCACAAAACCCTTAAATTATGCTTTTATTAGATGGCTATTTCTTTTATGAACATTTTGATATGATATATATTTTTTAGATAGATATTCTTTTATTTATTTTATTTAACATTGTAATATGCAATAAGGCGGGAACCATAGATTGTAGAAAAAATTCAAAAATAATTTTCGTAAGAACCTTTAGTCCCGGTTCATGCTAGGAACCGGGACTAAAGGGGGGCGGTTTTGGCGCCCTTTTGGCTGCTGCCAAAAGCCTTTAGTTCCAGGTCATGGTATGACCCGGGACTAAAGGGCCCACCTTGAGTCCCGGTTTATTACTGGACCAGGGACTAAAGGGCCCTAAAGGTACTGGACATATATATTTTGCGGGCTCCTCTTCCCCTACCCCATCTCAATTTTCGCAAAGTTTACACACATGTAGGATGCGCTGCCGAAGCTAGATCGAGTGACGCCGGTAGGCTTCCCAACTCCGCCGCGTCGTCCTTCTCTTCGTCGCCGTCCGCCTCGTTGTCTCCGTCACCGCCGCCGTCCTCACGCCGCACTCGGCCGCCACGCCACACCACCGCCGCCGTCACCATTGCCGCCATCGACGACTGCCACCGCTGGCCCTAGCAGGTAGGTGCGCCCCTCGATCTCCCACCCCATGGTTAGTAGTTGTATTAGATAGGCAATTAGTCTAGGATTAGTAGTAGTATTCGTAGTAGTAGTATAGTGGTAGTGGTATAGTAGTATTAGTAGTAGTAATATTAGTACTAGTAGTATAAGCATATTAGTAGTAGTAGTAATATTAGTAGTAGTATAGGCATATTAATAGTACTAGTAATAGTAATATTAGTAGTGGTACGTAGTGGCTAGGCATATTTATTGATTTAAGAAAAAATAATTATAAAGAAAGCATATGTATATAGTTTTGTATATGAACAAAAGAAATGATTATTATGAAAGTGTATGTATACATAATAAAGTGTAAGTATATAACAAAATGTATATATACATAAGAAAGTATATGTAAGTTATTTTTTTGTTTATATAGTTATTTTCTTTAGTTGTTTAATTAGTTATTTTCTTAATTAGTTGTTTAGTTATTTTCTTAGTTGTTTAGTTATTGTAGTTATTTAATTGTTTAGTTATTTTAGTTACTTAGTTATTTTAGTTAGTTATTGTTTAGTTACTGAGTTGTTTACTTAGTTATTTTACTTATGTTATGGATTATTTAGTACAAATTTTATCTTATTTTAATAGGAATTTTTTATCGACGGTGATGCCCATCTCGCATCCTCGTCGTCGACTCGGTGGCAGTGACGGATGACTGGGCTCCATCGGACATGTCCGAAACTAGCTTTGCCGGACTAACACTCGGAGGTGCTACCTTTTGGAACGCGTAACTTGGTGATGAATCTAGGTCCCGTCGTCGACCCAGAGTTTCTTTGATGGTGTTCGCATGGTCCACTGTCGGTGCAGAGAGAGTTGGCCCCTAAGGAGGTGATACAGAATCGTGTCAGGGAGGAGGACGAGCACATCCATCGCTATATGGGTGCGTTGGACGCCAGAGTCTCCAATATCTGGCAGTTTTTACCAGGGATCTCACCCGAGCTATGCTCCTATGATGGTTCTTTCTCTTTGGGTATTCATCGCCCGCGGCTCAGGACCCGGGAATCGACGTATAGTTTAATTGAGATAGATATGTATTAGTGATGTCTTATTCGAGATGTATTAATTTACGTATTGTTTCTTCAGAGATCTGCTATTATTTTTGCATTAACCGGATTATTCGAGATGTAATAACTTTACTTATTGTTTTATTAGTATTGTTTTATCTTCTGTATTAGTAAATCTATGGACTTCAACGGCAGAGAAGGTGAGAAGGATATGTTTTACGTAATACAGAATCCCCTTGGTGAAGCAGAAGATGATGGAGCCGAAGATGGCTTACAGTTTCTAAACGAGTATTGTGAAAGAATGGAGATAGAACAAAGAAACGAAGCACCAACGAGTTTTGATTGCGATGACGACTTGCAAGAGATCGAATATTAATTATATATGTATCAATGTGTACTATGTATGTAGTAGCGTAAAATATGCGCACGGAAATATGTTTGAAATTATAATAAAACACAAATTGAAAAAGGAACGAAATGAAAAAAATATAAGGAAAACAAAAACACAAAATCGTGTCGCGGTAGAGAAACACACGAATTCTCTACCGCGGCATGAAGAGCTTTAGTCCCGGGTTGTTTTCCTGGAACTAGAGGTCCTCCAGCTCCCACCACGTTGCCGCTGCCACGTGGTGACCTCTAGTCCCGTTCTATAGCAAACCAGGACTAGAGATAGGGGTCTCTAGTCCTGATTTGGCAGTCCCAGGTCTGAAACCAGGATTGGTTCCAGTTACAGACCAGGACTAGAGGCCCGTTCTCCACTAGTGTATGAACCTCGTCCCCTCTATTTATAGGCCTAGGGGCATCCTTGTCCCCCAATATGGTGGCTAGCGGCCAGGGGGACTTTCCTCCCAAGGCATCCCCCTCTTGCCTAAAATAAGCCAATCAATGTTTCCCCATTCCTTGGTAGCATGGGCCAAGGAGGGTGTGGCTCACTAGCCCATATAGGGTTGGGGCGCCCCCTTTCAGGTTCATGTGGACCCTCTGAGGCTGGTGGGCCACACTATGGGACATACTAGAACATTCTAGAAAACTTCTAATACTCTACCGAAAAATTCCTGAACTTTTTCTGAAAGCCTAAAAATCACTTTCCTTATATGAAACTTTATGTACAGATTTCTTCGGATCTCCTCATCATATCCTGGATCCCATATAAGACTCTGAAAAAACTTTCATCTCACCATTATGAATATCCTAGAGCTACCCTAGCGTTTCCGAACGTTAAGTGTGTGACCCTATGGGTCGAGAACATGCAAACATGACCCAGCCATCTCTCTGGTCAATAATCATCAGAGATACCTAGATCCTTAATGAATCCCATATATTCAACGAAGGTATTTATAGGTTTGAAACACGATGACACTGATTGAAACAATCTCATATTCCATTTTTTCTCGCGATACTTTACTTGCCCAAGATCTGATTGTCGGTACTCCATGATCAACACCTTGATCACTATACCTAGTTCAATGTCGCTACCGGCAGGTACCACTACAGAGCGTTGCTAGGGATACCCCCATTGGAAACAACAAGGATATGGTCCAAGGAGAAATGAAATTGTGCGTGGCCAAACGGGCCTTTCCGAAATGGCCTGTGTGTTATAGGCCATGGATAAACTTTTGCCTCTGTTACCAATAAGTTGCCAATGGACATTTATAAGGGCATGTTTCCTAAAGTGTCTATGGAAACAGTTGTGAAGGAAGACCCGCTGTCGATGGGGAATGGCCCATCTATATAAATGCCACGTAACCCTAGAGAAAACCCTACCTCTCACACCCATTTTCCCAAAATCTTTAAACGGAAACGACGACGGTGGTCCTCGAGGTCACCTACATACTATCCAAAAGCTAGATAGCGAATCCGCCATGTCAAGGCACAGCCGCTCGTCGTCATATTCTCCTCCTTGGACAGATATGATCGTACCAATTATAGGAGGTGGCCCACATACAAGAATGAAGAAGAATCCCTCCCGTGGTGAGCGCATGTCCCCGTCGATGGGCACAACTGACTTACTCTTTGTCCAGGTCAGTGTGACGGAGGAGTCCAACACCAATGTATATGGATCTTCCGTCCCATGGCGCATCGATCTATGGGCATCGATGTCGATGAGGAACCGCCTAGACCCGGGGACGATGACTCTCCAAGGTACAAATCTTTGTGTGACTGGCCATCGAGCAAGTGAACTAGGTTACTATAGGGTATGTTCATAGAAATGGTTACTCTATGGATTTTTCATAGAAAGTGTTACTCATTGTGTGACATACCATTTAGGTTATTGTGGTTTACTAAAGTTAAATTCTATAAAATTATGTGGTCTTGTCACTAAGTCCTCAGTCATTTTAAAACCGGAGTCAATTTATTGCGAGTGTTGTGTTTACACAAATCTGTTTCAATTAAGTGGTCTTATGACTAAATCATATCTCACGTATAAACATGACTCTATTTCGGACACACTGCATAAGATATACAACCGAACTTGTGTTTAGCCAGTACACGGAGCCTAACTAATAGGGTCAGTGACTTGAGTTGCTTCTAGAATTAATAGGCTTAGGTGAGGACACTTTTGAATGAGATGTATATGTTTGGTCCTCTAAATTTGTTCTTGTACTAATTTCGATAAACTAACATCATTCTTAAATATTTCTGATTAGATTTTGATGATACTGCATAAAAAGACCGAAGTGGGTGTTGACTTCCATGCCAACAAATGTTAAGGTCTTCTAGCCCATGACGGAGCTAACCTAACAATATCTTGTTGTCAAGACATGGGTCAGATGTGCCCGTTCATCCACCAAGGGCACCTCAAGCTGTAGGATTGAGATAAAAGCTGTTAACTTTTCCTCCCATGTACCAAGTAAACAATACATTTCCTTAGCAAATCCTTCTCTCGACAAGTGTGATATTTTTACTATTGACATGATTATAATTTTATTCTCTCTCAAAAATTTGTGATGTTCTTACACATAACATTGTAATATGTGATATTATAGTATGAACTAGACCATAGAGGCGCACCGCACCTGTCCACACCAAAAGAAGTATACATATATATGACAAAATTGTGATGATTCAAGAAATTGATTAAGGGTTTCAAAACATAATCAGCATAATATATCGTTAATAATCTAGCATATCACTCAGTCGTGTCAAGTTGGTCAGCATACAATGTTGAGTTCCATATAACACAAGGTCTGACTATCATGACAAATTATAGACACATAGTGCAGACACAAAAGCATACTTTAGTCTCCATGATAAAGATATGTCGTCCAGTATTTAAATAGATAAAAGAGAATAGAGAAACATCTAGAAGTTTGTACAACTATAGCTCATATATAAGCCAAATTTTTACAAAAGTGTGTGATAATAATTGCAAACAGAACTGTGCTGCAAGCAAGGAAATAATGATAGATTTCAATGTACAGTCATACGTGCCACATCAATAGGGTCTATCCTCCACAAAAACATAAAACCTTTCAAAATTTGTCCTAAATACTATCCAGAAATCTATACTCTTGCCCATATTTACCAGCTCTATGTTGCATTAGAATAGGGACCAAATAAATAATGTGAGAGAGAAAAGCAAAAAGGATAATAACAATATATATGTCATTGAGCATTATCAGGGCATTAAGAGCAATGTGATAAATTACCTAAGTTATAATAAATAACTAATAAGCCCAAAAGGTTGTTTGATTACACAGGAAACATAGTTCTGATACAATAATACACCCTTTAGAAATTAACTACTTGTGGTAAGAAGGAACTAAAAAAGCAATAAAAAATCAGGATTTTTCGATGCCATTTTACTTTCAGTTGGTTCAGAATTAGTGGCATATAAAAGCATACAAACAAAGCAACACAATTTTTTCCAGAAAAAACAGATGATATAAGTACTTGAAAATGTGGATGGCATACATACCAACAAAATCTCAACAATTTCATGAACATGTGATGCAGATCCTGCAATAAATTATACAATTTTGTACAACAGCAAACTGAACCAATGTTCGAAGGGTTGCACTAATGCACACAACTTTTAACACAAATGATAGATCTCAGAATGAAAATTTACCGCTCACCTCTCCAGTTTCAACAGCACAGCTGCATACATACACACACTGGGCTTCAGGTGATCAGGTCATCTCCCAGTGCGTTCTTGTGACTTTGATGCTTGAACTTCATCATATGTATTTTTCCCGATCAAAACGGATACTAATAAAAATAAGTTCTTAACCATGTATGAAGTCCCCATACAAAAACATGTACGAAAAAGTTAATGAGTTAGTGGTGACAATTTGCAATATCCTTGTACTCGTACCACTTATCTGCATATGTACTACCAATGAACATGTGCAAATTATCAGAAGTTGAGAGTACTTTCATGCCAAAATAGTTGCATTCTGTTACGTATCTGTTGCAGTAGCTAAGCTAATTCATTTTTTTTGTAGAAATCACAAGTCCAAATACTAAACGGGCATATGAATTAGTCCAGAGCGAAAAAATAGTTCAGCTATTGACTATAACATGATTATATAAAAATTATGAAATATATATTGTGGTGGCATCGAGACAATCTTTTGTCATTTATATAACTCTTTTGTTATAGGACCTCAGCCTCATTCTCTAAGCACATGTTACCCACCCCCTTCCACCTCTGTGATGTGTGAATATCCATGGGTCATGCAATTATATGCCCCTTGATCCAGTCGAACAACTTTGCGTTGTCCATTACCATGGCTTTGCATATTGCATCAATAATCAAGTAATATGTCACCACATTAGTCACAACCATTGATTATTCTGTGGAAAAGATTACCCTTACTACTTTCCTTCCATAAAGAAGCCATATATTACATATGGCTGTGTCATACACCACCAGATTGAAGAAACGGTTTCCTTTTGCCACCATTCGCAACAGGTCAAGTGCCCGTTAGATCCTACTATCAACACATAAGCTCTTCAAAACTATGGAGTAGGAGAAGGCATCCGGAACAAAATGCAGCCCAAACATCCTATGAAGCTTAGAAATTAGAGAGCAATGAAAACAAAACCTTCGTGTCTTGAAATGTAGGAATTTGTAGCCGTCTTCTTACTAAATTTATGGAAGACCTTCCCTCATGGTGTAAGAAGACTTCAATAAGCAACATGTGGTTATATATATCTGGACAGAGAGAAAACCAAATGAAACATACCTTTGCAATCTTGTGGCAAGCTTAATTATAAGGTTCAATCGTGTTTGCTGCAGTCGCCTTGGCATCACATGGTGAAAATTAGATATCATGTTTGTATTCCAATAATACCGTAGGCAATCATGAGTTAGAGAGTGGAAACAATAGTACTTAGCTTATACTTTTCATGTGGTAATAATACTCGTACTTAAAAATGGACCCCATAATTTAGAGAAAGATGATATGCATGATAAGCAAAAGTAGATTTAAATGTTGGTATATTTCAACATAAATTTAAGTTGCTGATAGACTCTAGTAAATTGTACTTGATAATCCGCTAACTCCAGGATATAGCAGTTGCCTAGTTGGTTTGCTTTCGGTCACTTGATATGCAGAAAAGAAAAGAAAAATGCACAAAAAGAAAGATGAGTACTTAAAATACATGAGAGATACAATTTGTAAGTCAGATACAATATCAATAAATTTTGTAGCCAAGTGACTCCTCATAGTAAGTTCAAGAAAAGAACGCACTCAGAACCATGTACTTACACTGGAACTAAGTTGGTGATGTTGCTACCTTAGCATGCCTATGAAATTCAAAGATCGTATATGGAAGTTATTTGTTTTATAACCGAAATGATTGTTGATTTAGAAATATGGAACTATATACAGAAACCATTTTGGACAACAATAGAAATATTTCACCTATAACAGATTTATGATTTGTGGATTAAATGATTAAAATGATTTCTCTCTGCTCGCCTAGTGTTCTTTTTCTGAAAAATAGATAAGTGGAAATACAGATGAGGAATCACCCATTAGTTCATCCATATGTAAAGCAAGAGACGTCATTACAAATCTATATAAAGCAAATGTTATTATATGTTGATCCAAATTCTACAAAGTAAAGGCCAACTTCTGACGGAGCGGAGCGAGGCCCGTTGCCGGAGGCTTGGGCCGATGCGGAGCGGAAGCCCAGTTATTGCGATGGACACCCAAGTCCGTTTATGGAGCAGAAGCCCAGTTATGTTGGACTGACTGTGGACACTACGGTACGACTGAACTAATTCAGAACGTTGTTTACGAGATCTTACGTCCATCGAGCCCAAATCGCTGTGAGCAGCCGTAGCTCGATACGTTTTACTATTTCTTAATGTAATGATGATGAATGAGATCTATTGTAGTTTTTGTGCTTCTCCAGTTAGCATTTTAATATGATGCAAAATGTGTAGACACATGAGAAAATATCAGTGCAAACAGTGAAAGCAAACTAACCGTAACTATTGAGTTCTCCCCAGACAGGAGAATAAAATCGTTGCCAAAAACACCTCTCATCGGTAGCGGGTTTCGGATCCATGTACATAGAAGCATTCACATCGGCGCAAGTGTTTGGCAACAAAATATTTGTCCGTCTCCGAAGGTTTTTTTGACCTGTGTTCACAATGTCGCTCTGTAGTAGTGAGGTACTCTTTACTCGTATTGTAATACAATATCCATGTTACCAAACTTATTAGTCACGTGCTTGCAAACGATATGTGTGTTACTGAGTGAGTCTAGAGTGTATCTTTTCATCACATGGAGGGAAAAATCTCAGACTTGATTCATGCAACTCAACAAGTACTTTCTAAAGTACCTCAAAAACACATTTATAGTCACCTTGTTACAATATGACAGTTGATGCTCCCAAAGCATTCTTCCGGCACAAGTGAATAACATAATCTCATGGTCTAAGGATTAGGATACTTGACATATATCAGCTTTGGCAATTTAAACTTTGTAAAGCGGTGTAATTACTTTGCTAAGTTGGGACTATCTATCGTTTCATTCCGCTAATGACATGATTTTGTTATTAGTTGACAACACATGTCCATAGTTAGAAAACCATACCCATCATTAATCAACGAGCTATTCACGTAGAGGCTTACTAGGGATACGTAGTTTTTTTATGAAACCACATATGTATCATATTTCCGGTTAATACAAGCATCAAACGGTCTTGGCCAGGAATAGTTCGAAAAAAAATCTCAAGTATCACTGACTATCTATGATGTTGTTTTATAACTATCTCTTGTACAAGTATCACTGATTATCTATGATGTTGTTTTATAACTATCTCTTGTAGCCTTTTCTGTAAAATAGCCTTGTGAGGTCCCACCACTACGGGAGAGAAGCTCTTTGCCGTGTGAGAAAAAGACATGGCAAAGTTGCTGAAGAACATGGCAAAGCCTTTGCCGTGTCTCTGCATACGGCAAAATATAGACGGCAACGCGGTTGACGGCAAAGAGCCTTTGTCTTGTGTTTTCCAAAATAAATACGGCAAAGCCATTCCCGTGAGCTTTTATCGTGTGCACGGCAGAGTAAAGTGAGGTTTGCCGAGCGTGTTACCCAGAGACACGGCAAAGACATGGCAAAGAGGTCCGGCGAAATAAAAAAAATTGACGCCGCTCGCCGCGGCCACGCACATAGCTGGAGGTGCTGCCCCGCCGTCGACGAGCCGGTAACCGCGCTCACCATGCGCGTTCGCTCAAGCCCGCTCGCAGCTGCGCCCAGTCGTCGCCGCGCTTGCTCTCAGGCGTGCCCACGCACGCTCGTCGTCGCGCTTGCTCTCAGGCGTGCCCACGCGCGCTCGCTCTCAGGCGTGCCTTCTCGTCGCCGCCCAGCCCACCGGGGGCCACGCCACCGCGAGCTCGCCCGCGCGCCCGCCACCGCCGCGTGCACGAGCGCTCTCCCACGCCCGCTCGCCGCCGCGTCCATGCGGGCTCGACCACGCCCGCTCGCCGCCCTGTCCACGCGAGCTCGCCCACGCACGCTGGCAAGCGCCAACCGCCATGAGCTCGAACGAACTGGCCGCCGCGAGCTCGCCCGCGCGCCTATTCCCGTCGCCGCGTGACCACCCACGCTCGCCGCGCGGTCGCTCGCCCCGGCCGTCGCGAGCTCGCCCACCTGCGCTTGCCACCGCTGTATGCTATTCATGTGGAGGAGCTGAGAAGAAAACAGAAGAAAGGAGACATAGACGTGCGGTGAAGAAAGGAGAGAGAGGCGGGTGGGAAAAAATATCCGAGGAAGAACAAAATTGGTGGGTGGTGGTGGGGCCAGGATGGGTACGCCATGTCATCAATCCATGCCTCTTTGTATCACAGCCGTTCAACAGTCGCGTGATCGAACGGTCCGTATTCGTTTCAGTCTTTGCCGTGCGTCCGGAAAATACACACAGCAAGCAAAGAAGTCTTTGCCGGCAAACCCCTGATTACCAGTGTGCCGTCACGATGGCCCCGTTAACTGCGTCGAGGCGGTGGGCCCAGGTTGATAGTGTGCCGTATATACTCTTTGCCGTGTGCCTTTTTTACTAATGCGGTGTGCAATTCTTTGCCGTGGGTCTTTTTGTCGATTTGCCATGCCTTTTTTCTTTGCCGTGTGTCCATCTGAATTTTGCCGTGCGTTTTTCTTCGTCGTGTGTTGTTTTTTCCCATAGTGCACCGATGCGGAAGCAAGTTTAAATATCAAATAATCAGTGTGAGTTGTGTGGCTAAATCGAAACAATATTTACAAAACAAACTTAAACAAACACACACAAAATACACATTGCAGTTTCAAATGGAATACACTAATCCTACCAGCATGCCCACACACAGAAAAGACATCACCCTGATCAGGAGTTCACACCACATCTCTGGCTTATTACGCCAGAGATTAAAGCAACATATTCTAGAAACCACCATAGCCGCCACGCGGAAAGACTGAAAGAAACGCGAGTACTGAAATCAGAAACCAAGGGTCATGCCAATGGCAGCAGTGACACCCAACGAAAGTCCAGTTCCCAGCAAGCTGCAGCCATGCTTCAGTGCACCACTGTCGTATGGGCTGTTGTCCACCAGCGGTTGGTTGCCAAATCCAATCGTCTGCCCCACGTCCTCCACGGCTTGACCCTGCCCAGCGGCAAGCGGCAGCTCGGGCTGTGCTACGCCGGCGTTGCCGTTGCCATTGTCTCCTTCATCCTGTCCAAATGGCAGGTTACCGCTCCCCTGCCCGATCGGCTGCGCGAAGGGCGCCGCTGCGGAGACCAGGCCGGGCGACCCAGGCATGCCGCAGTGCTGCGCCGCGCGTGGCTCGTCGCTGGCCTTCCACGCCAGCTCGCCGCCCTTGTCGAGGATGCGCATGTCACCCTGGTCCACAAGCTCCAGGGTCCTCAGGAAGTTGTTGTCCACGGACTCCGTGTCGTGGGTGTGCCACACCGAGTTGCTGCCGTCGAACACCTCCAGCCCTTTCCATGAGAACACGAGAGAGCAGGTGTTTATAGTGCTCACGGCCAAGCACTCGGACTCCCACACGCTCTCCCCCTCTGCGCCTGGCTCGGAGGCGTCGAGGATTTCCACGTAGCAGAAGTCGGCCCCTAGGCCGCCCGCGCCCGGCACGGTCTGGCTGCGTATGAAGTGCGCCGCGTACTTGCCGGACGGCGACGTCAGGAACAGCACGGGGTTCTCCTGCCCATGCGGCGGAATGCTCGCCAGAATCTGCTGCTTCGTTTCCCGCTCTATCATGCCGGTTGGCACCGACGCCATTGCATAGGAGGGGAGGAGAAACGCCAACGAGAGTGTCATGGCAATGTAGGTGGCTAGCTCCATGGCTACTGCTGCGTATGGAGGATGTTACAGACGTGTAGGTAGTGTTTATGCTTGTGCTTGTTGCATGCTGTGGTGTGTCGGTTTTATAGTGAGACTGAGACTTAGCAATGGAGTGGTACGTGATGACGATGCGAAGGCGGTTGAGTGGTTGAAGTCACCGGCTCCAATGTATCAGTGGGAGACTAAGAAACTTTGCCAACGTCAGAACTGTTGACATACCATGAACTAGTTTGACCAGGAAATAATATCATATACTCATTATAATTGGGAAAGTGCATTTGGCTCGATTCATTTAAAAAAACAAAAAAAATAATCATATTTGCATGTTTCAAGAAAATCTGAAAATAAATTCTGGTTATAGTAAATGGTGTATCCTACAATCATGCAAAATCGCACCCGAGATTCTGTATATTATTTATTATAGGCTACACAAAAATCACAAAGTTTGATAAACTTTGAAGATTTGAAAATATACACTTTTGTCATTTTTGTGTAGCTCATAATAAAAAAATATTTGAAAATGATATTTTGCATGTTTGTGGGATACATCGTTGGCTACATCCCTTTTTTTAGAATTTTTAAAATTCGAAAATATGACTTCCAATTTTTTTTCAAAGGGCTTTACTTCTTAGTAGACCAAATTTTCGCTAAATCTTATTCAACTAGCTTAACCGTTCTGGCTAGCTTAGAGCAATCTGTGATTAGCTTGGATTCTTCCATGGTTGTTTAAAAAAATTATGCGTGTCACCCTTTTGAGCATTTGTGATCTTTGTGCTTTGTGTTGAATGGTAAATCATAAATACTAGTTTGTTATTTGTTTCTATAAGTCTACATAGTTGCTGATTCTCTGCATGACATCTTTGTGAATTATGCACCCAAGTAAAGCATGCACACTTTAGGTAGATCATTGTGAATTAGTAGTAAAATTATTGTGCAATTGTTTAAAATTTTCATTTGTCTATATTAGTGTTACAAATGATTTTTCCAGCTTATAATTATCTGTGTACTTATATAGCATATAATTATTTGGATGTTACATTTATTGACAAGATAGAGTGAATGGTTGTTAATGCTTTGCTAGGGAATTTTACGAACTTCTTGTGTTCTATATCCGTAATGTGTTTGGGTATCTATACTTCCTCATTGATTATGTAAACATTTAGTATAGAACATTTAATCTTACATATTATCACATACTTTGTGAAAATACACTAAATGGGGTGGTAAATAGGCGATTTAAAATTCTTATAGTTTTGGATCTAATAAATATGAAATAAAATTAGCGCTTAATTTATGAAGCATAAAATCTAAATATTCTAGGCTCACCTATGTGCAACAAAAACTTATGCTAAGCAAGACAATCAACGATGTGGTAACAAGATAGATAACATCAAGGACGAAGGGTATCGCAAAATAAAGTGCATAAGTAGAGACCTTGGGTATAGAAATAACCCAGGCACACGGAGAAGAAGATTTATACCAAAGTTCATCTCTGTTGGAAAGGTGTGGCGGGGTAATGCTCCCCCAAACGACACCAAAGGATCACCTTGAGGTGTGGTTGCACAATACGCACATGTCACCCAAGGTCCCAACCCAAAAGATACGGATGCACACCACACACCAATGCTAAAAAGGCTCACCTTTTTCTACGGAATGTGCACCACCACAGCACACACTTGATCCACTATGGGACATTTCAGGGAGGTCACCAAAAATTACCAAAATATCCATAAGTTAATTGAAATCTCCCAAAATTACGACAAATGCAAAAATACCATGTAGGGTTCCAAGAACCCAAGAGGAACAAGCTCCCGGAGTCACAAGCTCCAGGTTCTAAGAACCAAAGAGTGATAAGCTTACTTGTTTTCACCAACCGATTCTTCATAAAGAACTCAAACTGGTGCACCAAATGCAATTGCAAGTCCTTCACTCTACACCAAAGTTATAAAAGTTATTAGGCGAATAAGAGAGGAAGAACACTAAGAGGAAAACCACAAAAGACTCCAAGATGTAGATCCCAATATTTTCTTCACAACAAAGGGATTTGATTTGGTAGGTGTGTAGATCTAGATCTTCCATCTAATTTCCCTCAAAAATATTTAAAAAATATTGGAGGAATGAAGATGCTGGGAAAGCTCTTGAAAGTCAACAATGGAGAGAGAGAGAGTACAAGAGCCAACTTCACTTGACGAAGAAGGAGGCCTTAAATAGGCCTCTCCAAATCGATATGTTAGCTATAGAGTCGCACATAGTACTGGCCGCTGGACTATACTACCGTGAAAGCAGACCCAATAGTCAAACCAGCCCGAAAGTGAGAGGTAGAGCCGAGCCGATAGTACTGATCGGTTTATTGCATGGAAAACAAAAAATTCTAATTGAGGAGTGTAAGAAAACCAACAAGATCTTATCTACGAGATGCTAGTAATAAGAGATAGATCTAATCCACTTACCCTCGAAGATACACGAGTGTTTAATGATCGAGGGATCGTGGATGATGTAGGCATACACGTGCGTTGGATCAATCCGATGAAGATATGCATTCTGGCAGCAGCTCCGTGGTATCCATACATTCCGACTTGGTGTCGTATCCTCCTCCTTGATCTCGTAAGCAAAGGAGAAGAGCTCTATGAGATTTCAGCAACACGACAACGTGGTTGCTATGGTGTATGGAGTGCAACTGAACTTAGTAAGAAATCTATGGAGGGAGGAGAGAGATAGAAGGGGGTGGTGGCCAGTAGCTGTGGTGGGTGGATCCTTCACCCCTCTTATCTTTATATAGGCCCAAGGGAAGGCATGCCATCCCTAGTCCCTCCTCCAAGGGAGGGGTAGCGGCCAGGAGGGGGAATCCCTCCCCCTTCCCCTAGGGTTTTTGGGTGGCTAGGGTTTAGAGCGAAGAAGTGCATGGGCTTGGGGAGATGGCTGCTCTGGCCCATGTAGGCTGGGAAGCCCTCCCATAAGGCCCATATATCCCTCCGATCAGGTCATACCCTTTCTAAAACATCCAGATGCTTCTAGAACCTTCCCGGAACAAATTCTGATAATATAGAATATTATCCTAGAATTCAAAACCAACACCCATATACTTTTTCTCTATCTCCCAACCATTTTAGAACTCCTCGTGATATCTAGGATCCCGTACGAGACTCCGACTCACCATTCGTTTACACCAACTATTATCTCGATGAAACCTAGCGACACAGAAGCGTTAAGTGTGACCCTATAGGTTCAAGAACATGTAGACATGATCGAGACATCTCTCCGATAAATAACAAGTAGCGGGACCAAGGATGTCCATAGAGGATCATACATATTAAATGAAGTTCTTTTATCGAATGAACCATGATGTCGAGGATTCAATTAATCCAGTATTCGATTCTCTTTGTATCATGATATAATACTTGTTCAGGATTCGATTGTCGGTATCGGTATACCTATAGTTCAATCTTGTTACTAACAAATTAACTTTACTTGTTTCCAGGTATAGGATCGCCTTGACTAAACTTATTAGTCACAGGCTTGGAATCTTTATGATGCTACACCATCGAGAGGACCTAGAGATATATCTCAATCACGTGGAGGAACAAATCCCAATCTTTATTGATGCAACTCTGATGCGCTCGACTTTTGACGTAGAGCTCGTTGGGAACCCCAAGAGAAAGGTACGGTGAATATAGCAGCAAGTCTTCCATCAGTTATGAAACCAAGGTTTAATCGAACCACTAGGAGCAAGGAAACACCCCAAAGGTGTTACTAGCTGTGGCGCCCCGCTAAAACCACTACTAGAAAATCGCTGTGTTTTTGTGTTGCGCATCATCATGACCGCATGCTGATGTCATCATGACACATTGCATTTGGGCATCATATTAAAACTTGCCTTTTATTATTGTCTTGCATCTGTTCTATCCATTATACATGTCTTTGATTTTGGGTTCGTACTAAATTGTATTTGATTTTTGATATATGCTAAGTGCCCAATTTGAGCTGAGGGCATATCTCTTCATTTTCATTTTCATCACTAACATGTTGCTACATCTGGTCCATATGAATTTCTCCATATTCCACCACACATGGTACCATATGGGTTTCTTCGATTGGCTTGGATTTAATTATGCCATATGTATTTGTGTGGATCCTTGCCATCATATATTATCCATATTATCTTGCCTAAAATATACCATACATTGTCCATATGGGTTTTTATTTATTTGCTTTGGATTTAAATCATGCCCATAGGAATGTGTGGTTTATCCATTCAAGTTTGTTCTATTAAATCCTAGTGCTCTGGTCTCTATCAATCTACACCATCTTCCTGTGTATCGTTCTTGTTCAGAATTCTTTGAGCTTTTCTTTTGTTTAAATCCTAAAAGTAACATCATTGCCTCTCTCATTGGTTCAAACCATATCATGCATTTTTTTTCGTGCATTTTCCTAAGCCTAAGAGCATTTTTGGAAACACCGTATTTTATTTTTCTAAAATATCCGTACGGTATAATATATATTAAGCCGTCATCTCTCTTTGTTATTTTAAAACAAAACAATATTTTTCGGTCTGTTACGTGACTATAAAAGTTTTTCTTATTTTACTAAAAATAAAACAGGCAAAAAGCCCGTCTAAAGTTTTGGCCCAAAACTAGTCTCATCTAGTCTACTTTATACTAGATAAATAGCCCAATCCCCTTCTTTCTCCTTTCCAAACCCTAGCCTCCAAATCATTCAAAAATTCCCCACCTCTTCTTCCGGCAGCGACCCAGCGTCTCCAGATTGCCTCGATCCAGCTGCCGCCATGCGCATGCAAGAGCCCACGAGCAGCCAAGATCCACATAGCCCCAACTAATCACCAAATTCCTTCTACTTCCTCTCGTACAACACCATCCTGGGAGCTGAGCTGCCTCCGTGTAGAGAGGAACAGCTCGCCCAGTACCTGCCGCGTTGCCTCCTCGCGCACCACAGCAGCTGGCCAGATGCCACCGGTTGTCGCGCTCGCGTGCGCCGGTTGACAGCAACAGGGACTGCTCTATCCTGGCAGTCTTGTTTCTAGCGCCAGCAGTAGAGCGCTGGTTTTCCTCTCGGTCGATAGCCGCCACTGCAGGTTACTGTTTTCTATTCAGTAAACTTCAGCTTGTTGTTTGGTCGGTCTCAGATTTGTTCAGTTTACTTGTCACCAACCTCTCTGTACAATTGTATGTGTAGATCGTCACCAACTGGGTGACTTTCTCGTGAATCTCCGCTCCGTCTGTCATGATCAAATTCCGACAAGAGCTCCGGCATTGGAATGTTTTACTTAGTCTCATCACCTCGCTTTAGAGTGTGTTGCCCGCTGCCACCGCCCCTCGACAAGGTTTTTTTTCCTGAAGTTGGATACTTTCTTGGAGTCGGCTATCTCCGCTATCTCGACCACAACCCAAACACCATCTCCCCGACTCCGATCTGAGCCGTGAGACCCGTCCCTAAACCATATTCTCTATATATGACATATCTGTCGCATATTAAATTGATCATACTTGCATACATCGGATCATAGGTTTGGGGTATTTAGTCGAATCACCTAAATTAAATATGGAGACCATATGCGGGCTATTTTGTCTCATATTGTCCCCATTAAAATTTGTGTAGAGAACCGATACCATATTTTGTCTTGTTAATACAACATTTAAATTGCGGGGGCCTAAACAACTTGAACCATTTAATTAATCGTCGGGGCCCCGGTTCCGCTTAAAACTGCCTAATTGCACCGCATCTGCATCATATCATAATCATGCCGGATCTTCTGCCGTAGTATTAAATATTGCATCTGGTGTTTCTTCTAGTGTTTGCTTCTTCGCGGATTAGGCCGATGAGTTGATGCGAGTATCGACAAGTTCTCCGAATATGATCCTTCGACAGTGTTTCCCAGGCGAGCATTCTCCCTCTTTCGACCTATTTTGCATTTATAGTCTTTATTTCCTCCTGATGATCTTTTGCTATCCGTGTCGCGATGCTTTAGTGTTCCGTGCCAGATATACTCCTTGCAGCCCTGATATTGCCTTGGACACCTCCTATTGCCTGTTGCTTGATAGACAGTTGGCCCTGCGCGTCGTAGTTGCTTGCTCAGGTGTTGCCTCGCGTCGTCGATGTTCCAATGTTGTTGAGAGGTTGGCAAATGTCTAATGGTGGTGCTGATCATGATTCTAATTATAGTTTATTAATTAATGTTGTTGGTAGATTAATGCAGAGGCACCGGTGGGTAATAGTCAATATTTGGTTCTTAACCGCTCACTAGTGTCCCCTAGGACCCGAGTTCTTGACACCTGTTCCGAGATCGAGCGTGCTAACCACAGGTGGGGTGTGTGGGCACCCCCATCGGCTTACTACCTGATTTCAAAGTACTGTACCAGGGGCCACAAGTAGTTTGGGGCTTTATTACTATTCTGTACTTATACCATGTTTACTGCTTTATTTAATTTGTGCGTGGAGCACCTGTACTGTTTTGGATCGCGCCACGTTTTCGCGGTATCGACAAGCCCAATCACACTTTTCGGGTTCCCAGTCGTTTACAGCCGTCGTCGCAAACCCTGGGTCCGTCTCGGAGCCGGCCGACTTCGTTGCGGGTAGCTTAGTGGGGTGGCCCCCATGTACTTGCTTTGGATCTGGGAAACGTCATGACTTAGGCCCTGCCGACATACTGATGGGTGTATGTTAATTGATCTGGCAAAAAGGGTTGAAGTGCGTGTGGATACTTTGGTGCACCCCTTCAGGGTTAAATCTTTTCGAAAAGCCGTGTCCGCGGTTATGGACGACTTGGAGCACAGTTTCTCGATCATAGACAACTATAACTAAAGTTTACTGTTATAATTTGACTTGTATGTGAGAAGACTAGTAAGTGGGATAACTGCCTTGGAAAGATTAAATAAAATTGCCAACCGTGTGAGTTTCCTCGGCTGGACTTCCTCGTTTGGTCTCGAGGGGGAATGCCAGGATGGGTATGTTGGTGTTAGTATCAGGTTGGATCCGAATAGGTCTTTCTTATCCCTATCTTATAGCCGCCAGCATTATAGAGTCTCTATAGGTTGTTTCGTGTCGCTGCGCTGCCGCTTCAGTCCACCATACCTATGTAGGAGAGCCGCCGAATTCTAGCCTCGCCATGTACTGGCCTCAGTACTGACGCTCCTCTTTTTCCTTTGCCCTTTGTCGGCACCCCTTTTGTTTTAGCAGGTTTGAGATCGCTGTCGTTAGCAGGGTTACCCTTCCGGCTTGGCCTGGGCAGGGTTATGGACGCCATTGGTTATTCTTCAGGGCTCTTAGCCCAATTTGCTTCTTGTCCGTACTCGGGCGTTGTATCGATTTCAAGGTGATTTGGATCTTTGTATTGTATATCTGTATTCTTGACTCATTGAGTCGCTGTTGTATATATATATATTTGTTCTATGGGTCCCATCGAGGACTATTGTGTAATGGTATTACTTCGTTTTCCACCCGCACGAAAGTGCCTGGTGGGCGTCCTTGAATCGTTTCTATGCGGGTTTGGTGGAAAGGGCTAAAACTTGCATAGGGCCGATTCGAGGGTGTTACACTAGCCGAGCTTTGGCAGGGCGCACTACCGGTGCTTGTAGCAACATGGAGACCTACACAACACAACCACAGAACTTTGTCCCCAACTTGCGATGAGGTTGTCAATCTCACCGTGTTTTGCGGAAAACAAAGGATTAAACGTATCGAATGGAAAGAAGTAAAAGTTTGCAGAAAGTAAACACAAAGCAGTAAACAGTTGCAGATTGTATGTAAAGAAAAAGGACCGGGATCCATAGTTCACTAGAGGTGGCTCTCCTTAGATAGATAACATGCTGGGTGAACAAATTACAGCGGGGCAATTGACAAACACCGAGAAAGCAATACATGCATATACTAATCATCTTGACTCCTTTGAGACTTGATTGGGCATTACAACATAATACATAGACCGCCATCCAACTTCATCTATGACTAATTATCCACCTTCAGGTTATCATCCGAACCCCCTCCAGTATTAAGTTGCAAGCAACATATTATTGCTTTACGAACTGCGTGTAAAGTAAACAATACAATTGTTCTATGAACAAAGGATCGTTGTTTTCTCCCTAGTAGCAACAGCACATCTAGTACCTTAGAGATTTCTGTCACTTCCCCAAATTACCAGAGGCATGAACCCACTATCGAGCATAAATACTAACTCTCGGAGTTGCTAGCATCTACTTGGCCAAGATAGCTACTAACAACGGAAAGCATGCAAGATCTCAAATAACAAAGACATGATAGAATCAATAATCAATCTGAAATAGAATCTCAATATCCATCGGATCCCCGCAAACACAACATGTATGGATTACAAATAGATGATCTTGATCATGAACGGAGCTCACAAGATCTAAACATGAAAGCACAAAGGAGGAGAAACCAGCCATCTAGCTACTACATGGATCCGTAGTCCAAGGATGAACTATCACGCATCACACCGGAGGCTTGCATGGTGATGAAGAAGGCCTCCAGGATGAATTCCCCTCTCCGGCAGGGTGCCTGGAAGAGCTTCAGATCCCCCCGATCTAGGGACAGAGACGACGGCGGCTACAGACTCTTTCGTGGATTTTTGATCGGGTGCCTAGGGTTTTCGTCCCGAGGGTAACTTATAGGCGGAAGGAGAGGCCGAGGGGGTGCTGGGGTCGGCTAGACCACCCCCTGGCGCGGGCCAAGCCTGGCCGCGCGGCCAGGTGGTGTGGCCAGCCCCTGGCCCCTCTCCGTCTTGTATTGTGGCACTTGATCCCTTCCGGAAAAATAGGCACTTTGGCTTTTGTCCCGTCCAATTCCGAGAATATTCATTGTCTGACTTTCCTAGAACCAAAAACAGTAGAAAACAGGAAGCTAGCACTGTGGCTCTTGTTAATAGGTTAGTCCAAGAAATCATAATAAAAGTACTCCAAAGTTGGAACAAAACATAAGAAAGTGGATAAAACTAAGCATGAAACATCAAAAATTATAGATACATTTGCAATGTATCAAACTCGACAAGCACCATCAAATATACCAAAAAGCCATCTTTATAATAACCCAGCTACGAAGTGACATTTGATGTCCACAAAGAAATTCTCTAGTACCAAGGAGTAACACAATCTGATGGTCTAAGGTAATGATACTTGAAATATACAAAAGCGATAGCAATCAAACTAAGTGATGTGATCGACAACCATGCTTATTATTAGGTTTGTCCATCACATCATTCTCCTAATGATGTGATCCCATTATCAAGTGACACCACATGTCCATGGTCGGGAAACCTTAACCAACACTTGACTAACGAACTAGTAGAAGAGGATCACTAGGAACATTGTGTTGTTTTTTTATTCACACATGTATTTAGTTTCCAGTACCTATAGTTATATATAGAATGGAGAATAAACACTTATCGTGAACATTGAATATAATAATAACAAATTTATTATTATCTCTTGGACATATTTTCCAATAGTCTCCCACTTGCACTAGAGTCAATAATCTAGTTTATATCTGTAAAGATCTAACACCCATGGAGTCTTGGTGCTGATCATGTTTTGCTCATGGAAGAGGTTTAGTCAATGGGTCTATGACACTCTGATCTTTGAAAATATCTATTTATCCTTCTTAGACATGTTCACGTATGATGTGAAAGCGGCACTTGATATGCTTGGTATTCTTGTGTTCATCTGGTTCCTAGGCACGGGCAATGGCATCTATGTTGTCAGAGTATAGGGTTAGTGGATGCAATGCACTAGGAACCACACCCATCTCGGAGAGGAACTCTTTCATCCAAATTGCTTCGAGCGCTGCTTCTGAAGCATACACATATTCCTCTTTAGTTGAAGATGATGCCACCACGCTTTGCTTGGAACTCCTCCAGCTACTGCTCCTCCATTCAAAATAAACACATATCTAGACTGAGACTTATAGTCATATGGATTAGTGTCCCAACTAGCATCGATGTAACCCATTATGGCAAGATCTTGGTCACCTCCATAACCGATAAAGATTTCCTTATTACTCTTTAGGCACTTAAGGATATTTGTAATTGGTGTACAATGTTCCACTCCTTGATCACATTGGTACCCGCTGGTCAAGCTAATAGCATGGCACACATATGGTCTAGTACACACCATGGCGTACATGATAGAACCTATGGATGAGGCATAGGGCATGTTGTTCATATTTTCTCTATATTCTACCGTCACCAGACTATGAGCCTTACTCAAAGTCTTTCCTTGCAACATTGGTAAGAACCCTTTCTTTTAACTATCCATTCTGAATTTCTTTAGAACTTTGTTGTGACACCCCCGGGATCAGGGTTAGACAAACCCTAGACCTTAGTTTGATATAAGCCCAACCTAGAGCTTGATAGTTTACCGTGAGAGAATTGGTAACACAACAGTAAACCTACGACACAAAAAAATATTACAACAAGCTCATACCTGAGTAGAGAACCAAAATATTACAAGTAGAGGTCACTGACCACAAACATCAAACAACATAAGGAAAATTATGCTATTAAACATAGAAAAGTTAAAACATGGCGTAAGAGGTCTAAAGCATAACAATGACGTCCCAGCCCATAGATTGTAGGTTGCCTGTAGGGAATCCTAAGCTACGTGTCAGTGTTGTTGTCATAAGAACTCATCTTTAGGTGAACACTTACTCTGCTACAAAATATCAACAAAACAAGGGTGAGTACAAGGTGTACTCCAAAAGACTTATGGATAGTGGAGCTATTTTGCATAAAGCTATCTTTGTTCGTAAAACAAGAGGGAGCAGAAGCTCGACTACTAAGATCAGTTTAAAAGGGGATAAGAGAGCGACATCTTAAACTATAATCATCATATTATTTTGATATCCACCAAATCATCATCATCACCTCTCAGCTAGGATCACCCACTCGTACCCTAAGAAAGCATTCTTAAGCACATATTGATCTGCCAAGTTTTATGATTAAGTTAGTTTTATCTATGATCTTCATGTTCATTCCCAAGTCATCCATAACCATGGACACGACTTTTCAAAAATATTTAACCTTGCAGTGTTGTACAAGTTTACCCACACAAATAACTTTCTCTTAATGCCCCTAGGAAAATGCACTTCCCTTGTGCGCCGATAGAGGGCATTTGAACAAGACCTTTAGCTTGCTTTCGCCTAAATCCATGAACCTCCAAGAAAGGGTATTCCGTCTGCCATAGTCGGCTGCAACCTCAACTTGGTCCCATTCTCTATGTCCGAGAATCTAGAGTCTAGCCCCACAGAGCCCTCCTCACTGGACACCTCATGTATGATGCACCATCCTCAACCCATCCAAAGTGCAGATGCCAACTCCAAAACCAAACTATGGACTCATGGATCCAAACTAGACAAGTTAATGAGTCGAGGGGGAATTCCACGCCTCCCGTGTGGTTGCATGCTCATCTTGGTTCTGAAGGCAAGAACTTGGGTCCTAAGAGTGGCGAATATGGGACTACCAAATCCACATCCCACCCTGGCCTCCCATACAAGCTTTAGCATGTTTAACCTTCACCACTGATCTCACCTCATCAACATCTCTCGATCTCCTGTCATACTAGATACTTCTGCATCTCTAATACAATAATTGGCTTTAGCAGCCTTAATAGCTAGGCAAGGCTAAGAAGGACTCAGATAAGCTCTAGCAGTGCACACACGCCAAACCTAGTTATGCTAGGAGTAGTGGATCAGGTGATATAGGTTTTAGAAGGGAGTAATGTAATAGATAGGATACTCTATCTATCAATAAAATAACATGGTAGAATCATATGCATCATGGAAAGAATTGAAATACTTTGAAATCATGGGATTGTATAATGGTGGGGCTATGATTTCCTTCTCCTATTGATAACCAATAAACAGATCTTCAGAAGCCTTGTACTCGACGTTATCACAGTTGGTCAAGTATTGATCTTAGATCTTTGATAGTGTTGATTTGTGGCTTCGATCTCGAACTCGTTCTCAAATTCTATAGGTGACATAGATATGATTACTCGGATGCTTATAAAGTGCTACCCTATACTTGGTAAAAGGCCTCCGACCCATGAAGATTTCAGATGATGACCCAAGGAAGAAACCGACGAAGACTTTGATTGTATTAGGAAAGAGACTATGAACCGACATTGTGTTGGTATTGTAATTATGCGTGTATGAAACCTATCGCATACAGCTTTGAGACCCGGCCTATTATATATCAGACAGGAGAAGCCCAAGAGAGGGTATATAAAATCTCATAGGAAACTTGTAATAGTGCAATTCTTCAATATTCAGGCGACTTTGAATTTATTGTTTTCCTGACATCCAACAAAATCCCCAGTGTTCTCTTTTCCATGAAACCCTAAGTACTTCACCATGGACATTCCGGAGGTTACCCCTCGAGAACCACGGATTCGGTGGACCGCTCTGCACCAAGCATCAACTTGACAAAAGTTCCACGCTCGCCCACCCCTGTATTGGTACCCACTGATTTCAACGGTGGATCCGATCTAATCGTCGGAAGCTTCCACTTCCAAGTAGAAGACCCACAAGAATCGCACCCTTCAGCCCTGATCACATTAGAACCGTCGGTGGAAAAGCCTATGCCTACGGCGGTACCAGCATCTTCTGTCAGGTCATCCATGAACGCCATAATACAGATCGAAGCAGGCGAAAAAAGCGAGCAAATTGAGATGGATCTAGGGGACCTTGATGGTCTTTACGACAATCTCTCCTTTGCATCAGATTCATAGCTAACCCCACCATGCGAAGCAAGCCCGGCAAATTCAGAACCCGAAGAAAGCAGTGAAAACATCGACTTTGGAATTAGGATGGCAGAAATCTACCCGGAACAAAAACTAATGGACTTCCCTAGTTCAGCCGACAGTGTCTCCCTCCATTCAGATGTCGACGTCACCAGTCCATGTATCACTCAACACCAAGTATGTGTGATCATTGGAGACGCCTCGACCCATCAATACTCCAACGGTAACGCAATTTTTAACCCCGATGATATTCTTTCAAGCCATAATGCAGGAGATCACGGTAATGAAGGAAGCCAAGGAAACAGGGGAGACCCAATAGTTAACCGCGTAAATCGAGGAGATGAAGAACCACGCGGAGGTGAGAGGCAAACTCTTCGGCTACCAACAGTGGCATGGAAAAAAGCAAGGGAAGCAATCTCGGGAGCAATTCCGATGACAACGGATGCTTCACACGAGGATCTATTAGCATACCAATACCTGCTTCATCGCAAGAAGAGAGACCTACTCAGGATGTAGAGACAACTCGATGAAAGGAAAAGAGTAGCCGACGAATCTAGCCTACGACGAGCGCAGTTAAGCTCCACTCAAGGATCAAGGAGCATAATAGGAGGAGCACCGCCAAGGAGAGGAACATCTCGATTGGATAATATCCCTGAAGTAGAGAGATGCAGACTCATCTGAGATCTTGATCTATCATTCATGTCGATCGATCAAGCAGGAAACATCAAGGAAAAAACGGCTCCGGCAGCTATCATGGCCACACAAACATATCTGATGACAACTCAGCCCGCACCCGATGATCCTCGTGCGGCCCTCCACTGCTCCACCCTGATGAATCTCGGCATGGTAGGAGCATCTCTTGCGCAAATAAAGCAAGGAACCACGCGACAGCTTGATAGATCCCCACGCTATCGCAACAGCCCTCGGTAGGTGGGACACCCGACGATCTCGATCGCCACAACGGGTCCACTTTTCAGAGTCAGAGCCGCGATACGATGCAAGAAACAACATCACTGAGTGAAGGATCGACCGGTCCAGAGAAGAGCGTAGCACCCCGAAGATATCATGATAGCGAAAGCGAGGAAGAACAAGAACTATGCGGAGCCAGTTGCTTTACCCAACGGGTTCGCAAGACTCTGGTACCAAGAGACTTTAAATTACCTCAAGATCATCAAAAGTACGATCGTCTGCAAGAACCCAAAGCTTGGCGGACAGATTATCTGGCAACCGTCAGGCTGCAAGGTGGATCCAAAGCTACATCAATGCAAAGCTTGCAGATGCACCTAACCGGTGCGGCACGCTCCTGGCTAAAACAACTACCCAAAGATTCTATCAGCAGTTGGAACGATCTTGAGGACAAGTTTATCAGGAATTTCTAGTCCACATATAAGTGACCCGCATCTTTGGAGCAATTGCTGGCCTGCAAGCAAAAGCCAGGAGAGTCAATACGGGCCTTCGTCCAACAGTGGAACATCATAAAAATTCGGCTAAAGCCATATCCGATGAGATTGGGCTGACGGAAAGGACGCCGTACACAACAAAAGATCATGTTCACGCAAAGAAGATAGGGATAGGCGCAATAATGATCGAAGACAATAAACCAACGATGGGTACAATACACCAAGTTACGTTGTAGCCAGTTTCTCTGGAGGGGACAACCAACGAAGCAATGATTACAACAGCGGTTACCATAGTAACATGGACAACATCGGTGGAGGCCAGTCGCAGCAACGATACCAGCCGACGAATTGAGACCCACATATGTCAGTAGGACAAATGTTGGAAGGACCCTACAATATGCACTACTACGTCGACTCGACGGGAGAAGGCGATCAAATCACCTCCTAAAGGACTGCCAAACATTCTTGAAAATGCAAGAGCTATGCAACGCGAGGCAACCAAAACAGCAAACCGAGGTTACGCTGCCGCGCCTGGCGCTTTGGCTATCAGCGCGCCACCGCCACCACAGGGGCACCCGCCAGTAGGACAGCCGCAAAACACAACACATCAAGACGACGAGTATCTCAGGTCAAAAGGAGCAATGTCAATGATCCAGAAAGGACCACCCTCCAACAAAACATAGAAGTTGATCACTAGACAAGTAAACATGGCAGTAACAAAGCCACCCCCTACACCAGACTATCTGCATTGGTCAGAACATGAAATTACTTTTAGCTGGGATGATCATCCACTACGGGTCCCTCGACCAGGCCAGTCAGCGCTAATAGTCGAAGCACAAATTGGCGGGTTCGACATGAGCAAAGTTTTCTTGGATGCAGGAAGCAGCATCAACCTGATTTACGCCAAAACTCTACGGGCTATGAATTGGTCCATGACAAATCTAGTATCTACAGACACAACTTTCCACGGGATAGTTTCAGGAAAAGCTGAAATTCCATTGGGCAAAGTCCACATCGACGTAGTCTTCGGATCAAAGAATAACTTCTGACATGAAAATGTAGAGTTCGAAGTCATGGACTGGCCATCTCAGTACCACGCGATCCTGGGATGACCAAATTTTGCTAGGTTCATGGAAGTGCCTCACTACGCATACCTGGTGCTAAAAATGCCAGCCCCCAACAGGGTCATAATAGTAAAAGGAAGCTTCAGTCGCTCGGAGAGCTGCGATCGGGAATACAACAAAATATCGGAATCTTTTAGGATGGAGACAGAACTTGGACAGCTGAAAATAGCGTATGAGGAGTCATTACATGAAGGGCACACCCATAAGAAGCAAACATCGGAAGAGCAAGCGCACAATGATCCCGCAAAAGCAACAAATGCGGCCTCCACTATAGGTCCCGCATAGGAAGACCCACTCGTTGAAAAGACGAGAACACCCCACATACCAACAAAGAGCATGATGAAGAACCTCAAGAATAGAAGCCAAAGTTCCCCAAGAAAAAAAACTTCACTTTGATGCACTTTATATTTAATAAAGGCCAATGGCTAGGCGATCACACCCTCGCAATGTATCCATTTATGTTTATCAATGAATGAAGAAAGTACTTCTCAGCATACAAATTTCTATGGCACATGAAGAGAGACATCGGTTCGTCGGATCCTCAACAAAAATACAATACTCAATCAAAATCTCGTATGAAACATACAACCTTTTTGACAAGTATAAAGTGGCTCTATACAATATTTCTTCTACAAAGTACAAAGGCTGCACAAGCAAGCTATCAGATAGGAAAATTAACAAAAAATTCTTGCTCTTCCTCCAAGCAACTTCAAACAATACTAATGGCAGGACTACGAGTAGTGGCGTAATGAGGCGCTATATCAACAAGGCTACCACTGGAAGGGGGAGGTAGCCAAAAAGATACATCATCCAAGTCTAGCGTCGGATGATGCACATGTATCCAAGAAAGCGCGAGCTTAACGAAATGATGAATCATTTCACCTTGTTGAAACTTCGCAAGTAAATCCGCCAAGGTCTGAGGCTGAGGATCCCAAGGAAACATGGCATTATAGACAAGGGCAAGTGATTTGCGGCAGCACTCGACAAACTGCTCCAACTCTGATAGGCGGTCCTGAAGCAACGCCACAGCATAAGTACGGCGATGATCGGTCCAAAAATCTGACTCAGAAGTTCAGGAGGCAGACACAAGAGCTTGCATTCAGTTGCGCAAACGTTGGGTTTCCTCCCTCTCGCACAATTTAATGCCTACAAATCAAGGGGGAAATGTTGACTTCCCGAAAGCCAGAAGTAACAACAGAGAGAAGAGGGAAAAAACTTACATAATAGCTTCTCAGTTTCCCTAGAAATTTCTTCCAAGAAAAAAGCTTCGCGATTAAGGGCCTGGCGTGTCTTCGATTGGGCAACATCCACCATTAACTGGATGACCCGAAGTTTTCCTTCAAAAAATTTCACCTGTTCAATATTTTCAGCGTACAACAGCGGGTCCACCGTACGCACGATGGCGGTACTGGTTGCACCTACTACAGATGAGGACGGAACAACATCCGATAGTTGCGCGGATCCAGAAGGAGCTGAAGATTCATTCAAAATCTGGCAAGACAAGAAAGATATGAAACGTTCAGCATACAAAAGCAAGCTCATACGCATATATTCAAAAAGTTGATTTCTTGTAAAAAAGAAGCAAGAGGAAGCTGGATAAGTTAAAGGTCCATTACAATAACAGCAAGGGAGACACGATAAAAATTACAAAACAAAGCCTATGAAGCCGTCTCCTTCAAAGACAGAGTAGCACTAGCAGAAGGGACACTAGATACAGGAATGGTAGGAGCAGTCGAAGAGGGGTCGACCGTCAAAGAAGGGACATCTAGCTTCTCCGAGCCTGAGACTAGGCCCAAAAGCAGTCGAGAGTACTTTCTAGACCTCTTAATATGAGGCTTCAAGTTGATTTCCTAGCCATTGGAGTTGACTGGGACAAAGGAGCTAACCTTCTTCCAGTCAACCTTCTCGCCGTGCACCATCGCCAGTGGCATTGAAGTTTCGGCAGCACTCTTAACTACGTCAGGCTATAACCAACAAGGGGGCTAGGATCGGCACCGAAGATAGTGACAAGATCATTCAATTTGTTCGGCACCTCCTTGGTTGGAAACACTTCGGTGTGGAGGCTTTTGATGGCACGGCAGGAGCGGACAAGAAGGTTGCGCCCACGAACGTTGTTGGCCTCCAAGGTGCTAACGACATCCGACAAAGGATCAACCTTCTTGTCTTCGTGCAGCGTCAAGTCCTGGCCAGTCAACTCTGAAAATAAAAGAAGAGGAAAAGGGTTAAGGATCAAAGGAAAGAAATGAAATAAAGCCATACAAGACAAAAAAACTTACGAGTCAAAGAAGCATTAAGGGCCTCTAGGCGCTGCCGAAGATTTTCATCTCGAATAGCGGCTTGCTTGGCCACTTCTTCGGCATCAATTCTCGCCTTCAATTGGGCCTCCTCCAAAGCCTCCTCAGCAACCCACAGTTTGGCCTCCAAAACATCGGCATGCTTCATCGCCTCGTCCCGAATAATTCCGGATTCCTTGAAAGTAGCTACACAAAGAAATCATGAAAAATGGAGAAGAGAAACACACAAAGAATTCTCGAGGGTGAACATGACATACCCTTTAGTTCTTTGGCTTCATCGCGAATTTTTATAAAACGAGAGGCCATGTTGACCATCTCGCGCATCAAAGGCTGAAGAAAAACATCACAACAAGGGATATCAAGAAAAATGGAAAGAATCCATGGGCAAAAAAATTCTGGAGTATAGAGTGACCTACATCCTTCATATCCACATCAACAGGATTTGCGGATATAGCCACACCTTTGTTGGGTCCGCAGCATAGAAAACAAAAATTTTCCTACGGTGTGAACTACACGCCAAGATCTATCTACTAGGTACAAAGCAACGGGTGGACATACATCCAACGAGAACTTACCCTCGAAGACAACGAGTTTTGTTAACGAGTAGGAACTCGTGGTTGATGTAGTAGTACACTTGCCGATCTAAAGATCACGAGGAAGTCCGAGCGCCGCAACTCAGCAGCGCATCTGCACTCACACACACATTCAAGCCACCGGACAACCTCCACCCCCTCTCTCCAGCGATCCAGGGGAAGCAGCAACTCCTTCCAGACGAAATGCCACCGGAACATGTATCTCGCTAATCCGAGACCATGGGGGGAATAATTCTAGAGGGGGAGAGAGATCCTTCACAAGGAGATGTGTGGATGAAGGAGGGAATGGGCGGCCTTTTATAGGCAGAGGGGGGGGGGGGTGCCCCCTCTCTCCATGGCCGGCGCATGGGGGTGGGGGTGACTCCTCACCTCCCCCATTCATGTGGTGGTAACCCCTCCACATTAAAATGCCTCTTCACATTCCCTTTTAAAGTGTCCACTTTAAATGCATTAAATTTCTCCAAATTTAATGCTCTCTCATTTAATAAAACTCTTTTTATTAAATTTATTCAGAATTTTGTTAATTACTTTAATTAACAAACATTCACATATAGCCCCTAGCAATATTTCAATATCACATGCAGAACCACTTTCTGCAATTTCACCCGAAACAATTTCCGGTTTCTATTGAAACAATTCCTGCGCTATGCAATTCTTTCGTCTGAAACATATGTGCTCCAAAATGGTGTCCGGTAACTCTTAAGTGTGCCACCCTACGGTTCGAGAATAGTGCAGACATGATCGAGACCCTTCTCCGATCAATAATCAGTAGCGGGACCTGGAGATCCGTACTGACTCCTACACATTCAACGATGACTTCTCTGATCGTGAGAACCTTTAACGCTTGTAACTAAATCCCTTTGTCTCTCGATATATTACATGTCCGAGATTCGATCATCGGTATCTCCATACCTAGTTTGATCTTGTTACCGACATGCACTCTTTTCTCGTTCCCGTGATATAACATTCTAGTGATCACATCACTTGCTTGCAAGCTATCTTAATGTGATATCACCGAGAGGGCCCAGAGTATATCTATCCGTCATATGGATTGACAAATTCCACTCTTGATCCATGAGCCTCAACATAACACCTTCGTAGTAGTGAACCCATCTTTATAGTCACCCTGTTACGGTGTGACGTTTGATGTTATCAAGATACTCTTCCGGTGTTAGCAATTAACATGATCTCATGGTCTAAGGATAAAGATTACTTCGTATGATGTTATAGCAATATAAACATAATGACTTGATCGTAATGCTATACTTCGGATGAATGTTCATCACATCATTCCACCAATGGTGTGACCTTGTTATTAACAACATCCAATGTCCATGATCAGGAAACCTTGATCATCTTGTTAATCAACAAGCTAGTCTATAAGAGAGGCATAACTAGGAACCCTTTTTGTTTATTAAATACACATGTATTGATGTTTCCGATCAATACAATTCTAGCATGTAAAATAAACATCTATCATATATAAGGAATATATAATAACAACTTTATTATTGCCTCTCAGGGCATATTTCCTTCAGTCTCCCACTTGCACTAGAGACAATCTAGTTCACATAGTGATAAATATAACACCCATGGAGTTCTGGTGTTGATCATGTTTTGCCCTAGGGAGAACTTTAGTCAACGGATCTGCTACATTTAGGTCCGTGTGTACTTTACAAATCTTTATATCTCCATCCTTGACATGCTCGCGAATGGAGTGAAACCGGCGCTTAATATGCTTGGAATTCTTGTGAGACCTCGGTTCCTTTGCGTTGGCTATGGCTCCATTATTGTCACAATAGATCACCATTGGGTCCAACGCACTAGGAACCACACCTAGTTCCGTAATGAACTCTTTCATCCAAACCGCCTCCTGTGCCGCTTCTAAAGCAGCAACATATTCCGCCTCCGTCGTTGATCCAGCCACCACAGGTTGTTTGGAACTCCTCCAACTAACTGCTGCTCCGTTCAAGAGAAATACGTATCCGGATTGAGACTTAGAGTCATCCGGATCGGTGTCAAAGCTAGCATCGACATAACACTTAGCGACTAGCTCTTCTTCACCTCCGTATATAAGAAACATATCCTTAGTTCTTCTCAAGTACTTGAGGATGTTCTTTACCGCTATCCAGTGTTCCGAACCTGGATCATATTGGTACCTACTAGTCAAACTAATAGCATGTGCCACATCCGGTCTTGTACATATCATGGCATACATAATAGAGCCTATGGCCGAGGCATAGGGGATCTTATCCATCATCTCTCTTTCTTCCGCTGTAGTCGGACTTTGAGTCTTACTCAATGTCTTGCCTTGCAACATAGGTAAGAACCCCTTCTTACTTTCGTCCATATTAAACTTCTTTAATATCTTATCAAGGTATGTACTCTGCGATAGCCCAATTAGGCGCCCTGATCTATCTCTATAGATTTTAATGCCTAATATATATGATGCTTCACCAAGGTCTTTCATCGAAAATTTGCTGTTTAGATAACTTTTAACACTGTTTAAAAGATCTATATCATTTCCAATCAATAATATGTCATCCACATATAATATATCAGAAATGCCACATTGCTCCCACTCACTTTCTTGTAAATACAAGCCTCTCCATAAGTTTGGACAAATCCAAACTCTTTGATCACCTCATCAAAGGGGAGATTCCAACTCCGGGATGCTTGCTTCAGTCCATAGATGGATCGCTAAAGTTTGCACACCTTATCAGCATCCTTAGGATCGACAAAACCCTTTGGTTGTATCATAAACAACTCTTCTTCAATATTACCATTGAGGAACGCAGTTTTGACATCCATCTTCCATATTTCATAATCGAAATATGCAGCAATTGCTAACATAATCCTAACCGACTTAAGCATCGCTACGGGAGAGAATGTCTCATCGTAGTCAACTCCTTGAATTTGTCGAAACCCCTTTGCGACAAGTAGAGCCTTATAGATGGTTACATTACCATCAACATCAGTTTTTCTTTTGAAAATCCATTTATTCTCAACGGCCTTTCGATCGTGAGGTAAGTCCACCAAGGTCCAAACCTAGTTTTTGTACATGGATTCCATCTCGGATTGGCTTCTAGCCATTTGTTGGAATCCGGGCTCATCATCGCTTCTTCATACGTCGCAGGGTCATCCATTTCATCAACCATGAAATTCACAACAGGATTGTCGTACAGTTCAGGAGCTGCACGTGTCCTGCTTGACCTGCGAGGTTCGATAGTGTCCTCTTTTGGAGTTTCATGATCATTATCATTAGCTCTCTCTTCATCAGGTGAAGTCAACTCCGAAACAACTTATGGTACTGCGCCACTTGCCATTCCATGAAGAGAAGGTTCAATAACCTCTTCGAGTTCTACCTTCCGACTACTCACACCTTTCGCGAGAAACTCCTTCTCAAGAAAGAATCCATTCTTGGCAACAAAAACCTTGCCCTCGGATCTGTGATAGAAGGTATACCCAATTGTGTCCTTAGGGTATCCTATGAAGACGCATTTTTCCGCTTTGGGTTCGAGTTTATCCGGTTGAAGTTTCTTCACATAAACATCGCATCCCCAAACTTTAAGAAATGATAGCTTAGGTTTGTTTCCAAACCATAATTCATATGGTGTCGTTTCAACGGATTTAGATGGTGCCCGATTTAAAGTGAATGCAGCTGTTTCCAGTGCATAACCCCAAAATGACAGTGGCAAGTCAGTCAGAGACATCATAGATCGAACCATATCCAATAAGGTACGATTACGACGCTCCGACACACCATTACGTTGTGGTGTTCCGGCAGGCTCGAGTTGTGAAACTATTCCACACTCTCTCATGTGTGTGCTAAACTCGTAACTTAGATACTCTCCTCCACGGTCAGACCATAGAAATATGATCTTTCTATTACGATGATTTTCCACTTCATTCTGAAATTCCTTGAACTTTTCAAAAGTTTCAGACTTGTGTTTCATCAAATAGATATACCCATATCTACTCAAATCATCTGTGAAAGTAACAAAATAACGATATCCACCTCGCGCCGACACACTCATTGGTCCACACACATCAGTATGTATGATTTCCAATAGATCTGTCGCCCGTTCCATTGAACCGGAAAACGACATTCTATTCATCTTGCCCATAAGGCATGGCTCACATGTATTAAATGATTCAAAATCAAGTGATTCCAAAAGTCCAACAGAATGGAGTTTCTTCATGCGTTTAACGCCAATATGACCTAGACGGCAGTGCCACATATATATAGACATATCATCATCAAGTTTAATCTTTTTAGCATTAACATTATGAATGTGTGTAATATTACTATCGAGATCCAACAGAAATAAACCATTCAACATAGGTGCATGACCATAAAAGATATCATTCTTATAAATCGAACAACCATTGTTTTCAGATTTAAAGGAATGACCACTTTGCATCAAACACGATCCAGATACAATGTTCATGCTCAGTGCAGGCACTAAATAACAATTATTTAGGTTTATAACTAATCCCAATGTCAAATGGAGAGGTAGCGTCCCGACGGCGATCACATCAACTTTTGATCCATTGCCGACCCGCATTCTGACCTCATCCCTTGCTAGTTGTCGCTTGTTCCGTAGCCCCTGAACCGAGTTACATATATTAGCAACCGATCCCGTATCAAATACCCAGGTGCTACTGCGAGAACTAGTCAAGTACACATCAATAACATGTATATCACATATACCTTTGTTTGCCTTGCCGGACTTCTTCTCCGACAAATACTTGGGGCAGTTGCGCTTCCAATGGCCAGTCCCCTTACAATAGTAGCACTCGGTGTCAGACTTAGGGCCAGCTCGAGGTTTCTTTTCAGGCGTGGCAACAGACTTGCCACCCTTCTTTCCCTTGTGCTTGCCTTTCTTGTCTTTCTTGAAACCGGTGGTCCTATTGATCATCAACACTTGCTGTTCTTTCCTAATCTCCACTTCTGCAGTCTTAAGCATTGACAGAAGCTCGGGAAGAGACTTCTTCATGCCCTGCATATTATAGTTCATCACGAAGCTCTTGTAGCTAGGTGGCAGAGATTGGAGAACACGATTTATGCCTAAGTCAATGGGAATCGTTATTCCCAAGGACAGAAGCTTATCGGCGTACCCAGACATTTTGAGTACGTGCTCACTAACGGAGCTGTTTTCCTCCATCATGCAGCTAAAGAACTTTTCTGTAGCATTATAACTCTCTACGGCAGCATGGGTATCAAAAATCATTTTCAATTCTCCTATGGTATCAAAAGCATTGCCATTTTCGAAACGCTTTCGAAGTTTTGGCTCTAGCCCATACAGTATGACGCAATGAACTAAGTTGTGGTCCTCCTGACGAGTCACATAGACATTCTTTTCCTCGTCAGGGGCATCAGGAGCTGGTGGGGGGCCTAGCGGCGCATCTAGCACATATTGCTTTTGTGCAGCAGTGAGGAGAATCCTCAAATTCATAGCCCAGTTGGTGAAGTTGCTACCATTCGCAGCAAGTTTCTCTTTCTCCATGAACACATTGAAATTAAAAGCAGGTGGTTCCATCTACAATAAAATTTGTAAAGTTTATTTAGACTAAGTTTATGGTAGATTGAGTTCAACTAATCCAAATTACTAATGAACTCCCACTCAAAAACGACATCCCTCCTGTCTTTTTGGTGATTACATGAACCAAATCCACTACACCAAGTCCGATCATCACGTGAGTTGATGTAGCTTCAAAGGCGAGCATCTATATGGGCATCATATCAACTATATGACTCATGCTTAACCTTTCGGTCCGTGTTCCGAGGCCATGTCTGTACATGCTAGGCTCGCCAAGTAAGAACCTTAGTATTCGCGAGTGTAAAACTGTCTTACACCCGTTCCTATGAAAGCGGAGATTTGAGTACACCCGATCATCATGTGATGTCTCGAAACATGATCCAAAGAACGGTGCATACTTAAGGAAGAACACATTTTTATCTTGATATCTAAATGAGGGATCATCTTATAATGCTACCAAAAGCGCCAAACTAGCAGTATAAGATGCTAACATCTAATGTGTAAAGTGAGATGATATGGTCCATGCATTTGAGCTCTATCACTTGCATCGTGGTATGATCTCTATCATTCCTTTGTGTGTAAGGCCAAGGTCTATGGAACTTACATGTTGAGTGTGTTGTAAGAGTATCTATCATACATCTACTTACAACAATGCCATATCAATACACTAGCCCAACAACGATCTAAACTAGACGCCTCTAATTTATCAATTGCAAGTTTTACGTGGCTTAGGGCTTTGGGAGATAGAACCGTTCTCACCTACGAACATGAACCACAACGAGGATAACTAAGTTATTAGCAACTCGTTGTAAATCAGATATTGACTATAGTAGGAGAGACAGACACCCGCCAGCCACTTATGCAAAACAAGTTGCATGTCAGTCGTGGAACCGGTCTCATGTACGATGACATGTAAGGTTGGTCCGGGCCGCTTCATCCCACTATGCCACCAATATCCAAAATACACAGAAGATGCAATAACATGATCATCATCGCCCACATATAAACATATGTGTACTACCCGTGCAAAGCACCTACGCATAGATCAGGCTCTGATACCACTGTTGGGTCCGCAGGATAGAAAACAAAATTTTTCCTACGGTGTGAACTACACGCCAAGATCTATCTACTAGGTACAAAGCAACGGGTGGACATACATCCAACGAGAACTTACCCTCGAAGACAACGAGTTTTGTTAACGAGTAGGAACTCGTGGTTGATGTAGTCGTACACTTGCCGATCTAAAGATCGCGAGGAAGTCCGAGCGCCACAACTCAGCAGCGTATCTGCACTCGCACACACGTTCAAGCCACCGGACAACCTCCACCCCCTCTCTCCTGCGATCTAGGGGAAGCAGCAACTCCTTCCAGACGAAATGCCACCGGGAACATGTATCTCGCTAATCCGAGACCATGGGGGAATAATTCTAGAGGGGGAGAGAGATCCTTCACAAGGAGGTGTGTGGATGAAGGAGGGAATGGGTGGCCTTTTATAGGAGGAGGGGGGGTGCCCCCTCTCTCCATGGCCGGCGCATGGGGGGGTGACTCCTCACCTCCCCCATTCATGTGGTGGTAACCCCTCCACATTAAAATGCCTCTTCACATTCCCTTTTAAAGTCTCCACTTTAAATGCATTAAATTTCTCCAAATTTAATGCTCTCTCATTTAATAAAACTCTTTTTATTAAATTTATTCAGAATTTTGTTAATTACTTTAATTAACAAACATTCACATATAGCCCCTAGCAATATTTCAATATCACATGCAGAACCACTTTCTGCAATTTCACCCGAAACAATTTCCGGTTTCTATTGAAACAATTCCTGTGCTTTGCAATTCTTTCGTCTGAAACATATGTGCTCCAAAATGGTGTCCGGTAACTCTTAAGTGTGCCACCCTACGGTTCGAGAATAGTGCAGACATGATCAAGACCCTTCTCCGATCAATAATCAGTAGCGGGACCTGGAGATCCGTACTGACTCCTACACATTCAACGATGACTTCTCTGATAGTGAGAACCTTTAACGCTTGTAACTAAATCCCTTTGTCTCTCGATATATTACATGTCCGAGATTCGATCATCGGTATCTCCATACCTAGTTTGATCTTGTTACCGACATGCACTCTTTTCTCGTTCCCGTGATATAACATTCTAGTGATCACATCACTTGCTTGCAAGCTATCTTAATGTGATATCACCGAGAGGGCCCAGAGTATATCTATCCGTCATATGGATTGACAAATTCCACTCTTGATCCATGAGCCTCAACATAACACCTTCGTAGTAGTGAACCCATCTTTATAGTCACCCTGTTACGGTGTGACGTTTGATGTTATCAAGATACTCTTCCGGTGTTAGCAATTAACATGATCTCATGGTCTAAGGATAAAGATTACTTCGTATGATGTTATAGCAATATAAACATAATGACTTGATCGTAATGCTATACTTCGGATGAATGTTCATCACATCATTCCACCAATGGTGTGACCTTGTTATTAACAACATCCAATGTCCATGATCAGGAAACCTTGATCATCTTGTTAATCAACAAGCTAGTCTATAAGACAGGCATAACTAGGAACCCTTTTTGTTTATTAAATACACATGTATTGATGTTTCCGATCAATACAATTCTAGCATGTAAAATAAACATCTATCATATATAAGGAATATATAATAACAACTTTATTATTGCCTCTCAGGGCATATTTCCTTCAACCGTTACCAGCCGTTTTCTTCCTTTTTTGCGATGGCGGCCTTGACGAAGTGGCAACATCTTTCTGGATAATCTTCTGCACAGAAGACGCGACCTTTTCCTTTGGCTCCATCGACGGTGGAGGAGTTTTCTTTAGAGAACAGGCAATAGATCTACGAAGAGGAGACGTGGGAGGGTCTTCATCATTGTCACTGCAAAAAAGAAAAGAACCAAACAATTGGGAAAAAGCATCAGCAACAGAACTACCCGATAAAGCAGTAAAGAAGCAGCAAGACACTTACGAGGATATATCCTACGCAAAGCGGAACAAGTTCATCTGGGCGGGAGCAGTCGAGACTAGAGCAGCATAGAAAGGTTTAGAAGCAGTTGAGTCATTCGAGTTTTCGACCCTTTCTACAGAATAGGGGCGCTTCCTCTTATCACCAGCACGCTCCATGCAAAAATCTCCAGAGTGGGCCGACGAAAGAGATTGCGTCTTCGATGAAGAATCCGAAGCATAAAAATCCATTTCCTCATCCATGGAAGTCCCAGTTACAGGAAGGTCATCGGATGCGGAAGGATGGACAGGGGGCTCACAGCTTCCAAGGAGAGGAGGAAGTGAGCTCAAGTGATCAAAGTCCTACACAAGCAGAAGACATGGAAAAGCACTAGTCAATTGATAGAATTCATCCACAAATACAAGGAAGGAAAGATGAATGCAAAGGAAATTTACCTCAGGGAGCCAGTTTTTCTTGCCATAGGGCTCCACAACATAGTTGGATGGAACCGAGCTTTTCTTGGTAAGAGTAGTGAAGTTTCAAACCCTCTTTTGATATACCTTGAGGGTAAGGTCTTCCAAAGAAATCCTCATCGGGTCCTTCTTCCCGGTATACGCCCACATACCGGAAAGCCGGGCCTGGAGTGGTTAGACGCGTATCCGCAAAAAATATGCCAGAATATGGAGACCCGACAATTCCTTGCCAACTTCATGTTGCAACTTTGAAATACGATCAATATAGGGCTGGATTTCCGCCATTTCTTCGGCAGAAGGACGTTGGTCCCAGGAGTCGAGTTTGCGGCAAGATTTCTTAGGATCAAAGGGAGCTAAACTGAAAGACTGGCCCTCAAGTGGTTGATCCTTGATATAAAACCACTTGGACTTCTAGCATTGAACAGAATCGATCTTAAAATCAAAATAATCTACGTCGGAGCGGAGAGAGAAAATGGCGCCACCAATGTCATGGACAATGGTGTCAGTGGCATTACAGTGAACATAGAAGAAATGCTTCCACAAGCCCCAGTGGGGATGAATCCCGAGAAAGCACTCACAGAGAGTGACAAAACAAGCGACATGGAGGATAGAGTTAGGCATGAGCTGATATAGCTGCACGCCATAGACAAACAGAAGACCACGAAGAAATTTGTGGACAGGAAGAGAAAGGCCACGGAGAAGAAAAGAGAGAAACACTACCCTCCACCAGGCTCGGGGATGGGAACAACTTCGTGTCTAGGGAGCTTGAAGGTACCCTCCGCCAGATGGCCAGAGTTCCGCGCCTCACGGAGATCCCACACCATGCACTTCGTAGGAGCCCATTCGACGGCCCTCTTCCTGGTGGCCTTCGCGGCCGCAGTGGAAGTCCCAACCTTACTTTTGCCCATGGTGGCGAAAGAGGAACAATGAGCACAGAGAAGGAGTTCGCAAGGGAGCAAGAGCGCAAGGAAGAAGATGGGGCAAAGGTAGATGAGGTAAAACAGTAAAATAAATATCCTTCCCCTTATAAAGAGCAAGGGGATGAAGTTCGGACCGTTCGATGCAAAATTGAACCGACAGAAAATCGCAGGGTGGTGACACGTGTTACAAGGATTCCATAAAAGGAAAAATCTAAAGAAGTTATGGCCACAGTAAAAATGGGAGAACAACGCGTGATGCCTCGATTTTTGCGCCAAGAGGGAACGTGCAGTTAAAAAACTCCGCTGAATACGCTATCACGCGTCATCATTGTTGCCGCATGGCCCCACGTTCGAAACATCCCGTCAGGATATGTCTTCTGAAAATCAACAGCATAAAAATACGTCATTACTGACGTCACAGCGGAGACATTGCAGAAATTGCGGCTCGCTATAAGAGATATGACCCGAAGAAATTACAACTGGAATTGAAGCAAATTCCTTCAGGAGAAGATTTGAGAGTACAATCGAATATATAATATTATGATTGTAGCCTCGGGGGCTACTCCTATCAGGGGCACTGATCGTGCACCCGATAAAACCTACATAAACACTATCGACAGTAATCCAAGATTTCGAGCCTATGTTTTGATACATATATCTAAACATAGCCTCAGGGGCTACTCCTATCAGGAGCGCTGGCGCGCACTTGATAAAGAAAGACAAGTGAAAAATTATTCAAAAAATACTCCTATCGGGAGCAGTTACAGAAAAACAAAAAGCTCTTTTGTTGCCGAAATATATAAAAATCTCGGATCGCACTCGACGCGACAAAAATCCGAATGCCATGTTCAGAAACATGAAGGTAAGACCCCATGATTCGTCCTGTGTGGCCTGGTAACCGCACAAGAATGCGCTCTGCCAGTAAAATATCCGTATCGATGATACGATGAAAAATTCGGACGGACGCATTGGGTACCCGATAAAATAAAAATGGGATTCAGTATTCGATAAGACTTCAGTGGCTCGAACTGAATTACGTCAGTAGTAAATTCTGAGTTCAGGCCTGGGGACTTGAATTTGATGTAGGACAACCTTGTTTTTGCCTAGGAGCAATTAACTAATTCCTGAGCCGTCGGAAGCATCAGAATCGTTGTACCAAATCCCTACAAAAATAAAGAAATAAACAGAAAGGAAAAGAAGGAAAAGGAAACTTTGAGACTCAACATGAAACGGCGGTTCTAGTAGAGTCTCGGGGGCTACTGACATAGGTATGATTACTCGGATACTTATAAAGTGCTACCCTATATTGGGCAAAAGGCATCCGGCCCATGAAGATTTCAGATGATGACCCAAGGAAGCAACCAGCAAAGACTTTGATTGTATTAGAAAAGAGACTATGAACCGAGATTGTGTTGGTATTGTAATTACGCGTGTATGAAATCTATCCGCATACAGCTTTGAGATCCGGCCTATTATATATTGGATAGGAGAAGCCTAAGCGAGGGTACAGAAAATCTCCTAGGCAACTTGTAATAGTGCAATTCTTCAATATTCAGGCGACTTTGACTTCATTGTTTTCCTGACATCCAACAAAATCCCCAGTGTTCTCTTTTCCTCGAAACCCTAAGTCCTTCACCATGGACATTGCCGAGATTACCCCACGTCAACAGGGAAGAAGCAAAACACCAGAAAGAGAGGGAAATAATCAACACATGGCATCGATGGAATGCTCAAGGAAGGTTGATAATATTACAAGTTAAATAGTACTAGAATGAAACCCTAATACATGTTTGGTAAATTTAATAGGTTCTCAGGGGTCTAAACCCTAATACTAGGAAAATCCCCGGAAACACCTATTGGGGTTCATTTTGTTCTTCTCATAAACTTGTTAGTTTAATTTTCTTAACAATGCATGAAATTTATGCTAAAGGTTGGATCTTATTTTTCTGAACATTTTGATATATTATTCATATTTTTCTCACTTAAAATTTGTTAGTTATGAATTTTCCAATTTAAATATTTTTTAAACAATTAAACGTTTTTGGAATATATAAAAAATTTAACCACTTGGTCTCACATGTCATGGTTTTATTCATTTTAGGAAATGATATAGGTAATTGTTAAAATTCTGACAGGTAGGGCTTAATGTTTTATTTATTTTCTAGAAAACATTTTAAGAAAAAATATTAAAACTAAAAGAAAAGGAATTACTTTATCATGATGACGTCTCGACGTCATCAATGGCAATGCTTAGATAAAGTGCGGGGCTGGCGATAGAAAGCGCACGCGCAAGCGTGTTTGGGGGAGTTAAAGAGAGGGTGTCAGGGCGAATTAACGGTGGGTGCACCGCCAAGATTTTGTCACCAGAGCAAGGCGCCCGACGACGGCCAACGGCGGTAGCGATGCGATCACGGCGCAGGATCGGTACATGAATCAAGAGATATTGGAGAGGATACTAAGATGATCCACATCTCATTTTGATTCTCAAGGAGCTATCGGGGAGGTGAGGCGCGTCCAAAGACGATGGGGACGGTGGAGACCAGATCTCGAGCAAGAGGTGCCGATTGTGGCATATGGGAAGATCATGCTTGCACTGATAGGGGCAAAAGAATGAGGAAGACACGAGGAGCACAATGGTGCGTTTAGTCATCCGAGAGGGGGGATAGAAATGTCGGTTCACCGGAGCACCTAGGAAGCTAGGGTTCTAGACAATAGGGGAATCTAGGGGAGAGAGGAGATTAGGGACATGCTAGGGTTCGTAGAGGAAGCGGAGGGGATCTTATAGACCTCCAATAGCGGTGATGGTGATATTGGCATAGCCATCAAGGAATCATCTACTGAGGTGCTTCTCGTCCTAGCGCGAGGAATACAATGGTGGACGGGTTGGAAGGTACAAGGCCGCGGGTGGGCTGGGACTAGGCCGCGGGGAAGCTTGCATTGAGGGAGAAAGGAAGTGGGTTGCAACCTAGTTTTTTGAGAGAATTCGACGCTTTATTTATCATATAACATCAATACAAAGTTTGTCATGGAGGCAATCCGGGGCATAATCTCTAAAGTAAACACTACCAAACAGTTCTTCTCTATGAGATGACACATGCGCTGAATTATTACACAAACAATTGACATGAGTCACTGAAGATAGAGATCGAGCGAGGGGTTTTATATCCTCAATCACTACACCGATCAGCTATTTGGCTCTCCCCGGAGCCTTGATCCAGTTGTTACACAAACAGTTGACATGAACCTGTCCAAAATATTTTCAGATTATTCTAGAATATATAAAACATTTAACCACTTGGTCCCACATGTCATGGTTTTATTCATTTTAGGAATTGATTTAGGTAATTGTTAAAATTCCGACAGGTAGGGCTTAATGTTTTATTTATTTTCTAGAAAACATTTTAAGAAAAAATTTAAAATTAAAAGAAAAGAATTACTTTATCATGATGACATCTCGACGTCATCAATGGCGATGCTTAGATAAAGTGCGGTGCTGGCGATAGAAAGCGCATGCGCAAGCGTGTTTGGGGGAGTTAAAGAGAGGGTGTCAGGGCGAATTGAACGGTGGGTGCGCCGCAAAGATTTTTTCACCGGAGCAAGGCACCCAACAACGGTAGCGATGCGATCACGGCGCAGGAGCGGTACATGAATCAAGAGATATTGGGGAGGATACTAAGATGATCCACATCTTATTTTGATTCTCAAGGAGCTATCGGGGAGGTGAGGTGCATCCAAAGACGATGGGGACGGCGGAGACCAGATCTCAAGCAAGAGGTGTCGATTGTGGCGTCTGGGAAGATCATGCTTGCACTGATAGGGGCAAAAGAATGAGGAAGACATGAGGAGAACGATGGTGCGTTTAATCATCCGAGAGGAGGGATACAAATGTCGGTTCACCGGAGCACCTGGGAAGCTAGGGTTCTAGACAATAGGTGAATCCAGGGAGAGAGGAGATTAGGGACATGCTAGGGTTCGTAGAGGCAGCGGAGGGGATCTTATAGACCTCCAACAGCGGCGATAGTGATATTGGAATTCGCACGATGGCAGACAACGAGGAATCATCTACCGATGCGCTTCTCGTCCTAGCACGAGGAATACGATGGTGGACGGGTTGGAAGGTACAAGGCCGCGGGTGGGCTGGGACTGGGCCGCGAGGAAGCTTGCAGCAAGGGAGAAAGGAAGTGGGTTGCAACCTAGTTTTTTTAGAGAATTTCGACGCTTTATTTATCAAATAACATCAACACAAAGTTTGTCATGGAGGCAATCCGGGGCATAATCTCTAAAGTAAACACTACCAAACAGTTCTTCTCTATGAGATGACACATGCGCTGAATTATTACACAAACAATTAGCATGAGTCACTGAAGATAGAGATCAAGCGAGGGGTTTTATATCCTCAATCACCACACTGATCAGCTATTTGTCCCTCTTCGGAGCCTTGATCCAGTTATTACACACATAGTTGACATGAACCTGTCCAAAATATTTTCAGATTTTTTTGGAATATATAAAACATTTAACCACTTGGTCCCACATGTCATGGTTTTATTCATTTTAGGAAATAATTTAGGTAATTGTTAAAATTCTGATAGGTAGGGCCCACTGTTTTATTGATTTTCCATAAAATATTTTCAGAAAACATTTAAAACTAAAAGAAAAGGAATTACTGCATCATGATGATGTCATGGAGAGGCTCAGATCGAGTATGGGGCTGGCTATAGAAAGCGTGCGCGCAAGCGTGGTTAGGTGCGTTAGAGAGAGGTCGTCAGGGGGAGTCGAATGGTAGGCACGCCAACAAGATTTGGTCACAAGATCAAGGAGCAGGACGACGTCCAGCGGTGACAGCGATAGGATCACGGCGCGAAAGCGGTACAGGAAGCAAGAGAGACATGGGAGGATACAAGGATGATCCACAGTTCACCATGATTCTCAAAGAGTTGTCAGGGAGGCGAGGCATGGCCATAGACGATGGGGAAACCGACGACCATAGCTTGGCAAAGAGGTGTCGATTGCGACCTCTTGGGAAGATCCATCTTGTGCTGATGGGGGAAAGAAAGAGGAAGACATGAGGAGCACGATGGTGCACTCAATCATCCGAGAGGGGGACAAAAACATCGGTTCACTGGAGCACCTAGGAAGCTAGGGTTACGGATAGGAGGGGAATTCATGGGGGAGAGAGAGAGGATTAGGGCCAATCTAGGGTTCATAGAGGCGGCATCGGGGCTTTTATAGACCTCTAGGGGCGGCAACAACGATCGTGGTGCGCTCGTGAGATGGAGGACAAGGAGGAAGCATCCACCGAGGTGCTTCTCCTCCTGGTGCCAGGAAGACGATGATGAACATGTTGAAGCGGTACAAAGCCGCGGGTGGACTGAGGTTAGGCCGGACTAGGTCGTGGGAAAGCTTGTAGCAAGTGAGAAAGGAAGTGGGTTGCGGCCTAGTTAGGTTAGCTGGCTCCATTTTTTGTAAAATATTTTCTATTTCTTTTATCCATTCTATTTTGTAAAACCCACTCCAAAACTAATTTTGAATATTTCAAACTACCAAAGAATTTTGCAAATATTCCGAGGGGCCCTCTTAGTTAATTTGGGCTCCACATTTTTTTGTAATTTCAAAATATCAAAACCATTTTGAGAAGGGATTTCAAGAGAGGGAACAACACAACTAGGATCTAGGGTTTGCTTTATTTTCTTGTTTTCATTTATATTTAGTAAAAACGCATGATGCTGATGAGATGCAAACACAAACCCTAATTACATAACTAATAAAACTCGGGATGTTACATTTGACAAGGTACGTACTATGTGAAATTCCTATCAGGCGTCTTGACCTATCTATAATCTTTATCTCTAGTATATACGCTGCTTCACAAAGGTCTTTCATCATAAACATTTATGGAAATAATATTTCACATTTTCTGGTAGTTCTTTATCATTTCATCATAAACATTTATGAACTCCCACTCACTTTCTTATAAATGCATATCTTTTCATTAGTTTGGACAAATCCAACTTTTTGATCACCTCATCAAACCAAAAATTCCAACTCGGGATGCTTGCTTCAGTCCATAAATGGATCTCTAAAGTTTGCATACTTTGTTAGCATATTTAGGATCGACGGAACCTATAGTTCGTACCATGTACAACTCTTTCTTAATGTGACCATTGAGGAACATAGTTTTGACATCCATTTGCAGAAATTCATAATCATAAAAGGCAGTAATTGCTAACATAATCCGTACAGAATTTAGAATCGCTAGAGGTGATAGTTTATCATCATATTCAACTCCTTAAATTTGTCGAAACCCCTTTGCGACAAGTTGTGATTTATATACAGTGACAGTACCTTCAATACCTATTTTATTTTTGAATACCCATTTTTTCTCAATGGCCTTGCGGTCGTTTGGTAACTCCATCGAAGTCTATACTTGGTTTTTTTACATAGATTCCATTTTGGGATTTCGTGGCTTCTAGCCAGTTACTAGATTTTGGGCTCATCATTGTTTCTCCATAGTTCATAGGCACATTGTTGTCTAACAACATGACATTCATGACAGGATTGCCGTAACTCTTAGGAGGAGTGTGTGTCCTAGTCGACCTACGAGTTGTAGTAGTAGCTTCGTCCAAGGATTCATGATCATTATCATTTGCTTCCTATTCAGGAGGCGAAGGTTGCACTAGAACAACTTCCGGCGCTGCACCACTAGCGATATCAAGAGAAGGTTCGATAAACTCGCAAAGCTCTACCTTCCTCCCACTCACATCTTTCAAGAGAATCTCCTTCTCTAGAAAGGAACTATTCTTGGCAATACAAATTTTAGCTTCTGTTATGTGATAGGAGGTATACCATTTGTTTGTTTAGGGTATCCTATGACTACATACTTTTCTTCTTTGAGTTTCAGTTTATCAGGTGGTAGCCTTTTGACATAAGCATCGCATCCCCAAGTCTTGAGTAACGATAGCTTCGGCTTCTTTCTGATCCACAACTCGTATGGTATCGTCTCAACAGATTTCGATGGTGCACTATTTAAAGTGAATGCGGTTGTCTGTAATGCATAACCCCAAAACGATACTGGAAAATCGGTAAGAGACATCATATATCACACCATATCATAAAGTATAATTACGACGTTCGGACACACCATTCTCCTAATGATGTGATCATGTTATGCTTATTATTGGCTATGTCCATCACAACATTATCCTAATAATGTGATCCCGTTATCAAGTGACATTATATATCCATGGTATAGGAAACCTTAATCAACACTTGACTAATTGATGAGTAGAAGAGGCTACACTATATTGTTTATTTATCCACACATGTATTTATTTTTTGATACATATAATTATAGCATGGAGAATAAACATTTATCATGAAAATTGAATATAATACTAATAACTTTATTTTTGCCTCTTAGGCATATTCCTAACAAGTACCGCCCACGATGGACCCATACTTATGGCCGGTAGTACCTCCTAGTATGGGTCGGTACTTGTGGTCGGTAGTACCGTCTCACTACTAAGCTAGTACCGGTAAAATAAAATGGATAACCCGTGCCATTACTAAACATTGCATCCATTTTTCTGGAAATGACATGTTAGTTCTGTCGTGGTGGTGTCACGGCAGATGCCATGTATAGGCTAAAGGTGGGGACTAATACTCGCTAAGGGAATCCAGGGAGGGATAGTGAAGTGATTCTCCACCCAAGAGCTTGTATTGATTTCCTTCCAAGGTTACAAGTGCTCCTAGAGCTGTATTGGCGAGAGGAGGAAGACAGAGCTCTCTTACTCTCACCCACAGATCTCACCTGAAACCCTAGACCTTAGCAGAATCGTATAGAGACCAAACAGCCAACCCCTTCTACAGAAGCCCTAGCCCCCATTTTATAGGGGTGGCTTGGTTTCTGCCTAGGGCATACGTGGAGGCATATTCCTAAGAATATGCCTCCTCCCAAAGTGGTAAGCTGACCGGGGTGCTTTTTCTCCCGCGTCACACATGCTTTAGCTACGTGAGACACTGCGGCGCCCTCGTCAGCTGACACGGGCGTCGTCACGCTTGTCGGCCACGCCCCGGTGGTCCTGTCCTTGTTCGCTTCGCTCAGGCAGTGCGTACCGGGGCTCCTTTTGACCAGCGAGATTCCTTCCTTCTCCTAGAAGCTTGCTGTGACCCGGATGATGGTTCATCCGGCCACACCCGTTCCTGCATACAAGTAAAACATACACTTCTGACCTACCGCTTAAGTCGGATGAGGCCTAGTTAGGCGAACGCCCCCAGGTCCGGATTACTCCGTGATTCGGCCTGCCTTGAGCTGACCCGGCCAGCATCTGCTTTGGCCTTGCCGAACCTTGGCTAACATGGCCTTTATACCCCGGCGTGACCCTACCCGGTGGTATCACCCCAACATTAGTCCCCAAAGCTGGTGCGGTCTTAGCTGCCTTGGCCGCTAAGGCCATACCAGGTTCAATTCTGTGCCCCGGTCGTTGTTGCCGAGTTACATCTGTACCTCGGACTGCTTGGATTTACGTTCCCTTCGCACATTGCAAGTTTTCACTTGCCGGCCGGGTTACCGCAGCTCCATCCGGGTCTTACTTCCTTCTCTCGTACACTAGCCCATGTGAAGGGTAATCATTATGCCGTCTTATTTTAATGGATGGTATAGTAACCGCCGCAGTAATTGTCAGTTATCACTGTGCGCAGGTCACGTCACGCCTGCCTCCTCGTTTACTGCATCAGTGCGTCACGTCACAGGACTCTCTCCGCCCTGTGGCCTTCCGTGTGGCTCCTTACTGATTGGTCCGAACGGGTAATACATGGCCACAGCGTGTGGCTGGTCCATAGGGTGCGATCCCACTCACCCCTGATGGGAGTGGTTAAATAGCGGAGGGGTGCGTCCCTTAGGATTTTCCCCCTCCGCACCCCTCTGCCCGCTGCTATTCCTCTTCGTCTTCCTCACGACCGCGTCGCCGCCAGCACTGCCAAAAAGCAGCATCGCCGCCGCACTTCTCCGTTGCGCCTCTGCGTCACCGTCACTGCGACGCAAATCTCCCGCTACGGGTCCTCGTCAATCCAAGCCACTGTCCCCCGCCGCCTTTAGCGCCAGCGAGGGCTTCGAGGAGCAGATGGCGGAAGAAGAACTCGCCATTGCTGAGCAAGAGATGGAGGAGGACGCCGCTGCTGCGGACCGCGGCGCATGGGCCGGCTCCTGGGTCTGCCAGGACGATCTGGACTGGCTCTATCGGACCAGACGCATCCCCGCCGGCGTCGCCGCTCGCCTCGCCTCCGCCGAGCTAGCTCCTTCACCCAATCCCGGGGAGTTCGTTGTGTTTCTGTATCACTTTCAACGGGGCTTCGGACTCCCGGTGAGTGATTTCTTCCACGATTGGCTCAGCACATACCATCTCCAGCCGCACCATCTTCCAGTCAATGCCATTACTTCTCTCTGCCTTTGCTTCTACAATCGAAGGCTACGCCGGATTATGGCCCACGAAGGAGCTGTGGATCCGTTTTTTCGCCCTTCGTCGCAACGTTATTCCCGACATCCACACTGATCCGGAGGACAAGCGGCTTACTCAGTTCGGAGCGGCCTCCATCTCACCCCGGAGGTTCTCTGTTTTCCCCCGGGTCACAGGACTAGAATCCTACAAAGGTTGGGCCCAGACGTTCTTTTACATCCGGAACACGGGCACCGAAGATTTGATCCGGTTGCTCCCCTATACACCGGGTCCGCCTAACACGAATCTGTGGGACGCCGTTCCCAGGAAACATACGGCCCTGGCCAACCAAGTGAACAAAAGGTTCACGGAGCTGAAGGAGCTCGGGTTGCGCAACGAGGATGCAATGATCACTTTCGTGCGCAACCAAATCTCCCCTCTCCAGAAGCGCACCCACAAGGTGTGCCATATGAGCTACGGCCATGATCCCAACCGGACTTCATCTTTCGAACTGAACAACATGGAGATCTTTCGCCGGGTTAAGGCTCTCTTCACCACTCACAAGGACTTCTCCTCTGACTGGACTTGGGGGATTGAGCATTTCTGCCGTGACCGGCTTCCTCCTGCGGTAAGTTTCATGCTGCAAACTTACCCCGGACTAATCACGTGTCTGTTATTGTTTCATTTTTGACTCACTTGTTTACTCTTTTCCTCAGCTATTCCTTCAGCAGACGCTCGAGGACAGCACCGATCCGACCCTTAAGTGGGCACCGGACCGGGTGACTTCGGACGTGGAGGAGCCAGACCAAGAGATGTTTCTCGCCATGACCGACGCCACGAAACGACCCACGGGTAACTTCTCTTCTGCTAGAGATTGGCCCGATGATGAAGATTACTCGGATATCGAGATAATTGAACCCTTTGAGGCTGTCCCCCTTTCTTTTGCTTTTCCGCCATCAGCTCACGCCGATGGTCATATCCACGAGGATCCTCCCCTCGCTACGGACGAGCCAGTTCCGGTGGCGTCGAAGAAAAAGCGCGGGGCTTCCTCAAGCTCTTCCCTAGACCTTCCTAGCCCATTAAAAGGCGAAAGAAGGCCCCAGCACGAAGGGCTCGGAAACCCAGAGCAGCTGAAACCTCGAATGCGTAAGTCCTTCTTTCTTCTGTAACTCGTTCTTCCTTACTTCGTCGTAATTTTCCTTCTGACGTTACTTGATTTCACAGGGCTCCGGTGGAGGTCCCTCAAAGTGGATCCAGTATCTCCTAACCTCTCCGGGCTAGCCCTTCGCCCCGTCATGACAACGAGTCACGTCTGCTGAGCCCTATTCTGGAGAGCTCTACGGCCGCTCTGGGTCATCCTGGAGCGGGGGGAACCGGCCCAGCCGGAGCAATGGCACCCACCACCTCGGCAACGCCACAACCAGCAGCCACTAAGGCTACCTCGACTTCAGCATCCGTTCCAGTACCAGCAACCAAACCAGCACCATCTCCAACTCCGGCATCAGCACCCACTCCGGCTGCAAAAACATCAGCGCCGGCACCAAGTCCAGCAACGAGAGTACCAGCGCCCAGTTCCTCTGCATCTTCCGAGTCCTCTCAACCTCGGCAGGGAAAAACTGCTGCCACGGCTTCTTCTTCCAAGCAAGCCAAGGGCAAGAAGATTCAAGACGCTGCCGAGCCTGGGCAACGAACCCTTGAGTCCATGCTCCCCAAGAAGACATCAGCGGCAAAGGACGCGCCTGCCGAGCCAACCAAAACCCAACAGTTGGTTCTGCACACCAGCCCCGCCCTTGCCTTGGTGGAGAGGAAGAAAGCACATGCTAAGGGTTTGGTGACACCTCATATGCCCACAGGTGAACAGTACCCCCCGAGCCGGATGGAGTTTTTCATGAACTGGAACAAGGCCGAGGTAGTCCATGAATCTGATCAGGTGAATACCGCCGCCAAGGCCATTAACCTCGCTAGACGAATGATGGAGGTACGTCGTTTCTCCTTTGCAAATTGTAGATAATAACCATTAGTCCCCGAGCCTCCGGGGGAGTAACTTGTTACTCGGCTGGATGCTCTTTTATAGAACTAACGTAGCTCCATGATAACTCCGAATATGCACACACCTAGAGCCGGGTTAAGTTCCACTTGGCCCGGATTTTAGTACACTTCGAACATGCACACACCTAGAGCCGGGTTAAGTTCCACTTGGCCTGGATTTTAGTACACTTCGAACATGTACACACCTAGAGCCGGGTTAAGTTCCACTTGGCCCGGATTTTAGTACACTTCGAACATGCACACACCTAGAGCCGGGTTAAGTTCCACTTGGCCCGGATTTTAGTACACTTCGAACATGGACACACCTAGAGCCGGGTTAAGTTACACTTGGCCCGGATTTTAGTACACTTCGAACATGCACACACCTAGAGCCGGGTTAAGTTCCACTTGGCCTGGATTTTAGTACACTTCGAACATGTACACACCTAGAGCCGGGTTAAGTTCCACTTGGCCCGGATTTTAGTACACTTCGAACATGCACACACCTAGAGCTGGGTTAAGTTCCACTTGGCCCGGATTTTAGTATACTTCGAACATGCACTAGGCTGACTTAAGTTTCTGTACCTCTTTTAGGTGACCACCAACCGCCGAAGTGCTGAATTCCAGCGCTTGTTGGATACGCACAAAAATATTCGCCCGAAACAGGCTGCAGTCATCGCGGAGTACGAAAAAAGGGGTAAATTTCTTTCTTCAACGCTCCTTCATTTCCCTTCCACTTCCTTTGCCGAACTGATCTGATTGTCCGGTTTCCGCAGCTGGGGTGGAAGCTAAAAACAAAATAATGCGGAAGAACTTGGAGCAGATCAAGGGTACGTCCTTCTTGTCTGTTTTTACTGTGGTTTTCATCAGCTTTCCTCTTTGGCTTGGCAAACACTTATACCTCGGCTCTGCCGGGCCAACACATGGTTTCAGCATTGCTTGAAGAAAGTGTGCATGTGCCTGACATGATGCTACATTTTCTCGAACAAGCAGGACAACACCAAGCCGAGCTGAAGAAGAAAGATGATGAGCTCGCCCTCCTCCGGACCAGAGACGATGACATAGCCAAGCTCAAAGCTGAAATGGCTAAGATGAAGGCGCAACACCAAACCGAGCTGAAAAGGGTTGGCCAGGACTACACCGAAGAACGCGAGCGCCTCAAACTCCAAAGTGCTAAGGACCGTGAGCTTCTTCAGGAAGCCGAGGTCAAACTTGAGTCGGCAAATGCTGAGCTCAAGCAGCTTCGGAAGAGGCGTGATGCTTGCATCAAGGAGTTGACCCGGATTCACAGTCACATCTCACGTAACTTCTTTTTCTTTATCCGCCTTATTTCTCCGGGTTACTTCATATGTCTTGTTTTCTCAACTTTGTCCTTTGCCTTGTTTCCCAGGCCACTTTCCAGAGGGTACTGCCATCGCAAGTGCTGCTGTCACCAATTTCCGCCGAGAAAGGGGTACTCCGGTCGCTGCTGAGGGTGAGAGCATTCCCTTTGACATGGAGGACCTGTTGGTCAGCCTGTCATCTCGCGTGGAAATCATCAAGAACTACGGCAGGGACCTCCTCGATGTTTCAGTCCGGGTCTTCAATGCCTTCTGGCCCGTCGATGATGCTCCGGAGAGAGTCACACAGCTTGCTGAAAGACTGTCGGAAATTGAGACCCAGCTCGACCTCTAGCGAGAATCCACTGGACGCGCGGCAGCCGATACCGTCCTTCACCACATTTTGACGTGGTATGAAAAGATAGATCTCAGCCTCCTCACACGCCTGCGCACCGGATCCAAATGGACAGATGACCCGGAGTGGGTAGCTCGGCGCTAGGCTTGCGCCCATAGCCTCATTGAATATGCCCCCATTCATGAATGGATTGAGGGTCCGAGCTTCCTGGAGGTCGCAGGCGAAGAGGAGGTCGAAAATGTTGAAGATGATTCGGGTGAAGGCGAAGAGGACACTGGCTCGGATATCGAAGAGGGCGACGATGATGCCGAACTTCCTCCCGCTGCTCCTTAAGTAAAAAACACTTGAAAATTTGTGAGATCCCCGGTATGCCGGGTGGAATTGTATTCCAAACACATGTGATATTTTGCTACTAAGTACTTATGCCGGATTAACTTGGGCGTAGTCCCCGAGTTTTTTTTTCTTGTTCGTTCAATCTTTTGGCTCGGATCGTGTCTACCTTGATTCGGTTTTACAACTTACGAATCCGAGCTTGAAAAATTGTCTTAACAATACTAGGAAACTTTTAGACTTAGCTCAAAAATAAAACGGCACAATAACTTGAAAATAAATATAGGGTTAGTCCAAAAACAAACGTCGGCTCGAATAAATTCTTTTCCTTAGTCGTTTTTCATGTGCTACGCAATTCCAAACTTGTTCTCTTGCTTGCCATGAAGCCAATTCTTGTTGGACAGCAGCAAGTCGAAGAGTTGGGTTTTTGGTGCTCACACACTACTAATCCGAGCTAAGTAGAATAACTTACTCCAGCTGACGCGCAGAAAATAACCAACATTATTAAGGCGGTCCCCGAGTCACTGTTCGAGGTGCCCCCATTTCATTGATAAGCTCATTGCCGACATACATACCGACATATGAGATAACCCGGATACATTCACTTCTTAGCTAGGTGTAGAAAGGCCGAAGTAGAGCTATGTTCCATGGTCGCTTTGATTCCTCTCTGGACCTGTCCGCCTTGTTCTTTTCCTGTGGCTTTGCATCTATAAGATAGTAAGAATCATTGTGCAATGCTTTGCTCACGATGAACGGCCCTTCCCATAGGGGGGATAATTTATGCATTCCAGTAGTACGTTGTACCAACTGGAGCACCAGATCGCCTTCCCAGAAGACCCGGGGGCACACTTTCCGGCTATGATAGCGTCAGAGATTTTGCTGATATATGGCGGATCTGGACAGTGCCAGTTCTCTCGCTTCTTCCAGCAGATCAACATCATTTTGCCGGGCTTCTTGCACTTCGGCTTCGGTGTATTGGGTGACCCTAGGCGAATCATGCTCTATGTCGGCTGGTAATACAGCTTCTGCCCCATATACCAGAAAAAACGGCATATAGCCTGTTGATCGATTCGGAGTTGTTCTTAAACTCCACAGTACCGCTGGTAGTTCTTCTATCCAGCACCCCGCTGATCTTTGCAGCGGCTCAATGAGCCGGGGTTTTATCCCGGATAATACTAATTCGTTGGATCTTTCCACTTGCCCGTTCGATGCGGGGTGGGCTACCGAAGCTACGTCCAGCAGGATCCTCTTATCCCGGCAGAAACGAGCGAATGCTCCTTCCGCAAAATTTGTGCCATTATCAGTTATGATACTGTGTGGATAACCGTACCTCAAGATGATATCTTTGAGAAACGTTATGGCCGTAGCTCCATCACATTTTCTTATAGGCTTCGCCTCAATCCACTTCATAAACTTGTCCACCATTACCAGAATGTGGGTCATATTTCCCTTTGCTGGTTTGAACGGGCCAACCATATCCAAGAACCATACGGCAAATGGCCAAGTGATTGGGATGGTCTTGAGTTCCGACATTGGCATGTGTGTCTTGGTAGCGTACCTCTGACAACCATTACATTTTCTCACCAGATCTTCTGCTTGCTCTAAGGCATTTGGCCAGTAGAATCCGTGTCAGAAAGCTTTTGCTACCAAGGCTCGGGATGAGGCGTGATGCCTGCATTCCCCCTGATGTATATCTCGGATGATTTCAAGCCCTTCTTCCGGGTCAACACACCGCTGGAGGACATTGGTCACACTTCTTTTGTATAACTCGGAATTGATGATCGTGTAGGCCTTTGCCCTCCTTTGTGTTTGCCTGGACAGCACCTCCTCAGTGGGTAACGTTCCATCCTTTAGGAATTGAAATATAGGCAGTGCCCAAGCCGGTATTGGCCGCACGGGGAACACGTCCTCGTCTATTTCCATCTGATCCACCGACATAACTTCAACCGGATCTTGCGAGGCAGTCCCTGGGTCTTGCGAAGCAGTCCCCGGGTTTGGCGAGGCAGTCCCCGGGTTTTGCGCACCACTTCCCGTGTCAATGTCCATGGGCACAGCTCCGGATTCTGTGTCCTCCGGGACGTAGATTGACTCGGACTCCGGGATGGCCTGATGGATGGTTTCTTGAGGTGCTCTAATGCTACACCCGGTGGAATTGCTTGTCTGGTCGACCCGAGCTTCAACAGCATGTCGGCAGCCTCATTTTCCACTCGGGGTACATGATGAAATTCGCATCCCTCAAAGTAACCAGAAATCTTCTGCACATGAAATCTGTATAGTGCCATGTTTGGATCAAGGGCGTCCCATACGCCGGGCACTTGCTGCACCACCAAATCCGAGCCGCCAAAGCATATGATCCGACGTATACCAATTTCTTTTGCTACCTTGAGCCCATGCACAAGCGCTTCATACTCAGCGACATTGTTTGATGCGGTGAAGTGGATCTGCATCACATATTTCAACTGGTCCTTCTTTGGCGACGTGAGTACAACTTCGGCACCTAGCCCGGTTTTGGTTTTTGATCCGTCAAAGTGCATTCGCCAATAGTTCGGATCAGGAAGTGGTGGTTCGTACTGCACCTCGGCCCAGTCCACGAAAAAGTCCGCCACAGCCTGAGACTTGATGGCTTCTCTCCGGTCATATTGCAGAGCATAAGGAGCTAGCTCAATTGCCCATTTTGCAATTCTGCCGCTTGCATCCTTGTTACTCATTATCTCGGATATGGGGGCCTCACATATGACCTGGATGGGATGCTCCTCAAAGTAGTGTTTTAGTTTCTTGGCGGCCATGTACACGCCATACGCCACTTTTTGATAATGTGGGTAGTTCTGCTTTGAGGTTGACAACACTTCGCTCAAATAATATACTGGCCTTTGCACCGACTTACCTTCCTCGTCGCGCTCCACCACTATCACTACACTTACAACTCGGTTGGTTGCAGCTATATAGAGTAACATTGGCTCCTTTGATAGTGGTGAGGCTAGCACTGGTGCCGTGGCTAACATTTTCTTCAGGTGGGCAAAGGCTTCATCGGCCTGTGGTGTCCAAATGAACTTATCCGACTTTTTCATGAGTTGGTAAAGAGGCAAAGCCTTCTCTCCCAACCGACATACAAACCGACTTAACGAGGCCAGGCAACCTATGAACTTCTGGACATCGTTAAGACACTTCGGCAGTCCCATCCATTCGATGGCCCGGATTTTAGTTGGATTAACCTCGATACCTCGGCTGGAGACGAGAAAACCGAGCAATTTTCCAGCCGGGACACCGAAGGTGCATTTTTCCGGGTTAAGTTTCATCCGGAACCTTCTTAGGTTTGCAAACGTTTGCCTGATATCGTCAAGGAGCGTTTTGCTTTCCTTGGTCTTGATAACCACATCACCCACGTACACCTGTACATTTTGACCTATTTGGTCGTGCAAACATTTTTGCATACATCTCTGGTACGTTGCCCCTGCATTATGTAACCAAACGGCATGGTGCGATAGCAATAAGCCCCATACGGGGTAATAAACGCAGTCTTTATTTGATCATCCGTATTCAGAGGTATCTGGTGGAAACCAGAATAAGTATCAATGAATGACAACAGTTCGCATCCAGCAGTTGAGTCTATGACTTGATCTATTCTTGGCAGCGGAAATGGGTCTTTTGGACACGCCTTGTTCAGGTTCGTGTAATCGATAGACATGCGCCAAACCACCGCCACGTTCGGATCATCCTTTTTCTTTTCCACCAGCACCGGATTAGACAATCAATCCGGGTAGAGAACCTCCATGATAAATCCTGCAGCTAGCAACCGAGCTATCTCATCCCCAATGACTTTCCTCCTATCTTCGGTGAAGCGGAGGAGAGGTTGCTTCACCGGCTTGGCTCTGGGTCTCACATTCAAAGAGTGCTCGGCCAACTCCCTCGGAACACCTTGCAAGTCCTGTGTGGACCAAGCAAAAATGTCCCGATTCTCACGGAGGAAGCTGACGAGCTCGCCTTCCTATTTATCGCTTAGCCCGGCACGAATTGTTACGACGCGCTCTGGGAACATGTCATCAACGGGAATCCTCTTGGTGTCTTTCGTGGCCTGGAAGGAGACAGTTCCATGCGGGTTACTCGGTGCCGGCATATACTGTTGCGCGGACTGAGCCAATGCCGCCACCTCTTGAATTTTCCTTTTTTCCCGCACGATCACAAGTGACTCGGCTAAGTTTGATCCGGCCGACGCACACTCCATGGAACGTCGGAAGTTCCCAGCAATGGTAATCACTCCGTTTGGTCCAGGCAATTTCATCTTCAAGTAGCTGATATGGCAACTTGCCATGAATTTGTTCAGCGCTGGCCTTCCGAGTAATGCATGATACGCGCTTTCTAAGTTCACCACTTCGAACTCCAGATTTTCAGTTCGGCAATTGTCCCTCGTGCCGAACAAGACGTCGACCCGGACCTTGCCTATGGGATCGCAAGAAATGCCGGGCACAATGCCATGGAAAGTTGTCCTCGTGGCCTGGAGCATGTTCTCCGAGATACCCAACTTGCGCATGGTGTCTGCATACATGATATTTATGCTACTGCCGTTGTCGATCAGTACCTTTGAGAACCTTACGTTAATGCTAGTCCCAATGAACGTAGGATCCAGCACCAACGCATACGAACCAGGATTTGGCATGAGCTTGGGATGATCCCTAATGCTCCAGGTGATTTCCTGATCGGACCAAGGCATGTACCTCGTCACTGCCGGCATTACCACATTCACCTCCATATGCCTACGCTGCAAGCTTTTCCTATCAGTTTCCTCTATGGTGAATACACAGTAGCTCTGGTGATGCTCCCTGTACTCGTTTCTTCCCTCATTTCCGGGGTGCCTCTGATCCGGCTGATGCTGATCTTCTACTTGATGCACTGCATCCCTTCTTTCATTGTTATCATACTCGGCGGAGGGGGAGGCAACATTCGCTGTTGCGTGTTCGCTCCGGAGAGCAATTGCTGTCGGGGTAATTCCTGCCGAGGCTGATCATTTCGGGGTGCCTGAGCATTCCCCGAACCACCTTGCTCGATCTTGCGCATCCACTCGCATTGCCTCGTCGTATGACCCGCTGGGTTGTTCGGATTTGGCGTGTGAAACTTACACGGCTGGTCCAACATCGACTCGTAAGTATACCTCGGACGGTCTTTCCTTTCTTGCCATTGCTTCTTTTGCTCCGGAGTCCAAGTTTTCTTCCCATCGTTCCTTGGAGTCCATTGACCTCCAGTTTTCTGGCGCTGGCTACCCCCTGCTCCGGGTTGATCTTGATTCACAGCTGCAACTTGGTGCGAACTGTATCGGTGGTCCGGTCTATCATCTCTCCTTTTTCCTCTGTAATCATTCCTCCGGGATGATCCGGATCCATCCCTCTGATAGTACTCATCGCTTGACTTGTTTGAGGCGAGCCTCAGTTGGGTCGGGTCACCCAACGCATACGAATCTGCAATTCGGATCATTTCTGCCAACGTAGCCGGCATTTTCCGTTGCAACTTCATCCACAGCTCGCTTCCATATATGCACCCTTGTGCAAACCATGCTATGGCCTGTGATTCTATCACGCCCTCGCATGAGTTTCTCACGGTACACCACCGGGTCAAAAACTCCTGGTCCGTCTCATTGGGTCTTTGCTTGCACATAGCTAGGGTCTGTGGCCTATTTGGCCTTTGATACGTACTCGAAAAATTGCTGATGAACATCTCCTCGAAATCTATCCAGCATTTGATGCTTCCTGGTGGCAAATTGTTCAACCACACCCTTGCCGGGCCTTCCAACATCTGGGGTACAAACCGTACAGCCCATCTCAGGTTGCCTGTGGCAAATTTTACAGCCGTAGCATAGTTTATCAGCCAATCCTCTGGCTTGGTACTACCGTCATAGGTCTTGGTGCCCCTTGGCAGCCGGTACTGGTGGCTCTTTCATGATCCGGGGTCCAAAACATGCTGGACCCGGTGGACCTTGACATTCAATCTGTTCCGACCTATATAGTCGATCCAGCTTCAACCTCGCATCGTCCGGCATCAAATCCCTGCTTCCCAATCTCGACCCTATCACATGATAGTCCGGTCTCGGGTATCCCGCATTTGCCATCTCCGAATCACCGTCGTTATACCGGTTTTGCTCTTGCGGCGCACCTTTCTGTTGCATACCTCGGCCGACGCTGTGCTCTTGCCTTGGAATGTTCCGCTGCTGCGGTTGTCTTGCCCCTGCTGAGTTTTGCTGCCCGGGATTGCCGTCCGGGATTGCCGTTGACAACGTTCTTTTGACCGGCATTGCCTTGGTCACGATTACCTCGGCCAGCTTTGCCTCGGCTCACACTCCGTCGGTCATCATTTTTCTGCGCTTCTTTTTCTTTCCCTGCCCGTGTCGGGTCATACGGGACAATCTGTTTGTTCCGTCTGGCCGAGGTTACCACCTCCTCTCTCCTTGGACCGCCATGAGGGGACGATGCGGCTCCAGCGGATTTCTCCGGGTTACCCATCGTCGAATGCACGATCTTGGAGGCCCCTGCTCTCTCCGGGTTTGCCCTGAGCAGTTCCTCGTTTTGCCTATTCGCAATCCGAACCAGCTCGTTAACCCGGTCTTGCTGCCTTTGCCGGGCTTCACCCGTCAGTCCCTCTAACTCGGACGCAGCTGCATCCGCCGCTCTGAGGTTCTTGGCCGGGGTACTATACCTCGGCAGCCCCACGGAAAAACAGTTTTCTGATTCCTCGATTCCAACATCAACTTCTCTGTTCATCTCGCTCATGAGATTTCTCCCCTTGACTTTTTCATTATCAACTTTGTTCGCCTTAGCGTACTCACGCAGCGTCATGTTCAACGACTGCTGGGCCGCGGCTATTTTCTTTGCGCCCTCTAGTATTTTCTGCCTAGTTTCTTCCAGCTCGGCCTGTGCACGAGCCGGATCTACCGCTGCTACTACAGGGTTTGCCAAGCTATCCATTGCCTCTCTCAACACGTTTTCCGGCCTCTCTAGCGGAGGACCTCTACCTTTCCTTGGTGCCTTGGGCGTCACCTCCGGATCTGGCGCCGGATCTTTGCTCGCACCCACACCTGGCGCTGTCATCATTACCTCTGCATGGTCCGGGGAACGAGCGATACGTTCCCCGCGAGCCACGATGAGGGGCGGTTCGCCTGTTTCGACGACGTGGCATGGGTGAACGCTGGATACGTCCACCGCAACGTAGACCTTGTGCGCACCGAGCTTGACGAAGATGTCGTTGCGCGGGAGAGGGCGCGTGCCGAAGCATCCTGCATTGTCGCTGACGTAGTCCCGCGCTCCAAAGCGCTGAACGAGCCCGAAGACGATGCGCTCGCTGGTGGCGATGAAGTTTCCCGTCCGGATTTTGACCCCTGCTAGCGCCGCTAGCCCCACGGTGGGCGCCAACTGTCGTGGTGGTGTCACAGCAGATGCCATGTATAGGCTAAAGGTGGGGACTAATACTCGCTAGGGGAATCCATGGAGGGATAGTGAAGTGATTCTCCACCCAAGAGCTTGTATTGATTTCCTTCCAAGGTTACAAGTGCTCCTAGAGCTGTATTGGCGAGAGGAGGAAGAAGGAGCTCTCTTACTCTCACCCACAGATCTCACTTGAAACCCTAGACCTTAACAGAATCGTACAGAGACCAAACAGCCAACCCCTTCTACAGAAGCCCTAGCCCTCCTTTTATAGGGGTGGCTCGGTTTCTGCCTAGGGCATACGTGGAGGCATATTCCTAAGAATATGCCTCCTCCCAAAGTGGTAAGCCGACCGGGGTGCTTTTTCCCCCGCGTCACACATGCTTTAGCTACGTGAGCCACTGCGGCGCCCTCGTCAGCTGACACGGGCGTCGTCACGCTTGTCGGCCACGCCCCGGTGGTCCTGTCCTTGTTCGCTTCGCTCAGGCAGTGCGTACCGGGGCTCCTTTTGACCAACGAGATTCCTTCCTTCACCTAGAAGCTTGCTATGACTCGGATGATGGTTCATCCGGCCACACCCGTTCCTGCATACAAGTAAAACATACACTTCCGACCTACCGCTTAAGTCGGATGAGGCCTAGTTAAGCGAACGCCCCCAGGTCCGGATTACTCCGTGATTCGGCCTGCTTTGGCCTTGCCGAACCTCGGCTAACATGGCCTTTATACCCCGGCGTGACCCTACCCGGTGGTATCCCCCCAACAAGTTCCAACGGTACTACCGGTGAAAAAAAGTCCTAGCGCTACTACCAGTGACCAAATAGTACTACCGGCCCTAGGAAGACTGAAACCAATACGTTATCTGAACTCCGATTGGGATGGAACCTATTTTGTTGGAAACATTAAGGATCACCAAGAGAGAAAAAAATCAAGGTGGAAGTGGTGTGAAATCTCCCTAAGGTAAGAAAGGGTAAAACCTCCAACAATAAAAAAACGCTAGAAGATATTCATTGGCAATCCATTTTTTAATGAATTGGAGCTTGTTATGAAGATAACCACAAACTCTTAAACCTCATATGGATAAGATTCAAATAACAACCAAGAAAGATGATGCCAAGCATGCAAACATTTGAGATCTCTATGAAATATATGATCATGTTACTCACTCGAGAACCCCTCTTGATAGTACATCTATCTATCATATAACTCGGTCTCCCAACTAAAAACGTGAGACCTGTAAAATACAAAACCTATCAAGATTATACATTTGACTTGCGCATTTCACTTGAGCTTGATGATGATGATCTTGTTCATCTCAAGTTGAAACACCTTTATTGATTGGTCTTGCTCATACTTGATTGATGAAGACTCGCGAACTTCTTCCCCATATATACTCCACTATGGGAGAGTTTCCTCTTTGGGAAAGTATTAACATATACATGATCACATAAGGGCGACAAGATTGAAGCATAGGATCTCTCGAGATGGCTCATACTGAACTTGCACTTCATTTCTTCTTTGTGTGTTGATCCGCTCGAATCCTCTATTTGCACTTTGTCTTGATCAACCCTGTATTTTATTGTTTATGACCATTCTTGGGATCACATCTTGGATATCTCTTTGGTCATTGCTTATTTTTCTTCTTTCAGTCTTGAAGCCAACAAATGGTTCAAGTATTGCCTATAGACAATCCCAATAAGTATAATTTAATGCAAACATTAGTCTACACAGATTGTCAATAATTACTAAAACCACATATAGAGACACACATGCTCTTTCACTTTGTATATCAACAAGATCCTATTAAAAATATGATTGTTTGTATATGTGTGTCTTGTAACATCTAGTTGCCCACATTTGAGCATTTAATCACATATTGTTGTTGATAATATATTCACTTACATAGTCATAATATGTGTTCGCCTTTGACACGTCACCACACCATGTTAGAATCCAACCAAATTTAGTTTTCTATCCGCATAATATTGCTATCTGTCTCGCTTCCTCGGTTGAAAAAAATAGAATAGGATATGTTTCAGCGTTTCCTGACCAAATCAACTCAAGTTCGACTATTCGACCTTTGTTTCTTACTTTCATTTGGCTTATTTCTCATGGGAATCAATCTTACCCAAGAGCGATGTAATCTTATTTGAAAATTTATCAACATCTGATTACCTTATGAATAAATATATAAATTGAACATGGTTCTTGGCGAAGAACCTTTTTTAATATTCCCCCCGTCTCATAATTATTGTTGTTGTTTTAATTCACATTTTAACTTAAAGAACCATGATAAGAATTATAGAACGGAGGAAGTGCTCTATCATCACAGACAATTCATCATGATCACCGATGACTCGAATGAGTAAGTGTCTATGATAAATAGACCATCTCAAACGGTCTTAGCCAGGACCGTTCTAGGAAAATCTCGGGTATCAGTGAATCTTGTAGCCTTTTCTCAGACGTATATCACCGATCATCCATGATACCGTATCACCGATCACCCATGATGTTGTTTTATAACTACCTCTTGTAGCCTTTTCTGTATTAGTGACGCAGCATCCCCAGAAAAACAGCCTTGTGAGGTCCCACTGATATGCAAGCAAGTGTACATATCAAATAATCATATGAGTTACGTGGCTAAATCGAAACAACATGCTCCCTCCGTCCTAAAACAAGTGACTTGAGTTTGTCTAGAGTTGAATGTACCTATATACTAAAACGTGCTTAGATACATCCGAATCTAGACAAACCCACGTCACTTGTTTTGGAACGGAGGGAGTATACAAAACAAACACACACAAAATACACATTGCAGTTTCAAATGGAATACACTCATCCTACCAGCATGCCCACACACAGAAAAGACATCACCCTGATCAGGAGTTCACACCACATCTCTGGCTTATTGCGCCAGAGATTAAAGCTATCGGCTGCGATGGTTTTAGGGCAGGAACGGACGTACTCGTTAGAAGGTACGTCCGGTACGTGTTTATATGGCAAGTAAAAGAAGGCCCTTACGGTCGCCGGTACAAGAGGGAAGATCGATCGCTACAATAGGGGATACGATCGATCTCTAGAATCCTATCTTTCTATCTCTAGAATTCTATCTCTATCGTAGTACTACTCCATAAGCCGTACGTTATAAAGGATAAGACATTTTTATCTAACAGCCTCCCTTAATCACAACCTTCTAAAATGTTGAGATTACGCTTAAACTCATTTAGATCTTTAACTGCTAAAGCCTTTGTGAAGCCATCTGCGACTTGATCTTTGCTTGATATGAACCTGATGTCAAGCATCTTATTTGCAAGTCTTTCTCGAACAAAATGATAATATATCTCAATGTGTTTTGTCCTGGCATGAAAAATAGGATTTGCAGACAAATAAGTAGCACCCAAATTATCACACCACAAACAAGGCTTTTGCTTTAGTCGAACACCAAGTTCACCAAGCAAGGCTTCGATCTATATCAATTCAGCTGTAGCATTTGCTAAAGCTTTGTATTCAGCTTCAGTGCTAGACCTTGAAACTGTAGCCTGTCTTCTTGCACTCCATGAGACTAAGTTTGGTCCAAGAAATATAGCAAAGCCTCCTGTAGATCTTCTATCATCCAGACAACCTGTCCAATCTGCATCTGAGAAAGCACTAAGCAAACTAGATGAAGACTGCTGAAAGGTTAATCCAACATGTATAATCTCCTGAACATATCTCAAGATTCTTTTGAAAGTTGTCCAATGAGTAGTAGTTGGAGCATGTAAATACTGACACACTTTATTTACTGAGAAGGAAATATCAGGCCTTGTCAGTGTCAAATATTGTAAAGCACCTACAATACTTCGATATTGTGTACTATCATCAGGACCAAGAGCTATTCCTTAAGTCAAAGATAATTTTTCAGTAGATGATAAAGGTGTAGGGAATATTGTGCACTTTGTCATACCAACTTTAGCTAGCAAATCAGCAGCATATTTTTCCTGAGTGAGGAGTAAGCCAGTCTGAGTTTTCTTTACCTCAATACCCAAGAAGAAGTGTAAGTCTCCCAAATCCTTGAGTGCAAAATCACTATTGAGATCATGAAGAAGAGCAATAATAGCTTGATTTGATGAACTAGTGACTATGATATCATCAACATAGATTAGAACAAATATCATAACATTAGCTTTACTATAAAGGAATAGTGAAGTGTCTGCTTTTGAAGGGACAAAACCAAGCTGTTGCAACTTGGTGTTGAGTCTAGAATACCATGCACGAGGAGCTTGCTTAAGACCATAAAGAGCTTTACCAAGTTTGCAAATATAATTTGGAGTAGCGGAAGATTCAAAACCTGGGGGTTGTCTCATATAAACCTCCTCTTCCAGAATGCCATGTAAAAACGCGTTATTGACATCTAGATGCCGCATACTCCAGCCTCTGGAAACAACCACTACTAGTACAAGTCTGATAGTTGCTGCCTTGACAGCAGGACTAAAGGTGTCTTCATAATCAATTTCATACCTTTGCTTGAATCCTTTTGCTACCAAGCGTGCCTTGTACCTGTCAATTGTGCCATCTGCATGTTCTTGACACGATATACCCATTTACAATCAATAAGATTCTTTGTGAAATGAGGAGAAACAAGGTGCCAGGTTTTATTTTTTATTAGTGCATCATATTCTTCCTCCATTGCCCTTCGCCAACGATTGTCCCCAAGAGCCTCCGAAATTGTTTGTGGTTCACCTATAGATGTGAACAAACCATAGCGGACAGTTCCATCAGTATATTGCTTCGGATTACGTATACCTTTTTGAAGTCTCGTGCGAGGCTCAGGAGGTGGAGGAGGACTCAATGGTGCAGGCTGTGATGTAGGAGAGCCAGCCACAGAGGATCCCCCATTGCTGGTGACGTTTCCATCATGATCAGGTGGTGGAGTAGTAACATTAGGTGTTGTAGCCCTGGCGTCAGGTGGCGAGGCAAGAGACAGCGTCTCGGGTCCGCGCGACGAGGCAGGGGACAACGCCCTGGGTCCGCGCGACGAGGGCGATGCCGAATCGTGGCGATGCAGATTGCGAGCAGGAGACCGTGTGTGTGTGCAGCGACGCGATCGTGGGCGTGAAGCGGTCCACCCAGGTGACAGCGACCGCAGGCCCGGTCGATACGGTGCATGTGCACGCGCGAGCGGGAAACGGCCCCGGGGTGTCGTGGAGCGGTCCCGCGATCGACCGGGACGCGCGGGCGAGGGAGACCGTGATGGGGACGGCTCGGCGCGAGGCGGTCCCCGGGGTGACGTGGAGCGATCCCGTGATCATCCTCGACGCACGGGCGAGGGAGACCGTGACGGGGACGGCTCGTCGCGAGGCGGGGACGTGATCCACCCAGGAGGCACCAGCTGGCGGGCCCAGTGTACGAAGGAATCATCCTCGGGATCGAGTTCTGTGTGATCCGAGGTAGCAGAGATAGCAGTATCTTCTCCGGGATTGCTGCCCGGGTTGGAATTTTCTGGGTATGTTTTCTCCATTGTTTCTTCAACGTTTTGAGTAGAATTTTCTGTAGTTGCTGCATGATTATGAACAGTACCGTCTGCAACATCTTGATGCTCATTAGTAACAATAGGCACAACGGGCAAAGGCATAAAATCATCAACCGTTGCAACCCCATTATTTGATGTATCTTGTGGTAAAAGGAGTATATCATTACGAAGACGTGAGCCAGCATTAGGATGCAACTCAGCAAGGGGAAATATGTTTTCATCAAAAACAACATCTCTAGAGATATAAACACGACCAGTGGAAATGTCTAGACACTTAACGCCTTTGTGTCGAGGACTATAGCCTAGGAACACACACCGTGTAGAACAAAAAGAAAGCTTTCTTTTATTATAGGGACGAAGATTTGGCCAGCAAGCATAGCCAAAGACTCTAAGAGATTCATAGTTGGGTTTTGTATGGAGGAGGCATTCTACATGAGTATCATGATTTATAACTTTGCTTGGGAGGAGATTTATCAGAAAGGTGGCAGTGAGAAAGCATCATCCCAAAACTTAAGAGGCATAGATGAGTTACCAAGTAAAGCAAGGCCAACTTCAACAATATGATGATGTTTTTGTTCAGCAGAACCATTTTGTTGATGAGCACGTGGGCATGAGACATGATGAGTAATGCCAATCTTTTGGAAAAGCTATTGAGTTTTTCATACTCACCTCCCTAATCAGTTTGCATAGTGATTATTTTCCTAGCAAATTTTCGTTCCACAAGTTGCTAGAAATTAAGAAAGACTTGATAAACATCAGAGCGCTTCTTGAGCAAATAAATCCAAGTAAATTTACTAAAATCATCGATAAAGCTCACATAATAAGAATGTTTGCCAGCAGAAGTAGGAGCTGGACCCCATACACCAGAGAATACTTGCTCTAGTGGAACAGTAGATACACTAGTAGAGACAGGATAAGGCAATTGATGACTCTTAGCTAGTTGACAAGGATCACAAATGTATGGATTTATTTCAGGCATATAAGATATATTGTTTTTCCTAAGTACTTGTTGAACCACAAAAGAAGAAGGATGTCCTAAACGGCGATGCCACGTAGAAGACGATGGCTTTATTGTGATAAAAGCTTGCTTGGAAGACCCGGTAGATGAAGGAACAAGCGGGTAGAGACCATCATGGCATGGTCCCTTAAACATAGTTTTCCTTGTGGCCTGATCCTTAATCAAAAAGAAATATAGGTGAAACTCAAGACACACATTATTAACAAGAGTAAGTTTATGGACAGATAGAAGATTTTTAGATGCACTTGGAACATGAAGAATATTTTTGAGTTGTAACGTGCTACATGGGGTGCATAAAGTTGAATGACCAATATGAATTATTTGCATACCGTTGCCGTTGGCCGTGTGGACATGATCACGCCCGTTGTACTTGTCATGAGTGGTGAGTTTGTTCAACTCAGAGGTGACATGATGAGTAGCACCGGAATCAGGGTACCAGTTGGTGTCGACGCCATAGGATGCCACATGAGCGCCCTTCTCCTCACCATCCCATCAGAGTCATTGCGGTCTTGATAACGCCACTAGCACTCGTTGGCGGGGTGGCCATGGATCTTGCATATTTGACATGTGACGTCGACGAAGGGTGTAGGGGCACAGCCACGGCGGCGCCCCCATCATCACGGCGCCGGCCACCGTCGTCGCGACGACGACCACCATCATCGCGATGGCCATTGCGTCCATAGTCACGCCGCCCGTCACGGCGGCCTCCATCACGTGCGTCGTCATCACGACGGCGTCCTCCATCATCGCGACGCTCGCCTCCACCACAGTCGCCGCGGTAGCCTCCATCGTCGCGTCGCTCGCCTCCACCACGGTCGCCGCGGTAGCCACGGTCACCGTGGTCTGGTGACCTGCCACGATCTCCACGGGGGCGGGTGTCACGCGTAGGCCGTGCATCAAGGTTGGCGGAGGAGGTGAAGCCGGCCTCCTATCCAGATTCTGCTAGCATGTCTTGCCGAAGATCGTGAGCACAAAGTTGACTATAGAGATCATCAAGGGTAGTACCGGGATTGGCGTTGACGGAGGAGACGAGGTCGTTGTAGCTGGCGTCGAGGCCGTTGAGGATGTATCCCACCATCTCATCTTCTTCAACGGGTTTGCCCGTAGCAGCAAGTTCAGAACCAAGGCTCTTCATCTTTGCAAAGAACTGTGTTGCGGACATGTCGTGCTTCTTGGTGCAGTTCAGCGACCCCCGCAGATGATTGATCTTCGTGCGAGAGTGGGTGGAGAACATGCCGGTGAGGGTAGACCACACCTGAGCAGCAGTGTCGAGCCCGACGACGTGAGGTGTGACTTCCGGGGACAGGGAATTCACGAGAAACCCGAGCACCGTTTGATCCCGAGACAACCATGCCATGTAGGCAGGATTGGGGATGATGGTCTTGGTCTTGTTGGCGTCTTCAACCTCCAAGGTCTTCACCGGCGCGGCGTCGGTTCCATCGAGCAAGCCGAGGACCTGAGCACCACGAAGGGGGGGGGGGGGGGGGGGTAGGACAAGGGTCTTCTAGAAGAGGAAATTGGCCCGAGTCAGTTTTTGGGAGGGGGCGATCCCAGCGTGGTGGAGAGCACGGATGACGACGATGATCCAGGAGTCGCCATGGCCACCAGGGGGGATTGTGTCTTGGATGTGTTTGATCTTGGCTTGGTTTTTGGTTTGTGGGAGAGCAGCGACGGCAAGGGAATTGCGGTGGCGGCAGTCTTGGGTCGTGGCCTTTTTCTTGAGATCGATATATGGCAGCTAGGTCATGGAAGAGCAGGCTCTGATACCATATCGGCTGCGATGGTTTTAGGCAGGAACAGACGTACTCGTTATATGGCAAGTAAAAGGAGGCCCTTGCGGTGGCCGGTACAGGAGGGGAGATCGATCGCTACAATAGGGGATACGATCGATCTCTAGAATCCTATCTTTCTATCTGTAGAATTCTATCTCTATCGTAATAACGTTAGAGTACTACTCCATAAGCCGTGCGTTACAAAGGATAAGACATTTTTATCTAACATAACAAAGGCAACATATTCTAGAAACAAACTTAAACAAACACACACAAAATACACATTGCAGTTTCAAATGGAATACACTAATCCTACCAGCATGCCCACACACAGAAAAGACATCACCCTGATCAGGAGTTCACACCACATCTCTGGCTTATTACGCCAGAGATTAAAGCAACATATTCTAGAAACCACCATAGCCGCCACGCGGAAAGACTGAAAGAAACGCGAGTACTGAAATCAGAAACCAAGGGTCATGCCAATGGCAGCAGTGACACCCAACGAAAGTCCAGTTCCCAGCAAGCTGCAGCCATGCTTCAGTGCACCACTGTCGTATGGGCTGTTGTCCACCAGCGGTTGGTTGCCAAATCCAATCGTCTGCCCCACGTCCTCCACGGCTTGACCCTGCCCAGCGGCAAGCGGCAGCTCGGGCTGTGCTACGCCGGCGTTGCCGTTGCCATTGTCTCCTTCATCCTGTCCAAATGGCAGGTTACCGCTCCCCTGCCCGATCGGCTGCGCGAAGGGCGCCGCTGCGGAGACCAGGCCGGGCGACCCAGGCATGCCGCAGTGCTGCGCCGCGCGTGGCTCGTCGCTGGCCTTCCACGCCAGCTCGCCGCCCTTGTCGAGGATGCGCATGTCACCCTGGTCCACAAGCTCCAGGGTCCTCAGGAAGTTGTTGTCCACGGACTCCGTGTCGTGGGTGTGCCACACCGAGTTGCTGCCGTCGAACACCTCCAGCCCTTTCCATGAGAACACGAGAGAGCAGGTGTTTATAGTGCTCACGGCCAAGCACTCGGACTCCCACACGCTCTCCCCCTCTGCGCCTGGCTCGGAGGCGTCGAGGATTTCCACGTAGCAGAAGTCGGCCCCTAGGCCGCCCGCGCCCGGCACGGTCTGGCTGCGTATGAAGTGCGCCGCGTACTTGCCGGACGGCGACGTCAGGAACAGCACGGGGTTCTCCTGCCCATGCGGCGGAATGCTCGCCAGAATCTGCTGCTTCGTTTCCCGCTCTATCATGCCGGTTGGCACCGACGCCATTGCATAGGAGGGGAGGAGAAACGCCAACGAGAGTGTCATGGCAATGTAGGAGACAGAGACGAGCTCCATGGCTACTGGTTTGAATTTCCTTGCCTGCTCAGTAGCTAATGTGTATGAGGGCTTGTTGTGTTTGTATTTGTGATTGTTCAGAGTTAGTGTGTGCCTTTTATAACGAGACCTCGTAGTGGAGTGGTACGTGATGATGATATAGAAGGCAACGTTGTTGAGTGGTTGGAGTCGCCGGTTCCAATGTATCATAGGAGATTAGCTAGGAATGATAACGAACACGACGTCTGAGAGTAAAGAGCTTTCATGTACGACTTCTCGTTAGCCATGAAGGATACCAAACGAGCTCGATGTCTCGGACTAATACTTTCATTCTACTCGCCTGTTGTTGAGACAACATGGATTATCTCACAAGTCAATTTCACCAGAAGACCTTAGTGCTGCACTGAACCTCAACAACTCCACCCAAGTTTGAGGATTCTTTTTTAGAGAGTTTGAGGATTCTATTGCTCTCGGTTTACGTAATTTAAAATGCATCAGACTGATAGATAATTGCTCTATAATGCACCAAACAACTCCATGTAGCATAAATAAATCTGGACTCTATAATTGCTCTTCTCTTCTATACGCCGGTGACACTCTACATCAAAATAAGAGCTATTACTCCCTCCTTCCCAAATTAGGACGCGTATTAGTTTTGGTCAAAATCAAATTTAATAAACTTTGACTAAATATTTAGAAAATAGTATGAATAATCTACGACATCGTAGAAATGTTATTAGAATCATCATGAATTATATTTTCACATTATATGCATTTAACATTAGAAAAGTTAGTATGTTTTTACATATAGTTGGTCAAACTTTATAAAGATTGACTTTGACCAAACCTAATATGCATCCTCATTTGGGAAAGAGGGAGTATATACACCCTTCAAGCAAAGTATAAACAGTACTCCGTATTTAATAGTGTTGAAACACTAAGAGCCTCTTTGATTTAAAGGATTTAAATAGGAATTTTGTATGATTCAAACTTTTAGGATTTTCACCTGCGGTGGTTGTTTGATCTTTAGGATTGAATCTTGTAGGGTTTTTCTTAAGGAATCTTTTGCACTATATTTTATAGTAAATCTAACATCCACTCAAACCTCATTGTCACAGTCCTTTGTTTTTCTATGATGGAATCAAACAAAGTTGGTATGCATATGAAATCATATAGGAATAAAATAGGTATGACAGTGCAATCCTGTATTTTTTCCATTTCCTCGTCTTTCCTATCTTGCAAATCAAAGAGGTCCTAATTATCTTAGACCCTCCACGGACTGAATCAACGCTAAAAGATTGTCCCCACGATGGTCGTTGAGTAAGTAGAGAAGTTGCGGTCGTCTTCCTTGCCGGTATATTTTAAGCATCTTCTAGTGGGTAGTATCATAGTCTAGTATACGAGTTCATGACATGATACTAGTCCCTTCTCCTTTTCAAATTAGATGTCTTAGATTTATATAGATTCACATGCATCTAGACACGTTTTATAGTATAGATACATGATAATCTAGACTAATCTCTAATATCTAACTTGAGACGGATGGAGTACTTTAGTTACCTTCAATGTCATAATATCACCCATTATCATAGGGCTTATTTGAAGTTGTGTGGAATATATGTTTATATAGGAACCCCATGCGGGACACCATGGTGTAACTATATAGTGTAAAAACACCAAAACTATCTCTTTTACGTCGTATTTTTATACGGCATGTAAATACAAAAAATATGTCATTTTTAAATTTTATTATGTTCTTCTCGACTTACGAAGTAAGACAAAATTTATGTGACGTAAAAATAATTATACGATTCTAAAGATAGAGGGTGATCAAAATATTACAAACAGAGATCACTGACCACAAACATCAAACAACGGAAGACAAATTATGCTATTAAGTATAGCAAACTTAACAAATGGCCTAAGAGACCTGAAGCATAACGATGACGTCCTAGCCCATAGATTTCAGGCTGCCGGCCAGGAACCACAAGCTACTCGTCGGTTTCGATGTCGTACCAAACTTGTCTTCGGGGGAACACTTATTCTGCTACAAAAGTATCAACAAAGCAAGGGTGAGTATAGAGTGTACTCCACAAGACTTATGGTTGGTGGGGTTATTTTGCATAAAGCCATCTTTGTTTATAAAACAAGAGAGGGAAGAAGCTCGTCTAATTAGAATATTTTAAAAGGGGATAAGAGAGAGACATCTCCAAAAGATTGATCATCATATTTTGATATCCACCAAGGTAATCCTTATCTCACAACTAGGATCACCCCCTCGTACCCGTGAGGAAGCATCATTAAGCACACGTTGAAACCTCCAAGTTTTACGATTAGGTTATAGTTACTATGATCTTAGAATTTGGTCATCAAGCGTTCATAACCGTGAACACGAATTTTCAAAAAGATTTAACCCTGTAGGTGTGTATAACTTTACCCACACATACCAACCGACTCTTAATGCCACTAGATAATCCCTCTTCCTTGGAAGGCCGGCAGCGGGTGGTTGGCCACGATCTTTACCTTGCTTTTGCCGAGACCATAAGTCACACACTAAGGAGGGTTCCGCCGTAACGGGTCAAGTCCCGAAGCCGGTCCCTAGAGATGTGAGCCGAGGTTTGTTTACCAGGGGCTCCATCCACCCCAAGCAACCCCGGCCATGCTTATCTACCTATTATGATGCACCTTCACTCGCCAAATCTTTCAAAACGTTTTCTATGCATATGTCGAATGGCACACCCGAACTATATGACTCATGGAATTTACTAGGCAAGTTAATCGGCAGAGGGGTTCCCAAGCCCCGTGTGGCTCTACAGTTGTCTTGGTCCCAAGCCTAGTGGTGGCGACCATGGGACTATAAAAATCACATACCACCGTGGCCTCCCATATAGACCTTAGCATGTTTAACCTTTACCACTGATCTTAACTTATTAGTATGCCTCGTTCTCCTGTCATACTAGATTCTCTGCATTTGGTACATCATCTAGATGAACCGGCACTGACAGCTAAGCATGGCTAAGCAAGACATAGGTATAAGCTCTAGCAGTGCACACAAGCCAAACCTAGTTATGCTAGGAGCAGTGGATTAGGTAATATAATCTCAAAGGGAGTAATGCAACATATAGGATACTCTATCTATCGATAAAAGACCATAGTAGAATCGTATGCATCATGGCAAGAATGAAATAATTTCGAAATCATAGGATTGTATAATGGTGGGCTTTGCTTGCCTTTGCCTATTGATACCTAGATATAAATCTTCGGAAGCCTTGTATTTGACTTGATTATATTTGGTCAAGTATTGTTCTTCGATCTTCGATGGTGTTAACCTCGGTCTTTGATCTCGATCTCGATATCGTATTCTACCGGGAAGAAGCAAAAACTAGAAAGAAATGGAAACAATCAACACATGGCATCGATGCAATACTCAAGCAAAGATGATGATATGACAAGTTCAATAGCATTGAAATGTAACCCAAAAGCATGTTTGGCAATTTAAGCGGCATTCGAGGGGTGCAAACCCTAATACAGGTGAGACCTCGGAATCACCTGCGGGGTTCAAATGGTTCTTCTAATTAAACTTGGACATTTTAGTTATTGAACAATGCATGATTTTGATGCTAAAATGTAGATCTTGTTTTTCTGAACATTTTGATATATTATACATATTTTTCTGACTTATAAAATAATTAGTTATTGATTTATAAGATTTAAACCTTTTTCTAAAATTATTAAAACAATTTATTAGGCCATATCAGCAGCCACGTTGGCAGTCAGCGGACCCACGGGGCACGCCAGCATGATGTCGCCATGACGTCACCTTGCCGGCAAACGGCCAGACGCTGGCGGGGATGGTGTTCGGGTGCGAGCGGGCTAGCACGGATGGGTGTGTTCGAGCCAGTGGAGCAAGGCGAGCAAGGTAAAGGCAGAGCCGCCCGAATTTGGTAGCCGGAGCTATGCCGGTGAGCATGAACTACGGCGGCGGGAGGCGGCGCTCGACGCGGGGACGAACTAGAGAGGAAGGGGAAGCACATATGGGTTCCTAAGAACCGTGAGCTCACCCTGAGTCTTATGGTGGTGATGTCGAGATGGGGTGCGATTGGGAACAACGGCGATTGATGGTGGTGGTGGCGGCCGTAATTTGGGGAGGAGGTCACGATTCCAGGGACTGGGGGCCTCCTAGCTTACTAGGATTGGTGGGAAGGAAGCAGGCGGCACGACGAAGCTCCAGAGCACGTCGGAGAGGCATGGGGAGGGCTGTAGTGGCGGTGATGAGCGGCACGTGCGGCGGCTAGGGTTTGGCTTCGAACCGAGAAAGCGAGAGAAAGGGAGCGGGGAAGAATGAGAGGGCAAGGAGAAGAGAGGCACGTCTCGGCAAGCTTATCCTCGCGGGGAACTGCGGCGGGGCGAGCATCTTGGCGCGATTTCGATCGACGGCCAGCAGGCGGGCATGCAGCTACTTCCTCTGCCGTGCGCGAGGAAGAAGAAAGGGGAAACACGCAAACGTTTACGGGCCAGCTGGGCAAAGGTGGGCCGCGGGAGGGCTGATACTTGGCTGCAGCAAAGGTTGCTAGACGTGCCACTGTTGTTGCACGTGGGCGACAGTTAGCGAGGAAGAAGGTTGGGCTGGCCTGGTTCTGACTCTGCTGCTTATTTTTATTTAGCAAAACTTTCTTATTTTCATTTCTCTTTTGTAATTTCAAATTCATTTCTGTTTTTAGCAATTCAAAATTATTAGAGGGTTTGTATAGCATGTGAAATAGTTGGGGCCCCTTTAGTCCATTTGGGCTCCACATGTTTTTGAGTTTTCAAAAATATTCAAAACCTTTTGAATTGATTTCGTAAGAGGGAGGGAACACTAGGGTTTAGGGTTTTGCATTTTTCTTATTTGAATTTTTATTTTATATTAGCAAAGGATGATGCTCATGATGCACAAATCAAAACCCTAATTAGGATGAGCTAAAACTGGGGTGTTACAGATCTATCCCCCTTACGAGAATCTCGACCCAAGATTCTTTAGGTAGGAAGAAGGAAGAGAAACAAGGTCACTTCTAGGGATAAGAGGGAAACACACTAAACAACACACATAGTATATCATGGTCAGCACATGAACAAGTGTTCAGAAACAACTCTAAGATGACAACATGAAACACATCAAGGTAATAGAAGGAACATAGGGGATATGTTTCAACTTGTTAGATAGATGGTCTTCATAAGGGTTGAGACCATGGAGTTTCAGAAGAAATTAAGCTTCTAAAATGGAAAGCTTACAATAGAAAGAACACGACCAGAGACTTTGAGAGATGGAACTCTACTAGATGGCTTAAGTAGAGATTTCAGGTTGCACAGATACAGATAACCAAGTTGTTGATCTACTTTTGATACATAAGGATCACCCTTCGCTCAATAGAAGGTCGACAGAAAGGTGTTTTGTGGAGAGGACTCGCAAGGGTCACAAGGAACATGTAGCAAGAGAAACTTCTAATTACCAAAATCATCGTCACTCTTCGAACATGTTAGAGGAATGAAGGAAACTCTTTATTCATCCGGGATTATCAAAATATTTGCCAAGGATCATGATATCACTTTAGACCACCAGATGAATAGGTAAGAAGATTCCCGATGACACGAGGAAAAAGAAACTTCATTCTCAGACTTCAATTACTTGGCATAACAAGATGCTTGCCAACATGAAAGGGTCTGGGGGATCGATCGAGAGACATTTAGCAAAACTACTATAAATGTTCTCCTTGAGGTTCGGAAAAGCAAACATCAAGTAAAGGTCGGACTTCAGATACAAAGTAAACCATAAGCACAACTCCTATAATAAATTATAGAAGTGATGAGTGGTTGTTATTGCTGAATCAAGAGAATATGACAACAGGCTTTCCGACTAATTGTGTCAACCATTACATCAATCTTGCCGGGTTTATAGAGATACCTATGTCAAAACCTTGAGGAACACCAGCCATCATATCTTCTTGAGATTCAGGTTTGGTTAGGTGGAATGATACTTCAGACTCAGCATGTCCGAATAGAAAGCTTGCAACATTTACCACAAAGGTAAAGTCACTATATTCTCAAGACATGGATTACAGTGTCAAGCTCCAAAAGATTGAGCTGAATTGCTAGACTCATGTATTTGCAACTTGTCGGAGGACAACTGCTCATACATCGAGTACTTGCAACAAAACACATATGTGTCCTTAGAGGGAACAAAGATAAATTTACTCAAATCCACGACGACATCTTTCGACAATTGCCCGTGAACTGGAGGAGATCACTTCTAACATCCAGAGCACATACTTCGAGATGACCCGAAGACGCTTCTTAAAAGTTTCCAACATTAATGCCAAAGGTTCCATATGAATCTATTCTAGCATGGAGAAGATAAGGATATTGTCGATGGGGTCAACAACAAACTCATTGAGATACTCCAGGAAGATGGACCCATATGTTGTATAAATGAGGCAGAGTGTTGGTCAGACCAACGCACATGAAGACGTACTCAAGTGAAACATCACGAGTAGCAACATCATCAAGATAATCCTTGGAACTGAGTTTGATTTGACGATAACCCAAATTAAATCAAAGGCGAGGGAAGATAACATATCCATAGAGGAAATACTATCTTTCTTCAGCACGAACAGAACTGACATCCCTTTAAGAAGGAACTAAGCCAGATAGAACTTTTGTCTTACAACTCTCCAACTTGTTTTTTAAGCTCAACCAACTAGTTCAGGGGTATCCAGTGCGGATCCTTGGAGAAAAACAATTCAGGGAACTTGCTTGCTCAAGAACTTGACAACACGGTCATGTGGCAACATGGTGGTACTTCTAGAAAGACATCCATAATATCACGATCCACCAATATGTCATTTAGTTTGAGAGGAAACTTGCTTGGTAAGGCAAGAGGACACAATCTCAGAGCTTCGGCACAAGCCTAACTCTTTAACTAAAGAGAGTGCACCAAAACAACAGACTTGGTAGCACAATCATCCTTCTCTTAGTGATAGGGTTAACCATCACGCTGAGAATGACAAAAATGTCCTTGGAGTTCAAAGCAATAAGAATTTCTAAGAATCTTAGATCGCCACATTATTACGCACACACATCATTCACGAGCGTGAAAGCTCGGAGGAAGGGTGGGTAAAAATGTGTAGAAGTATCACTTCAGTAAGAGGGCCATGAAACTCAATACAACCTCTTAATATAAAAGGGTGTGATACCATAAGGTAGAACAGATAGAAGCTAACCATGCATCTTGATCTGCGGATTACAATACTTTGACCTAGTCTTAGATATGACGAGGTACTGGAGTTTGTTTCTCCCGGCATCCCGAAATGGTTTATCTTGATGGACCATAAGAGTAGCTTGCATCGGAAGACACCAATGCCCATACTACTTGGCTACCAACTAGTAGACAAAGGTCGGAAACACCAAGGGGAAAAGAACATGCTCATGATAGAATCTAGATGTGGATGCATAGTTTATTAATCTTCCGAAAACCAATGCATAGCATGGCGAGAGGTGTGGCAGAGTCATGAGTTTAGATGTGAGACTCTCGAGGAGATCTTTTGTCGTGATTTATTTGGTTCCAATAAAGAACATCTGCCATAACATTTGGTAGGGGAAGTCCTTTGTTTGTCGTAATTTAATCACGAAAATAACCACAAGCCTGAAGGCTAGGTTAGAAGGTACTAGCCATCCTAAGGTAATGTGTGAACATTAACGGTAGGGGTCAATGGAGTGGACCTTGGGTTAAAGATCAGCTTCATGCGCAAGATTCACAACACCAGAATCCACCACAATCCGGGACCTTCGGTTCAAGTCCAAGGGTTAAAACCTGAGAAAAAAGTAACTACTACTTGAGTGACACATCGTACACTGCAAGGTAGAAATCACGAGGTAACTTCTAGGAGAAGAAACCACTTCTGAAGTACCCAAACAAATAAAAAGGAGGCATACAAGACGATAGGAAGCCTCGAAGCCTAGAATAGAACACTATGGATCCTACAATATAATATTGTGGGTCCATAAAATAGAGAGATCATGATGGAAAGGAAATCTCTCAGCTGAAACAGAGCAAAGGGGACAAAGAACAAACAACACACACAAGTCTAAAGAACTCTACACTAGGTCAACTGGTTGAGAAACGACATGCCCAGAAGGCACCTAAACTTTGAAAGATTAGAAGAGATATCAAAACTTTTTCCAAATAAACAAAAGGTAAGATGACCCAGAGTTAGAGCGATACCAGATGAGGATCAAAAGAAGCATACTAGAGTTTTCGCAAATACTTTTCATCTTTGAAATAATTTTCGCAAGTACTAGACTCAACATCGACTAGAAGCAAGGTTTTCCTACGGTCGGTACTACTCTGATACCAAGAACTATGACACCCCCAGGATTAGGGTTAAACAAATCCTAGACCTTATCCTAACATAAGCTTAACCTAGAGCTCGAGGATATTCAGTGATAAATCGGTAACACAATAGTAACCCTGCGACACAAAAAATTATTACGGCAAGCTCATAACTGAGCAAAGAACCAAAATATTACAAGTAGAGGTCACTAACCGCAAACATAAAAAATCAGAAGGCAAATTATGCTATTAAGTATGGAAAACTTAACAAATGGCCTAAGAGGCCTGAAGCATAATGATGACGTCCTAGCCCATAGATTCCAGGCTGCCGACCGGGAACCCCAAGCTACTTGTCGGTGTCGATGTCGTACCAAACTTGTGTTCGGGGGAACACTTATTCTTCTACAAAAGTATCAACAAAGCAAGGATGAGTACAGGGTGTACTCCGCAAGACTTATGGCTGGTGGGTTTATTTTGCATAAAGCCATCTTTGTTTATAAAACAATAGAGGGAAGAAGCTCGTCTAATCAGAATATTTTAAAAGGGGATAAGAGAGAGACATCTCCAAAGAATTGATCATCATATTTTGATATCCACCAAGGTAATCCTCATCTCACAACTAGGATCACCCCGTCGTACCCATGAGGAAGCATCCTTAAGCTCACGTTGAAACCGCCAAGTTTTACGATTAGGTTATAGTTATCTATGATCTTAGAATTCGGTCACCAAGCGTTCATAACCGTGACCACGGTTTTTCGAAAAGATTTATCCTACAGGGGTGTACAACTTTACCCACATGTACCAACCAACTCTTAATGCCACTAGATAAGCCCTCTTCCTTGGAAGGCCGGCCAAGGGTGGTCGGCCATGACCTTTACCTTGCTTTTGCCGAGACCATGAGTCACGCACTAAGGAGGGTTCCGCTATAAGGGATCAAGTTCCGAAGCCGGTCCATAGATATGTGAGTTGAGGTTGGTTTACCAGGGGGTCCATCCACCCCAAGCAACCCCGACCACGCTTACCTACCTGTTATGATGCACCTTCACCCGCCAAATCTTTCAAAATGTTTTCTATGCATATGCCGAATGGAACGCCTGAACTATGTGACTCATGGAATCTACTAGGCAAGTTAATTAGCGGAGGGGTTCCCAAGCCCCGTGTGGCTATACGCTTGTCTTGGTCCAAAGGAAAGAACTCAGTTCCTAGTGGTGGCGAGCATGAGACTACAAAAACCACATCCCACCGTGGCGTCCGATACAAGCCTTAGCATGTTTAACCTTTACCACTTATCTTACCTTATCAGTATACCTCGTTCTCCTGTCATACTAGATTCTCTGCATTTATTACATCATCTGGATGAACTGGCACTAACAGTTAAACATGGCTAAGCAAGACACAGGTATAATCTCTAGCAGTCTACACAAGCCAAACCTAGTTATGATAGGAGCAGTGGATCAGGTAATATAAGCTCAAAGGGAGTTATGCAATGGATAGGATACTCTATCTATCGATAAAAGACCATAGTAGAATCGTATGCATCATGGCAAGAATGAAATACTTTCAAAATCATAGGATTGTATAATGGCGGGGCTTTGCTTACCTTTTCCTGTTGATACCCAGATATAAATCTTCAGAAGCCTTGTACTTGACTTGATTATATTTGGTCAAGTATTGTTCTTCGATCTTCGATGGTGTTAACCTCGGTCTTCAATCTTGATCTTGATATCGTATTCTACCGGGAAGAAGCAAACACTGGAAAGAAAGGGAAACAATCAACACGTGGCATCAATGCAATGCTCAAGCAAATATGATGATATGACAAGTTTAATAGCATTGAAATGTAACCATAAAGCATGCTTGGCAATTTAAGCAGCGTCCGAGGGCTGCAAACCCTAATACTGGAGAGCCCTCGGAATCACCTACGGGTTCAATTGGTTCTTCTAATTAAACTTGACACTTTAGTTGCTGAACAATTCATGATTTTGATGCTAAAGTGTAGATCTTGTTTTTCTGAATATTTTGCTATATTATACATATTTTTCTGACTTATAAATAATTAGTTATTGATTTATAAGATTTAAACCTTTTTCTGAAATTATTAAAACAATTTATTAAAATGTTATTGCGTCAGCATTACGCCAGCACAGGCGTGAATACTTTTTACATAGGGGCTGGGCTAGCCACTATGGCTGGCAGGTGGGGCCAGGACCACATCAGCAGCCACGTTGGGGGTCAGCGGACCCACGAGCCACGCCAGCATGACGTCGCCATGACATCACCTCGCTGGCAAACGACCAGACGGTGGCGGGAAAGGCGTTCGGGGGCGAGCAAGCTAGCATGGATGGGTGCATTCGAGTCAGTGGAGCAAGGTAAGCAAGGTAGAGGTGCCGCCGCCCGGATTTGGTAGCTAGAGCTACGCCGGCGAGCATGAACTGTGGTGGCGGGAGGCGGCGCTCGACGCGGGGATGAACTAGAGAGGGAAGGGGAAGCACATATGGGTTCCTAAGAACCGTGAGCATACCCCGAGTCTTCTGGTGATGACGTCGAGATGGGGTGCGGTCGGGAACGGCGGCGATTGACGATGGCGGTGGCGGCCTTAGTTGGGGAGGAGGTCGCGATTCTAGGGACTAGGGGCCTCCCAGCTTACTAGGATTGTTGGGGAGGAAGCAAGCGGCATGGCGGATCTCCAGAGCACGTCAGAGAGGCACGAGGAGGGCCGTAGTGGCGGCGATGAGCGGTACCTGCGGCGGCTAGGGTTTGGCCCCGAACCGAGAAAGCGCGAGAGAGAGAGGGCGCGGGGAAGAATGAGAGGGCAAGGAGAAGAGAGGCACGTCTCGGCGAGCCTATCCTCGCGCGGAACAGCGGCGGGGCGATCATCTTAGCGCGAATCCGATCGACGGCCGGCGGGCGGGCACGTAGCTGCTTCCTCTGCCATGCGCGAGGAAAAAGAAAGTGGAAACACGCAAACGGTTACGGGCCGGCTGGGCCAAGGTGGGCTGCGGGTGGGCTGATATTGGGCTGCAGCAAAGGTTGCTGCACGGCCACTGCTGCTGCACGTGGGCGGCAGTTAGCGAGGAAGAAGGCTGGGTCGGCATGGTTCTGGCTCTGCTGCTTACTTTTATTTAGCAAAACATTTTCCTTTTCTTATTTTCATTTCTCTTTTGTAATTTCCAATTCATTTCCATAGGGTTTGTAAAGCATGTGAAATAGTTGGGGGCCTCTTTAGACCATTTGGGCTTCACATGTTTTTGAGTTCTCAAAAATATTCAAAACATTTTGAATTGATTTCGTAAGAGGGAGGGAAAACTAGGGTTTAGAGTTTTGCATTTTTCTTATTTGCATTTTTATTTTATCTTAGCAAAATATGATGCTCATGATGCACAAATCAAAACCCTAATTAGGATTAGCTAACACTTGGGTGTTACTCCGAGCGCCGGCGGCGAGGTCTGCCCTAGCCTGACGAGCTACTCCCCTCCAAACCACTTCTTCTCTCGCTCGGCTCGATCGCGCTAGAAAATGGAGAATGGGGACTATAGTTAGTTGTGTAGAAAATGGAACAATGGATACTATTTTCAAAATTACTCTTAAACTATTTCGAATTTGACAAAAGTTTCTAAACAAAAAAGTAGCAAGTAGCGCCTACTCCATACCTATCCAACGAGGTATCATTTGCGTCATTCCAAGAAGCGGTTGAGAAGTAATTGTAAAATTACTGTTCGGATATTTTTGAATAGATCCGAAATTAAGTAAATTCAAAATTACTTTTAAGCTATAAAGAATTTGAAATTCTGAACAAAGGATATGCCAAATTTTATCAGCTTTCCAAGGCATTATCGCTTGCAGAATTGTGATAAATGGTTTAAAAATTGAGTTCAAAATACGTTTTATACGGGTTCGTGGAGATATCTGGTTTTCAAAATTACTTTTAAATGATGAGAATTTGAGAAAAGTTATAATGCAAAAAAGTTGCAAAATTTCTCTAGCTTTCTAACAGTATATGATTTATATAATTCCGATACGAGGTTTAGAGATAGTGTTCAAAATACGCTTTGTATGGGTTCATGGTGATTTCCGATTTTTGAAATTAAATTTAAATGGTCTGGAATTTGACAAAAATTACAATATGAAAAAGTTGCGGATTTGCATTATGTTTCCGACCGTATATCATTTATGATTCTGAGAAGCGCAGCAGTATAACAACGTGGGATGAGTATAGGCATCGAATCGAGGGAAGTATGGATCATGTATAGAATATTATTCCATTATCAATGAAAAATTACATATTGCCATTAATATTTGGGAAGTACCATTTATGATATTTTGGCACTACGACCGCTCGTATTTGGGAAATACATTCATTTGGGAAATATATATGTTTAAAAATAAGTAAGTATGAATGATAAAAACAATGAAAGTATAAAAAGAAAGTATATATTATGTATACTAGAAGTATGGATTAAACCAGTTCAAAACAAAACGTTCCAAACTTTTAGTTTTAGTTTTTTCAGTATCAAGGATATTCGGAAGTAAGGTCATAAAAAATAGAGAAGTATAGACTTAAAATATACACAAGTATAAACTTACTGTAAGAGAAGTAGACATTTTAGATAGGGGAGTATAGAAAATTCAACAAAAATGAAAGTATGAAACCGCATCGAGAAGTAAGAACACATAGAAACAGAAGTACGAGATAGAAATAAAAAGAAGTAAGAAAAATATGTAATGTAGAACAATTTAATTAAATATTTTTGTGAGAAATATGCAATCTTTATCGTGGAGCTATAAAAGGGAAGTATATACTGTATATACAAGAAGTTTGGTATAAAAAACTAGAGGCGCATGTCATGACGGGAAGTACAAGTGTTCAGTTTTAATAAGTATGACCAAATGAGTATAAATTGGAGAATGGGAAGTATATATAGTTCTTTGTGTAGAAAATAGAACAGTGAATAGTATTTTCAAAATTACTCGTAAATTATTAATTTGAGAAAACTTTCTGAACCACTAGTAGAAACCAGGCAATTGGCCCCAGTTCGTAACGGCCTTTAGCCCCGGATTTCGAACCGGGGCTGCAGAAGCGGGACTAAAGGTCCAAGATTTAGCCCCGGTTCAGTTACGAACCGGGGCTAGAGGTCTAACCACGTGGCTTGCTAGGCGCGCTGGGCGGCAGGACATTTAGCCCCGGGTCGTGTTACGAACCGGGACTAAAGGTTCCCTGCCGCGGCAGCATTTTGGGCCATTTGGCTGCCGCGACAGGGGATGGGGTTTTAGGGTTTTGTGTTTTTCTTTCCATTTTGTATTTTGTGTTCAATTATTTTTCATTCTATGTTTTCATTAGAAACAAGTTTTCGTATACATACAGAACGCTACTACACAGTACTTGGCCACATTGATGCAATATATAATATAATTACTCTTACAAGCATATATGGAGTCCCAACAAGGTCCAGAGCATGTCTATTTGATTACATGAGATCATTACATGGATGCTTTAGGGTCTACTTATACAGTATTCTCCACGTGGGTCTATGACCTCGTCGAGAAAAAATGCAGCAAATTCCTCTTGGATTGCTATTAGGCAGTCCTCTGGTAGGAGCTTGTCCCGCATCGCGTCCAACTATGTAAAAAGGAGATCATATGGATTAGACTCAACACGATTTTTTTTAATAAAAATAAAGGGTGAATATATTGTTTACTTACTCGAACATTTTCCGAGGGTTTCTCAATACTGATGTGAATGAACTCGCACACGTAGAATCCACATAGATTAGTTCCCTGTGGCTGCCTCGCGCACTTTACAAGAATAAAATTCAATCAAATAATAACGCTAGCATGATAAATGCACATAAACTAGAATTAAATAGATGCGCGGACTTAGCTCGTACTACTTACCGAGAGTGATTTAAAAAATAGCTCCTCACGCCATTGACCAAGGACATGTTTCTTGAACTGTGTCCAAACCCTACCCGACAAAGAAAATTAATGTATGGGTTAATAACTACTTGATATCCCAGAAAATGAACGAAAGAAACCGATATAGTGCGATAATGGTTGAAATTACCTCTGGAGTGCGTCGATAATGATACGGTAGTTTTCAATATCTTTGTTTAGTGAGTCCATGATGTGAACTCTTCCCATGTCAAGTGAAATGCTTAGAAGAATCTAGTGGTACCTACGCAAGGTTTACATACGTCAGTAACTCATCATTTACACTGAACATCGAGTAAGAAAAAGTTAATGTGTACAAAAACTCACTTGCCGTCGTGGTAAGGAAATAGTATTTCGTTACAGAAATGCTGTTTCGTGAGAAACCGCAACAAGTTGTGCTCGGTCTCTAGTGGTTTATCCTTTAGTATAGACCCATGAACTCGATGTGGGTCAATGTACCCAAATCCGTTGATAGCCTTTTTTTACAATCGAGCATCTTCATTCTGCATCATTATATATAGCGTACAAAAGAATATAGTGAGTATACTTACCAGCAATGAATTGAAAAAGATGAGATAGAGACCTAATTACATAAATAAAGTAATCACTTACAAACAATACGAACTGAGGATAGTTTTGTCGAGTTCCTTTAGATTGAATAACTGAAATAATTCTGTAAATTCAATAGGGACCTCGTCTTCAATGAAGTAATGCGATTTTCGAACTTTCAGTGTGAGCCAATTTCGCTGTTCTTTTGATGCTTTCATGTACCATTCATGGAACCGTCGCATTTGTGTTGGCATATCCCGAAGCCTCTCAGAACTGACCAGAGGCTCTCCGTTAACAAATTTGGGTGCTACCTCAGCCTTGGGCATAACGCCGTGAATAATTTCATGAATAGGCATACCACATTGCTCGGCCAATATCCTAGCCGTTTTCGGATCCATAGGTTCTTCCTCATATAGTTGAGGTTTGGGTATGTTCACCTGGAGTGGGGGGAGCGATTGGTTTGCTTGTTTCCCCAGCTGGGGAACATCTCTTTTGGTTCTTCGGCTACCACTCGATTGTTTTGCTTGTTTCCCCAGCTGAGGGACGTCTGTTCTGATGCTTCCGCTACCACTCAATTGTTTTGCTTGTTCCCCCTCCTGGGGAACCTCTTTTTTGTTGCTTCCTCTACCGCTTGATCTCTTTTGTTTCAATGTCTTCTGAAGACATCGTGTATATTCATCTAGCGCATTTAACTGAGCTTGGGATGGTTGTGTCAGTAATTTTCTAAAGTGCTCCTTGGTTTCCGGTTTTATTTGGACCTCTGGCTCAGGTTGTTTCTTTTTAAAATGAGCATCCACTTTGGCACGTACGACCGCATCGGTCTCCTCATCGGTCAGTTCGTAAGCCCTCTTGGGAGGAACCGGCGGTACTCTTGGGAGGGGCGACAACTGTCGTTTCGGGCGTTGGTTATCGCTCGACGGAGCGGTGGTATTCTTCTGCTTTTGCCCCTTAGTGGGTGGAGGCGGCTGCGTAGATTGAGATGGACTCGTGTTGGGGTCATGGATTGGACTATTACTGGGAGGAGACGGTGCACTTGGAGGTGGACTTGGAGGAGACGGTGCACTGGGAGGAGACGGTTACCTTGGTGTCGAGCCTGGAAACTTGATGTATTCTTTTTTCCAAAGAATGAAGCCACTCGTGACTTCTCCCAGTGTCGTCTCCCCTTCACCTCCAGGGATGTCAAGCTGTAGTGACTGACACATAGGTAGAATTTCATCCACACCGACACGAGCATAGCCAGCTGGAATCGGATTGCAATGGTAGGTCGCTCCCGGTGCAGAAGGTAAAGCAAAGCCGACCGCCACCTTTATGGATATATTCTTCAGTTCAACATGCAGCTCACAACTAGTCTTCTCCTTAATTGCATCCACGGGGTACACATCCATCGTTGCATCATTATTGTGGCCCTCCGTGGAAGCCACGCTACTTTTCCGTTGCGATGGGCCGACCGTACTGTCCGGTGTAGGATCTTGCTGTCGGAGTCCTTTAAGTTCATTAAGCTCCTGGCGATGCTCCTGCAGCATGGCTTCAAACCTCGCGAACCGCTCCGTATCCTCCTCTTTTTGCCACTTTGTTCTTCTCGATCGGCTTCTGTACGTGTCACGGTGATCGGGAAACCCGATAACCCATGGATAAGAAGGTCCGAACCCTCTTGTTCGTCCAGCCTTTTCCGGATTCCCGAGAGCCTTTGTCAGCTCATCGTTCTCTCTCTCCGGAACAAATGTTCCCTCTTCAACCTCTTTTGTCACTTTAACAAGTTCTTTCTTGGGTGAAAAAATTTCTTTGGCTGCAACAATCTCGCCTGTTTCTGGGTCTAATGATGCCCCATGCCCGAATACCCAATTTCTTGACCTCAAGGGCCAACTAGACGTGCCTGGAGTGACCCCTTTAGCCTCCATGTCAGCCTCAGCTTTATCCCACTTAGGCATGACACTCCTGTAGCCACCTGTGCCCATATGATGGTGATATTTATTTTTGGCTGCATTTAACTTATTTTTTGCTGATATTGCCTTAGCTAGTTCCAAGGTCTTGTATTCCACAAATGCGGCCCAGTTATCCTGCTGCAACTCTAGTGGGCCAACGAATGGAGGAGTTGTTTCCTTCAAGACATACTTGTGGTACAATCTTTTTTTCCATTCCTTGAATAGTTCAGCCATCTTCTTAAGAGCAAAGTGCTTGACTTTCCTCGTCATTTGCTGTGTGAGCTCATCAGTCTCCAAGACAGGTAGGGTGAAATGTGTCATGAGAGAATTCCACATTGTATCTTTCGCTCTGTCATCTACAAACTAGCCCCAGCTGGATCCTTTTTCTTTCCTGGCTTGTTCCAGTTTTGCGTGGTGATCGGGACTTTGTCTCTAACAATCACTCCGCATTGACTTGCAAATGCATTCGCAGCTTCTTTGGGCTCCAGCGGTTGACCCTGCGGAGAGACTAAGTCAATGCTGAGACGGACATCAGCGGGCAACTTGTGTGTCGGGCCTCTTGTATTTGTAGAAGATTGGCTAGAAGCAGAGGTCTAAGAGAAGAAACATTCGTCAGTACATATATACGAATCAATTAGTGCATCTATACTAGAACCATCGATAGAGACTTTATATACCTTGACAAAGTTTGTCATTATTATGGTGTCTTCACCATGGTCTCCACGATGGTCAGCACTATCGTCTCCACTATTTGGTCCACCATCATCTCCTCCAGACAAATTAAGATATTCGGAGCCATCATAATAAGACCCCCCAATACCCTCATCTATCATGTTGAGAAGGTCCTCTTCATTATGTCTACCTTCCATAGCTTAACTAATACAGAAAAAAATATTGCATTAAGTAAAAGAATATTACAACTGCGACAACTCGGATACAGTACTTAGTGATTAAGATAAATTACAATAATATAAGATAAAGTACATTATTAATACATCACCGGAGAATAGCTCGGGTGCATTATAAGATAAAGTACATTATTAATACATCACCGGAGAATAACTCGGGTGCATTATAGGATAAAGTATAAGATAAAGTACATTATTAATACATCACCGGAGAATATCTCGGGTGCATTATAGGATAAAGTATTAGATAAAGTACATTATTAAGATAAACTAGCGAACGCGGCTGCCGCGTTCTGTGCTACGGGAGCTCTGCAGCCATAGAAGAGGAACCATCACCGGAGAATAGCTCGGGTGAGATCCGTGAACCTGCCAGATATTGGAGAATCTAGTCTCCAAAAGATACATGTATCGCCATACATGCTCATCCTCCTCCCTGATACGATGACGTACCACCTCTTCGGGGGCTGGCTCCCTCTACACCGCTCCTGGACCTCGTGGATGCCACCAAAGAAGCTCCGGGTCGACGATGATACCCGGATTGCTCAGCAAGGTACGAGTCACGACAGCTAGCACCTCCCAGTGCCAACCCGGCGGAGCCCAGACTCGAACATCCCCGGCAGAGTCCAGTAGGCTCGGACGAGATGGACGCGGCATAACTAAATAATAGCAATAAACAATCATAAAACATAAACAGTAACTAAATCACTAAGTATATATTGCCCTAATAACAATAACCCTAAACCTATCACTAACTAAACTAAACCTCATTAACTAAGTATTCTAACTAAACCTAATCTCTAATAAACCCTAATCCCTAATAAAACCCTAAGCCCTAATAATAAACTAACTAAAATCCCTAACTAAATCACTACTAAAATCCATAACTAAATCACTAACTAAATCAGTACTAAAATCCCTAACTAAATCACTACTAAAATCCCTAACTAAATCACTAACTAAATCACTACTAAAAGCCCTAACTAAATCACTAACTAAATCAATACTAAAATCCCTAACAAAAATCCCTAACTAAATCACTACTAAAATCGCTAACTAAATCACTACTAAAATCCCTAATTAACTAAATCCCTAATTAACTAAAATCGCTAACTAAATCACTACTAAATCCCTAATTAACTAAATCCCTAATTAACTAAAATCGCTAACTAAATCACTACTAAATCCCTAATTAACTAACAAAATCACACTAATTAACTAAATCCCTAACTAAATAAAATCCCTAATTAACTAAAAAAATCACACTAATTAACTAAATCCCTAACTAAATAAAATCCCTAATTAACTAACAAAATCACACTAATAATATCCCTATAATTAACTACAACTACGTATACCTCGGGGGCGGCGCAGCGCGGCGGGAGCGACGATGGCGAGCGACGGCGCGGGACGGGCGGCGCGAAGATGGTGCGGCAGGGCGGAGACGGGCGGCGCGGGACGGGCGACGCGGAGACGGGCGGGACGGGCGGCGCGTTCGGCGGCGCGGCGGACGGCGTGGAGACGGTGCGGTGGGGCGGCGGGGCGGCGCGGGGTGGAGACGGTTTGTAATTTTTTGGCGCCAAACCCAAAAATGGTTTATAGTTTTCAGAAAATTATGTATTATATATCAAAATTTTCAGAAAAAGAAGATCTATAATTTAAATCTATTATCATACTTTATTATACAACTTAAATAAAATTATCTATTATCTAACAAGTATTATATTTAGTAGAAATGTTCACAAAAAATAATAAAAATATAGTTTATTATTTAAAAATGGAAAAATACATATAGTATAGCAAAATATTCACAAAAATATAGTAGAAATGTTCTCCCGCCATTTCCCCCGCTTCCCGCCATGTTCTCCGGCCATTTCCCCCGCTTCCCGCCATGTTCTCCCGCCATTTCCCCCGCTTCCCGTCATGTTCTCTCGCCATTTCCCCCGCTTCCCACCATATTTATCCCGCCATTTCCCCCGCTTCCCGCCATGTTCTTCCGCTATGTCCCTCTATATCTAGGCCGACCGCCATTTCCATCGACACATCCACACCTTCTCTCTCACAACAATGGACACCGCTTACTGGGCTTTTCTGACGCTCGAGGAGACCGAGGCGCTGTGCGCCTCCAGCTACCCATGCCCGCCGGGGTAACGGCTGCCCGCTGGCTGGATGCTGAGCGCTGGATGGGTTCCTGTTCCTCCTATGTCTCAAGGTTCGGCCCGCCAGGCGGCCATCATGAACCACTTGTACCTCGAGCTCACGCCGGAGCAGCGGATGGATCCCCATTGGGATCCCGACAACCTCGACACCTGGAATGCCTTCTTCGCAAACCGGCGGGAAAGGGAGCTCGCCAGGTACGAGGGTGACGGCCCACCCCCAGTGAACCACAACGAGGCGGGTCGCCGCCTGTGGTGGGCGAACCGGACTATCGCCGGTGTGATGCGCTACATTTCCATGGGAGACCATCCTCGCCTGAGGTACCCGCACTTTCACCAGCAGCATAACCACAAGAATGGTGGTGGTGGTGAAGGCCTAGGACGTACTGGGGTCGTCATCCGGGAGCCCCCTCCCCCGCGTGTTGTGAATCCGAGGACGGAGGATCCATCGCGTGCTACGAGGAAGGGCTGAGGATCCATCCGCGTGCTACGAGCGACGACGATGACGATGACGATTCCAAAGACGACCCAGAAGCTGTGTACTATAGGGCTAGATATGATTATGACTAATTTTTACGTTTTAATATTAATAAATGTCTGGCCACAACAAGTTGCAATACTACCTATTGAGATCGAGAAAGTTCATATCCATATACATATAAGAAGATCATTAAAAATAAAGGTTTAATAATATTGTACATCACCAACATCCACACATGTTAGGGTTTTCTTCTAATCCGTAACCATGGAGCATCTTCCTTATTTCACGGGATGCTTGGGTCATCCTTCACAGCGAAGGGCAAAATTTCATGAAACTTATCATAATCGTCTGACATGTCTGTCTTATCCTCCACCCCCACGATGTTTCTTTTTCCTGAAAGAACTATGTGGCGCTTTGGCTCATCGGATGCTGTATTCTTTTGCTTATCTTTCCTTTTTCTCGGTTTGTTAGACATGTCCTTCACATAAAAAACCTGAGCCACATCATTGGCTAGGACAAATGGTTCTCCTCTATGTAACCATAATATGTATCCTTTTGCCCATTCTCGTATGTTGCATCAAATCGGACACCACTGTTTTAATTGGTGCTCTTTTTATCTTGGGCGATCGTGTAAAATGTATTCCTATTTATCTCGTACCCTTGGAAAGTCAATATAGCGAAGATGGTGACCTGGCCAACAAGTACAACTGCTCTCCAACATTTATGTCATTCATGAGATGTGACTGCAACCAACCGCCGAAAGTCCTCATATGTTCATCTATAATCCAGGAGCCAGGCTTCCCCGGGTTGTTGGAGTGTACAATATTCTTGTGTTCCTCGATATACGGAGCCACCAAGGTGGAACTTTGCAGAACTGTGTAGTGTGGTTTAGTGAGAGAATGTCCGTCCATACATATCCTTGCTTTCTTTCCTAGCGTGCCTTTTCCACTAATTCTACCCTCATGCCGTAATTCAGGAACACCGATGGGCTTAAGGTCAGGAATAAAGTCAACACAAAACTCAATGACCTCCTCTGTTCCATATCCCTTTGAGATGCTTCCTTCTGGCCTAGCACGGTTATGAACATATTTCTTTAACACTCCCATGAACCTCTCAAAGGGGAACATATTGTATAGAAATACAGGACCAAGAATGTTAATCTCATCGACTAGGTGAACTAGGAGGTGAGTCATAATATTGAAGAAGGATGGTGGGAACACCAACTCGAAGCTGACAAGACATTGGACCACATCTTTCTGTAACCTTAGTAGACTATCTAGACTAATTACCTTCTGATAAATTGCATTGAGAAACGCACATAGCTTCACAATGGGTACTCGAACATTTTCCGGCAGGAGTCCCCTCAATGCAATCGGAAGCAGCTGGGTCATAAGCACGTGGCAGTCATGAGACTTTAGGTTTTGAAATTTTTTCTCTGCCATATTTATTATTCCCTTTATGTTCAACGAGAAATTAGATGGGACCTTGATACTGTAAAGGACTTCAAAAAAGATTTCCTTCTCTTCTTTGGTAAGAGCGTAGCTAGCTGTACCTTCAAACAACTCTGGATGCATGCCGTCTCGGTCTTTTATACGTTGTTGGTCCTGCCGTGCTTCAGGTGTATCTTTGCTCTTCCCATACACGCCCAAAAAGCCTAGTAGCATCACACAAAGATTCTTCGTCAGGTGCATCACGTCAATTGCATAGTGGACCTCTAGGACTTTCCAATAGGGTAGCTCCCAAAATATAGATTTCTTTTTCCACATGGGTGCATGTCCGACATCGTCCTTCGGAACAGATTGTCTACCAGGACCCTTTCCAAAGATTACTTTTAAATCCTTCACCATGTCAAATACATCATCACCAGTACGGCGGATAGGCTTACACTGGCTGTCAGCCTCACCATTGAAATGTTTACCTTTCTTTCTTAGGATGTGCGAGGGTGGAAGAAAACGACGATTCCCCGGGTACACATTCTTTTTATATTTATCCAAATATATAATTTCAGTATCATTTAAACAGTGTGTGCATGCATTGTATCCCTTGTTTGTCTGTCCTGAAATGTTACTAAGAGTAGGCCAATCATTGATTGTTATGAACAACAACGCTCGTAGGTCAAATTCCTCCTGTTTGTTCTCATCCCACACACGTACACCTTGTCCGTGCCACAACTGTAAGAGTTCTTCAACTAATGGCCTTAGGTACACATCAATGTCGTTGCCGGGTTGCTTCGGGCCTTGGATGAGCACTGGCATCATAATAAACTTTCGCTTCATGCACAACCAAGGAGGAAGGTTATAAATACACAGAGTCATAGGCCAGGTGCTATGACTGCAGCTCTGCTCCCCAAAAGGATTCATGCCATCTGTACTTAGACCAAACCATAAGTTCCTCGCATCACCTGCAAAGTCGGAAACTCTCTCTCGATTTTTCTCCACTGCGACCCATCAGCGGGGTATCCCAACATCTCGTCTTTCTTACGGTCTTCCATGTGCCATGGCAACAACTTGGCATGCTCTTTGTTCCTGAATAAACGTTTCAACCGTGGTATTATAGGAGCATACCACATCACCTTGGCAGGAACCCTCTTCATGCGGCGCTCGCCCTCAACATCACCAGGGTCATCTCGTCTTATCTTATACCGCAGTGCAGTGCATACTGGGCATGCATCCAAATTCTCATACTCGCCGCGGTAGAGGATGCAGTCATTAATGCATGCATGTATCTTCTGCACCTCTAATCCTAGAGGGTAGACAACCTTCTTTGCTTCGTACGTACTGATGGGCAGTTCGTTATCCTTTGGAAGCAACTTCTTCATTATTCTCAGCAACTTTTCAAATCCTTTGTCAGTCACACCGTTCTCTGCCTTCCATTGCAGCAATTCCAGTGTGCTACCTAGTTTTTTGTGCCCATCTTCACAATTTGGGTACAACCATTTTTTGTGATCCTCTAACATCTTCTTGAACTTCAACCTCTCCCTTTCAGTTACGCATTCTTTCTGGGCATCAGCAATGGCCCGACTAAGATCATCATCGGGCAGATCTGATGCCCGTTCTTCATCTTTTTCTTCATCAATGTCTTCCATTGTAGTACCATCGTATTCAGGGTAGTCGTTGTCATTCTCTTGTTCTTCGTTGTCTTCCATCATAACCCCTCTTTCTCCGTGCTTGGTCCAACAATTATAGCCGGTCATGAAACCGGACCGAAACAGGTGACTGTGAAGGACTCTTGAGGAAGAGTATTCTTTATGATTCTGACAGACACAACATGGACAAGACATAAAACCACTCCGCTTGTTTGTCTCGGCCACAAGAAGAAAAGAATGCACGCCTTTAATGAACTCGTTAGAGAGTCGGTCAGCGTACATCCATTGCCGGCTCATCTGCAATATATAATTAATTAAGTACATCAAACATAATCATAATTAATTAGTACTAATCTAAAACCAGCAACCGGGACTAAAGATATGATGAACCTTTAGTCTCGGTTGGAGGCACCAACGGGACTAAATGTGGATGTGGAGACAACATGTCGACACTATGTCCTCAGTGGGCAGCACTAAGCCAGTAAATTAAATGCTGACAGTATTTTTGGGTGGGTGGCAGCACTATGCCAGCGTGAGTGTGTCGACATTATGTCTTCAGTGCCCGACACTATGTTGTGCTGCTTAATCTATAAATAGGTATGCATTCTTGTAAAGAACTGCAAGATGGTGTGTGAGACCAGGGACACCACTACGGCGGAGCTTCTCGAAGATGTCTTAGGACCTCGTCCTCAGACATCTTCGAGGAGCTCGCCGTAGAGGCACTCTCTAATATGTGAAATTAGTTAGCTCCACCAGCATACTGATTTAGCTAGAGAAGATATAAACCGAAAGATGGTGTGGGAGAGCAGGGACACCACTACGGCAGAGCTTCTTGAAGATGTCTTAGGATCCCGTCCTCAGACATCTTCGAGGAGCTCGCCATAGAGGCACTCCCTAATATGTGAATTGTGATGTCTTCTTATCAAGCTTTTATGAATTAACCCTATCTTTGTTACAAATTTTTCAGTTTGTTGAACGCAGGTAGACGAAGAAGGATATTTTGCCCAGCTAGCTAGTTAGTTAGAATGATGAACTCACACATGTGTGTGCTTCTAAAATCAATTTTCGAGACTCTATGTACCAAAATAAGATATATATTGATAGAATAATCCACATATTGTGATATTTACCTTAGAGTTTCTTACATTAATACAAGATAGATAGAATCTAAACATTGATATCGTGCTATCACTACAAAAATTACTACCAAACTAAATCCACAAATCCATCTATAAGATAGAGCATGAAATGAGCTAATATAGCAATGAGAGTTCAAAGGATGAAGTTGCTCACCTTTTAGAACCTTTGGATAGATGGGGCACCACAAAATCTAGACAAATCTTGAGGAAAAAAAAGGCATGAACTCGAGCTTGAAGCAAGAAAGAGAGAGAGGAGAGCCACTAGCTTGAATGGTGGCTCGGGCAGGGGAAGAAGATATAGCCAGACCTTTAGCCCCGGTTCGTGTCTAGAACCGGGGCTAAAGGTCCACCTTTAGCCCCGGGTCGTGTAATAAACCGAGGCTAAAGGGTCTGACGCCCGACCCGGCCTGCCTGAAACCCTTTAGCCCCGGTTTATTACACGACCCGGGGCTAAAGGTCCCGTTCGAAACGGGGCTAGTGTCTGCCATCCCCCGGGCCAGTTCTAGCCGTTGGACCGGGGCATTATTCCCGGTTTGTAGCCAAACAGGGGTTAATACCCCTGGACCAAAGGTCTGTTTTCTACTAGTGAACTAAAACATAGTGCCTACTCCATACCTATCCAACGAGATATCATTTGCGTTATTCCAACAAGCGGTTGAGAAATAATTGGAAAATTACTATTCAGGCATTTATGAATAGATCCAAAATTTAGTAAATTCAAAATTACTTTTAAACTATAAAGAAGTTGAAAACAACTTCTGGACAAAAGATATGTGAAATTTCATCAACTTTCCAACGCAGTATCGCTTGAATCATTCCGATGAATAGTTTAGAAATTGAGTTTGAAATACATTTTATATGGGTTTGTGAAGATTGCCGATGGTCAAAAATTGCGGATTTTCTCTAGCTTTCCAACTGTATGTCATTTATTTAATTCTGATAAGCGGTTTAGAAATTGCGTTCACAATACGTTTTTATGGGTCCATGATGATTTCTGATTTTTGAAATTGGATTTAAATGTTCCGGAATTTGAGAAAAGTTACAACACGAAAAAGTTGTGGATTTTCATTATCTTTCCAATGGTATATCATTTATGTAATTCCGAGAAACAGTTGAGAAACACGAAGAAAACTCGAGGGAAGTACGGATCATGTATATTATATTATTCTATCATCAATGAAAAAATACATATTAACATTAATTTTTTGGGAAGTGTCATCGATGAAAACGGTTGCATATGCATAGAATAGTTATTTTGCACCATACATACTTTTACACATTTAGAAATTTATGTTTTGTATACAACTAATTATGTTCATATTCATCTAGAACGCAAAAAATGGCATAACAATATTGTTTATGAGTCATTATAGTGTAAACAACACTAAAAATATGCCTTTTAGTTGTATTTTTATGCGGCATATAAACAAAATAAATTATGAAATTTCTAAGTTTTCTTATATTCTTCACGACTTACGAAGTAAGATAAAATTTACGTGACGTAAAAATAATATATGTTTCTAAAGATAGAGGGTGGGCGTAGAATAACTGAGTGTCAAATAACGCTACCCTATATATATTATATTAAATTTCTTGTCGGTGAGCTATGATATAATATTATTATACTAGTATGTTATCTTCCTTAATTGCAGTGACACGTCATCCATGTGCTAATTTGGTAGTGCATGATACTTTCCTTTCAAGTGGTCTTACCATCGCTTTGTTTTCTGTTCGAAACAAAATACCATAACTCTTTTCTCTTTCACTTCCCTAGCCTTATCCTTTTATAGTCGAGAAAAATAGAGGAGCCAACGTGAGGAGTCGCCTAAGGGGTGCTAGTGAGGCAAGGGATCAAACTTTAATTAGGTTCCAGAGATACTGAAACATGTTTATCACAACATTTGGACACACTCAAACAAAATTCAATATTTTGTCAAAACCCTCCAATATTTTTACAAAATTGTTCGAAAGGATTTTAAACTTCAAAATACTTAGGTATGGACATGAAATATGTCACGGTCAAATTTAGGCCTTTTACATAACTGGTGAGGATATTACCATTGCCCTTATGCTACTACATCAAGATGACAAAGATGGTGAGACGCCTAGTGCGTGGTGCTGATTTAGTGACGAGGCATGAGACGAAAGAGAGAGTGATGGCACGTGAGCCAAAAAATAAGAAAAGGAACGAGAAGGAGTAGAGGAAAATTCACTGTGTTTTGAGTAAAAGAGGCAAATTCAACTAGAAACCGATAAATAGTGGATACGTACTACTCAAGGGCCTAAAATGAAGCCCATCAGTGATAACTTGTCACCACCACTATCAAGGCAAGGTTGGACCCATCAGTACTATGAACTAAACAATGATGGTGAGTACTCTCGGCCTATTAGTAATCAATTTCATGCCACCTAAGGCCATTGTCCGTACTAACACTAAAATTACCACATTCTAAGTTTTATCCCCCACCAACCTCACGACCTAGAGGTGGCTTCCTTCTCCTTCCACCCGATCCTTTTTTCTGGTAACATCGACCCCAACATTTATGTTTTACAATGTTAAATAAAATAACTATGAAAATTAATATACTTAATTTTCCCTAACTTTATTGAAGTTTCAGAATGAATTAAAACTCTTGATGGATTATCAAAAAAATTCGAACCTGGTTTGAAATATTATGTAAGATTCGTTTAATACATCCAAAAGTATATATCATGGTGTTGGAAATATGCCCTAGAGACAATAATAAAATTGTTATTTTTCATATTTCCTTGTTTGAGATAATGTTAACTGTCCATGCTATAACTGTATGTATTGGAAACTGAATACAAGTGTGGTTAAATAATCATCATAGAATCCCTAGTAAGCTTCTTACTACTAGTTTATTAGTCAAGCAATGGTTAATGTTTCCTATACCATGGACATGGATGTCACTTGATAACGGGATCACTTCATTAGTGAATGATATGATGGACAAAACCCTTAATAATAAGCATAGCTTCTGATCGTAGTGTCTAGTTTGTTTGTGATCACTTTATGAATATGTCAAGTATAGTTTCCTCAGACCATGAGATTATGTTACTCCCGGACACTAGAGGAATACCTTGTGGACATCAATTATAAAGGTGACTTTCAGGTATCTCCGATGGTGTCAGTTGGGTTGCATGAATCAAGATTGGGATTTGTTCCTTCGTGTGATGGAGTGTAATATATCTCTGGGGCCTCTTGGTAGCATAACATCCAAGAGCTCATTTACTAAGGTGGTTGGTCACATGAATCATGTACCACGGTGCGAGTAAAGAGAACTTGCTAGTAATGAGATTGAACTAGGTATAGTGATACCGATGATTGAATCTCAGACAAACAACATATCGTGATACAAAAGGAATCGTATACCAGATTGTTTGAATCTTTTACATTGTGGTTCAACCGAAAAGAACTTCATTGAATGTGTAGGAACCATTATGGGCATCCCGGTCCTACTAATGGTTATTGATCAGAGAGCTTTTTTGATCATGTCTACATATTCTCAAACTCGTTGGATCACACAGTAAACCTACGGCGTCGCTAGTTGATGACTCCAAGTGCACACATATCGATTGTAGCTATTTTCTAAATAAGAGTATTGAACCCATAGAGAGCTATTTAGTTAAGGTCTTTATGCCCCTCTTTGTTGGGTTCGCAGCATAGAAAACAAAAAATTCCTACGATGAGAACTATACGCCAAGATCTATCTACTAAATACAGAGCAACGGGTGGATATACATCCATTGAGAACTTACCCTCGAAGACAATGAGCTTTGTTAACGAGTAGGAACTCGTAGTTGATGTAGTCGTACGCTTGCCGATCTCAAGATCGTGTGGAAGTCCTAGCGCCACAAATCAGCAGCGCATCCGTCCTCCCACACACGTTCAAGCCACCGGACAACCTCCACATCCTCGCTCCAGCGAATCAGCGGAAGCAGCAACTCCTTCCAGACAAAAGGCCACCGGGAACATGTATCCCACTAATCCGAGACCATGGGGGAATATCTAGAGGGGGTGTGCTTTGTGAGGGAGGAGAGGGGGGATTTTTATAGGAGAGGGGTGCTCCTCCGCTCCCATGTCCGGCGGCCAGGGGGGGTGCCCCCACCTCTTCCTCATTCATGTGGTGGAAGCTCCACTCACATCAATTCAAGCTCCACCTAAAGTTCCACTCATATGCATTAAATTTCTACCAAATTTAATGCAACTTTCAATTAATAAAACTCTTTTATTTATTTTATTCAGAATTTTGTTAATTACTTTAATTAATAAACATTCACATAAAACCCCTTGCAACATTTCAATATCACATGCAGAACCACTTTCTGTAATTTCACCCGAAATAATTCCGGTTTCCATCGAAATAATTCCAGTGCTTTGTAATTCTTTCGTCTGAAACATATGTGATCCAAAATGGTGTTCGGTAACCCTTAAGTGTGTCACCCTATGGTTCGTGAATAATGCAGACATGATTGATACCCTTCTCAAATCAATAATCAGAAGCGGGACCTGGAGATCCATACTGACTCCTACACATTCAACGATGACTTATGTGATCGTGCGAACCTTTAACGGTAGTAACTTAATCCCTTTGTCTCATGATATAATACATGTCCGAGATTCGATCATCGGTATCCAAATACCTAGTTTGATCTCATTACCGATATGCACTCTTTTCTCATTCCTGTGATATAACATTCTAGTTATCACGTCACTTGCTTGCAAGCTATCTTAATGTGATATCACCGAGAGGGCCCAGAGTATATCTATCCATCATCGGGATCGACAAATTCCACTCTTGATCATGAGCCTCAACATAACACCTTCGTAGCACTGAACCCACCTTTATAGTCACCCTGTTACAGTGTGACGTTTGATGTTATCAAGATACTCTTCCGGTGTTAGTAATTAACATGATCTCATGGTCTAAGGATAAAGATTACTTCGTATGATGTTATATCAATATAAACATAGACTTTGATCGTAATGCTATACTTCAGATGAATGTTCATCACATCATTTCACAAATGCAGTGACCTTGTTATTAACAACATCCAATGTCCGTGATCAGGAAACTTTGATCATCTTGTTAATCAACAAGCTAGTCTAAAAGAGAGGCATAACTAGGAACCCCTTTTTGTTTATTAAACACACATGTATTGATGTTTCCTATCAATACAATTATATCATGCAAAAAAACATCTATCATATACAAGGAATACATAATAACAACTTTATTATTGCCTCTCATGTCATATTTCCTTCAGTCTCCCACTTGCACTAGAGACAATAATCTAATTTACATAGTGATAAATCTAACACCCATGGAGTTCTGGTGTTGATCATGTTTTGCCCTAGGGAGAACTTTAGTCAACCGATCCGCTACATTTAGGTCCGTGTGTACTTTACAAATCTTTATATCACCATCCTTGACATGCTCGCGGATGGAGTGAAACCGGCACTTACTATGCTTGGAATTCTTGTGAGACGTTGGTTCCTTGGCGTTGGTTATGGCTCCATTGTTGTCACAATAGATCACCATTGGGTCCAATGCACTAGGAACCACACCTAGTTCTGTTATGAACTCCTTCATCCAAACCGCTTCCTATGCTGCTTCTGAAGCAGCAACATATTCCGCCTCCATCGTTGATCCAGCCACCACATGTTGTTTGGAACTCCTCCAACTAACTACTGCTCCGTTCAAGAGAAATATGTATCCGGATTGAGACTTAGAGTCATCCGGATCGGTGTCAAAGCTAGCATCAACATAACACTTAGCAACTAGCTCTTCTTCACCTCCGTATACAAGAAACATATCCTTAGTTCTTCTTAAGTACTTAAGGATATTCTTGACCGCTATCCAGTGTTCCGAACCTGGATCAGATTCGTACCTACTAGTCAAACTAATAGCATGTGCCACATCTGGTCTTGTACATAGCATGACATACATTATAGAGCCTATGGCTGAGGCATAGGGGATCTTATCCATTATCTTTCTTTCTTCCGCTGTAGCCAGACTTTGAGTCTTACTCAATGTCTTGCCTTGCAACATAGGTAAGAACCCCTTCTTACTTCCGTCCATATTAAACTTCTTTAATATCTTATCAAGGTATGTACTCTGCGATAGCCCAATTAGGTGCCTTGATCTATCTCTATAGATTTTAATGCCTAATATGTATGATGCTTCACCAAGGTCTTTCATCAGAAATTTGCTGTTTAGATAACTTTTAACACTGTTTAAAAGATCTATATCATTTCCAATCGATAATATGTCAACCACATATAATATCATAAATGCCACATTGCTCCCACTCACTTTCTTGTAAATACAAGCCTCTCCATAAGTTTGGACAAATCCAAACTCTTTGATCACCTCATCAAAGCGGAGATTCCAACTCCGGGATGCTTGCTTCAGTCCATAGATGGATCGCTAAAGTTTGCATACCTTATTAGCATCCTTAGGATCGACAAAACCCTTAGGTTGTATCATATACAACTCATCTTCAATATTACCATTGAGGAACACAGTTTTGACATCCATTTGCCATATTTCATAATCGAAATACGCAACAATTGCTAACATAATCCTAACCGACTTAAGCATCGCTACGGGAGAAAATGTCTCATCGTAGTCAACTCCTTGAATTTGTCGAAACCCCTTTGCGACAAGTCGCGCCTTATAGATGGTCACATTACCATCAGCATCAGTTTTTCTTTTGAAAATCCATTTATTCTCAACGGCCTTTCGATTGTGAGATAAGTCCACCAAGGTCCAAACTTGGTTCTCGTACATGGATTCCATCTCTGATTTCATGGCTTCTAGCCATTTGTTGGAATCCGGGCTCATCATCGCTTCTTCATACGTCGCAGGGTCATCCATTTCATCAACCATGAAATTCACAATTGGATTGCCATACAGTTCAGGAGCTACACGTGTCCTGCTTGACCTGCGAGGTTCGATAGTGTCCTCTTTCGGAGTTTCATGATCAATATCATTAGCTCTCTTTCATTCGGTTAAGTCAACTCCGAAACAACTTCCGGTGCTGCGCTACTCACCATTTCATGAAGAGAAGGTTCAACAACCTCTTCGAGTTCTACCTTCCGACTACTCACACCTTTCGCGAGAAACTCCTTCTCAAGAAAGGATCCATTCTTGGCAGCAAAAACCTTAACCTCGGATCTGTGATAGAAGGTATACCCAATCGTTTCCTTAGGGTATCCTATGAAGATGAAGGGAATATGCCCGAGAGGCAATAATAAAGTGGTTATTATCTTATTCCATGTTTATGGTAAATTTTTATTTTGCATGCTATAATTGTATTGATCGGAAACGTCAATACATGTGTGTTTAATAAACAAATAAAAGGTTCCTAGTTATGCCTCTCTTATAGACTAGCTCATTGACAAGATGATCAAGATTTCCTGATCAGGGACATTGGATGTTGTTAATAACGAGGTCACAACATTGGTGGAATGATGTGATGAACATTCATCCAAAGTATAGTATTACGATCAAAGTCATTATATTTATATTTCTATAACATCATACGAAGTAATCTTTATCCTTAGACCATGAGATCATGTTAATTGCTAACACCGGAAGAGTATCTTGATAACATCAAACGTCACACCGTAACAGGGTGACTATAAAGATGGGTTCAGTGCTACGAAGGTGTCATGTTGAGGCTCATGGATCAAGAGTGGAATTTGTCAATCCCGATGACGGATAGATATACTCCGGGCCCTCTCGGTGATATCACATTGAAATAGCTTGTAAGCAAGTGGTGTGATCACTAGAATGTTATATCACGGGAACGAGAAAAGAGTGCATGTCGGTAACGAGATTAAACTAGGTATGGAGATACCGATGATCGAATCTCGGACATGTAATATATCGCGAGACAAAGGGTTTTAGTTACTAGCGTTAAAGGTTCTCACGATCACAGAAGTCATCGTTGAATGTGTAGGAGTCAGTACGGATCTCCCGGTCCCGCTGCTGATTATTGATCGGAGAGGGGTCTCGATCATGTCTGCATTATTCGCGAACCGTAGGGTGACACACTTAAGAGTTACCGGACACCATTTTGGAGCACATATGTTTCAGACAAAAGAATTGCAAAGCGCAGGAATTGTTTCGATAGAAACCGGAAATTGTTTCGGGTGAAATTGCAGAAAGTGGTTCTGCATGTGATATTGAAATATTGCAAGGGGTTTTATGTGAATGTTTGTTAATTAAAGTAATTAACAAAATTCTGAATAAAATTAATAAAAGAGTTTTATTAAATGAGAGAGCATTAAATTTGGAGGAATTTAATGCATTTAAAGTGGAGACTTTAAAAGGGAATGTGAAGAGGCATTTTAATGTGGAGGGGTTACCACCACATGAATGGAGGAGGTGAAGAGACACCTCCTCCATGTGCCGGCCATGAAGGAGGGCCCCACCTCCTCCAATAAAGGGCCCCCCTCTTCCTCCTTCATCCACACACCTCCTTGTGAAGGATCTCTCTCCCCCTCTAGAATTATTCCCCCATGGTCTCAGATTAGCGAGATACATGTTCCTAGTGGCATTTCGTCTGGAAGGAGTTGCTGCTTCTGCTAGATCGCCGGAGTGAGGAGGTGGAGGTTGTCCGGTGGCTTGAACATGTGTGCGAGTACGGATGCGCTGCTGAGTTGCGGCGCTCAGACTTCCTCACGATCTTGAGATCGGCAAGTGTACGACTATATCAACCACGAGTTCCTACTCGTTAACAAAACTCGTTGTCTTCGAGGGTAAGTTCTCGTTGGATGTATGTACACCCGTTGCTTTGTACCTAGTAAATAGATCTTGGCGTGTAGTTCACATCGCAGGAAATTTTTTGTTTTCTATGCTGCGGACCCAACAGTGGTATCTGAGCCTGATCTATGCGTAGGTGCTTTGCACGGGTAGTAGACATATGTTTATATGTGGGCGATGATGATCATGTTATTGCATCTTCTATGTATTTTGGATATTGGTGGCATAGTGGGATGAAGCGGCCCGGACCAACCTTACATGTCATCGTACATGAGACCGGTTCCACGATTGACATGCAACTTGTTTTGCATAAGTGGCTGGCGGGTGTCTGTCTCTCCTACTATAGTCAATATCTGATTCACAACGAGTTTCTAATAACTTGGTTATCCTCGTTGTGGTTCATGTTCGTAGGTAAGAACGGTTCTATCTCCAAAAGCCCTAAGCCACGTAAAACTTGCAATTGATAAATTAGAGGCGTCTAGTTTAGATCGTTGCTGGGCTAGTGTTTTGATATGGTATTGTTGTAAGTAGATGTATGATAGATACTCTTACAACACACTCAACGTGTAAGTTCCATAGACCTTGGCCTTACACACAAAGGAATGATAGAGATCATACCACGTTGCAAGTGATAGAGATCAAATGCATGGACCATATCATCTCACTTTACACATTAGATGTTAGCATATTATACTGCTAGTTTGGCGCATTTGGTAGCATTGTAAGATGATCCCTCATTTAGATATCAAGATAAAAATGTGTTCTTCCTTAAGTATGCACCGTTCTGTGGATCGTGTTTCGAGACATCACTTGATGATCGGGTGTACTCGAATCTACACTTTCATAGGAACATGTGTAAGCCAGTTTTACACACGCAAATACTAAGGTTCTTACTTGGCGAGCCTAGCATGTACAGACATGGCCTCGGAACACGGACCAAAAGGTTAAGCATGAGTCATATAGTTGATATGATGCCCATATAGATGCTCGCCTTTGAAGCTACATCAACTCACGTGATGATCGGACTTGGTGTAGTGGATTTGGTTCATGTAATCACCAAAAAGTCACGAGGGATGTTGTTTTTCAGTGGGAGTTCATTTCTAATTTGGATTAGTCGAACCAAATTTGTCATAAATTAAATCCAAGTGAATTTTCATAGTTTGTTGTAGTCATTGGCATTCGTTTTCTACCTTATGCTTAGTTTTTATTTTAGATAATAGAACTATAGAATTCTGGATATTTACTTTACGAACTGGTATCGTATTGTTTTGAATGTCAATTTAAAGTTTATAAGTCCTATTGCAAACTTTCAACAAACTCTATTTACTCCATGAAGTTTAATAAGTAGTATTAAATCAAGAGTAAGAATTCCAATGTTAGTATCTAAAGTATCATGTTTGCCTCCATGATTATTGATATTCAAAAGTTGTTTTAATATCAAGATTATATTGGAGCTGAAAATTGTTTCAGAAACCATCATGTGTGAAAGATATTGTGATATCTGAAACAATGTTTTTGGTTGCATAATGATAGAGTATAATTTAGCAAAATACATGTTCTCATATTGTATGAGAATTTGTGAAGGTTGGAGATGCTAGGCATCCGAATCTACCAAAAAGGTTTTGGGAACTGATATTATACACGTGATTCTTCCTTATAGGCTATAGTAGCTTGATCATGAAAGTTGTCATGATAAGGATGAATAGAAGATGTAAGTAAAATGTTTACTATACTAATAGATTACTAAAGAATCGATTTTTGAAAGAATGCCAAACATTTGATGATGGTGATCCACTTCAAAGTGCAAGTCCAAAGGTATTAGTATTTGACTATATACAAGCTTTGTACCATGTGTCATGTTGATGACACCACTATTGATGTTGATAGATTTTTTTAAAAGAAAAGGAATTGCTAAAAGAGAATCTATAAAATATTTGGCAGAAAATAAAAGGTTGGAGATGTCCAACTTGGGTATATAGAAGATATACATGTTATGGTTGTATTCCTTGCTTATTAAACAATGTGGTTCTTAGGTATTGGATACTGGTATTGGATACCGAATTGGTTGGTATGAAGTGTCATACAGGACAACGCAATTCATGAACTGCAATGGCTTAAGTAACTAGCAAGAGAATAAGTGATGATGATCATCGAAAACAAATAAAGTGTTATTGTGCTTTTTCCTTGTCGTCAAACCTAGCCTTCAAGATTTGTTTTAATAATTGTTACTTTGTTCCGGTATTACGAGAACAATGGTTGTTCAAATAATTACCGTATTCCATAAAGGATGGATGAACTTTTACAAGTCTAGTGGGAGAAATCACATCCATAAACACTATTGCTAAAATGTCGCAAGACAAATGATTGAAAGATCACTTATGAAGTGACATCACTGTTTAAATTATATTGGAAAGAAAACATGAAGAAACTCCATGTTGATGGATTTTTGGAGTCTTTGATTTTGATCAATTGACGCATGTGAGACTTTCCTCGAGATAATTGAAACTCCGTCCATAGGCCAGAGAGGAACGGATGACCGGCTTATTGGAAATTGTGCATGCTGATGTGAATAGCCCATTATGTGTAGCCATATGCGATGGATCTTTTTGCTTCATATGCTTTCTTCGAAAATTTGAGTGAATATATCTGTATATTTACTTAATAAGGAAGAAGTATGAAACATTTGAAAGTTGTTCAAAGACTTTCAAGACGAAGTGGAAAATCATTGTAACAAGAAAATAAAGAGTTTATGATTCGATCATAAAGGAAGATATTTGAGTTACATGTTTAGCAAAACACCTAAGATTTGAGGAATTGTTCCATGAATTTGGATTTCCCGATAAACCACAGGAGTATGGTATGTTTGAGAGATGAAATCAAACCATGTTTGACATGGTAAGATCAAAGGTGTCATTTATAAAACTACCATTATGTTTTAAGGATTGAAGCTTTAGAGACTACCGCTTTTACACTGAAAAGAGCACCATCGTGATCCATTGAAATGACACCTTATGAGTTATGGTTTGGGATAAAACCCGAATTGTCTTTTCTTAAATTTTGGTATGCTATGCATAAGTAAAATGTTTACAACCAAAGTCGGTTAAGCATGTCTTTGTAGGTTATCCCAAAGAATTTGTTGGGAATTTCTCCATAACACCGAGGACAAAAGAGTTTGTTACTTGGAACATCAAGTTTCTTGAGAAGGCATTTTTCGTGAAAAGTTAAGTGGGAGGACAATAGAACTTTGATAAGGTTGTTGAACCTTAGCTATATGTGCTAAGTAGCGCAGTGCCGGAAAGTGTCTCGGTGGCGTCCACAATGCTCATGGCTCTTGTGATTACAAAAGGTGTGATCTCGGAGATTAGAGTTCCTATAGAACCGTGCGGGTCGGTAAGAATCAAATAGTAAGATTTGATAAGCAAGTCGTTATTGTTTTGACAATGATGAACCGACTATGCAAAGAAGCGATGATGGGCCCTGACTCCATAAAATGACTAGAAGTCATAGAATCCGTGATAGTATCCATACACGAGAAATCAAGTTTCTGAACTTGGAAGACCCTCCGGAAAGGCGTGAAGCCTATCGGTCGTGTTTGGATCTATAAAGAAATAAGACATGGATGTTTAACATCTATGAAATAGTCGACATGTTGGAAAGAAGTTTACGACAATGTTCAAGGAGTTGACTATGACAAGATTTGATCTTCCATAGCGATATTTAGTCTTGACGGATTAATGTAGCAACCACTACATATAATTTGGTATATGGTAATTGAATAAACAAAACAATGTTCTTCTAATAGAACGGTTACCTAGGACGTGTACATGACACGGTCCAAAGGGTGCTAAAAGGGCATGCAAATTTCAATAGTTGAAGTAAGCATAGCGGAGTTGGAATCTTCACCATGATGAAACTGTTAAAAGAGTTTAAATTCATCGGAGATGATGAAGATGCTTGCATTTGCAAGAAATTAAGTGGGAACGTTGAGACATATTTCTAATACATTATGTAGAGGACATATTATTGATTGGAAATAATGTATCTTGTATTGACACAAGTTAAGAATTTCATTAAAATAAGATTTCGATGAAAGACTTGGGAAAAACCGGAATATTAGGCATCAATATCTATATGGATAGATTAAGGCGCTCATATGATTGTGCCAGACATACATATATGAGATATTGAAAGAGTTCAATATGGAAACGACAAGAAAGGTTCTTGCTGCATGGAAAGGATTGTATCAAAATTCAAGTGTTTCAACACTTGGTGAGTAAAATCACATGAAGATTTTGATCGATTATACCATGATATGTATATATCCAGAATGTCCTATGCTCTAAATGTTATGAGCACATACCAGAATGATTCATGAGATGATCATTGGACGATAGTAAAGATATTCTTATGAGCTTTGGAAGAACTAAGAATATATAATGTATAAGTGATAAATAGTTAAAGGTAGTTCATTGTAAAGTGTTACATTGATACTAGTTTTGTCACAAGATACAAATTAAATTTATCTCAATTTAGACTATGGGTGGCACAATGTAATGGAAAGGATGTTCTATGATGGATTTGGATGAGTTCCAAAGTTGAGACATTGTGGCGGATACTACAACAAAATGCTAAGTATATGACTGCTATAGTAGCAGCATAGGAGAGCATTTGTGTTAAGTAGTTTGTTATCAAACTAGGTGTGGTTCAAAGTGGGCTAATACTATGAAGATATATTGTGTGACAATAATATCAACGTATTTTAACCGGAACAAACTAAAGGTCTCACCAAAGGACCAAATTTATACAATGCCATCTCATTTGAGAATGAGTGATGCGTAGAGACGCAAAGACATGCAAATACACACAGACCTGAAACTGTCAGATCCGGAGATTATGTTAACCACTAGCAATAGCGTATATGCAACACCAGAAAGCCATAGGTGTTCAATATGCAAAGTTTTTCAAACTAGATTATTGACTCTAGTGCAAGTGGGAGACTGAAGGGAATATGCCCGAGAGGCAATAATAAAGTGGTTATTATCTTATTCCATGTTTATGATAAATGTTTATTTTGCATGCTATAATTGTATTGATCAGAAACGTCAATACATGTGTGTTTAATAAACAAATAAAAGGTTCCTAGTTATGCCTCTCTTATAGACTAACTCATTGATTAACAAGATGATCAAGGTTTCCTAATCATGGACATTGGATGTTGTTAATAACGAGGTCACAACATTGGTGGAATTATGTGATGAACATTCATCCGAAGTATAGCATTACGATCAAAGTCATTATGTTTATATTGCTATAACATCATACGAAGTAATCTTTATCCTTAGACCATGAGATCATGTTAATTGCTAACACCTGAAGAGTATCTTGATGACATCAAATGTCACACCGTAACAGGGTGACTATAAAGATGGGTTCAGTGCTACGAAGGTGTTATGTTGAGGCTCATGGATCAAGAGTGGAATTTGTCAATCCCGATGAAGGATAGATATACTCTGGGCCCTCTCGGTGATATCACATTGAAGTAGCTTGCAAGCAAGTGATGTGATCACTAGAATGTTATATCACGGGAAGGAGAAAAGAGTGCATGTCGGTAACGAGATCAAACTAGGTATGGAGATACCGATGATCAAATCTCGGACATGTAATATATCGCGAGCCAAAGGGTTTTAGTTACTAGCGTTAAAGGTTCTCACGATCACAGAAGTCACCGTTGAATGTGTAGGAGTCAGTACGGATCTCCAGGTCCCGCTGCTGATTATTGATCGGAGAGGGGTCTCGATCATGTCTGCATTATTCGCGAACCGTAGGGTGACACAGTTAAGAGTTACCGGACACCATTTTGGAGCACATATGTTTCAGACGAAAGAATTGCAAAGCGTAGGAATTGTTTCGATAGAAACCGGAAATTGTTTCGGGTGAAATTGCAGAAAGTGGTTATGCATGTGATATTGAAATATTGCAAGGGGTTTTATGTGAATGTTTGTTAATTAAAGTAATTAACAAAATTCTGAATAAAATTAATAAAAGAGTTTTATTAAATGAGAGAGCATTAAATTTGGAGAAATTTAATGCATTTAAATTGGAGACTTTAAAAGGGAATGTGAAGAGGTATTTTAATGTGGAGGGGTTACCACCACATGAATGGAGGAGGTGAAGAGACACCTCCTCCATGCGCCGGCCATGAAGGAGGGGCACCCCCCCTCCAATAAAAGTCCCCCATCTTCCTCCTTCATCCACACACCTCGTTGTGAAGGATCTCTCTCCCCCTCTAGAATTATTCCCCCATGGTCTCGGATTAGCGAGATACATGTTCCTGGTGGCATTTCATCTGGAAGGAGTTGCTGCTTCCGCTGGATTGCTGGAGCGAGGAGGTGGAGGTTCTCCGGTGGCTTGAACGTGTGTGCGAGTACGGATGCGCTGCTGAGTTGCGGCGCTCGGACTTCCTCACGATCTTGAGATCGGCAAGTGTACGACTACATCAACCACGAGTTCCTACTCGTTAACAAAACTCGTTGTCTTCGAGGGTAAGTTCTCGTTGGATGTATGTCCACCCGTTGCTTTGTACCTAGTAGATAGATCTTGGCGTGTAGTTCACATCGTAGGAATTTTTTGTTTTCTATGCTGCGGATCCAACAGAAGACACATTTTTCCGCTTTGGATTCGAGTTTATCCGGCTGAAGTTTCTTCACATAAACATCGCATCCCCAAACTTTGAGAAATTACAGCTAAGGTTTGTCTCCAAACAATAATTCATACGGTGTCGTTTCAACGGATTTAGATGGTGCCCGATTTAAAGTGAATGCAGCGGTTTCCAGTGCATAACCCCAAAATGACAGTGGCAAGTCAGTTAGAGACATCATAGATCAAACCATACCTAATAATGTACGATTACGACATTCTGACACACCATTACGTTGTGGTGTTCTGGCAGGCATGAGTTGTGAAACTATTCCACAATCTTTCATATGTGTGCTAAACTCGTAACTAAGATACTCTCCACCATGGTCGGACCGCAGAAATTTGATCTTTCTGTTACGATGATTTTCCACTTCATTCTGAAATTCCTTGAACTTTTCAAAGGTTTCAGACTTATGTTTCATCAAATAGATATACTCGTATCTACTTAAATCGTCCATGAAAGTAACAAAATAACGATAACCACCTCGCGCCGACACACTCATTAGTCCACACACATCAGTATGTATGATTTCCAATAAATATGTTGCCCGTTCCATTGAACCAGAAAACGGTGTTCTAGTGATCTTGCCCATAGGGCATGGCTCACATGTATCAAATGATTCAAAATCAAGTGATTCTAAAAGTCCATCAGAATGGAGTTTCTTCATGCGTTTAACGCCAATATGACCTAGATGGCAGTGCCACATATATGCAAATATATCATTATCGAGTTTAATCCTTTTAGCATCAACATAATGAATATGCGTAATACTACTATCGAGATCCAATAGAAATAAACTATTCAACACAGGTGCATGACCATAAAAGATATCATTCATATAAATCAAACAACCATTGTTTTCAGATTTAAAGGAATAACCACTTTGCATCAAACACGATCTGGATACAATGTTCTTGCTTAGTGTAGGCACAAAATAACAATTATTTAGATTTATCACTAATCCCGACAGCATGTGGAGAGGCAGCGTTCCAACGGTGATCACATCAACTCTTGATCCATTGCCGACCCGCATCGTGACCTCATCCCTTGCTAGCTGTCGCTTGTTCCACAACCCTAAATCGAGTTACATATATTAGCAACCGATCCCGTATCAAATACCCAGGTGCTACTGCGAGTACTAGTCAAGTACACATCAATAACATGTATATCACATATACCTTTGTTTGCCTTGCCGGCCTTTTTGTCCGCCAAATACTTGGGGCAGTTGCCCTTCTAATGGCCAATCCTCTTGCAATAGTAGCACTCGGTATCAGACTTAGGGCCAGCTCAGGATTTCCTTTCAGGTGCGGCAACAGATTTGTCGCCCTTCTTTCCCTTCTTCTTGCCTTTCTTGTCCTTCTTGAAACCGGTGGTCTTATTGATCATCAACACTTGATGTTCTTTCCTAATCTCTAGTTCTGCAGTTTTAAGCATTGATAGAAGCTCGGGAAGAGACTTCTTCATGCCTTGCATGTTATAGTTCATCACGAAGCTCTTGTAGCTAGGTGGCAGAGATTGGAGAACACGATGTATGCCTAGGTCAATGGGAATCAATATTCCCAAGGACACAAGCTTATCAGCGAACCCAGACATTTGGAGTACGTGCTCACTAATAGAGTTGTTCTCCTCCATCATGCAGCTAAAGAAATTTTCAGAAGCATTATAACTCTCTACGGCAGCATGGGTATCGAAAATCATTTTCAATTCTCCCATGGTATCAAAGGCATTGCCATTTTCGAAACGCTTTCGAAGTTCTGGCTCTAGCCCATATAGTATGCCACAATGAACTAAGTTGTGGTCCTCCTGACGAGTTATATAGACATTCTTTTCCTCGTCAGGGGCATCTGGAGCTAGTGGGGGGCCTAGCGGCGCCTCTAGCACATATTGCTTTTGTGCAGCAGTGAGGAGAATCCTCAAATTCATAGCCCAGTTGGTGAAGTTGCTACCATTCGTAGCAAGTTTCTCTTTCTCCATGAACACATTGAAATTAAAAGCAGGTGGTGCCATCTACAACAGAATTTGTAAAGTTTATTTAGACTAAGTTTATGATAGATTGAGTTCAACTAATCCAAATTACTAATGAAGTCCCACTCAAAAACGACATCCCTCGTGTCTTTTTGGTGATTACATGAACCAAATCCACTACACCAAGTCCGATCATCACATGAGTCGGTGTAGCTTCAAAGGCGAGCATTTATATGGGCATCATATCAACTATATGACTCATGCTTAACCTTTCGGTCCGTGTTCTGAGGCCATGTCTGTACATGCTAGGCTCGCCAAGTAAGAACCTTAGTATTCGTGTGTGTAAAACTGTCTTACACCCGTTGTATGAAAGCGCGGAGTCAAGTACACCCGATCATCACGTGATGTCTCGAAACACGATCCATAGAACGGTGCATACTCAAGGAAGAACACATTTTATCTTGGTATTTAAATGAGGGATCATCTTACAATGCTACAAAAAGCGCCAAACTAGCAATATAAGATGCAAACCTCTAATGTGTAAAGTGGGATGATATGGTCCATGTATTTGATCTCTATCATTTGCATTGTGGTATGATCTCTATCATTCCTTTGTGTGTAAGGCCAAGGTCTATGGAACTTACATGTTAAGTGTGTTGTAAGAGTATCTACCATACATCTACTTACAACATTACCATATCAATACACTAGCCCAACAACAATCTAAACTAAACGCCTCTAATTTATCCATTGCAAGTTTTACGTGGCTTAGGGCTTTCGGAGATAGAACCGATCTTACCTACGAACATGGAACCACAACAAGGATAACCAAGTTATTATCAACTTGTTGTAAATAAGATATTGACTATAGTAGGAGAGACAGACACCCGCCAGCCACTTATGCAAAACTAGTTGCATGCCAGTCGTGTAACCGGTCTCATGTACGATGACATGTAAGGTTGGTCCGGGCCGCTTCATCCCACTATGCCCCCAATATCCAAAATACATGAAAGAAGCAATAACATGATCATCATCGCCCACATATAAACATATGTGTACTACTCGTGCAAACCACCTATGCATAAATCAGGCTCTGATACCACTGTTGGGTTCGCAGCATAGAAAACAAAAAAATTCCTATGATGAGAACTATACGCCAAGATCTATCTACTAGATACAGAGCAACGGGTGGATATACATCCATTGAGAACTTACCCTCGAAGACAACAAGCTTTGTTAACGAGTAGGAACTCGTGGTTAACGTAGTCGTACGCTTGCCGATCTCAAGATCGTGTGGAAGTCCTAGCGCCGCAAATCAGCAGCGCATCCATCCTCGCACACACGTTCAAGCCACCGGACAACCTCCACCTCCTCGCTCCAGTGAATCAGCGGAAGCAACAACTCCTTCTAGACGCAAGGCCACCGGGAACATGTATCTCGCTAATCCGAGACCATGGGGGAATATCTAGAGGGGGAGAGAGATCCTTCACGACGAGGTGTGCTTTGTGAGGGAGGAGAGGGGGGCTTTTTATAGGAGAGGGGGTATCCTCCCCTCCCATGGCTGGCAGCCAAGGGGGGGGGGTGCCCCCACCTCTTCCTCATTCATGTGGTGGAAGCTCCACTCACATCAATTCAAGCTCCACCCAAAGTTCCACTCACATGCATTAAATTTCCACCAAATATAATGCAACTTTAAATTAATAAAACACTTTTATTTATTTTATTCAGAATTTTGTTAATTACTTTAATTAACGAACATTGACATAAAACCCCTTGTAACATTTCAATATCACATGCAGAACCACTTTCTGCAATTTCACCCGAAACAATTCCGGTTTCCATCGAAATAATTCTAGTGCTTTGCAGTTCTTTCGTCTGAAACATATGTGCTCCAAAATGGTGTTCAGTAACCCTTAAGTGTTTCACCCTACGGTTCGTGAATAATGCATACATGATTGAGTCCCTTCTCAAATCAATAATCAGAAGCGGGACCTGGAGATCCATACTGACTCCTGCACATTCAACGATGACTTCTGTGATCGTGAGAACCTTTAACGCTAGTAACTTAATCCCTTTGTCTCATGATATAATACATGTCCGAGATTAAATCATCGGTGTCCAAATACCTAGGTTGATCTCGTTACCGACATGCACTCTTTTCTCGTTCCCGTGATATATCATTCTAGTGATCACATCACTTGCTTGCAAGCTATCTTAATGTGATATCACCGAGAGGGCCCAGAGTATATCTATCCGTCATCGAGATTGACAAATTTCACTCTTGATCATGAGCCTCAACATAACACCTTCGTAGCATTGAACCCACCTTTATAGTCACCCTGTTACGGTGTGACGTTTGATGTTATCAAGATACTCTTCCGATGTTACCAATTAACATGATCTCATGGTCTAAGGATAAAGATTACTTCGTATGATGTTATAGAAATATAAACATAATGACTTTGATCGTAATGCTATACTTCGGATGAATGTTCATCACATCATTTCACAAATGCTGGGACCTTGTTATTAACAACATCCAATGTCCATGATCAGGAAACTTTGATCATCTTGTTAATCAACAAGCTAGTCTAAAAGATATGCATAACTAGGAACCCTTTTTTGTTTATTAAACACACATGTATTGTTGTTTCCTATCAATACAATTATAGCATGCAAAATAAACATCTATCATATACAAGGAATACATAATAACAACTTTATTATTGCCTCTCAGGGCATATTTCCTTCACTCTTCACTATCTACCAAATGATACTTGTAAGCTGCCTTTGATTTCGAGTAAAGGGTGTCTGAAAGGTTTTTGATTCAGTGCAGAAAAGTAAATAAAAACAAGTAAAATAAAGCGTTTGGAATAAGTCTTTTAACTCAATAGGGCTAAAGTGTTCTCGGGGATGTAGGATACACCACTAGCATGTTATAATTAATGATAATTGGGATAACGTAGTTCTTGTATCATGACATGTGTGGAGAGAGTTCCATAATAAGTTGTTCACTACAGGGCTCGTAGGTAGCCGCTTTCTTGAGCCACGTAATGAGGTCATCTCTAAATAATCACTTCGATGCCGTAGGGAAACAACTCATAAAGACCACCACAATTAAAGGTTTTCCCATGGATATCGTAATTAGCTTAGTGAATCTCTTTTTATTCCTCCTTAGACCATGCAGGTTATAAGACAATGCTTGTAGTCAAGAATAACACTGGGCATACTCCCATACACATGCTTAGGATTTCACTCTCTCTTTGGTCCTAAAGGCAAATGATAGTGGCCAATTACATATACCATCTAAAGAGAGAGATCAAACACAATACCATAAATCAATAGATCATGGACACAAGTAATAGATCATATTTATTTCATTTCATCATAGTGATAGGGTTTCTCCATCTCCCCAAGAACAAAGGGAACTACTCACACATGGAAGCAATTAACGACATCATCATAATCAAATGGATGGATACAAGTATGGGGATGAATCTAGTGCAACCATAATTGAATCTGGAATTACAACAAGATCTATGTATGGAAGATGGGAGTAGAAATGGTGATGGAGATGCAGTGGGTGATGGAAGTTTCTCCTCCTGATCCCTCTCTGGTGTGGTATTACGGGGATGGAAGTTTCTGTTAATGTCAGATCTGAGATCCGCGTTCACGAGGCGAGAGTATTTGACGAGGAGGACGCGCTGCCACACGGTACAGGCTACGGGAAATCTCCGCTCGTACCCGTGGTCGTTACGCGCTCTAGATCTTCCCTCCATGTTTGCCAATCTCCCAGGTACGAGAATAAATCAATTAAATGACTTTTATCACTTAGAAATACCATATTACTACATAATATGATAGTTCTAATTGATATGTTCACAAGAGACTTAGTGATTCGGGATCCTGTTGAAACAAGGACAAAACATGCGCGAATGCGTGGGGAAATACTAAAAATTATACTCTACTTATGCAAAACAAAAGGTAAATATACTATAATTTTGGACTCATCGCTAGTCTTGTTGAGAAGATGTCTGATGGAAATCAAATATTATTTCGGAGTCTTGTATGAGATCCTTGATATCACGAGGAGCTCCAGGATGGTCCGCAGGTAGAGAACTATATATGGCACTTCCTATTTTAGGGTTTTGGGAAAGTTCAGAATGTTCTATGTTGATGGAAGGTTCTAGAAGGGTCCCGAAGGGTCCATGGTGGGACCCAGCTGTGAGTGGGACACATGGGTCCAAGTAGGGGAACCCCGTCCATCATGGGCCAGGGCGCCATAGCGAATGAGGCCCATGTGGCCACCGACCACCAAACCCTAAAAGCGAAGGGGGAGGCGTGGGGGAGAGAGACTCTCCCACCTCCTTGCGCCGCCGGCCCTAGAGCCTATGTGGAGGGGTAAGCCCCCCTTGGCCACCTATATAAGAGAGGGAGGGGGAAGGGGCGCGCACCCCAAGATTGTTGGCCGCACCCCTCCTCTCTCTCTCTCCCATAAAGGCACGAGAAGCCCTACTGAAATTTCTACACCACCATAGTAGTGTTGCGGTTGCGCTACCCGATTCTCACAGAGATATCCACCTTATCTTGCGGGATCAAGAAGGAGGAGATGGCGTGGTAGCAGAAGGTGTGGATACCGCAAAGGTGCCATCGGTTCGGTACACGATCTCGAAGGTCAAGATCTACTATGGTTTGAACCGTCGCAGGTGATCCACTACATCATCCATAATCTCTAGATTGTTAAAGCTCGTGTTCTTTAAGGGTAAGTAGATTTGATCTATTCTAGTTGCTACTTACATCTAGTAGATTATATCTTGCGGGATTATCTTTTGCTATTATGTAGGAAAAAAACCGTTTTACATGCAACGAACACATCACATGGATGGAAAACTTACAATTCAAAAATATTTATGTTAGATTTCATTTGCACCTAGTTGGATTTTTTAACGACAACAACAACTGAGCCTTTTGTCCCAAGAAAGTTGGGGTAGGCCAGATATGAAACCTAAACATAAACTAGAGAAAAAAGCAAGTCAAGGTAGAAACTAGTAGAAGCACAAGTAAATTAAAGAACAAAAAGAGTAAATAAAGTTCGTGCACATGGATTGCTGATTTCTATGCAACCCTATCAAAAACCATAACTCTAGGCAGTTGGATTTTTTTAACCATTTTAGATATTTTCAATCACTTATTTCAATTCTCAAAGAGATGAAATAAAATGTCATTCTCAAATAAATAAACATATATCGAAAAAATTGTGTGCTAGTATATTTTATATACATTCGTATTTGGATTTTAGAAAATTTAATATCCTTAAAATATTTTAGGGGATTTATTTAGGGTCCAAATGATATTTAAAAAATATAAAATTCATATATAAGTTATAATTAGGTGAAAACTTATTTCCATAGATCATTCTAACTATTTAGATATAATGGTATTTTCAAAAATTATAGCAAAAATATTTAGCATTTATAATATCAATAATCAATTTCCTACAACTTAATAAATATATAAATGATTAGATATTAAGATATTCCAAACTAGGCTAAATCAATCCAGGTCATGCTCTATTCCCTCCTATCCTCTACCCGAATGGGTTAGGCCCATTTTAGTTCCCCTAAATTATTTCTCTTTGGGCCACATTTCTCGTGGTTGGTTCCTCATTTGCCTCTCGGATCAATCCCGGTTGAGATAGCAGCCTAGACCTTTTCCAATTTCTTTTATCTGCCCATCCCTTTTCCTCTCGTGTATTGTATATTCTTCTATTTGCCCTTTGGCTGATGGCTAAAATCCCATAAACATGGACTACATCTCATGTGCCTCATTAACATGAATTGTTTAATTTTTAAATATATAACAATATACACATATAAAAGTTAATACAAAATGATAAAAATATTTGTAAGTTTTAAAAAATTATTCACGAGGTTTTTTTTTTGACAAAAACAGTAGGGAAAGCCCCTACTGTGTCATTTTATAAATTTTATAATGTACAATGGATTGAGCCAGGCTCAAATCCATGTAAAATTATTCACGAGGTTCAAAATAATTATTCACAAGTGGTGCTTGTAAAATGCAAACATGAGTTTTGTAGTTATCTCGATCTATTTTAACATATTTCCATTATATATACCATTATATCCATAATTTATATTAATGTATAGGACTTCACAAAATTTTCTCTTTTTTGGGTTATAATTTGGAGGATAGAAAAACCCTATTTTATGTATTTTTTATTTTCAGAAACCTTTGTGAACTCAAGAGGACCTAGAGTACTTGGACCTGGCGAGTAACGACAGGAGGCCTAGGATGGGGCCCACCTCCCGCCACGTGGATCTGATATCATCCCTCTTCGTGTGGTTCTCTTTGCTTTGAACTAAATATGACTATATATGGCCCTAAACTCTTTCTGAGAATTTATTTAGGGTCTAAATGATATTGGAAAATATAAAATAAATATATAAATCCTACTTAGGTGAAAACTTATTTCCACGGACCATTCTAACTGTTATGATATACTAGTATTTTATGAAATTACATAATTTTTTTAGAAAAAATAACCAATTTCCTACTATTTAGTAGATATATAAATGATTAGATATTCAGATATTATGAATTGTCCTAAATCAATCTAGGTCATGCTCTCCCTCATCTCCCATCCCTCCATCCGAATGGGCCTGGCCCATTTTGTTTCCCCTATATTATTTATATTTTGGGCTACATTTCTCGTGTCTGATTCTTCATTCGTATTTTATCCTAAGCCAATAACCCACACCTTTTCTAATTCTTTTTATCAGAACATGCTTTTTCTTATCTTTTCCGTTGCTTCTTCTTCTATTGCCCTGGGCCGACGTCTGAACTCCTTAAACATGGACTACATCTCATGCGGCCTATTAACATGAATAATTTATTTCTTTTAAATAGATAAAAATATACATATATAAATATTAATAAAATGATAAAAATATTTGTATGTTTAAATTAATTGTTCATAAGCTGCAAGATAATTGTTCACAAGGATCAAAATTATCAGCAGGTTCTTAAAAATGTTCATAGAATTCAAAAAACCTTAGAATTGAAATTCTTTTTTTTGTAAGTTGAAATAATTGGTCATATGAAAGAAAAATGTTCACACGATATAATATTGCGAGGTTACAAATTTTCATTTAATACAAAACAAAATATCCATATATTTTTAAAATAATAAATTAACATGAAAACTATATAGGAAATAAAAATAAATATAAAATATAAAATATAAAATAAATAAAGCATAAAAACTAAATAGGAAATAAAAATAAACAAAGGAAGACTACAAGTTAATTAAATAATGAAAAAAGAGGGGTTCGCTTGAACGGCCACCCGGTGGGTTTGTGTGGGTGGCGGGGATGTAAGGGCATGTACAATAGTAGAGAAGGCGGGTCCCCTCTTAGTCCGCCACATAATCTAGAGAAGACAATAAAATACTTTGTACAATGGGTTATCTCTTATTGTCATTGACATGGATATGATCTGCGGGGTCTCCATTGTTAGTATACCTGGTACAGACCCAAGACAAGGCCCATGAGTCCCGTAAGGGGCTGAAGGTTTTGGAGGCACCCAAAGCCTAGGAATCAGACGTGATGATCAAGGCAGAAGCCCACACTACAACCGACATAACAATAGAGTTATCTCTCAAACTGAAAACCAACCCGGACTGGACTTCGAGACCTGGCCTCTTATATAAAGGCTGGGAGGAGCCAACAGGGAGGGCACTATACCATTGTGATTCCAACCTATTGTAAGCTAGATCGCATCTAGCAACCCGGCGACTTTGTACTCTCCATCAATAAAGATCGGATAAGCAAGAGGAGGGTTATCTCTACGAGGGCTTGAACTCGAGTAAATATCACCTTTCTTGTTTGTCTGATAAGCTCATAAAATCACCAGTGCTCATCTTTCCCTAAAACCCAAGTCCATAACAATGGACATTGCCGAGGTTAACCTTCGTCAATTGGCACTGCCTATAGGAAATCTAGGCACCAGAGTCATGAATTCGGCGGCTCTCTCTTCACCAAGTAGCAACTCGACGATCGAGAGCGATCAGATCCACTTTGGATCCGTTGATATCCTTCCAAACCAACCCGCCCCTCTCCCGGCCTTCGACGACCTTGACCAGGAGACATATATGATGCTTGGAAGTTTCAACTTCCGCATGAGGGCACTTTCCGCCTCTCAGCATCAATCGGGTTCGTCGGTGGCAATCTCGGGATTTTCGGCGTCTCCTGTCGGCTCCATTGACGGGATGAGCTACTCCCTCACAAAGATGAGCAATTGCAACTTCGTTGCGGATCCGGGGGATCTGGCCGATGTATATGACGGTCTCTCATTCGATTCTGATAGTGAGCGAACACCGGCTCCGTTACCCCGCATCACGGACTAGACGAGCAACATCAACCACAAACCTGAAGACATCGTTGACTTCGGGATCAAGAGGATCGACCCATACCTAGAGTAGAACTCGATGGACCTCACCAATCTTAAGGATGGTGTCTCCTACGACTTTGATTGATGCAACAACAACCCATACTTGGCACACCGCCAGGTGTGCGTAATGATCGGGAACGCTTCAAGAACATCGCAAGATGAACTAGTAACATCAGAGAAATTCGACTCCAACGCCAACCCCATCATCCACCCTAATGACATGACCATGGAAAATGACCCAGATGCCCACACTAGAGACATGATAGAACCACTCGAGAATAACCGCGACAACCCGAGGAACCTGCGAGAAGGTACAAGCAATGAGAACCGAATAACCATTCGGATCTCCATCGAATCATGTTAGAGAGCAAGAGATGCTATCAGTGGTGCAGTCCCCATGGGGCTAGACACTACACGCAAAGAACTCATGGCCTACTAGTATTTGTTACATCATTAGAAGCGGGAGCTGATAAAGTTGAAGAGACAACTTGACGAGCGCAAAAGGCAAGCCAATGCATCTAGTCTTTGGCGGTCACCAAGGAGGGGTGACTCTCGGCAAGGGAATATCCCCAAGAACAAAAGCTGCGATTTAACTAGGGATCAAGATCTATCCTTCATTTCAGTGGATTCGGCTGGCAACATAAAGGCCAAGACACCCTAAGATGCCATCATCATGGATCAAACCTACTTACTTGCCACACAACCACCATCTGACGATACGCGGGAAACAATCCATCCCTTCACCCTCATGGGACTCGGCATGGTCGGTGATTCTCTCATACAATGAGATAAAGAAATCGCCCCACAACCCGATAGGTCACCATGCTATTGTAGCATACCTCGGCAAATGGTTGAGAGCCAAAGATCTAGTTCACCACACCACGTGTGGTTTAACCAGACACGCAGTCAAGACGCCATGAACGACATCACACAGCGCAGAGTTGGTAGATCTCGGGATGAGCGCAGCACCAGAAGACATTCAGATGTTGAAGACGATGAATGAGATGACTATGAACCTTGCGGTGTGAGTTGCTTTACCTTTCAGGTTCACAATACGCTGGTCCCGAAGGACTTCAAATTACCCCATGATTTCAAAAAGTATGACTGAAGAGGGGTGATCTCGGCAATGCTCATTGTTATGATCTTGGGTTTTTGGAAAAGGAGAGTGTTGGTGCCTTTGTTGGCTTATCAGACAAACAAGATAGGAGAGAATTACTTTAGTTTAGGCCCTTGTAGAGGAAACCCTACTCCTGCTTGTCCTATTTTTATTGATGGAAAGTACAAAGTTGCCGAGTCGCTAGATGAAATCTAGCTTACATCGGATTATGGTGAATCAAAAGTTAAGGTGCCCTCCCCCATCGGATCCTCCCAGCCTTTATATGATAGGATGGGTCTCACAGTCCATCAACATGTCAGTTACAAATTTGAGAAACAACTTTGTGACTATGTCGGTTTAGGATTCTGCCTTAATCAATACGTCTAGTTCCTGGGCTTCGTATGCTTCTAGTACTCTTCGTTTCCCTATGGGACTTATGGGCCTTAGCTTATGTATGTACCGGGTATTACCGATAATGGGAACCCAATAAGTCATACCCATATCAACGATGGTTTCCAAGAACCAGAGGCATGGTTGGGTAATTACATACAAACCATCAAGTTACAGGGTGGCTCAAAATCCACCGCTATGCAAAGCTTAGATCTACATCTAAGTGGACCTGCACGCTCTTATCCCAACAAGCTACCCGAAGAATCAATCAGTAGCTAGAGCGATCTAGAGGACAGGGTCATCCGCAATTTCAGATCCCCTTTCAAGTAGCCTGTGTCAATCTAAGAGTTGTGGGCGTGCATGTAGAAATCTATCGAGCTGATGTGCGTACATCCAGCGCTGGAACATCATAAAAAACACAGTCGAGAACGTCTCCAACGAGAGGGCAATCGATGCCTTCAACACTAGCCTCTGCCAAAAGAAGCTCATTGAGGAGATAGGTTGAGCCGAGCAAAAGACAATTTCTCAGCTGATGGGCATTGACAATCGATGGGACGATGGTGAGGACACAGTCAATAACAAGCGGGCCGCTCACCCAAAGAGGACCATGATAGGCGTAACAGTGACAACAGGAGAAGGTGCAGTCACAACTATGACAATTATGGTGGAGCCAACAAAGTTGTGGCTGGCTTCACCAACGAGGACAATCATAAAGAAGGGTACCGTAGCTTTAGGTACCATAGCAACAATAGGGATGAACCCGGATCTAGCATGCCAACCCAGCACTATAGACCGTGGTTACCTCATGACATTGGGCCATCGCCACAACAGATGCTTCAAAGACCATGCACATGCAATTCTACACTAATTTAGATGGAAGGCAAAGGTGAAGCCACCTAATGAAAGATTGTCGTACCTTTTCACAGCTGTAGGGGGCCTACAACTCCAGCCAACACAAAGCAAATAACCAAGGGTTCAACGCCTTACCTGAGCCCTTAGACATCAATGCACCACCGTCGCCACCGCTACCAGCACCTCAGGCCGCAGTGGTTTAGCAGCAGCCCACAACAAACAGGGGTGGGAACGATAAGTACCCACAATCCAGAGGAACTATGCACATGATCTAGAAGGGGCGCACATCCAACATGATCTAGAACTTAATTACCCAACATGTGCACTTGGCGATTTAATCACCCAACATGTGAACTTGGCGATTTAATCACCCGACATGTGAACTTGGCGATTAGGTCACTTCCATAAACACCCGAGTACCTCAACTGGTCAAAGAACGAGATCACCTTTAGTAGAGACGATCACCTTCTTCAGGTCCCATGACCAAGAAATTCTGCTCTAATCGTTGATCCGCAAATTGGCAGATATGACATGAGAAAGGTATTCATGGGTGTGGGAAGCGGCATCAACCTCATCTACGCCAAAACACTATGAGCAATGAACGTCTGCCTAACCAACCTCGCGCCTTTAGATACCTCCTTCCATGACATAGTTCCCGAGAAAGCTGAGATTCCTTCAGGCAAGATAGCACTCGATGTCGTCTTCGGGTCACGCTAAAATTTCAGTTGAGAGAAGATTGAGTTTGAGGTTATGGATTGGCCATCGCAGTATCATACAATTCTCAGGAGGCCCACGTTTGTGCGGTTTATGGCAGTCCTGCACTATGCATATCTGATGGTGAATATGTCGGGACCCAACGGAATCATAACCGTAAGCATAGTTTGCTCAGCTCAAAATTTCCACCTATCATGATGTTCTACTATAGACACAGAGGGCATTACCGACCAAGCTTTCAACTTCACCAAGGACACACGAGAGGTCCAAGTTTATCCTACGGATCCAAAGAACACAACCTTTGTGGCCTCCAATCTTGGTCCTACATAAGAAAGCATGCTCGCTGAATTCCTCCATGAGCGCTAGGAATCTTTGCCTGGTGTCCAGAAGACATGCCAGGAATTCCTAGGGAACTTCCCAAAACGCACTCAACATATACGCCAATGCCAATCCAGTCAAGCAATCACTTCGTCGTTTCGCGGAGCCAAAGCAAAAAGCCATTAACAAAGAGCTTCATTGGCTCCTTAGAGAAAAGTTCATCTGAGAAATCAAGAGGGCAACCTGGGTATCTAATCCAGTGTGTGTACTTAATAAAAATATAGATGTACTATGCATGGGTTGAAGAAAATATGCCCTGAGAGGCAATAATAAAGTTGTTATTATGTATTCCTTGTATATGATAGATGTTTATTTTGCATGCTATAATTGTATTGATAGGAAACATCAATACACATGTGTTTAATAAACAAAAAGGTTCCTAGTTATGCCTCTCTTATAGACTAGCTCGTTGATTAACAAGATGATCGAAGTTTCCTGATCATGGACATTGGATGTTGTTAATAACGAGGTCACAACTTTTGTGAAATGATGTGATGAACATTCATCCGAAGTATAGCATTACGATCAAAGTCATTATGTTTATATTTCTATAACATCATACAAAGTAATCTTAGTCCTTAGACCATGAGATCATGTTAATTGCTAACACCGGAAGAGTATCTTGATAACATCAAACGTCACACCGTAACATGGTGACTATAAATGTGGGTTCAGTGCTACGAAGGTGTTATCTTGAGGCTCATGGATCAAGAGTGGAATTTGTCAATCCCGATGATGGATAGATATACTCTGGGCCCTCTCGGTGATATCACATTAAGATAGCTTGCAAGCAAGTGATGTGATCACTAGAATGTTATATCACGGGAACAAGAAAAGAGTGCATGTCGGTAACGAGATCAAACTAGGTATTTGGATACTGATGATCGAATCTTGGACATGTACTATATCATGAGACAAAGGGATTAAGTTACTAGCATTAAAGGTTCTCACGATCACAGAAGTCATCGTTGAATGTGCAGGAGTCAGTATGGATCTCCAGGTCCCGCTTCTGATTATTGATTTGAGAGGGGTCTCAATCATGTCTGCATTATTCATGAACCATAGGGTGACACACTTAAGGGTTGCCGAACACCATTTTGGAGCACATATGTTTCAGACGAAAGAATTGCAAAGCGCTGGAATTATTTCGATGGAAATCGGAATTGTTTCGGGTGAAATTGCAGAAACTAGTTATGCATGTCATATTGAAATGTTGCAAGGGTTTTATGTGAATTTTTGTTAATTAAAGTAATTAACAAAATTCTGAATAAAATAAATAAAAGAGTTTTATTAAATGAGAGTTCCATTAAATTTGGTGGAAATTTATGCATGTGAGTGGAACTTTGGGTGCAGCTTGAATTGATGTGAGTGGAGCTTCCACCACATGAATGAGGAAGTGGTGGGGGCACCCCCCCTTGGCCGTCGGCCATGGGAGGGGAGGAGCCCCCCTCTCCTATAAAAGGCCCCCCTCTCCTCCCTCACAAAGCACACCTCCTCGTGAAGGATGTCTCTCCCCCTCTAGATATATTCCCCCATGGTCTCGGATTAGCGAGATACATGTTCCCGGTGGCCTTGCGTCTAGAAGGAGTTGCTGCTTCCGCTGATTCGCTGGAGCGGGGAGGTGGAGGTTGTCCGGTGGCTTGAACATGTGTGCGAGGTCGGATGCGCTGCTTATTTGCGGCACTAGGACGCCCACACGATCTTGAGATCGGCAAGCGTACGACTACATCATCCACGAGTTCCAACTCGTTAACAAAACCCTGTTGTCTTCGAGGGTAAGTTCTCTATGGATGTATATCCACCCATTGCTTTGTATCTAGTAGATAGATCTTGGCGTATACTTCTCATCGTAGGAAATTTTTTGTTTTCTATGCTGCGAACCCAACAGTGGTATTAGAGCCTGATCCATGCGTAGGTGCTTTTCATGGGTAGTACACATATGTCTATGTGGGAGACGATGATCATGTTATTGCTTCTTTCATGTATTTTGGATATTGGTGGAATAGTGGTATGAAGCGGCTCGGACCAACCTTACATGTCATCGCACATGAGACCGGCTCCGCGATTGACATGCAACTAGTTTTACATAATTGGTTGGCGGGTGTCTGTCTCTCCTACTATAGTCAATATCTGATTTACAACGAGTTGCTAATAACTTGGTTCGATGTTCGTAGGTAAGACCGGTTCTATCTCCGAAAGCCCTAAGCCACGTAAAACTTGCAATGGATAAATTAGAGGCATCTAGTTTAGATCGTTGCTGGGCTAGTGTCTTGATATGGTAATGTTGTAAGTAGATGTATGACAGATACTCTTACAACATACTTAACATGTAAGTTCCATAGACCTTGGCCTTACACACAAAGGAATGATAGAGATCATACCACGATGCATATGATATAGATCAAATGCATGGACCATATCATCTCACTTTACACATTAGATGTTTGCATCTTATATTGCTAGTTTGGCGCTTTTAGTAGCATTGTAAGATGATCCCTCATTTAAATATCCAGATGAAATGTGTTCTTTCTTAAGTATGCACCGTTCTATGGATCGTGTTTCGAGACATCACGTGATGAGCGGGTGTACTCGACTCTATGCTTTCATACAACGGGTGTAAGACAGTTTTACACACGCGAATACTAAGGTTCTTACTTAGCAAGCCTAGCATGTATAGACATGGCCTCTGAACATGGACCGAAAGGTTAAGCATGAGTCATATAGTTGACATGATTCCCATATAGATGTTCGCCTTTGAAGCTACACCGACTCACGTGATGATCGGACTTGGTGTAGTGGATTTGGTTCATGTAATCACCAAAAAGACACGAGGGATGTCGTTTTTGAGTGGGCGTTCATTAGTAATTTGGATTAGTTGAACTCAATCTATCATAAACTTAGTGTAAATAAACTTTACAAATTCTATTGTAAATGGCACCACCTGCTTTTAATTTCAATGTGTTCACGGAGAAAGAGAAACTTGCTGTGAATGGTAGCAACTTCACCAACTGGGCTATGAATTTGAGGATTCTCCTCACTGCTGCACAAAAGCAATATGTGCTAGAGGCGCCGCTAGGCCCCCCACCAGCTCTTGATTCCCCTAACGAGGTAAAGAATGTCTATATAACTCGTCAGGAGGACCACAACTTAGTTCATTGCGGCATACTGTATGTACTTGAGCAAGAACTTCGAAAGCATTTCGAAAATGGCAATGCCTTTTGGTACCATGGGAGAATTGAAAATGATTTTCGATACCCATGCCGCCGTAGAGAGTTATAATGCTTCTGAAAAGTTCTTTAGCTGCATGATGGAGGAGAACTGCTCCGTTAGTGAGCACGTACTCAAAATGTCTAGGTACGCTGATAAGCTTGTGTCCTTGGGAATATCGATTCCCATTGACCTAGGCATACATCGTGTTCTCCAATCTCTGCCACCTAGCTACAAGAGCTTCGTGATGAACTATAACAGGCAGGGCATGAAGAAGTCTCTTCCCGAGCTTCTGTCAATGCTTAAGACTACAGAAGTGGAGATTAGGAAAGAACATCAAGTGTTGATGATCAATAAGACCACCGGTTTCAAGAAGGAGAATAAAGGCAAGCAGAAGGGAAAGAAGGGCGGCAAATTTGTTGCCGCACCTGAAAAGAAATCCCGAGCTGGCCCTAAGTTCAATACCGAGTGCTGCTATTGCAAGGGGACTAGCCATTGGAAGCGTAGTTGCCCCAAGTATTTGGCGGATAAGAAGGCTGGCAAGGCAAACAAAGGTATATGTGATATACATGTTATTGATGTGTACTTGACTAGTACTCGCAGTAGCACCTGGGTATTTGATACGGGATCGGTTGCTAATATATGTAACTCGATTCAGGGGCTACGGAACAAGCGACAACTAGCAAGGGATGAGGTCATGATGCGGGTCGGCAATGGATCAAGAGTTGATGTGATCGCCGTCAGAACGCTGCCTCTCCATATGCCATCGAGATTAGTGATAAATCTAAATAATTGTTATTTGGTGCCTGCACTTAGCATGAACATTGTATCCGGATCATGTTTGATGTCAAGTGGTTATTCCTTTTAATCTGAAAACAATGAATGTTCGATTTATATGAATGATATATTTTATGGTCATGCACCTATGATGAATGGTTTATTTCTGTTGGATCTCGATAGTAGTATTACGCATATTCATAATGTTGATGCTAAAAGGATTAAACTTGATAATGATATATCTGCATATATGTGGCACTGCCGTCTAGGTCATATTGGCGTTAAATGCATGAAGAAACTCCATTCTGATGGACTTTTGGAATCACTTGATTTTGAATCATTTGATACATGTGAGCCATGCCTTATGGGCAAGATGACTAGAACGCCGTTTTCCGGTTCAATGGAATGGGCGACAGATTTATTGGAAATCATACATACTGATGTGTGTGGACTAATGAGTGTGTCGGTGCGAGGTGGATACCGTTATTTTATTACTTTCATGGATGATTTGAGTAGATACAGGTATATCTATTTGATGAAACATAAGTCTGAAACCTTTGAAAAGTTCAAGGAATTTCAGAATGAAGTGGAAAATCATCATAACAGAAAGATGAAATTTCTGCGGTCTGACCGTGGAGGAGAGTATCTTAGTTACGAGTTTAGCACACATATGAAAGACTGCGGAATAGTTTCACAACTCACACCTACCGGAACACCACAACGTAATGGTGTGTCGGAACGTCGTAATCGTACTTTGTTGGATATGGTTCGATCTATGATGTCTCTGACTGACTTGCCACTGTCATTTTGGGGTTATGCACTGGAAACCGCTGCATTCACTTTAAATCAGGCACCATCTAAATCCATTGAAATGACAACGTATGAATTATGTTTTGGAAATAAACCTAAGCTGTCATTTCTTAAAGTTTGGGGATGCGATGTTTATGTGAGGAAACTTCAGGCAGATAAACTCGAACCCAAAGCAGAAAAATGCGTCTTCATAGGATAGCCTAAGGAAATGATTGGGTATACCTTCTATCACAGATCCGAGGGCAAGGTCTTTGTTGCCAAGAATGGATCCTTTCTTGAGAAGGAGTTTGTCGCGATAGGTGTGAGTAGTCAGAAGGTAGAACTCGAAGAGGTTATTGAACCTTCTCTTCATGAAATGGCGAGTAGCGCAGCACCGGAAGTTGTTTCGGAGTTGACTTCACCTAATGAAGAGAGAGCTAATGATAGTGATCATGAAACTCTGAAAGAGGACACTACCGAACCTCGTAGGTCCAACAGGACACATGCAACTCCTGAACTGTACGGCAATCTTGTTACGAATTTCATGATTGATGAAATAGATGACCCTGCAACGTATGAAGAAGTGATGATGAGCCCGGATTCCAAAAAATGGCTAGAAGCCATGAAATCCGAGATGGAATCCATGTACGAAAACCAGGTTTGGACCTTGGTGGACTTACCTCACGATCGAAAGGCCGTTGAGAATAAATGGATTTTCAAAAGAAAAACTGATGCTGATAGTAATGTTGACCATCTATAAAGCTCGAATTGTCGCAAAAGGGTTTCGACAAATTCAAGGAGTTGACTACGATGAGACATTCTCTCCCGTAGCGATGCTAAAGTCGGTTAGGATTATGTTAGCAATTGCTGCATATTTCGATTATGAAATATGGCAGACGGATGTCAAAACTTTGTTCCTCAATGGTAATATTGAAGAAGAGTTGTATATGATACAACCTAAGGGTTTTGTCGATCCTAAGGATGCTGATAAGGTATGCAAGATTCAGCGATCCATCTATGGACAGAAGCAAGCATCCTGGAGTTGGAATCTCCGCTTTGATGAGGTGATCAAAGAGTTTGGATTTGTCCAAACTTGTGGAGAGGCTTGTATTTACAAGAAAGTGAGTGGGAGCAATGTGACATTTCTGATATTATATGTGGATGACATATTATTGATTGGAAAGTTATCTAAACAACAAATTTTCGATGAAGGACCTTGGTGAAGCTTCATATATATTAGGCATTAAAATCTATAGAGATAGATCAAGGCACCTAATTGGGCTATCGCAAAGTACATACCTTGATCAGATATTAAAGAAGTTTAATATGGACAGAAGTAAGAAGGTGTTCTTACCTATGTTGCAAGGAAAGACATTGAGTAAGACTCAAAGTCCGACTATGGCGAAAGAAAGAGAGATAATGGACAAGATCCCCTATGCCTCAGCCATATGCTCTATAATGTACGCCATGCTATGTACAAGACCGGATGTGGCACATGCTATTAGTTTGACTAGTAGGTACCGATCTGATCCAGGTTCGGAACACTGGATAGTGGTGAAGGATATCCTTAAGTACTTAAGAAGACCTAAGGATATGTTTCTTGTATACGGAGGTGAAGAAGAGCTAGTCGCTAAGTGTTATGTCGATGCTAGTTTTGACACTGATCCGGATGACTCTAAGTCTCAATCCGGATATGTATTTCTCTTGAACGGAGCAGCAGTTAGTTAGTGGAGTTCCAAACAACCTGTGGTGGTTGGATCAACGACGGAGGCAGAATATGTTGCTACTTCAGAAGCGGCGCAGGAAGCGGTTTGGATGAAGGAGTTCATAACGGAACTAGGTGTGGCTCCTAGTGCATTGTACCCAATGGTGGTCTATTGTGACAACAATGGAGCCATAGCCGACGCCAAGGAACCAAGGTCTCACAAGAATTCCAAGCATATTAAACGCCGGTTTCACTCCATCCGCGAGCATGTCAAGGATGGAGATATAAAGATTTGTAAAGTACACACGGACCTAAATGTAGCAGATCCGTTGACTAAAGTTCTCCCTAGGGCAAAACATGATCAACACCAGAACTCCATGGGTGTTAGATTTATCACTATGTGAACTAGATTATTGTCTCTAGTGCAAGTGGGAGACTGAAGGAAATATGCCCTGAGAGGCAATAATAAAGTTGTTATTATGTATTCCTTGTATATGATAGATGTTTATTTTGCATGCTATAATTGTATTGATAGGAAACATTAATACATGTGTGTTTAATAAACAAAAAGGTTCCTAATTATGCCTCTCTTATGTACTAGCTCGTTGATTAACAAGATGATCAAAGTTTCCTGATCATGGACATTGGATGTTGTTAATAGCGAGGTCACATCATTTGTGAAATGATGTGATGAACATTCATCCCAAGTATAGCATTATGATCAAAGTCATTATGTTTATATTTCTATAAGATCATACGAAGTAATACTAGTCCTTAGACCATGAGATCATGTTAATTGCTAACACCGGAAGAGTATCTCGATAACATCAAATGTTACACCATAAGAGGGTGACTATAAATGTGGGTTCAGTGCTACGAAGGTGTTATGTTGAGGCTCATGGATCAAGAGCGGAATTTGTCAATCCTGATGATGGATAGATATACTCTAGGCCCTCTCAGTGATATCACATTAAGATAGCTTGCAAGCAAGTGATGTGATTGATGACCCAAAAGTATAGGGGGCGTATTGCAGTATTTTTGATAAGTAAGAGTGTCGAACCCAACGAGGAGCAGAAGGTGCTGGATAGTGGTATGGATCAGGAATTCTCTGCAAATACTTAGCAAACGGATTTTTAGAGGTTTTCGATAAAGCAAGCAAACAAAGTACGAGTAAATAAAAGATAGTAGGAATAAATGCAGCAAGTGGCCCAATCCTTTATGCAGCAAAGGACAAGTCGGTTGTATTTCTTAAGATGACCAAACGTTCTCGAGGACACATGGGAAGACTGTCAAGTGCTTTCGCTTCATATAGTCAATTAATCTTCTTTAGCTTGCTAAGTGTTGTGTGGGTGAACCTATGCTAATGTACCGCCCCATCCAAGACTAATACATACTTGTGATTATACCCCTTGCAAACATCCGTAAGTAAAATAAAGTAATTAAGGTAGAAACCTAACCACAACTTTAAACTCTAAGACCCTTACGTCTCTTGTGCAATGGTTTCCTAACGGGGGTTCAGGTTTCTATCACTCCGGCAACCCCTACGATTAGTAGCCAAATACACAATGCATTCCCCTAGGCCCATATAGGTGAAGTGTAATGTAGTCGACGTTCACATGACACCACTAGAAGAAGTACACCACAACTTAAGTAACAATCTATTGAATCTTTCTCAATGCAACTCCACTACTAACAACAAGACTTCTCCCATGTCCTCAAGAACAAAACGAACTACTCACAAGACATCATATGGATCATGATCAGAGATGGAATAATGATGTATAACAATCTGAACATAAACAATAATTCAATGGTTCACTCAATAGCATCAACTACAAAGAGTAATCAACACCGGGAAAGTCTCCCCAATGAACTATGCAAGATTCAACTCAATTGTTACAACAATATGGAGATGGTGATGAGGGTACTGATGGTGATGATGGTGGTGATGATGGTGATGATGATCCCGATGAAGTCCAGCTTGATGGTGGTGTTGATGGTGACGATCTCCCCTCTTCGGGAAGGAATTCCCCCGACAGAAATCTGTCTGCTGGAGAGATCTTTCTCTCTCGGTGTTTTCCGCCCCACAGAGGCGGCATAATCTTTCTGTGGTCGACCCCCGAGTCTTAGGGTTTCGGTAGGATGATATACGCCAGAGGGGAGAGGCTGGAGTGGGCCAGGGTGGCCACACTACCTCCAGGCACGGCCTAGGCCTGCCCGCGCCATGGGGTGGTGTGGGCCCCCTGTGGCCCATCTCCACTCCTTCTTCTGGCATCCTTAGTCTTCTGGAAAAATAGGATTTTCCGTATATTTTCCCAGATTTTCTGATCTTCGCGAATTTTGCCTCCAAACAGCACATTTTCCATCAAAATCCTGACTGCAGCGGTCCATGCTCCAAAAGTCATCAACCATGCAAAAATAGATGAAATAACATAAGTATCACCTCTCAATATGAAATATGTCAATGAATAATAGTGAATTAAGACATAGAATAGTGATGCAAAATGGACGTATCAACTCCCCCCAAGCTTAGACTTCGCTTGTCCCCAAGCGAAACTGAGCTCAATAAACATGGCCTCAAGTTTATGGAGTGAAGAGTCGATAAAATAATACAGATAAGAAGCATCACATTCATCAAATACATAGATCATAATAGAAGACAACTCACTATTATACAACTCAACTTGTAATAAGTAAAGGAAACACAATAAAGATACATAAAGTGAATCATAATTGGTAATGGCAAACTTAGATCTTGGTCGAAGAATAGTTGATAATTTGCTGGAGTTCACAAATAGCTGGTTTTTCAATGATAGCTTTCAAAGCAGTAAACATCAAGATAAGAGCAATGTGCAAAACAAGGAACATAAGAGACATGAGTGAATAAATCATCATATGAATGAATGAAACACAACAACTCAAAATATTTGTTGAGATAGAAGGGAGTAGGTTTACTGACTCAACCACAAAGTAAAAGAAAGACCCTTCAAAGAGGGAAGCAGGGATTGCAAGTCTCATAAAGAGCTCCCAAAAATTATGATACTTACTAGCTTTCAGCTCTCATTGCCCCTATCATAGGCATCTTTAGGTGATTAAGGTTAAAGTGACATAACTAAGAGGATATGCTTGACAAGTTATAAGTTGAAATCTCATGCCCCTTTCTTATGAGTACCGATCCTCATGCTACTCAACTTCAGTCACGAGCAAGATCTTGTCATTGTAAATACATGCGTATCATTGAGAACCGCCAACTGGGTACCCCTTGCACATGAAACATGAGCTATCCCATAATCAAAATGACAAGGCAAGCAGATAGTAAGCATCTCAGCGATCTTTTTATTTGCTATTTGCATAGGTTTTTATTGAGGATGCTTCATAGAATGCTCACTATAGTTATGCTGCAAGTCTCCACCATGATTAGGCATGGCTTAGGCTAGCGGCCCAGGCGTTTCTCTAACACACATATAAACTCCATGATCTTACAAGTTCCACTTTCATTTTACACCGCCGGGATCCATAAGCAAAAGAACATGATATCAACTAGGTACAAGTACCAATGAAGTGTTGAAAGCGGTCCCCATGATATATGGTTCGGCTAACTTCAACTCATAAAGCTCAAGCATATACGCAACAAAGAAGGACCCAATGGTTCAAGTTTATTAAATGCAAGAAAGTAAAGTGTGCCATCAAGTTCGTGAGAGCTTTAATCGCTAAATTTCACATAACAGGTTTAATTTGGGAGGTAGATAAAACAATAATTTACTTGGAATAGCAATAATGCTACTAGGTAGGTATGGTGGACTCAAATGGCAAAGGTTTTGGTTTAAAGGAGTGGATGCACGAGAAGAATACCCTCTCAGTACAGGTTTTTGGCTAGCCAGGCTGGGTAGCAAGTATAAGAGTTGAAGGAAACAAACAAACATACAAGTGATAAAGACAAACATGCAATCTTCCTTGGAAGCACAAAAGATCTTAACTAGAGAATACTAGACTTATTAGCAAATCAAGAAAGAAAGATGATGAAATTATTTTTCTCTAGAGTACTTCTATCTTTTTATTTTTCTTTTCAACTCTCAAAAAGGTGTTGCTACTGACCGAGCTAGGTTTGCCAAAACCAACTAAATTAACTCAATGATCCCAAAGTGATACCAATACTAACAACAAGATCAATCATATAACCACAAATTGAAAACTAATATAAGCTATGCAAAAGAGTAAATGATAGAACTTCTCATTAATATTCCATAACGGAAACTCACACCAAGGGATACATATCTAACTAGAGAGGGGACACTTCCATAATGCAAACCATACTACATAATAACTCCTCTATTCATGATATGACTCTACTAATAAGGTAAAAAGATAGGAGATAGTGATATGATACCGCGGCACTCCCCCAAGCTTGGAATAAACCAAGGGGATGCCAAACCTGATGACGAATTACTCCTTCGGTGGTGGTGGTGTCTTCTCATCTTCGTCTGTCTTCCAGGGTAAAGGCTTCCCATCAACAAAGGACATCGTGGTTTCCAACATCCTGAAACTTGCAGCAGCACTTATGCGTTTAAATCTAGCCTCATACTCATAGTTTTGATTTTGAACGTCATAGAACTGTGCTTGCAGTTTGTTGGTTGTTCGGCGGAGTGAGAAGACTTCGTCTTTGAGTTCAACAGTCTCCTTTTGGTGCTCCGTGATGAGTTCGGAACAAATCTTATGGATGATATCCACTTCGCGCTCCGCCATCTTCTTCTACCTAAAGACTTCTTGCTCCAGTGCTTCCATCATGTCCTCCATACTTCCTTCACCTTTAGGGCCTTGAACCTCTTTAATCCGGACCTCCCCACCTTCGAGCAACAACTCCTTGGGATGAATCTTCAATTCTCTCATGTATGGGTTGATGATATCTTCTAAGGAATCTCCCTTGGATGATCCAGAGGAAGACATTGTGGCTCCAAATCTGGGATTCTACCTGGCAGAAACAGCTCGAAACAAAAACACGACAAAAACATGATATACGGACCTCGGGGGATCCGAGGGGTTATATATTACGAAGTTTCATATCAAAAGGAAGGTATTGGGAGAAAACGGGCCGGAGGCGGAGTCCGGGGTGGACTCACCACCTGGTGGCGCAGCCAGGGGTGGGCCCGCGCCACAGGGTGGTGTGAGCCACCCTGGCTCCGTTTCCGTCCCTTTTTCGCTTCGTAGCTTTCCTTATTGACTTAAAACTACAAAAATATAGTTGGATAGTATTTTCGCGGAACTTTTCTTACCAGAACTGTTACCTATTTGAAAACAGACTCTACAGGTCTCTGAATTTGGTATCTAGTAGATTCTTCTGGAGTCATCACTTGAATAACATCAATATCTTCATCTTCATACTCTTATTATTGGAGTCATAAAACCTTTCTCTTCCTTATTACACCATTATCTCCACCTCCTGGAAATTTCTTTCACACAAAACTTCACACAGTTCTCATTAGCAACATTAGTATAAGTGAAGTGGTAAAACCTTTTGAGTCCAACTTCAACTGAAAACCATCAAAATATAAGCTACTGTAGCAACTCCTTCCGAAAACCGAAAAAAAAATTCAAAAAGGAAATCGAATAAAGAAGCAAATGCAAGAGTGGCAAAATCTGTCAAAACAGACCAGCAGGTAAAGATCAATTTTTTCGAAAATCTTCTGTTTCTCAAATCAAAAAGTGCTAAACTTACTAAATTTAAATAACAACCTGGGGCAGAAGCACAAAAAATTACAGCTCAATCCGACAGACAAAGGTCTCTCACGAATTTTTACGGTGAAGCACAAAAATCTGTTTCGGACAGCAACTTCCCCAAATCTTACTTCTCTCTCATTAGAGGTTGATCTTGACACAAAAAACAAACAAAACGGATAAGGAGCGATTATTACCGAAGTAATAACTTACAAGACTCAAAGAAACAAAAAAAACTAAAAGAAAAAACAAATTGGGTTGTCTCCCATAAAGCTCTTTCTTTATAGCCATTAAGATGGGCATGATAATTTTGAAGAAGCTCTCATAGGGATATGAATTGAAGTGAAAGAGAGCATTAAGAAGCAAAAACACGCACATTTAAGGCTAACCCACTTCCTATGCAAGGGGATTTTGGAAACAAACAAGTTGTTGAAACCAGAGGCAACTTGCATAAGAAGGCAAAAGAAGTGCAACATAAAAACTTTCAGCATAAAACGAGGAAACTTGATATTATTGAGATACATAAGAACACTTTTCCCTCTTTCAGAGTAGCTTTCAGTATCATGCATAAACTTAACAATATAGCTATCACAAGGACCATCATAGCAATGATCACTTATTCTAACAGAAAACACGGGAATACTAGCTCTCATAACACTACTTTGTGAAACAATATTAGAGGTATCCTTACAAAGGATAGTGTGTCCCTCTCTTTCATATTTAGTGACAAAGTCTTTCACACTTGCTATTATAGGTTCATCAACCATTTGTTTATCAGGTTCAACAGTTTTATTCATACTTTCATTAACCATACTAACTATCATGGAATGTTCCTTTACCTTAACTGGAAAAGGCATTTTCTCAATATAAGGTTTAGGTAAAACATGATTAGCAGTATAAACTTCCGTATTTCTTGCAGGAACACTCTTAGCAATATCTTAAAAGGTTCATAATACTTATTCCACTTCTTTTTAGGCACTTCAATATAAGAAGCAAAAGCCTTAAAATAAGAAGCAATAGCTTGAGAGTCTAGACCATAAGCATTTTTAATATTTTGAAAGTCATCAGTTCCCATAAATGATTCAATGCATTCATAATCATAATTTATACCTGACTTTCTACATTTGTCATTCTCCCAAGCTTCAGCATTGTCTTGAATACGATCCAGGAGGTCCCATTTATCTTCTTCTTCCATGCGAGTGAATGATCCAGCACAAGAAGCATCTAGTAAATCTTTATCATGTAGAGGGAGCCTTGCATAAAAGTTATTGATAATAATATTGTTGGGGAGCTCATGAATGGGACATTTGAGCATTAGTAACTTCAGTCTCCCCCAAGCTTGAGCTGTACTCTCTTCATCAATAGGCCAAAAGTTGTATATTTGATTCCGATCTTTATGAATCTCACTAGGAGGATAAAACTTTGACTAAAAGAGAGGCACCATTTCCTCCCATTCTAGAGCTTGACCATTCTTCAGCAGCTTATACCATTCCTCAGCTCTTCCTTTCAGTGATAATGAGAATAACTTCTTCTTAACTTGATCTGTAGTAATACCTGCACACTTGAACAACCCGCATAATTCGTGTATAAAGAGTAAATGATCACCGGGATGGACAGTTCCATCCCCAACATAGTAGTTATCCATAACACGATCAATAATTCTTGTACGTATTTTGAAAACATCATTCTCAGCAGGTGGTGGCTTATCTACTACCTTAGCAGTGGTAGTAGCATTACCAAATAAGAAACTCAGCGAATTATCCATAATGAAAATAAAGCAACTAACAGAAGTAAACAATACTCATAGTAGAAGTTTCCTTTACCAGTTCTACTCTCCAATAGCGCTTCACTCCCCGGCAACGGCGCCAGAAAATAGTCTTGATGACCCACAAGTATAGGGGGTGTATCGCAGTATTTTCGATAAGTAAGAGTGTCGAACCCAACGAGGCGCAGAAGGTGCTCGCTAGTGGTATGGATCAGGAATTCCCTGCAAATACTTAGCAAACGGATTTTTAGGGGTTTTCGATAAAGCAAGTAAACAACGTACGAGTAAATAAAAGATAGTAGGAATAAATGCAGCAAGTGGCCCAATCCTTTATGCAGCAAAGTACAAGCCGGTTGTATTTCTTAAGATGACCAAACGTTCTCGAGGACACATGGGAAGACTATCAAGTGCTTTCGCTTCATATAGTCGATTAATCTTCTTTAGCTTGCTAAGTGTTGTGTGGGTGAACCTGTGCTAATGTACCGCCCCATCCAAGACTAATACATACTTGTGATTATACCCCTTGCAAACATCCGTAAGTACAAGAAAGTAATTAAGGTAGAAACCTAACCACAGCTTTAAACTCTAAGACCCTTATGTCCCTTGTGCAATGGTTTCCTAACGGGGGTTTAGGTTTCAATCACTCTGGCAACCCCTACGATTAGTAGCCAAATACACAATGCATTCCCCTAGGCACATATAGGTGAAGTTTGATGTAGTCGATGTTCACAGGACACCACTAGAAGAAGTACACCACAACTTAAATAACAATCTATTGAATCTTTCTCAATGCAACTCCACTACTAACAACAAGACTTCTCCCATGTCCTCAAGAACAAAATGAACTACTCACAAGACATCATATGGATCATGATCAGGGATGGAATAATGATGTATAACAATCTGAACATAAACAATAATTCAATGGTTCACTCAATAGCATCAACTATAAAGAGTAATCAACACCTGGAAAGTCTCCCATATGAACTATGCAAGATTCAACTCAATTGTTACAGCAATATGGAGATGGTGATGAGGGTGCTGATGGTGATGATGGTGGTGATGATGGTGTTGGTGACCCCGATGAAGTCTAGCTTGATGGTGGTGTTGATGGCAACAATCTCCCGTCTCCGGGAAGGAATTCCCCCGACAGAAATCTGTCTGCCGGAGAGATCTTTCTCTCTCGGTGTTTTCCGCCCTACAGAGGCGGCAAAATCTTTCTATGGTCGCCCCTGAGTCCTAGGGTTTCGGGAGGATGATATACGCCAGAGGGGAGAGGCTGGAGTGGGCCAGGGCGGCCACACCACCTCTAGGCGCGGCCTAGGCCTGCCCGCGCCATGGGGTGGTGTGGGCCCCCTGTGGCCCATCTCCACTCCATCTTCTGGCATCCTTAGTCTTCTGGAAAAATAGGATTTTCCGTATATTTTCCCGGATTTTCTGATCTTCGTGAATTTTGCCTCCAAACAACACATTTTCCATCAGAATCCTGACTGCAGCGGTCCATGCTCCAAAAGTCATCAACCATGCAAAAATAGATGAAATAACATAAGTATCACCTCTCAATATGAAATATATCAATGAATAATAGTGAATTAAGACATAGAATAGTGATGCAAAATGGACGTATCAGTGATCACTAGAATGTTATATCACGGGAACGAGAAAAGACTGCATGTCGATAATGAGATCAAACTAGGTATTTGGATACCGATGATCGAATCTCGGACATTTATTATATCATGAGACAAAGGAATTAAGTTACTAGCATTGAAGGTTCTCACGATCATAGAAGTCATCATTGAATGTGAAGGAGTCGGCATGGATCTCCAGGTCCCGCTTCTGATTATTGATTTGAGAAGGGTCTCAAGCATGTCTGCATTATTCATGAACCGTAGGGTGACACACTTAAGGGTTTCCGAACACCATTTTGGAGCACATATGTTTCAGACGAAAGAATTGCAAAGCGCTGGAATTATTTCGATGGAAACCGGAATTGTTTCGGGTGAAATTGCAGAAAGTGGTTCTGCATGTGATATTGAAATGTTGCAAGGGGTTTTATGTGAATGTTTGTTAATTAAAGTAATTAACAAAATTCTGAATAAAATAAATAAAAGAGTTTTATTAAATGAGAGTTCCATTAAATTTGGTGGAAATTTAATGCATGTGAGTGGAACTTTGGGTGGAGCTTGAATTGATGTGAGTGGAGCTTCCACCACATGAATGAGGAAGAGGTGGGGGCACCCCCTTGGCTGCCGGCCATGCGAGGGGAGGATGCCCCCTCTCCTCCCTCACAAAGCACATTTCCTCGTGAAGGATCTCTCTCCCTCTCTAGATATATTCCCCCATGGTCTCGGATTAGCGAGATACATGTTCCCGGTGGCCTTGCGTCTGGAAGGAGTTGTTGCTTCCACTGATTCGCTGGAGCGAGGAGGTGGAATTTGTCCGGTGGCTTAAACGTGTGTGCGAGGACGGATGCGCTTCTGATTTGCGGCGCTAGGACTTCCACACGATCTTGAGATCGGCAAGCTTACGACTACATCATCCACGAGTTCCAACTCGTTAACAAAACTCTGTTGTCTTCGAGGGTAAGTTCTCTATGGATGTATATCAACCCATTGCTTTGTATATAGTAGATAGATCTTGGCGTATAGTTCTCATCGTAGGAATTTTTTATTTTCTATGCTAACCCAACATGTGTATCGACTTCACCGCACTAAACAAGCACTGCCCAAAGGATCAATTCCCACTCCTGCTAATCGATCAAATCATTAACATGACTGTGGGGTGCGAGCGTCTTTCCTTTTTGGATGCATATTATGGTTATAATCAAATTAGAATGAAGGTCAAAGACCAAAATAAAAAAGAGTTTATAACACCTTACAGTGTATTCTGCTACAAGATCATGCCCATCAGGCTGAAAAACGCGAGTGCCATGTACTAGCGGATGCTACAAAATTGCCTTGGAGAACAAATTGGTAGAAACATATAGGTCTACATCGATGATGTTGTCATCACAACAAGGAAGGAGGCAACGTTCATCAACGATCTCCAAGAAATCGACAACCTCGATAAGTACTGCATCAAGCTCAACCTGATAAAGTGCTCCTTTGGAGTCCCAGTAGGGAAACTCCTTGGTTACTTAGTGTCGGGGTGAGGAATCGAAGCCAACCTAGAGAAAGTTTAGGCACTCCAGATGATGAAGAAACCTAAAAATCTAAGGGGTGTCTAGTAGGTAGTTGGACGCGTTGCATCACTAAGTTGATTCATCGCTCGACAGAGCGAGAAAGCACTACCATTCTACACACTAATGAGAAAAGCAGAAACCTTTGAGTGGACCGAAGAATCCCAACGAGCCATTCAAGATATCAAGCGGGCGGTATTGACATAGCTGCCACCATCCTAGTACCACCCAAAGAAAGGGAACCACTGCTGCTCTACATAGCTGCCACTAACTAGGTTGTCGATACAGTACTGGTTGTCGAGCGACCTGAAGAGGGTAAAACCCATGGGGTCCAGTAGTCTGTATATTACCTCAGTGAGGTGCTATCCCCATCAAAGTAGTTGTACCCGCACTATCAAAAATTGGCATATGGCATCTTCACGACAACATGCAAAATACGCCACTAGTTCAGGGAGCACCCGATAGTGGTGGTCAATAAGGCCTCTTTGTCCAATATCCTGAACAACCCTGAAGCAATGGGGCGTGTCTCCCTTTGGGGAGTCGAAATTCCCCTCGGGACATCACGTACGAGAAGCGCACACTTCATGGGAGAGTCGATGGAACTCCAAAGCACGGGTAATCCATATTTGTCGAGTGCCTGGACCATGTACTTTGACAGGTCCAAAATAACTGAAGGAGCAAGAGCTGGCATCGTACTGGTGTCGCCACACGGAGATATGATGTGCTACATATTGTGTATGAGTTTCCTGAAAGGAATATGCCCGAGAGGCAATAATAAATGGTTATTATGTTATTACAGGTTTATAATAGATGTTTATTTCTCATGCTATAATTGTATTAAAAGGAAACTTTAATACATGTGTGTTTATTAAACAAATAGAAGGTTCCTAGTGATGCCTCTCATTACACTAGCTTGTTGATTAACAGATGATCAAGTTTTCCTGATCATGACATTGGATGTTGTTAATAACAAAGTCACAACATTGGTGAAATGATTTGATGAACAAGCTCCCAAAAGTATAGTAATACTATCATGCCATTATGTTTACACTACTATAACATCACTCAAAGTAACCCTAATCCTTAGACCATGAGATCACGTCAATCGCTAAATCAGGAAGAGTATTTTGATGATATCAGACATCACTTCATAACTGGGTGATTATAAAGGTGTCATTGTATACTTGGAAAGTGTCAGTTGAGGCTCGTCGATCAAGACTGGGATTTTTCCATCTAGATGACCGAAAGATATACTCAAGACCCTCTCGGTGATATCACATTAACATAGCTTGCAAGCAAGTGATAACGATCACTAAGAATGTTATATCATAGGAACGAGAAAAGAGTACTTGTCAGTAACAGGATCGAACTAGGTATGGATGATACCAAATGATCGGATCTCGGACAAGTAAAATACTGCGAGACAAAAGGAATTGGTTACTGCGAATAAAGGTTCATGTGATCACTAGTTTATCATTTGAGTTGGTGGGAGCAGTGGCGAAGGACGGAAAAAAATTGAGGTCGGGCGAACTCTAAAGAACCAAAAAAATTAATGCCAAAATCAAAACTTTCTTCAATAGTTCAATTGACCCCCCCCCCCCAAATTATACGTGTCCCCTTAGAAGGGGCAGGTTCCTTCCCCTTCTTGTATGTCTCTACCACAAATCCGTAGATCCTAAAGACCACTAATGGAAGGAGCAAAACCTATATTTTGAAAGAGGATCAGAAATTAGGAATCGAGATGGGAAGGAGTCCTATATGGGTGAAAGTGAGTGAGATGGTTGGAGGAGGAGGACCTGTGGGCAGGGGCGGGTGGTTCCGTAGGCCGAGGGACTCGCCGCTCGCACGCTCGGGAGTTGGGAGGAGAGGACTGGGAGACGGAGGGTCGGTAGGCGGCGACGCTACTGCCTGCTCGGTGTTCAGTTCGATCATTCTAGGGGCGAAGGAGAAGGTGCACGCACATGACTGCACACACGACTGCTCCAGGGGACGATACTGTCCTTAGTGTGTAGCCCAGCAAAGGCCTAGGACAACAAGAAATGCCTCCAACACGGCTCATTTTGTTACTTCCATTAAGTTTTTCTTCAGAACTCACATAATTTGCAGAGAACTGTATATCAAAGAGAAGCATACATATATGTGATTTTTTGCAAAAAATCAAGGTAGGGCAGCTGCCATACCTTGCCCAAAGGGGTCCTTCGCCCCTGGGTGGGAGTCATTATGGATCTCTAGGTCCTGCTGATGAGTATTGATCGGAGAATGTCTTGATCATGTCTACTCAGCTCGTGAACCCATAGGGAGACACACTTAAGGGTGGCCAACGCATTTGAGTGGATAGGGAACACTAGAGAAAATACTAGGTAGTGCAGGAATTATTAGGATATATCTACCGGAATAGTTTTGGTGTATCGAAATAATATTGGGGATTGGATTATCAATGTGTTCATTAAATGAAGTGTTCATTAAATGAAGTGTTCATTAAATGAAGTGCTTATTAAATAAAGCATTCATTGAATGAGTGGCATTAAATCAAGTGAATTAAAAGGGAGTTTTAATTACATGACTCTTGATATTGAGTGGAGATTAATCATGAGAAAGTGGAGATGAATTTTGGGTGAGTGGAGCCTCCACCCACATGAATGAGGGAGAGGTGGGGACACCTCTTTGGCTGCCGGCCATGGGAGGGGCTGCCCCTCCCCTAAAAAGGTGCGGTGGAGCTCCCTCTCACACACACACACACACACACACTTATCCTCTCCTCTCATATGCCCTTTGGTTGGCATCTTCCTCCCCCTTCTAGCCTTGTCCATTTCCATGAGTACGGAACTTAGGCGAAGCCCTGCTCAAGACCTTCTCCACCTCCACCACCACCATGTTGGAGTGTTGGTGGAGTTCTCGGGGATCCACTACTTCTGCTACCGCGCCGGAGCGAGGGACGGAAGTCGTTGGAACACCGTACGTGTGACCGATTATGGAGGCGTTGCACTTGTGGCATTGGGTCATCGCGTCCTTGAGGACGGTCGTGCACACTCTACAATAGCCATGTTTGTTTGTGGGAACGTTATCCCGCATTATGGTCTTCGAGGGTGACCATCTAAAACCGTTACAAGTATCTCTTAGATATGATCTTGGTAGTTGCAACCGTAGGAATTTTTGTTTTACATGCAATGAACCCCATCAATGGTACTAGAGTTATGTTTATGCATAGATGATTTGTGCAGTTAGAACATATAGAGATGTGGGCGTTGATAGTCTTGTTGTTTCATACTTGCGTAAATTTTGATCGTGGTGGCATGTTGGGATGAAGCGGCCCAGAATAACTTTACATGTCCTCGCACATGAGACATGTCCCGCTTTTGACATGCAACTCGTATTGCATAAGTGGCTCAGCGGGTGTCTGTCTCTCCCAACATAGTCATGATCTAATTTACAATGGTTTGTTAATCACTTGATTATCAACGTTGTGGTTGAAATTCATAGGTAGAGCAACTCTCTCCTAGAAAGCCTAAAGCCACGTACAATATGCAAAAATAAATTAGAAGACGTCTACCTTGTTTTCGCAGGGCATGTGATGTGATATGGTCATTGTTATAAAAAAATTGTTGTATGCAATGTGAATTATTGTAAGTTATGGCATGTGTGTTATTCGTGTATATCCAATAGATATATTGTAATGGTGGAGACGACCATGATGGTGACACCATGGACCTTGGAGCCACGCTGGTCGAATGGTGGAGATCATACCATGAAGCACAAGATGGAGATCAAGTGCAAGAAAGGACCATATCATATCACATTTATATGCATGTGATGTTTATCTATTTTAGGCATCTTATTTTTCTTATGTCTTTCTTAGTTCTTGGTGGTAGCATTATAAGATGACTCCTCTCAGTATATCAAGATAATAATATGTTCTTCCTTAGTATGCACCGTTAAGAAAGTTTGACGTTTCGAAGCACTTTGTGTTGATCGGGTGTGATAGACTCTACGTTCGCACACAACGGGTGTAGGACAGTTTTACACACGTGAATGCTAAGGTTCTTACTTGGCGATCCTAGCTTGTACAGACCTGGCCTTAGAACATGAACCGAAAGGTAAAGCACGAGTCATATGAATGATATGATGTCCATATGATGCTCTCCATTGGAGTTCCACCACCATTGTTGATCGGTCATGGTGTAGTGAATTTAGTTCGTGTAATCACTAAAAATGACTAGAGGGATATCATTTTTGAGTGGTAATTTTGAATTAACTTGAATTCTATCTTTTGTAAACCTAGTCTAAAATACTCTTTGCAAATATATTGTAGATCTTGGCACCTCCTGTGTTTAATATCGATGCAGTCCTAGATAGAGAAAAACTGCAAGGTAATGGGTATAACTTCACCGACTGGTACAACAACGTGAGGATTTTCCTCATGGGCATTAAGAAGTCTTATGTGCTGGACGTCCCGTTAGGTGATTCCCCTGCAAATGATGCACCTTAGGACGAGCGCAACGTGTATAAAACAAAGTGTGATGACTATACTCTTGTGAAATGTGCGATCCTTCAGTCCCTGGAACCTGAATTCCAAAAGCGTTTTAAACTTACTGATGCTCATGCTATGGTGATGGAGCTCAAAACCATGTTTGAGATCCAGATCCGAGCTGACAGATATATGATTCTGGTAAGTTCTTTAGTGCAAATATGAAGGAACACAACTCTATGAACGAGCATGTCATCATGATGACCAGCTACGCTCAACGTCTTAAGGCACTAGGATGTGAGATTCCACCTAATCTCATGATGCATAGAATTTTGCAGTTGCTCCCACCTTGCTACAAAGGATTTGTGCTAAACTACATGATGAGTGGTGCAGACAAGTTGCTCACTGAACACGCAGCCATGCTGAAAACTGCCGAGGTATACATCAAGAAAGAACACCAAGTGTTGTTGGTCAATAAGACCACCGATTTTAAGAAAAGGGGCAAGAAAGGCAAGTACAAGGATTACTTCAAGAAGGATAGAAAATCTATTGCCAAGCCTGAGAAGAAGACCAAAGGATGCCCTAAGCTCGACATTGAGTGTTTCTACTGCAAGGGGACTAGTCACTGGAAGCAGAACTTCCCGAAGTACTTGGTAGATAAGAAGGCCAGGAACGTGAACAAAGGTATATGTGATATACATGTTACTGATGCGTACCTTACTAGTAGTCGAAGCAGCACCTGGGTATTTGATACCGCTTAGGTTGGTAACATAACATGCGCTAATGTTTCAGGATCTATAGATATGCCATTCTGCACTCAAGTACCCTTCCAAGCGGAATGCATTTGAGTAAAGGCTAAGGAGTAGTCGACCGCTAGCAAAGAATAAAGTGACCATGCGCGTAGGTAATGGATCAAAGGTGGATATGATCACCGTTGGGACGCTGCCACTTCATCTGCCATCGGGATTGACAAGAAACCTAAATAATTGTTATCTGGTGCCTCCATTAAGCATGAACATCATGTCTAGATCATGTTTAATGTGAGACGGTTATTCATTTGTGTCTAAGAACAATGGTTGTTCCATTTATATGAATAATATCTTTTATGTTCATGCACATGTGTTGAATGGTTTATTTGTTTTGAATCTTGATATTAGTAGCACACATATTCATAATGTGAATGCCAAAAGAATCAAGCTGAGTGATGATATTGCGACATATATGTGGCATTGTCATTTAGGTCATATTGGTGTTAAACGCATGAAGAAGCTCCATTCTGATGGACTACTAGAATCACTTAATTATGAATCATTTGAGGCATGTGAGACATGCCTTATGGGCAAGATTACTAGAACTCCATTTTCTGGAACGATGGAACGAGCGACCGACTTATTGGAAATAATACATACCGATGTATGTGATCTAATGAGTGTGTCTGCACGTGCTGGATATTGTTATTTTATAACCTCCATGGATGATTTAAGTAGATACGAGTATATTTACTTAATGAAACACACATCTGAAATATTTGAAAAGTTCAAAGAATTTTGGAGTGAAGTAGAAAATCATCGTAATAGAAAGATCAAATTTCTACGATCGGATCATGGAGGAGAGTATCTTAGTTATGAGTTTGGCACGCACATGAAATAATGTGGAATTGTTTCACAACTCGCTCCCGCCAAAACACCACAAAGAAATGGTGTATCCGAACGTCATAATCGAACTTTGTTAGATATGGTGCGATTAATGATGTCCCTGAATGATTTGCCACTATCTTTTTTGGGGTCATGCATTAGATACGGCTACATTCACTTTAAATGGGGCACCATCAAAATCCGTTGAGAGGACACCATATGAATTATGGTTTGGTCACAAACCTAAGCTATCTTTTCTAAAAGTTTGGGGTTGTGATGCTTATGTGAAGAAACTTCATCCTGATAAGCTCGAACCCAAAGCAGAAAAATGCGTGTTCATAGGATACCCAAAGGAAACAATTGGGTACACCTTCTATCATCAATCTGAAGGCAAGGTTTTCGTTGCCAGGAATGGATCCTTTCTGGAGAAAGTGTTTCTCTTAAAAGGTGTGAGTAGTAGGAAGGTAGAACTCGATGAGGTCATCAAACCTCCTCTTCCTAAAGTGGTGAGTAGCGCAGCACCGGAAACTATTCCAATGGTGACTCCACCGAATGAAGAGGGAACTAATGATGAGGATAATGAGACTCATCATGAAACTCCAACAGAGACCACTACCTTACCTCGCAGGTCAAGAAGGATACGTGCAGCTCTTGAACTGTATGTTAATCCAGTCATGAATTTCATGGTAGATGGAAGTGACGACCCTACGACATGATGGTAATGTAATCGTCTATAAAGAACGACTTGTCATGAAAGGGTTTCGACAAATTCAACGAGTTGACTACGAGGAGACTTTTTCTCCCCTAGCGATGGTAAAGTCAATTAGGATTATGTTAGCAATTGCTGCATTTTTCTATTATGAAATATGGCAGATGGATGTCAAAACACCATTCCTAAATGGAAACATTGAGGAAGAGTTGTATATAATGCAACCCAAAGGTTTTGTTGATCCTAAGGATGCTGACAAGGTACGCAAACTTCAGCGTTCCATCTATGGACTAAAGCAAGCATCCCGAAGTTAGAATATCCGCTTTGATGAAGTGATCAAAGGGTTTGGATTTGTCCAGACTATAGGAGAGGCTTGTATTTACAAGAAAGTGAGTGGGAGCTCTATAGCATTTCTGATATTATATGTGGATGACATATTGTTAATTAGAAATGATGTAGATCTTATGAATAGCGTAAAGGATTACTTAAATAGTAAGTTTTCGATGAAGGACCTTGGTGAAGCTGCCTATATTTTAGGCATCAAGATCTATAGAGATAGATCAAGATGCTTAATTGGATTATCACAAAGTACATACCTTGACAAGATTTTGAATAAGTTTAACATGCAAGATAGTAAGAAAGGTCTCTTACCTATGGCAAAAGGTACGATTTTGAGTAAGACTCAAAGTCCAGCTTCAGCAAAAGATAGAGAATTGATGGTCAATGTCCCCTATGTCTCAACCATAGGCTCTCTTATGTATGCTATGTTTCGTACAAGACCGGATGTGACACATGTTGTTAGTTTGTCTAGAAGGTACCAAGCTGATCCAGATGTACAACACTGGAAAGAAGTAAAGAATGTCTTTAAGTGCTTAAGAAGAACTAAAGACATGTTTCTCATCTATGGCGGTGAAGAAGAGCTGTCGCAAAGTGCTACGTTGATGCTAGCTTCGACACCAATACGGATGACTCTAAGTCACAATACGGATATGTATTTATTTTGAATGGAGCAGTGGTGAGTTGCAGGAGTTTCAAGCAACCTGTGGTGACAAGATCTTCAATGGAGGCAGTGTATATCTCTTCTTCAGAAGCTGTGGCAGAAGCAGTTTGGATGAAGGAGTTCATTTCCAAACTAGTTGTGGTTCCAAGCGCTTTGGATCCTATGGTTATCTATTGTGACAACAATGGTGCCATAGCCAATGCTAAGGAACCAAGGTCTCACAAGAATTCCAAGAATATCAAGCATCATTATCACTCCATCCAGAACATGTCCACGATGGTGATATCGAGATTTGCAAAGTAGACATGGATTTGAATATTGCAGATCCATTGACTAAAGCTCTCCAAAAGGAAAACATGATCAACACCAGAACGATATGGGTGTTAGATTCATAACAATGTAAAACTAGATTATTGACTCTAGTGCAAGTGGGAGGCTGAAAGGAATATGCTCGAGAGGCAATAATAAATGGTTAATATGTTATTACAGGTTTATAATAGATGTTTATTTCTCATGCTATAATTGTATTAAAAGGAAACATTAATACATGTGTGTTTAATAAACAAATAGAAGGTTCCTAGTGATGCGTCTCATTACACTAGCTCGTTGATTAACAAATGATCAAGGTTTACTGATCATCACATTGGATGTTGTTAATAACAAGGTCACAACATTGGTGGAATGATGTGATGAACAATCTCCAAAAAGTATAGTAATACGATCATGCCATAATGTTTACACTTCTATAATGTCACTCAAAGTAACCCTAATCCTTAGACCATGAGATCACGTTAATCACAGACTCAGGAAGAGTATTTTGATTACATCAAATGTCACTTCATAAATTGGTGATTATAAAGGTGTCATTGGATACTTGGAAAGTGCCAGTTGAGGCTCGTGGATCAAGAGTGGGATTTTTGCATCCAGATGATGGAAAGATATACTCAGGGCCGTCTCGGTGATATCACATTAACATAGCTTGCAAGCAAGTGATAATGATCACTAAGAATGTTATATCACGGGAACGAGAAAATAGTACTTGTCAGTAACGGGATCGAACTAGGTATGGATGATACCAAATGATCGGATCCCGAACAAGTAAAATACCATGATACAAAAGGAATTGGTTACTGCGAATAAAGGTTCAGGCGATCACTAATTTATCATTTGAGCTGGTGGGAGTCATTATGGATCTCTAGGTCCCGCTGGTGATTATTGATCAAAGAATGTCTCGATCATGTCTACTCAGCTCGTAAACCCGTAGGGAGACACACTTAAGGGTAGCCGACGCATTTGAGTGGATAGGGAACACCGTAGAAAATACTGGATAATGCAGGAATTATTCTAATATATCTGCTGGGATAGTTTCGGTGTATCGGAATAATATTGTGGATTGGATGATCAATTGTTCATTAAATTAAGTGTTTATTAAATGAAGTACTTATTAAATGAAGTGTTCACTGACTAAGTGGCATTAAATCAAGTAAATTAAAAGGGAGTTTTAATTGTATGACTCTTGATTTTGAGTGGAAATGAGAAAGTGGATATGAATTTTGGATGAGTGGAGACTCCACCCACATTAATGAGGGAGAGGTGGGGGCACCTCTTTGGCCGCCGGCCATGGGAGGGGCTGCCCCTCCCCTATAAAAGGTGGGGTGGAGCTCCCTCACACACACACACACACACACACTCATCCTCTCCTCTCATATGCCCTTTGGTTGGTATCTTCCTCCCCTTCTAGCCTTGTCCATTGCCATGAGTATGGAGCTTAGGTGAAGCCCTGCTCAAGATCTTCACCTCCACCACCACCATGTCATAGTGTTGGTGGAGTTCCCGGGGATCCACTACTTCCGCTGTCGCACTAGAGCGAGGGATGGAAGTCGTCGGCACACTGTACGTGTGACCAATTACGGAGGGCGCTGCACTTGTGGAGTTGGGTCATCGCGTCCTTGTGGACGGTCGTGTACACTCTACAATAACCATGTTTGTTTGCGGGAACATTATCCTGTGTTACGGTCTTCGAGGGTGAGTCCATCTGAAACCGTTACAAGTATCTCCTAGGTATGGTCTTGGTAGTTTCGACTGTAGGAATTTTTTGTTTTCCATGAAACGAACCCCATCATTTCCCCAACGCATCCAACAATGAAGCAGAGAACGAGGCCCTATTGCATGATATGTGTATGGCTAAGGCATGTGGTGCAACTCGCCTCAAAATATTTGGGGGCTCGAATCTGGTCGCACATCGGGCAATGAATAAGTGTGATGCTATCAATGACAATATGATTGCATACTAGACATTTATAGACTCATGGAGGGCAATTTCTATAGATGCAAGGTCTCCCACATCAGACGAGGAAGCAACAAAGAAGCTGACAACCTGGCCAAAATCATGTCGCTCTGCTTTCCCATACCCCCAGAGTCTTTTAGGCAAAGATTAGAGAGCGCTCCATCAAGGTCAGGAAAACCAACGACACTACGGAGCCAAAGGTACTCAAGGGAGCCAAGTTGCAAGATGACTGAGGGGCTGCACTAACCCTCGACCATGGGCAATCCGAACCATAGGATGATGAAGAACCCTAGGACGTCATGATGATCGAGGCCACATGGACGCAACCATACTTAGCGTACCTAATCAACTAAGAACTCCCATGACCCAGTCCAAGCTTGATGGATCTATCGCCGCTCTAAGGCCTTTAGAGTAATAAAAGGACTAAAGGAGAACTCTACAAACAAAGTGTCTCGGGTGTACTCTAGTGATGTGTCATACATGAGGAAGGGAAAATTATACTCAAGGATATCCACGAAGGCGTTTGTGGACATCACGCCAGCAACCGAGAAATAGCAGCCCGATACGTCCATTTTGCATCACTATTCCATATCATAATTTACTATTATTCATTGATATATTTCATATTAAGAGATGATACTTATGTTATTTCATCTATATTTGCATGGTTGATGACTTTTGGAGGATGGACCGCTAAACTCAGGATTCTGATGGAAAAGGCACCGTTTGGAGGTGAAATTCGCGAAGATAAGAAAATCCCAGAAAATATACGAAAAATTATATTTTTCCAGAAGACAAAGGATGCTAGAAGGGGGAGTGGAGATGGGCCACAGGGGGCCCACACCACCCCCTGGCGTGGGCCACCCCTGGCCACGCCACCAGGTGGTGTGGCCACCCTGGCCCACCTCCAGCTCTCCCCTTTGGTGTATATTATCCCCACGAAACCCTAAGCTTCGGGGAGCGACCACAAAAAGATTCTAATGCCTCTACAGGGCGGAAAACTATAGAGAAAGATCTCTCCGGCAGAAAGAATTCTACAGGGGAAATTCCTTCCCGTAGAGGGGAGATCGTTTCCATCAACACCACCATCAAGCTGGACTTCATCGGGATCATCATCATCATCACCACCATCATCTCCACCAGCACCATCATCACCACTCCATACCGATGTAACAATTGGGTTGAATCTTGCATAGTTCTTAGGGGAAACTTTCCTGGTGTTGATTACTTGTTGTAGTTGATGCTATTGAGTGGAACCATTGGATTATTGTTATGTTCAGATTGTTACATATCATTATTTCATCTCTGATCTTGATCCATATGATGTCTTATTAGTTCGTTTAGTTCTTGAGGACATGGGAGAAGTCGTGTTATTAGTAGTGGAATTGTGTTGAGAAAGATTCAATAGTTTGTTACTTAAGTTGTGGTGTTATTCTTCTAGTGGTGTCATGTGAACGTCGACTACATGACACTTCACCTATATGGGCCTAGGGGAATGCATTGTGTATTTGGCTACTAATCGTAGGGGTTACCGGAGTGATAAAACCTTTGCACAAGGGATGTCAGGATCTTAGAGTTTAAAGTTGTGGTTAGGTTTATATCTTAATTAATTTCTTGTACTTGCAGCTGCTTGAAAGGGGTATAATCACAAGTATGTATTAGTCCTAGGAAGTTCGGTACATTAGCACAGGTTCACCCACACAACACTTAGCAAACTAAAGAAGATTAATCAACTATATGAAGTGAAAACACTTGATGATATTCCCGTGTGTCCTCGAGAACATTTGGTCATCTGAAGTAATACAACCGGCTTATCCTTTGCTAAAGAAAGGATTGGTCCACTTACTGTATTTATTATTATTGTCTTTTATTCACTCGTACTTTATTTACCTGCATTATCAAAACCCCTAAAAATCCGTTCGCTAAGTATTTACACAGAATTCCTGCTCCAAGCCAGTCGTCGACACCTTCTGCTCCTCGTTGGGTTTGACACTCTTACTTATCGAAAATACTGCGATACACCCCCTATACTTGTGGGTCATCAAGACTATTTTCTAGCGCCGTTGCCAGGGAGTGAAGCGCTATTGGAGAGTGGAACTGGTAAAGGAAACTTCTACTGTGAGTATTGTTTATTTTTGTTTGTTACTTTATTTTCAATATGGATAATTCACTTAGTTTCTTATTTCGTAATGCTACTACCACTTCTAAGGTAGTAGATGACCCACCACCTGTTGAGAATGATATTTTTAAGATACCTACCAGAATTGTTGATCGTGTTATGGATACCTACTATTTTGGAGACGGAGTTGTCCATCCCGGTGATCATTTGCTCTTTATACACGAATTATGCGGGTTGTTTAAGTGTGCAGGTATTACAATAGATCATATCAAGAAGAAGTTATTACAAAGGATGAGCTGGGGAATGGTATAAGCTGCTGAAGAATGGTCAATCTCTTGAATGGGAGGAAGTAGTGCCTCTCTTTTATTCAAAATTTTATCCTCCTAGTGAGATTCATAAAGATCGGAATCAAATATACAACTTTTTGCCTCTTGATGGAGAGAGTACAACTCAAGCTTGGGGGAGATTGAAGTTACTAATGCTCAAATGTCCTATTCATGAGCTCCGCAACAATATTATTATCATTAACTTTTATGCAAGACTTTCTCTTCATGATAAGGATCTATTGGATGCCTCTTGTGTTGGATCATTTACACGCATGGAAGAAGAAGCTAAATGGGATCTTCTAGACCATATTCAAGACAATGCTAAAGCATGGGAGAATGATAAAGAAAGTCAGGTATAAATTTTGATTATGAATGCATTGAATCTTTTATGTGAACTGATGACTTGCAAAATATTAGTAATGCTTATGGTCTTGATTTGCAAGTTATTACGAATTGCTTTAGAGCTTTTGCTTCCTATATCGAAATTCCAAAAAGGGGATGGAATAAATACCATGCACCTTACAAATATATTGTTGACTATGTTCCTATTGGGAGTGCTGAGTATTGCATTATTGATCCCATCTTACCTGAACCTTATATCAAGAAGATTCCCTTCCTATAAAAGGTAAAGGACCATCCTATGATAACTAATGTAATCACCAAAAGTGAAAAGAGAACTGTAAAACCTGATGAACAAATAAACATTGAACCTGTTGGTAGCAATTGTGAAAGACCTTGTCACTAAAAGCATAGAAGATGGGCACATAGTCTTTTGTGAGGATGCTTCTAATGTTGTTGCACATCCTAATAGAACTAAAAAGGCTAGTGTTCTTGTGCTTTCTGTTAGAATTGGTGATCATTGCTATTATGGTTTATGTGATATTGGTGCAAGTTCAAGTGCTATTCCATACGAGCTTTACAAAGAAATTATGCATGAAATTAGTCCTTGCGAACTAGAAGAAATTGATGTGGTTATTCAACTTGCAAACAGAGAGACCATCTCTCCAATTGGTATTGTAAGAGATGTGGAAGTTATTTGTGGTAAGATCAAATACCCTGCTGATTTTCTAGTACTTGGTTTAGCTTCTAGTAAAACCTATCCTATCATTTTTGGTAGGCCCTTCTTGAACACGTGTGGAGCCATTATAGACTGTAAGAGGGAGACAATTTTAACTAAATTTGATGGGGAATCTTATGAGCTTAATTTTTCACAATTTACTAGAGTTCCTTGTGAAAATGAAACCCCTAATGAGGATTTTAGAGTTGAACAACTTGCTTCTATTTCTCTTGCTCCTAACAATGCTTTGCAGTAATTTATGGAAGACCACGAAAGTGAAACCTTCATGGAAGAAAGAAATGAGATTGATGAGATTCTCCGTCGTCAACCTAAGATGCTTAAGCATAACTTGCATGTGGAAGATTTGGGTACCACATTGCCACCTAAAAAGGATCTAGTTTTTGATCTAAAACCTTTACATGACGATCTTAAATATGCTTATATTGATGATAAGAAAATATATCTTGTTATTATTAGTTCTAAACTTTTAGGGAAGGAAGAAGAAAGATTATTAGAAGTATTGAAGAAACACCGAGGAGCTATGGGCTATACCCTTGATGATTTAAAGGGGATTTCTCCTACTATATGTCAGCATGCTATCAACATAGAACCCGATGCAAAACCAGTGGTAGAACACCAACGTCGTTTAAATACTAAGATGAAGGAAGTGGTAACAAATGAGGTATTAAAACTCCTTGATGCTGGTATTATTTATCCTATTGCTGATAGTGAATGGGTTAGTCCTGTTCATTGTGTCCCTAAGAAAGGGGGAATTACCGTCGTGCCTAATGACAATGATGAGCTGTAACGCCCTAGTTTTAGCTAACCTTATATTTAGGGATGTTTGTGCATTCATGAGCATCATTTCTTAAAAATGCATGTAAAGAAAATAATGGAAACCCTAAACCCTAGTTTCCTTCTTCCTCTCAAATGAATTCAAAAAGGTTTTGAATATTTCTAAAAACTCAAAAACATGTGGAGCTCAGATTGACTACATGGGCCCTGAGTGTTTTATATATCTTGCAAACCTTCTAGTATTTTTGAATTAACTCAAAACAGATTTGTATTTGAAAATACAAAAGAGAAATAGATTTCAGAAAAAGAAAAAGGTTTTTCTAGAAAAAATGGGGGAACCCAACTAGCAGGCCGGCCCATCTCTTCCGTTCCTCTCTCCGCCACTCAGCGCGCAGCAGTCAGAAGACCAGCTGGCCCAGTAGTAGCCCACCCTAGCCCAATGCCGATTCGGTCCGAGTCATCACCGTCGTCCACCTCTCGCTCGCTCTAAAGCAGGTGTGTGTCAGTCGCACTGCCGCTCGCCGGTGTCAAGATCCTCGCCGCCGCTCCGGAGGGAGATAAGGAGCAGCCCCGCATGTCTCTCTCTCTCTCCCTGGAAACTCTCTCCCTCTCCCGCGAGTTCCCCTCCTTGTTCCCCACCATGGCCGAAACCCTAGCTCCGGCCGCCGCTCTCCCCCACTGTTGTTGGCCACCCTGGGCCAAGCTGAGGCCACCATTGGATCCGCCTTGTCGTCCTCTTCCATTCCGCCAACGGAATCGAGCCGGCGCGCCTGTAATCGACGTCACCGTAGACCTCTTCCCCGCCTCTGTTGCAGCTCGCTAGTGACTGTGTCGTCGCTCCCGACCCTACTTGGCCTCGCTGAGGCTACCATTGGCCTCCTGGTGAGTTCTCGGTGGTGACGCACCCCTCCGTTTTCTCCCTCTCCCCTGGTTCTCTTTGTCGTCGAGCGTCACCGACTGCCGCTGTTGTCCGTCGTCGTGCCACTGTCCCCGGTGACCCTTAGGTAGCGGCGCCGCCGCCATAGTTAGGTTCCCCGTGCTGAGCCCGTTCGAACCCGCCCTTCCGCGCGTCCTAGCGCCGCCAGCCACTGGCGGCCGATGTGTACTCTGGCGATCCTGCGTGGCGCCTATGTGGGGTCGACGTGGTGCCCGCGTGGCTATGACGTAGGAACCGCACGGCCTCTGCCACCGTGGCAACCAACGTGGCCCCTGGGTCCAATAGTCAGTGTCTGGGTCTAGCCTCTGCCTCGGTTAGAAAATTTTAGGGTTAGGGTTATCTGACATCAGCCTGAGGTAATAATTAGGTTTAATAATTTCTGAAATTTATATAAACTTGTAAAATCAATAAGTAATTCATATTAACTCAGAAAAATGTGTATAATATATCAAAATGTCTAGAAAATTGAGATCTATCTGTTTAAGCTATAATCATGCATTGTTAAGCAACTTAAATGACAAGTTTAATTAGAGAACTAGATCAACCCCTCATCGGTGTTTCGGGGTTCCCCTGTTCTAGGGTTTGTACCCTTCGGACCCTGTTTAAATTGCCAAGCATGCCTTAGGGTTCTATTTAAATACAATTTAACTTGTCATATCATCATCCTTGCTTGAGCATTGCATCGATGCCATGTGTTGATTTTTGTTCCCCTTTTCTTTCTGATGTTTGCTTCTTTCCGGTGGAATACGATATCGAGATCGAGATCGAAGACCGAGGTTAACACCATCGACGATCGACAAACAATACTTGACCAACTATAATCAAGTCAAGTACCAGATGTTCAAAGCCCTGCTTTTTGGGTATCAACAAACAAGGCAAGCAAAGCCCCACCATGATACAATCCTATGCTTTCAAAGTATTTCATTCTTGCCATGCGCATACGATTCCGCTGTGGTCTTTTATCGATAAATAGAGTATCCTCTCTGTTGCATTACTCCCATTGAGCTTATATTGCCCGATCCACTGCTCCTAGCATAACTAGGTTTGGCTTGTGTGCACTGCTAGAGCTTATATATATGTCTTGCTTAGCCATGCATAGCTTTCAGTGCTGGTTCATCTAGAAGATGTACCAAATGCTGAGAATCTAGTATGACAGGAGAACGAGGTATACTGATGAGGTAAGATCAGTGGTAATGGTTAAACATGCTAAGGCTTGTATGGGAGGCCATGGTGGGATATAGTTTTTGTAGTCCCATGCTCGCCACTACTAGGACCCCAGTTCTAGCCTCTTGAACCAAGATGAGCGTACAGCCACACGGGGCCTGGAAAACCTCACGAGCAACTAACTTGCCTAGTAGATTCCATGAGTCACATAGTTCGGGCGTTGCATTCGACATATACATTTTGGTTGTTCTCGAAGGCGGTGAAGGACGTGCATTCATACAGGTAGGTAAGCGTGGCCGAGGTTGGGGAGGCGGTTCCTTTGGGTAAACTAACCTCGCCCACATCTCTAGGGACCAGCTTCGGGATTTGACCCATTACGGCGGAACCATCCTTAGGGCATGACTCATGGTCTCGGCGAAAGCAAGGTAAAGGTCGTGTCCAACCACCCTCTGTCGGCCTTCCAAGGAAGAGGGCTAAAATGTTGGCATTAAGAGTCGGTTGGTACGTGTGGGTAAAGTTGTACACCCCTACAGGGTTAAATCTTTTCGAAAAGCCATGTCCACGGTTATTGACGACTTGGGAATGGACGTGAAGATCATAGAGAACTACAACCTAATCGTAAAACTTGGCAGATCAACGTGTGCTTAAAGGATGCTTCCTCATGGGTACGAGGGGGTGATCCTAGTTGTGAGATGAGGATTACTTTGGTGGATATCAAGATGATGATCAATTCTTCAGAGATGTCACTCCCTTACCCCTTTTAAAATATTCTAATTAGACGAGCTTCTTCTCCCTCTTGTTTTATAAACAATGATGGCTTTATGCAAAACTGAAGGAAATATGCCCTGAGAGGCAATAATAAAGTTGTTATTATGTATTCCTTATATATGATAGATGTTTATTTTGCATGCTAGAATTGTATTGATCGGAAACATCAATACATGTGTGTTTAATAAACAAAAAGGGTTCCTAGTTATGCCTCTCTTATAGACTAGCTTGTTGATTAACAAGATGATCAAGGTTTCCTGATCATGGACATTGGATGTTGTTAATAACAAGGTCACAAAATTGGTGGAATGATGTGATGAACATTCATCCGAAGTATAACATTACGATCAAGTCATTATGTTTATAAGTAATCTTTATCCTTAGACCATGAGATCATGTTAATTGCTAACACCGGAAGAGTATCTTGATAACATCAAACGTCACACCGTAACAGGGTGACTATAAAGATGGGTTCAGTGCTACGAAGGTGTTATGTTGAGGCTCATGGATCAAGAGTGAAATTTGTCAATCCCGATGACGGATAGATATACTCTGGGCCCTCTCGGTGATATCACATTGAGATAGCTTGCAAGCAAGTGATGTGATCACTAGAATGTTATATCACGGGAACGAGAAAAGAGTGCATGTCGGTAATGAGATCAAACAAGGTATTTGGATACCGATGATCGAATCTCGGACATGTATTATATCATGAGACAAAGGGATTAAATTACAAGCGTTAAAGGTTCTCACGATCACAGAAGTCATTGTTGAATATGCAGGAGTCGGTATGGATCTCCAGGTCCCGCTTCTGACTATTGATCTGAGAGGAGTCTCAATCATGTCTGCATTATTCGCGAACCGTAGGGTGACACACTTAAGAGTTACTAGACATCATTTTGGAGCACATATGTTTCAAACGAAAGAATTGCAAAGCGTAGGAATTTTTTTGATAGAAACCAGAAATTATTTCGGGTGAAATTGCAGAAAGTGGTTCTGCATGTGATATTGAAATATTGCAAGGGGTTATATGTGAATGTTTGTTAATTAAAGTAATTAACAAAATTCTGAATAAATTTAATAAAAGAGTTTTATTAAATGAGAGAGCATTAAACTTGGAGAATTTTAATGCATTTAAAGTGGGGACTTTAAAAGGGAATGTTAAGAGGCATTTTAATGTGGAGGCGTTACCACCACATGAATGGGGGAGGTGAGGGGTAACCCCCCATGCTCCGGCCATGGAGAGGAGGGGCACCCCCCTCCTCCTATAAAAGGCCACCCTCTCCCTCCTTCTTCCTCACACCTCGTTGTGAAGGATCTCTCTCCCCCTCTAGAATTATTCCCCCATGGTCTCGGATTAGCGAGATACATGTTCCCGGTGGCATTTCGTCTGGAAGGAGTTGCTGCTTCCACTGGATCGCTGGAGCAAGGAGGTGGAGGTTGTTCGGTGTCTTGAATCTGTGTGCGAGTACAGATGCGCTGCTGAGTTGCGGCTCTCGGACTTCCTCACGATCTTGAGATCGGCAAGTTCTCATCGTAGGAATTTTTTGTTTTCTATGTTGCGGACCCAACAGTGGTATCAGAGCCTGATCTATGCGTAGGTGCTTTGCACGGGTAGTACACATATGTTTATATGTGGGCGATGATGATCATGTTATTGCATCTTCTATGTATTTTGGATATTGGTTGCATAGTGGGATGAAGCGGCATGGACCAACCTTACATGTCATCGTACATGAGACCGGTTCCTTGACTGACATGCAACTTGTTTTGCATAAGTGGCTGCGGGTGTTTGTCTCTCCTACTATAGTCAATATCTGATTTACAACAAGTTGCTAATAACTTGGTTATCCTCGTTGTGGTTCATGTTCGTAGGTAAGAACGGTTCTATCTCCAAAAGCCCTAAGCCACGTAAAACTTGCAATTGATAAATTAGAGGCGCCTAGTTTAGATCGTTGCTGGGCTAGTGTAGTGATATGGTATTGTTGTAAGTAGATATATGGTAGATACTCTTACAACACATTCAATGTGTAAGTTCCATAGACCTTGGCCTTACACACAAAGGAATGATAGAGATCATACCACGATGCAAATGATAGAGATCAAATGCATGGACCATCTCATCTCACTTTACACATTAGATGTTAGCATCTTATACTGCTAGTTTGGCGCTTTTGGTAGCATTGTAAGATAATCCCTCATTTAGATATCAAGATAAAATGTGTTCTTCCTTGAGTATGCACCATTCTATGGATCGTGTTTCGAGACATCACGTGATGATCGGGTGTACTCGACTCTATGCTTTCATACAACGGGTGTAAGACAGTTTTACACACACGAGAACTAAGGTTCTTACTTGGCGAGCCGAGCATGTACAGAAATGGCCTCGGAACATGGACCGAAAGGTTAAGCATGAGTCATATAGTTGATATGATGCCCATATAGATGCTCGCCTTTGAAGCCACACCGACTCACGTGATGATCGGACTTGGTGTAGTGGATTTGGTTCATGTAATCACCAAAAAGGCACGAGGGATGGCGTTTTTGAGTGGGAGTTCATTAGTAATTTGGATTAGTTGAACTCACTCTATCATAAACTTAGTTTAAATAAACTTTACAAATTTTGTTGGAGATGGCACCACCTGCTTTTAATTTCAATGTGTTCATGGAGAAAGAGAAACTTGCTGCGAATGGTAGCAACTTCACCAACTGGGCTATGAATTTGAGGATTCTCCTCACTGCTGCACAAAAGCAATATGTGCTAGATGCGCCGCTAGGCCCCCCCATCAGCTCCTGATGCCCATGACGAGGAAAAGAATGTCTATGTGACTCGTCAAGAGGACCACAACTTAGTTCATTGTAGCATACTGTATGGGCTAGAGCCAGAACTTCAAAAGCGTTTCAAAAAAGGCAATGCCTTTGATACCATGGGAGAATTGAAAATGATTTTCAATACCGATGCTGCCGTATAGAGTTATAATGCTTCTGAAAAGTTCTTCAGCTGCAAAATGGAGGACAACAGCTCCGTTAGTGAGCACGTACCAAAAATGTCTGGGTACGCCGATAAGCTTGTGTCCTTGGGAATAACAATTCCCATTGACTTAGGCATACATCGTGTTCTCCAATCTCTGCCACCTAGCTACAAGAGCTTTGTGATGAACTATAATATGCAGGGCATGAAGAAGACTCTGCCCGAGCTTCTGTCAATGCTTAAGACTGCAGAAGTGGAGATTAGGAAAGAACATCAAGTGTTGATGATCAATAGGACCACCGGTTTCAAGAAGGACAAGAAAGGCAAGCACAAGGGAAAGAAGGGTGGCATATCTGTTGCCGCGCCTGAAAAAACCCTGAGCTGGCCCTAAGTCCGATACCGAGTGCTACTATTGCAAGGGGCTGGATATTGGAAGCGCAACTGCCCCAAGTATTTGGCGGACAAGAAGTCCACCAAGGCAAACGAAGGTATATATGATATACATGTTATTGATGTGTACTTGACTAGTACTCGTAGTAGCACCTGGGTATTTGATACGAGATCGGTTGCTAATATATGTAACTCGATTCAGGGGCTGCGGAACATGCGACAGCTAGCAAGGGATGAGGTCACAATGCGGGTCGGCAATGGATCAAGAGGTGATGTGATCGCCGTCGGAACGCTGCCTCTCCATATGCCATCGTGATTAGTTATAAACCTGAATAATTGTTATTTGGTACCTGGACTTAGCATGAACATTGTATCCCGATCTTGTTTGATGCAAAGTGGTTATTTGTTTAAATCTGAAAACAATGGTTGTTCGTTTTATATGGATAATATCTTTTATGGTCATGCCCCTATGTTGAATGGTTTATTTCTGATGGATCTCGATAGTAATATTACGCACATTCATAATGTTAATGCTAAAAAGATTAAACTTGATGATGATATATCTGCATATATGTGGCACTGCCGTCTAGGTCATATTGGTGTTAAACGCATGAAGAAACTCCATTCTGATGGACTTTTGGAATCACTTGTTTTTGAATCATTTGATACATGTGAGCCATGCCTTATGGGCAAGATGACTAGAACACCGTTTTCCGGTTCAATGGAACAGGCGACAGATTTATTGGAAATTATACATACCGATGTATGTGGACCAATGAGTGTCTTGGCGCGAGGTGGATATCGTTATTTTGTTACTTTCACGGATGATTTAAGTAGATACGGGTATATCTATTTGATGAAACACAAATCTGAAACTTTTGAAAAGTTCAAGGAATTTCAGAATGAAGTGGAAAATCATCGTAATAGAAAGATCAAATTTCTACGGTCTGACCGTGGAGGAGAGTATCTAAGTTACGAGTTTAGCACACACATGAAAGAGTGTGGAATAGTTTCACAACTCACGCCTGCCGAAACACCACAACGTAATGGTGTGTCGGAACATCGTAATCATACCTTATTGGATATGGTTCGATCTATGATGTCTCTGACTGACTTGCCACTGTCATTTTGGGTTTATGCACTTGAAACAGCTGCATTCACTTTCAATCAGGCACCATCTAAATCCGTTGAAACGACACCGTATGAATTATGGTTTGGAAACAAACCTAAGCTGTCAGTTCTTAAAGTTTGGGGATGCGATGTTTATGTGAAGAAACTTCAGCCGGATAAACTCGAACCCAAAGCGGAAAAATGTGTCTTGATAGGATACCCTAAGGAAACGATTGGGTATACCTTCTATCACAGATCCGAGGGCAAGGTTTTTGTTGCCAAGAATGGATCCTTTCTTGAGAAGGAGTTTCTCGCGAAAGGTGTGAGTAGTCGGAAGGTAGAACTCAAAGAGGTTATTGAACCTTTTCTTCATGAAATGGCGAGTAGCGCAGCACCGGAAGTTGTTTCGGAGTTGACTTCACCTAATGAAGAGAGAGCTAGATATTGATCATGAAACTCCGAAAGAGGACACTAACGAACCTCGCAGGTCAAGCAGGACACGTGCAGCTCCTGAACTGTACGGTAATCCTATTGTGAATTTCATGGTTGATGAAATGGATGACCCTGCGACGTATGAAGAAGCGATGATGAGCCCGGATTCCAACAAATGGCTAGAAGCCATGAAATCTGAGATGGAATCCATGTACGAGAACCAAGTTTGGACCTTGGTGGACTTACCTCACGATCGAAAGGCCGTTGAGAATAAATGGATTTTAAAAAGAAAAACGGATGCTGATGGTAATGTGACCATCTATAAGGCTCGACTTGTCACAAAGGTGTTTCGAAAATTCAAGGAGTTGACTACGATGAGACATTCTCTCCCGTAGCGATGCTTAAGTCGGTTAGGATTATGTTAGCAATTGCTGCATATTTCGATTATGAAATATGGCAAATGGATGTCAAAACTGCGTTCCTCAATGGTAATATTGAAGATGAGTTGTATATGATACAACCTAAGGGTTTTTTCGATCCTAAGGATGCTAATAAGGTATGAAAACTTCAGTGATCCATCTATGGACTGAAGCAAGCATCCCGGAGTTGGAATCTCCGTTTTGATGAGGTGATCAAAGAGTTTGGATTTGTCCAAACTTATGGAGAGGCTTGTATTTACAAGAAAGTGAGTGGGAGCAATTTGGCATTTATGATATTATATGTGGATGACATATTATTGATTGGAAATGATACAGAGCTTTTAAATAGTGTTAAAAATTATCTAAACAGCAAATTTTCGATGAAAGACCTTGGTGAAGCATCATATATATTAGGCATTAAAATCTATAGAGATAGATCAAGGCGCCTCATTGGGATATCGTAGAGTACATACCTTGATAAGATATTAAAGAAGTTTAATATGGACGGAAGTAAGAAGGGGTTCTTACCTATGTTGCAAGGAAAGACATTGAGTAAGACTCAAAGTCCGGCTACGGCGGAAGAAAGAGAGATGATGGCTAAGATCCCCTATGCCTCGGCCATAGGCTCTATTATATATGCCATACTATGTACAAGACCGGATGTGGCACATGCTATTAGTTTGACTAGTAGGTACCAATCTGATCCAGGTTCGGAACACTGGATAGCGGTCAAGAACATCCTCAAGTACTTGAGAAGAACTAGGGATATGTTTCTTATATGCGGAGGTGAAGAAGAGCTAGTCGCTAACTGTTATGTTGATGCTAGCTTTGACACTAATCCGGATGACTCTAAGACTCAATCCGAATACGTATTTCTCTTGAACGGAGCAGCAGTTAGTTGGAGGAGTTCCAAACAACATGTGGTGGCTGGATCAACGACGGAGGCGGAATATGTTGCTGCTTCGGTAGCGACGCAGGAAGCGGTTTGGATGAAAGAGTTCCTTACGGAACTAGGTGTGGTTCCTAGTGCATTGGACCCGATGGTGATCTATTGTGACAACAATGGAGCCATAGCCAACAGAAAGGAACCGAGGTCTCACAAGAATTCCAAGCATATTAAGCGTCGGTTTCACTCCATCCGCGAGCATGTCAAGGATGGAGATATAAAGATTTGTAAAGTACACACGGACCAAAATGTAGCAGATCCGTTGACTAAAGCTCTCACTAGGGCAAAACATGATCAACACCAGAACTCCATGGGTGATAGATTTATCACTATGTGAACTAGATTATTGTCTCTAGTGCAAGTGGGAGACTGAAGGAAATATGCCCTGAGAGGCAATAATAAAGTTGTTATTATGTATCCCTTATATATGATAGATATTTATTTTGCATGCAAGAATTGTATTGATCAGAAACATTAATACATGTGTGTTTAATAAACAAAAAAGGTTCCTAGTTATGCCTCTCTTATAGACTAGCTTGTTGATTAACAAGATGATCAAGGTTTCCTGATCATGGACATTAGATGTTGTTAATAACAAGGTCACAACATTGGTGGAATGATGTGATGAACATTCATCCGAAGTATAGCATTACGATCAAGTCATTATGTTTATATTGCTATAACATCATACGAAGTAATCTTTATCCTTAGACCATGAGATCATGTTAATTGCTAACACCGGAAGAGTATCTTGATAACATCAAACGTCACACTTTAACAGGGTGACTATAAAGATGGGTTCAGTGCTACGAAGGTGTTATGTTGAGGCTCATGGATCAAGAGTGGAATTTGTCAATCCTGATGACAAATAGATATAATCTAGGCCCTCTCGGTGATATCACATTGAGATAGCTTGCAAGCAAGTGATGTGATCACTAGAATGTTATATCACGGGAACGAGAAAAGAGTGCCTGTCGGTAACGTGATAAAACTAGGTATTTGGATACCGATGAGACAAAGGGATTAAATTACAAGCGTTAAAGGTTCTCACGATCACAGAAGTCATCGTTGAATATGCAGGAATCAGTATGGATCTCCAGGTCCTGCTTCTGACTATTGATCTGAGAGGAGTCTCAATCATGTCTGCATTATTCGCGAACCATAGGGTGACACACTTAAGAGTTACCGGACATCATTTTGGAGCACATATGTTTCAGACGATAGAATTTCAAAGCGCAGGAATTGTTTCGATAGAAACCAGAAATTGTTTTGGGTGAAATTGCAGAAAGTGGTTCTGTGTGTGATATTGAAATATTGCAAGGGGTTATATGTGAATGTTTGTTAATTAAAGTAATTAACAAAATTCTGAATAAATTTAATAAAAGAGTTTTATTAAATGAGAGAGCATTAAACTTGGAGAATTTTAATGCATTTAAAGTGGGGACTTTAAAAGGGAATGTGAAGAAGCATTTTAATGTGGAGGGGTTACCACCACATGAATGGGGGAGGTGAGGGGTCACCCCCCCATGCACCGGCCATGGAGAGGAGGGGCACCCCCCTCCTCCTATAAAAGGCCACCCTCTCCCTCCTTCTTCCTCACACCTCCTTGTGAAGGATCTCTCTCCCTCTCTAGAATTATTCCCCATGGTCTCGGATTAGCGAGATACATGTTCCCGGTGGCATTTCGTCTGGAAGGAGTTACTGCCTCTGGTGGATCGCTGGAGCGAGGAGGTTGTCCAGTGGCTTGAACGTGTGTGCGAGTACGGATGTGCTACTGAGTTGCGGCGCTCGGACTTCCTCACGATCTTGAGATCGGCAAGTGTATGACTACATCAACCATGAGTTCCTACTCGTTAACAAAACTCGTTGTCTTCAATGGTAAGTTCTCGTTGGATGTATGTCCACTCGTTGCTTTGTACCTAGTAGATAGATCTTGGCGTGTAGTTCTCATCGTAGGAAATTTTTTGTTTTCTATGCTGCAGACCCAACAAAAACAACCCCACCAGCCATAAGTCTTGCGGAGTACACCTTGTACTCACCCTTGCTTTGTTGATACTTTCAGAGTAAGTGTTCCCCTGAAGATGAGTTCCGTACGACATCGACACTGCCGAGTAGCTTGGGGTTCCCGGCCGGCAGCCTGGAATCTATGGGCTGGGATGTCATCGTTATGATTCAGGCCTCTTAGGCCATTTGTTAAGTTTGCTATACTTAATAGCATAATTTGCCTTCTGTTGTTTGATGTTTGTGGTCAGTGACCTTTGCTTGTAATATTTTGGTTCTTCGCTCAGTTATGGGCTTGTTGTAATAATTTTTGTGTCGTAGTGTTACTGTTGTGTTACTGATTTCTCACTCGATATCCTCGAGGTCTAAGTTAAGCTTATGTCAGGGTAAGGTCTGCATTTGTTTAACCCTGATCTCGGGGGTGTTATAGTTCTTGGTATCAGAGCAGTATCGACTGTAGGAAAACCTTGCTATTGGTCGATGTTGAGTCTAGTGGTTGCGAAAACTATTTCAAAGATGAAAAGTATTTGCGAAAACTCTAGTATGCTTCTTTTTCTCCTTATCCAGTTTCGCTCTAACTCTGGGTCATCTTATCTTGTGTTGACTTTGTAAAAGTTTTGATATCTCTTCTAGTCTTTCAAAACTTAGGTGCCTTTTGGGCATGTCGTTTCTCAACCAGTTGACCTAGTGTAGAGTTCTCTAGAGTTGCGTGTGTTGTGTGTTCCTTGTTCCCTTTTTCTCAGCTTCGTTCGAGAGATTCCTTTCTATCATGATCTCTCTCTCTTTTGGTCCCACAATATTATATTGTAGGATCCATAATATTCTGTTCTAGGCTTCGAGGTTTCCTTTTCCTTGTGTGCCTCCTCTTTGTTTGTTTGGGTACTTCAGAAGTTCTTTCTTCTCTTGGAAGCTACCTTGTGATTCCTATATTATAGTGTATGTTGTGTGACTCAAATAGTAGTTACTCTGTTCTCGGGTTTTTACCCTTGGACTTGAACCGAAGATCCCAGATTGTGCTAGATTCTAGTGTTGAGAATCTTGTACATGAAGTTGATCTTTAACCCAAGGTCCATTCTGTTGTCCCATGTTGTTAATGTTTAAACATTACCTCAGTACGGCTGGTACTACCATTCTAGCCTTCAAGCTTGTGGTCTTTGTTGCAATGGAATCCCGACAATTAAGGACTTCCCCTACCACTATCCATGGTAGATGTTTTTAATGGAACCAAATAGATCATGACCGGAGTACTTCTCGTGAGTCTCGCATCTTTACTGTGACTCTGCCACAACTCCCTTTCCTGCATCGGTCTTCAGAAGATTGTTGACTTATGCATCCACATCTCGGGATTCTATCCTGAGCATGTTCCTTTTCCCCTTGTTGTTTCTGAACTTTGTCTATCAGTTGGTAGCCAAGTAGTAATGTGCATTGGTGTCTTACAAGGCAATATACTCTTGTGCTCCATCATGACAAACCATTTCGAGATGTCAGGAGAATCACACTCCAGTACCTCGGCATATCTAGGACCAGGTCAAAGTGTTGTAGTCCGTAGATCAAGAGGCATGATTAGCTTCTGATCTGTTCTACCTTAAAGTATCACACTCTTATATACTAAGAGGTCGTGCTAAGTTCCATAAATCTCTTAATGAAGTGATGCTCTTACACATATTTACCCACCCTTCCTCCGAGCTTTCGTGCTCGACAATGATGTGTGTGCGTAATAATGTGGCCATCTGAGATTCTTAGCAATTATTATTGCTTTGAACTCCAAGGACATTTGTGTCATTCCTAGCATGATGGTTAACCCTATCACTAAGCGAAGTTTGACTGTGCTACCATGCCCGTTATTCTGGTATGCTCTCTTTAGTCAAAGAGTTAGGCTTGTGTCGAAGCTCTGAGACTATGTCTTCTTGCCTTACGAAGCAAGTTCCTCTCGAACTAAGTGATATATCGGTGGTTCGTAATATTCTAGATGTCTAATAGAAGTATTGCCATGTTGCCACATGACCGTGTTGTCAAGTTCTTGAGCAAGCAAGTTCTCTGAATTGCTCCTTTCTCTAAGGATCCGTACTGGATACCCCTGAACTAGTTAGTTGAGCTTAAACAACAACTTGGAGAGTTATAAGACAAAAGTTCTATCTTTACTTAGTTCATCTTAAAGAGTTTTCTAGTTTTGTTTGTGCTGAAGAAAGATAGTATCTCCTTCGTGGATATGTTATCTTCCCCTCTTTTGATTTGATTTGGGTTATCGTCAAATCAAACTCAGTTCCAAGGACTATCTTGATGGTGTTGCTACTCGTGATGTTTCACTTGAGTACATCTTCATATCCTTTGGTCTGACCAATACTTTGCCTTGTTCAAGTAACATATGAGTTCATCATCTTGGAGTATCTCGATAAGTTTGTTGTTGAGACCATCGACAATATCCTTATCTTCTCCATGCTAGAATAGACTCCTATGAAACATTTGGCATTAATGTTGGAAAAATTTCTAAAGAACTGTCTTCGGGTCATCTCGAAGAATGTGTTATGGATGTTTGAAGTAACCTTCTCCAATTCACGTGCAATTGTAGAAAGATGTCGTCGTGGATTTGAGTAGAGTTGTTTCTGTTTCTTCAACGACACATGTGTATTTCGTTGCAAGTACTTCATGTAGGTGTAGTTGTCTTTCGACAAGTTGCTAATACATGGGCCTAGCAATCTAGCTCAGTCTATTGGAGCTTAACACTGTATATCTTGAGAATCTAGTAAGTTTACCTATACGGTAAATGTTGCACACTTTCTATTCGGACATGCTGAGTCTGAAGTATCATCTCACCTAAACAAATCTGAATCTCCAGCTGATGTATGTTTGGTGTTCCTTAAGGTTTTGATATAGGTTTCTATGTAAGTCCGACATGATTGATGTAATGGTTGAACAACTGGTCGGAAGACTTATTGTCAAATTCTCTTGAATCGGCCATAACAACCACTCTTCATGAGGCTCCTTCTGTGATTTTATTATAGGAGTTGTGCTTATGGTTTCCTTTGTAACCGAAGTCCAACCTTTACTTGATGTTTCATGACTCGAACATCAAGGAGAACATTTAAAGTAGTGTTGCTAAATGTCTCTCGGTCGAACCTCCAGAACCTTTTACGTTGACAAGCTTCTTGTTGTGCCAAGTAATTGAAGTCTGAGAATGAAGTTCCTCTTTCCTCGTGTCATCAAGAATCTTCTTACCTATTCATCCGGTGGTGTAAAGTGATATCAGGATCTTTGGCAAAGATTTTGATAGACCTAGATGAATAAAGAGTTTCCTTCGCTTCTCGATCATGTTCAAGAGTGACGATGATTTTGATAATTAGAAATCCCTCTTGTTACATGTTCCTTGTGACCCTTACGAGTCCTCGCCACAAAAACACCTTTTTGTCTTGACCTTCTATTGAATGAAGAGTGATTCTTCTGTATCACAAGTAGATCAACAGCTTGGTTATCCGTATCTCTATATCCCTGGAAGATTTACTTAAGCCGTCTAGTAGAGTTTCATATCTCAAAGTCTGTGGTCATGTTCTTTCTATTGTATGCTCTCCTTTCAGAAGCTTAAAACTCTTCTGAAACTCCATGGTCTCAATCCTTATGAAGACCCTCGCTATCTAACAATTTGAAACTTATCTCCTTTTGTTTCCTCCGTTACCTTGACGTGTTTCATGTTCGTCATCTCAGAGTTGTTTTTGAACACTCCTTCATGAGTTGATCATGAGATACTCAGTGTGTTGTCCAGTGTGTTTCAATCTTATCCTTAGAGTAACCCTGGTTCTCTTCTTCTTCCTACCTGCGGAATCTCGGGTCGAGATTCTCGTAAGGGGCATAGAGCTGTAACGCCCCAGTTTTAGCAAACCTTATATTTAGGGTTGTTTGTGCATTCATGAGCATCATTTCTTAAAACGCATGTAAAGAAAATAATGGAAACCCTAAACCCTAGTTTCCTTCTTCCTCTCAAATGAATTCAAAAAGGTTTTGAATATTTCTGAAAACTCAAAAACATGTGGAGCCCAAATTGACTACTAGGGCCCTGAGTGTTTTATATATCTTACAAACCTTCTAGTATTTTTGAAATAACTCAAAACAGATTTGTATTTGAAAATACAAAAGAGAAACAGATTTCAGAAAAAGAAAAAGGGTTTTCCAGAAAAAATGGGGGAAAACCCAAATAGTAGGCCAGCCCATATCTTCCGTTCCTCTCTCTGCCGCTCAGCGCGCAGCAGTCAGAAGACCAGCTAGCCCAGCAATAGCCCACCCCAGCCCAATACTGTAGCATCCCAAAACTTTAATCCAAGCTTATCAAGATCCAAATCACCAAAATTGGGGTTAACAAAAACTTTTCCATTTCAAAATATGAAAGCATTCATGTGTATGTGCATTTAGAATAGGAGTTGATTTGAATTGCCATGGTTCTGAGATCCATTGCTTGTAAAATGATTCTTAGGTGAAATAAACATCATCTAAATCATTCCCAAACTTTTCCCAAAGAAAAACAACTCAAAATGAATAAATGAAGTGAATGGTCATTTTGGCCAAATTAACTATCATGCAGACTTTGGCTATTCCTAGTACTCAAAACTTAACAGAAACAATTGTGGATCTTTACATCCCTTGCTAGTACACATAATAAGGTACCAAGGCCCACTTTGTGATCTGCTAAAAACATTCAAACACTATTTTTAAATGACAGTTCAAAATTGAATCTAATTCATATGGGAAGATCCCACTATTTCAAAAACCACTCAAACAAGCTCAATTTTCAAAACCCAAGCACCCACAGAGTCTCAAGCTTAGTACTAGCAAACCCACAAAAAATCTTTTCAAAATTCAAAAACAAATTTCATGCGGCCATTTCATCAAACACTTGGCAGGCAGAATTAAACTCTAAACATAGCTCACTATTTGCAACAGGGTTTTGCACCCAATTTTCCTCAAAACTCTCCCTCTGTCCCCAAGTGATCTAACCAGGCCATTTAAACCCCATCCCCTACCCCCTAGTGGCATGGCCATGCCAAGCCGAGCACCAACTCGCCGGTCGACCATGCCCTCATCCCAGCAGACCACCTCCCCCTCTCTCGCCATGTCTAGCAGCGAGCCAGCACCTCACCGCCGCCCACTGCCCCCTCCCCGAGCCAGGCCAAGCCATGGACCACCGAGAAATCCCCGCGCCCAGTGCCGCTGCACCATGCCGAGCTTGAGATTGGTCTAGGATGTGTAGTGATGCAAGAAGGCAAAGTCATCGCTTATGTGTCTCGACAACTGAAGCAGCATGAGCAGAACTATCTGACCCATGATCTTGAGCTAGCAGCCCTGGTTCTAGCATTGAAGACATGGCGTCATTATCTGATGGGTAATCGCTGTGAGATTTACTCAAATCACAAGAGCCTAAAGTATATTTTCACTCAGAAAGAGCTGAATATGAGGCAAAGGAGATGGATAGAGTTAATCAAGGATTATGACCTTGACATTCACTATCACCCCGGCAAAGCCAATGTGGTAGCGGATGCTCTTAGCAGATTGCCGTGTAGGCTAAACACCATGATCAAGGAGAAGCAACCAAGTTTGTATGAAGAGTTGGAGCAATTCAGAACTGAGTTAGTTAGAAAAGGGTTCTTAGCTAGCATTGAACTTCAACCCACTTTGATTAGCCAAATCAAGAAAGCCCAGAAGGGGAATGAAAGCATCGACGGAATCAAACATCATATTGGTACAGGAAAGGTACCTGGATTCACTTAAGACGAAGAAGGAGTACTGTGGTACAAGGGACGTATCTGTGTGCCAGCAGATTCGAGCTGAAGCAAGTTATCATGAAGGAAGCTCATGATACTCTTTATTCTATCCACCCCGGCGGAACGAAGATGTATCAGGATTTGGAAGAGCAATTTTGGTGGCACAAGATGAAGAGAGAAATCGGAAGCTACATCGCCAAGTGTGATATATGTCAAAGAGTCAAAGCAGAGCATCAGAGACCTGTAGGACTGTTGCAACCATTGCAGATTCTGGAATGGAAATGGGATTCCGTCAGAATGGACTTTATCACCGGTTTTCCTACTTCCAGTAGGGGAAATGACTCAATCTGGATCATAGTTGATAGACTGTCCAAGGTAGCCCACTTTATACCTGTCAAGACTACCTACCAGAGTGCGAAGCTAGCAGAGCTGTACATTGCTAGGATTGTTAGTCTGCATGGAACACCCAAGACCATAGTATCAGATCAAGGAACCTAGTTTACCTCAAGATTTTGGCAGAAAGTCCAGGAAGGATTGCGGACCAAGTTGAACTTCAGCACCGCTTATCACCCACAAACTGATGGACATACTGAGAGAGTCAACCAGATCCTAGAGGATATGCTTAGAGCTTGTGTGTTAGAATACGGATCAAAATGGGAAGACTGCCTGCCTTTCGTAGAATTCTCATATAACAACAGTTATTAAGCTAGTTTGCAAATGGCACCATTTGAATTCCTATACGGAAGGAAGTGTCGCACCCCTTTGAATTGGTCGCAAGTAGGAGAGAGTTAGATCTTTGGACCCGGCATTCTCCGAGAAGCCGAAGAGAAGGTTCACAAAGTCTGTGAGCACCTCAAGACCACCCAATCCATACAGAACAGTTATGCTGACAAGAGAAGGAGAGACCTGACTTTCAATGTCGGAGATTTTGTATATCTCAAGGTTTCACCAATGAAAGGAACCCAACGCTTTAGTCTGAAAGGAAAGTTAGCCCCCAGATATATCGAGCCCTTCAAGATTCTGAACCGTTGAGGAGAAGTGTCATATCAGCTGGAACTCCCTGAAGAGATGTCAGCCATCCACAATGTGTTCCATATCTTGTTGCTTCGCAAATGCTTAGAAGTGCCAGAAAAGACTGAAATTTTCAAGAACATCGACCACAGAGCTGTTGAGATCAACAATGACCTGACATATCGTGAAGTGCCCATCCGTATCTTAGAGGAAGCTTACAGAACCACCAGAACCAGGAGTATCAAGTTTCTCAAGATTTAGTGGAGCAACCATACCAAAGAGGAAGCCACTTGGGAGCGCGAAGATTACATTAGGACAGAGTTCCCAGATCTCTTTAGTTCCTAGTTTTCTTTGTAAATCTCGGGACGAGATTTTGTTTAAGGGGGGAAGTTTTGTAACATCCCAAAACTTTAACCCAAGCTTATCAAGATCCAAATCACCAAAATTGGGGTTAACAAAAACTTTTCCATCTCAAAATATGAAAGCATTCATGTGTATGTGCATTTAGAATAGGAGTTGATTTGAATTTCCATGGTTCTGAGATCCATTGCTTGTAAAATGATTCTTAGGTGAAATAAACATCATCTAAATCATTCCCAAACTTTTCCCAAAGAAAAACAACTCAAAATGAATAAATGAAGTGAATGGTCATTTTGGCCAAATTAACTATCGTGCCTACTTTGGCTATTCCTAGTACTCAAAACTTGACAGAAACAATTGTGGATCTTTACACCCTTGCTAGTACACATAATGAGGTACCAAGGTCCACTTTGTGATCTGCTAAAAACATTCAAACACTATTTTTAAATGATAGTTTAAAATTGAATCTAATTCATATGGGAAGATCCCACTATTTCAAAAACCACTCAAACAAGCTCAATTTTCAAAACCCAAGCACCCACAGAGTTTCAAGCTTAGTACTAGCAAACCCACCAAAAATATTTTCAAAATTCAAAAAGAAATTTCATGCGGCCATTTCATCAAACACTTGGCATGCAGAATTAAACTCTAAACATAGCTCACTATTTGCAATAGGGTTTTGCACCCAATTTTCCTCAAAACTCTCCCTCTGTCACCAAGTGATCTAACCAGGCCATTTAAACCCCATCCCCTACCCCCTAGTGGCATGGCCATGCCAAGCCGAGCACCAACTCGCCGGCCGACCATGCCCTCTCCCCAGCAGACCACCTCCCCCTCTCTCGCCATGTCTAGCAGCTAGCCAGCACCTCACCGCCGCCCACTGTCCCCTCCCCGAGCCAGGCCAAGCCGTGGATGACCGAGCAATCCCCACGCCCAATGCCACTGCACCATGCCGAGCAGGCGCCAGAGCGTCACGCCCGAGACGCGTGCACAAGACGCTGCTCGACCGCAGCCCGCGCCCACCGCTTCTCCATGACCCAGGAAGAACGTCAGACACCCCGTTCGCCATCCAACGCCTCACAGCCACCGCTCGTTGTGGACACCGCCGCCTCTGCCGCTCAGATCGCCAGCTGCCCCCGACCACATACCACCGCCTCTAAGCCCGCATTCACTTCCTAGAGCACCGCTAGGAGACCGCGCGTTGATCGCTGCTCGCAGCCATGCCGCTAGCAGCCCGTAGCCATGTCGCCACCGTGGCCTGCCCATCTCTCTCGGTCTTGCCGTCAAGCCTATAAAAGGAGGGCACCCCCAGCCATTTGTAGCACACCACTCCACTCGCCTCACCTCTCTGATTGTCCCACACCTCTAGCCGGAGCAATGGGAGCAGCAGCTCGCCGGAATTGCACCGGAGCAGGCCGCCTCTAGAGGAGAAGGGCGCCGCTGATTGCGACCAGCCCTGGAGCTGCCTCAACTATCCCTGAGCTTGCCGTCGACCACCAATCTGTTTGCCTACCTCGCCGTCATCGCTGGAGCCCTGGTACGCCGCCTATGCACCCCCACCGAGCCGCTAGGGTTAGAGTTCGCCGGCGACCAGTTTGTCATCGACGACGATCCACAGCCGTTGATCCCCGTTCTAATTCAACGACCCATATCGCCCCATACCGCTTCGCACTTTATAAGATGCTGACTGGTTGACCCCCCTATCAGCTGAGCCTCGCGTTGCGGAGTGTCACTGGGCCGGCCCGTTAGCGTTTCCCGCGCGACCCAGTTAGTTTGAATTAGGATTTTTCTTTTTAGTTTAAACCTAGTTTTGTCTCTGAGTTTGAAAATCAATTCAGAGAGAATTACAAATCCAAATTGCATGAAACCAATTTTGCCTGAAAGGTATTGAAATGATCTATCCAAGCCCATTGGATTTAATTCAATTAGAGTTATAGATCTCTCCTAGTAAAAATAATAAGACAGAAGCTTTTGCACCTTGCAATATTTTTATAAAATCAACCAAGATAGATTTTGAGTTGATTCCAACTCTCAAAAATCACATTTCATCATATCTATCTGAATATGAAATAATATTAAGGTTTACATGTTGTGACTTTGGACTAGTACCAACATAATTATATATAGGCATTTCTAGTCACTTTAAATCATTAAATAATGAACTTAAACCAAAGTAATTATGATCCAACACTTAAATCACATTCCCACATGTTAGAATATGTGGTGATGACATGTGTCCACATGATCCCATATTTTAAGTGGTGAATATTAAATCTTAGTTAATTTTTTTCAATGAGTAGAAATTACTTCTCTAAAATATAAAGGATGAAACTATTGAATTAAGCTTGTGATGCTTGTGATGATAATAGATCATCAACTATATGCCTTAGAGTGCTAATTAGACTAGTTAAGTATTGTTTGGTGATTGTTGTGGCATCCCGCTAAAACCACTACTAGAAAATCATGGTGTTCTTGGTGCATTGCATCATCATGACTGCATGCTCATGTCATCATGCCACATTGCATTTGAGCATCGTCATCATCATGCATCTGTTTGTCTGAAAGTATTTTCAAAAAGTCTATTTATGTTTTCTAAATACCCCGCCTTTATTTCAAATCGAAACATCGGGCCTCTTCTGTGTATTTTGTTTTGTCTAAAAATAGTTTACAAAAGGACTTTAAAATAAAAATATTTTTCGGACCGGGGAGGCAGCCCAGCCGTTAGGCCAGACCACCTACTACCCGGTGCAAATCCATCTAACCCTCTAAACCAAACCCTAACCTAAAAATCTACCTAACACCTACCTACCCTGCCGCCACACTCACAGACGTGCGGGCCGCAGAGCCCTGCCCCGTCCCCTGGCACCCCTCCACCTTACTCCGGCCTATCCCAGGCCGCCACCTTAACCCACATGTCGCACTCCCACGTCGCCTGACCCCAGTCCCGCGCGACCCAGCCCACAAACCGACCCCTACTCTCCTGCCGCGCGTCCCTGGCCCACCACCTCGTGCCCACGTCCGCTCTCCTGTCAGCGTGACCATGTCGCCATCCCCAACCCCGTACACGACCCGCCCCACGTGGGTCCCACCCGGGTCCCACTCCCCACCGAGCCGGCCCCTGTTTCCCCACCTACCAACTCCCTCTCATTTCCCCTCATCCCCGCATCCTCCACCGACAGCATCCCCACCATCTCCGTCGCTGGCCACCTCCTGTCCGACCCCACCCTGGCCGCCCTTAGGCGGACCGCCGACCCTGTGCCTCGCCAAGCCCCACGCTTGCAGCGACCCCGCCGCCGACCGCTCCTTCCTCCTCGCCTCATCTTCCTCCTCGTCGCGGTTCCTCTGAGCGCCACCGCGTCGACCTCCTCCAGCGGGAACGCCCCCTCTCCTTCTTAGCGCTCTTCCCCTCACCGGTCCTTCCTCGAACCCACGCGCCGCCACCTCTCCCCGGCTGCGCCATCCCCGCTTGCAGCAAGCTTGCTCCGCCGCCGCCGACCCGCTTCGGTGACCTCCACCTCGCCGCCGTTGCTCCTCCCATCGCTCTGAGGCTCACGCAGGCACCGCTACCTCAGCCACCCGAGTCGGCCGCCTTTCCTCGCTCGGCCGCGGCCAGCACCCTACCGTCGCGGGCCCATCTCCCGCGCCTTGCCCGAGCGCTGTTGCCGCCACTGGCCGCCGCCTCTGCTTCAACCTAGGCGCCACCGTCGGCATGCTCTCCCTCGACCAGGCCGCCGCTGTCGCCAGCAGCTCGCCAGGGATCTCTGATGACCCCTGCCGCTCCTCTGCTGCCAGTGATCGATGCGCCATCCCTGAAAACCCCCTCGTCACCGCGCCCTCTCGTCGCTGTCTGACCTCGAGCTCGCCTACCAGCTTGCCGACCCCGTGCCCTTGTAGCCCCTGTTCCGACCATATGTGGCTGTTGCGCTGAAGCTTTGATGAGAAACGCTGGCTAGACGATGGTAAGGTGGTGCTGTGGTGATGGTGTTGCCCATGTGGTGATGTACCTACGGATGGGTGTTGTATGCGTATTCTGACGCTGATAAGATGGTTCTTCGAGGATGATAAAATCGTGAAGATGTGGCCACTCCCTCGGATCAACCTCTCGGCAAGATCTTCAAAGGATAATTGTTCCGAGAGCAAGTTCTCCTACAATTGCCGATTGAATCCCATGAATCGTGCAAGGGCCGACACCATTCCGACAACCCCGATGCCAACAAGTTCTCCCCGATAATGGAACCGTGGAACCACAAGATCTCCATCACGGATGCCATGACCTTCACGGATCCGATGCCCGAGGGACCCGGACGCCAAGATCCACGACTCGGAGATGCCCGGAACACCAAGTTCGTCGAGACCCTGAAGACCCGTTCCCGGAGGCAAAGTCCGGACCCGATGACCGCCAAGATCGCCACCGGAACGACAAGCACTTCACCGCGGAACACCAAGTTTGCCGACACGGAACACCAAGTCCTTCCCGGTTTCTGAACCCTAGATCCGGACCCTGAGACCCTGAGACCGAACCCCGAACCCCCGGAATCCAAGATCTTCCGAACCCAGATGTGTGACCCTAAGCCTCTGTTTTTATAATGTGACATATACCTGTCGCATCATTAAATCATCATGCTTGCATACATGTCATCTCGTGGGTTGGGTTAAATAGTCGATTCACCTAAATTAAATATGAAGTCTATATGCGGGCTATTCATGTCTATTAACGCCTCCATTTAAATTTGTGTAGCGAATCGATACCATGTTTTGCCTTGTTAAGACAACATTTAAATTGCGGGGTTGTTAAATAACTCGAACCTATTAATTAATTGTCGGGACCCCCGGTTCCGCTTAAAATTGCCTAATTGCACCGCATCTGTGCCATGCCATGCATCATATCATAATCATGTCGGATCTTTTGCCGTAGTATTAAATATTGCATCCGGTGTTTCTCCTAGTGTTTGCTTCTTCGTGGATTAGGCCGATGAGTTGATGCGAGTACCGACAAGTTCTCCGGATATGATCCGTCGGCATTGTTTCCCAAGCGAGCATCTCTCCCCCCTTCTACCTATTTTGCATTTATAGTCTTTATTTCCTCCTATTGATCTATTGTTATCCGTGTCGCGATGCTTTAGTTTCCGTGCACTAGTTACATCCTGTTCATCCTCTATATTGCCTTGGACACCTCCTATTACCTGTGTTTGGTAGATAGCTGGCCTTGCGAGTCGTAGTTGCGTGCTCAGGTGTGATCTCGTGTTGTCAAGTACCACAGTTGTTGGATTGCTGGCAGATGTTTATGATGGAGATGATCATGACTTTGAATACAAATAATAAATTGCTGGTATAACTAATGAAAGAGGCACCGGTGGACAATATATGCTATTTGGTTTTTCCTATCCACTTGTGTCCCGTAGGCCCCGAGTACTTGATACCTGTTCCTTGACTATTCGCACTATCCACATCCGGGAGGCCTTATGAACCCCCCTGAGCCAGAGCTTGATTCATTTCTATTTCTGGGGGCCACAAACTAGTTTGGGGTTTTATTACTATCCTGTACTTATGCCATGTGTTACTGCTTTATTTAAGATTGTGCGTGGAGCACCTCTACTGTTTTGGATCACGCCACGTTTTCGCGGTATCGACAAGCCCAGTCACACTTTTGGGTTCCCAGTCGTTTATAGCCGTCTTCGCAAACCCTGGGTCCGTTCCGGAGCCGGCCAACTTCATTGCGGGTAGCTTAGCAGGGTGGCCCCCTGAAATATTTTATGAATCCTATGATCGCTTTATCGTGAAAGCCTCGTTGGGTTTTGAGTTGGTTTTTCCGAGGTTGATCGAGTGTGTGTTGCTATTTGTGCACCCCTGCAGGGTAAATCTTTCTGAAAGCCGTGTCCGCGGTTATGGACGACTTGGAGCACAGTATCTTGATCATAGACAAGCATAACTAAAGTAGTGCTATAAATTTGACTTAATATGTGACTAGTAATCAGCTTCACTACAATGGAATGGATATGAAAAATGCCCACAACTGGTGGAACTGGGGTGTATCGTCTCATGTTATACCTGCCTAGTAAGTATCGCAACTCCAATGGAATGAAATAAAAGTGCCAACAACTGATGGGCTTGGGATGTCACACGCTAACTGTATCTGACTAGTAAGTACTGCAACTACAACTGAATGGTTAACTAAAACTGCCCACTACTTATGCTATCAGGATGACTCATGCTATCTATATCTGACTAGTAAGTGCTTCAACTATAATGGAATGAATAAAACTGCCAACTGTGTGAGTTCCTCGGTTTGACTTCCTCGTTTGGTCTCGGGGGGAAATACCAGGATGGGTATGATTGGTGTTAGTATCAGGTTGGATTCGAATAGGTCTTTCTTACCCCGCTCTAATAGCCGATAGATGTATCGAGTCTCTATAGGTTGTTTAGTGCATGCTGCACTGCCGCTTCAGTCCACCATACCTATGTAGGCGAGAGCCGCCGAATTCTAGCCTCGTCGTGTACTGGCCACAGTACTGACGCTCCTCTTTTTCCTTTGCCCTTTGTCGGCACCCCTTTTGTTTTAGCAGGTTTAAGTTCGATGTCGTTAGCAGGGTTACCTTCCGGCTTGGCCTGGGCAGGGTTATGGACGCCACTGGCTATTCTTCAGGGCTCTTAGCCCCATTTGCATCTTATCCGTACTCGGAAGTTGTATCGTTTTCGAGGTGATTTGGATCTTTGTACTGTATATCAGTATTCTTGACTCGTGGAGTCGTTGTTGTATATATATATGTTCTGTCGGTTCCATCGTGGACTAATGTGTAATGGTATTACTTCATTCTCCACCCGCACGCAAGTGCCTAGTGGGCGTCCTTGAATCGTTTCTATGCGGGTTTGGCCGGAAGCGCTAAAATCTTCATAGGGTCGATTCGAGGGTGTTACAATTGTGTACTCTGTATGTATTTATAGACGATAGTACCGACCAAGTCTACGAGGAGGAGGAGTTCTACCAAGAAGAAGAAGAAACCTTCAACCACTACACTGCACAAGGCACGCCACCATTAACAATGCAAGCTAACACTTGCAAGTATAATACTTAGCAAGCAAAGATTAAACTAGATGGTTTAGCAAAGATGCTTTAGGCATGCTTTGATTACACTACTTTGACTAGTATTTACCCCCAAGTATTCAATTCAAGCTTTACTTCCTTTACTTTACACAAAGTCCTTTACTTGTTTTAAAGGTAGCATAAAGAGTATAAAACATGGCCTATTTAGAATAACCCTTAGATGTCAGTCTATGGCATGAGATTGATCCCATCTTTTCCACCTTAGTGAACACTCTTAACTTAGTAGATTAAAGCTAGATCAAAACTTGAGTCACTTTAGATGGGCACACTTGATGAAAATGAATTATGAAAACCTTAGAATGATGAGTCGTTCTATTGAGATGTTTTGACATGTGTTGAGAAACACAATGGTTTATGATGATGAAAATGTTGAGGCATGAGCCTTAACCCTTTCATAAAACTGATGGTTGGATTCGGATGCGATACCATTCCAAATTTACTGTACAACCACAATACCTGAATTGGGTAAGGCTTAGCCGGAAATTTATATGCATTAGTATTAGTTCCCTCGCGGGAGAGGTTTGAGCTGAGGCTACCTCTCAATGTTGTCCACCTATGCAGTGCCCAAGATGACAGATGGTCATGGTTGGGAGGCCATGCTCATACGAGAGGTGCTTATACTAGGGTGTGTAAAGGGAAAGTTATGTTTGATTATCTGCATACTAAGTATGATGATTCAGGGTTATCCCTGACAGATGTATCGAATCTTGTGGTGAAAGTGTACCACCTCTACAGAGTGTCAAACTATTTGAATAGCCGCGTCCACGGTTATGGACAGATGGAATGGCCATACTGTTTCGTTGTCAGATGTTTTCAAAATGACTTATGAAATGAATGATGAATCTTGACTTGACCACAACAGGGTTGTGTTTATGACAATAGCTTCCCAACTTAAGTGATTCTAGAACTTTATTTTATCTTCTTTGCTTCAGAACTCAGCTGAGGTTTCAAACTTAAATTTATAGATAAACTTAGACTTAACACTTTAACTTAGAACTATACTACTTGTTAGTGGTAGTTTGCGAGTACTTAAAGAGTACTCATGGCTTTTGTCCCTGGCTATTCTCATGGCCAGACTATGAAGGAGACTACCAAGATGATAGCCAGCAGGACGGCTATGATAACTAGGACTATCTGCCTTTGTCAGCATTGCCTGTGCCCCCTAAAGATGGACCCCACCGCTACGCTTATCTTTTATTACCGCTGCTTGTTGTATTAAGACTGGATCATGAGATCCTTATTTTGTGTAAGACCTTATGTATGGTTTGTAATGGATGATGTACTGTGATATCCAATCCGTTATGTCTCGTAAAAATGGTAATCCTGGGATTGCGAGGTATGGCATAATGGGTATCTAGGATTAAACATCCGGGTGTTGACATGTTAGTATCAGAGCCATCCTGACCATAGGAGACCCTAGTTAGAATGGACGTCCGAACAAAAACTTAGTTTCAAAACCAAAGTGAGTATTTACGAAAAACTATATCCTCTCTTATCCTTGTGAACTCATTCTTTCTCAAAAAATCATATGCCTCAAAATTCTTACATTACTACTTAAAAATTTGACACACTTGATCACTTCACTAACTTCCTCATCCTAAATTCTTGTAGCTGGAGTCTCAGTTCAGCAAGTTCTACCAGTTGGGAAACGGAGGTCAGCTGATCTTCGAGATGGATCTGGATTCACTGTCGAGTTACTGGGATGCCCACATCCAGAGTTTCTTGGAGCTCAACTTCCAGGACCCCCAGGAGGAGACTTACAGTGGCTAGTCACCGTGGATCTTAGAGGAAGTATCGAAGCACTAACTTTTGGGAGAATTCAGTTCTCCGTGAGAGAGACAACTGGCTAGATGGATTAGCCAGGGCAATGCATGAAGCTCTCGCACGTCTATGTGCTCTCAGTGTCAACCAGATCCAAGGAACCCGTTTTGCCCACTATGCAAGACGTGACTTCATGGGAATGTCGATGGAGATGCCTAGTCATCCAGCACTGAAGCGCCAAGTGGAGAACCTCGACTTCCTGTTGTATGACCATCAGAAGGAGCTGGACAATGCTAGAGAGTTAGCCAACCAGAACTGTGCCATTGCCGACCAAAAGGCCCAGACTTTTGCATTGCTCGTCCAGGATCGCTAGTCTCTTTGCCGCCAGCGTGCAAAGAAGGATCGCACCATCGCCCGTCTTCGCAAGAAGGTGGCTAACCTCGAGAAGACCGTCAAGGTGCAGGAAGCTCAGCTTGCAGCCAAGGAAGAAGAAGATGAGGGTGAAGACATCCAAGGAGACATGGATTCTTACCTCAACAATGATGATGACTTTCCGGAGGAGGCTGATGTGGACTTCTACACTGACGATGATGATTCTGACTTCATCGACGATGAGTAGATGCACTAGAGCACTGTCGTACTTTAAGATCTATCGGTCACACTGTATCGTAGCTTGCAGAATGGTTCTTCAAACCATTTGTTTTCCCTTTGATTGTTGTGGTGTGTGTTGTATCGTGTGCTGTTTGCATGAATGAAATGGAGTTAGTTGCAAAACCGGAGTTACACTCAAAGTTTTAGCTTTGAAACCAAAACTCTGAACCTTAGCAAATTCCCTCTATCCCCCGTATCTATCTCAATCTTCAGATGACTCATGGAAACCAAGGAGGGAGCAGCTCGTCGCAAGACCCAATGCTGCAGATCTTGCAGAATTTCATCGCAGACCGTGAAGCAAGCAGGGCAGAACGCCAAGCCAACTTAGCAACACTTCAACAAATCGCCCAGATGGCTCTCAATAACCAAGGGCATGGAAATCAGGATCATCAAGGATTCAAGTTGAAGAACTTCCAGAATACCAATCCCCCAATCTTTAGCATGTCAGAAAACCCATTAGATGCCGATGACTGGTTGCAGACAATGGAAAACAACTTAGAAGTTGCAAGAGTTGATGAAAATGAGAAAGTTCTCTTCACCACTCATTATCTGGCAGGAGATGCAAGAGCTTGGTGGAACAGTATCCGCCTGATGAACCATGGTCAAGTGATGACATGGGAAGCTTTCAAAGTCAAGTTTAGCCGCACCCACGTGCCGTAGGGTCTAGTCAACAGAATGAGGGATGAATTCCGCGAATTGAAGCAAGGAAGAATGACTGTGGTAGAGTACCGTGACAGATTCCTGTCACTTGCCAGATATGCACCTGATGGGATCAACACGGAGGCCAAGAAGAAGGAGAGATTCTTGAACGAACTGCATGATGAGATGCAGATTGTCCTCGTCAACATCCGTTTCTAGGATCTTGAAGAGCTAGTCGACTCTGCCATTCAGATGGAAGGGAAGATTAACCAGGCAAAGGACAACCGCAAGCATCATATGATGCAGCAGTCTGGATCCAGCAGTCACCAGAAGTACCGTCCCAACCCCTCACCAGGATATGCACCAAGGAACAACCGACCCACAATGTCGCGCCCAAGCTACCCCAACCGTAGCGGAGGCAATGTGAAGTCCGGAGGAAACCATCACAACTCCGGCAATGCCAACAATTTCAACCGTGCACCTCCCAAGAGCAACAACAACAACAACCATACTGCACCCAAAACTGGCAGCAATGATGTGCCTATCACAGTCAAGGACAAGTCCCAGATCACTTGTTTCGAGTGTGGAGTGAAGGGTCACTATTCCATTGAGTGTCCCAAGAAGAATGCCACCAATGCCAATGTGAATGCCCCAGCTCAGCAGTGTCGTGTTCAACTAGGAAGAAGGTTTTCCCCCGGGAATCCTCACAACCGCAACGGTCGTCTCTTCCACATGAACGCAGAAGAAGCTCAGGAAGCGCCAGATGTAGTGTTGGGTATGTTTTCTGTCAACTCAGTTTTAGCAAGAGTATTGTTTGATTCGGGAGCATCGCATTCATTTTTCACTGAAGAATTTGAATGCACTAGTAAGATTCACCCAACCAACCTGAAGCATGTCATGATAGTTCAAATCCCTGGTTCAACAACCAAAGCTAGAAAAATTTGCAAAGCTGTGCCTACCAGAATACATGGGATAGATTTTTATGCCAACCTAATTGTACTTGGAACCAAAGGATTGGAAGTAGTACTAGGTATGGACTGGATGTCAAGACATAAAGGACTGATAGACTGTGCTAAGAAAGCCATCACCATGACCAGTAGCTCTGGAGTAATAGTAGAACATATCTCTGAAACCTTACCTCGTCAATTCAAGTGCAACAAGAGTGTAGCCCTACCCACCATTGACCAAGTCAGAGTAGTCTATGAATACCTCGACGTATTCCCAGATGAATTGCCAGGTATGCCCCTGGATAGGGATATTGAGTTCATTATTGAACTAATCCCCGGAACCAGACCCATAGCCTAGAGACCCTATAGGATGAACCCCTCAGAGTTAGTGGAACTGAAGAAGCAGTTGGATGCCATGTTAGAGAAAGGCTTGATTCAACCAAGCGCTTCTCCATGGAGATCACCAGTGTTATTCGTCGACAAGAAATATGGAGGCAACCGTATATGCACAGATTACAAAAAGTTGAAGGACGTCACCATCAAGAACAAGTACCTTTTGCCAAAGATCGAGGATCTATTTGATCAGTTGGCTGGAGCCCAGGTATTCTCAAAGATTGATCTTAGGACTAGTTATCACCAACTTAAGGTTCGTGCAACGGATATTCCAAAGACCGCCTTTACTACTCGCTATGGTCTATACGAGTATATGGTTATGTCTTTTGGATTAACCAATGCCCCTTCTTATTTCATGAATCTCATGAATACGATCTTTATGAATTTCCTAGATAAATTTGTAGTTGTGTTTATCGACGACATTCTTATCTACTCCAAGTCAGAAGAAGAGCATGAGCAACATCTGAGAATCATCCTAGAAACCCTGAGAGAGCATCAACTATATGCCAAGTTCAGCAAGTGTGAGTTTTGGTTGAAAGAAGTAGGATTCCTAGGACATATTGTGTCTACCGGAGGAGTCTCTGTTGATCCCGCCAAGATCAAAGATGTCGAAGAATGGGAAGCCCCAACCACTCAAACCCAAGTCCATGCATTTCTCGGAATAGTGGGATATTACCGCAAGTTCGTAGAAGGATTCTCAAGCATCGCCAGACCCATGACCCAATTGTTGAAGAAGGACAAGAAGTTTGAATGGACTGACAAATGTGAAGCCAGTTTTTAGGAGCTGAAGAAGAGATTGATATCAGCCCCAATATTGGTCATGCCAGACATCAAGAAGCCGTTTGATGTGTATTGTGACGCATCCAAGATTGGTCTAGGATGTGTATTGATGCAAGAACGCAAAGTCATCATGTATCTGTCTCGACAACTGAAGCAGCATGAGCAGAACTATCCGACCCATGATCTTGAGCTAGCAGTCGTGGTTCTAGTATTGAAGACATGGCGTCATTATCTGATGGTTAATCGCTGTGAGATTTACTCAGATCATAATAGCTTGAAGTATATTTTCACTCAGAAAGAGTTGAATATGAGGCAAAGGAGATGGATAGAGTTAATCAAGGATTATGACCTTGACATTCACTATCACCCCGGCAAAGCCAATGTGGTAGCGGATGCTCTTAGCAGATTGCCGTGTAGGCTAAACACCATGATCAAGGAGAAGCAACCAAGTTTGTATGAAGAGTTGGAGCAATTCAGAACTGAGTTAGTTAGCAAAGGATTCTTAGCTAGCATTGAACTTCAACCCACTTTGATTAGCCAAATCAAGGAAGCCCAAAAGGGGATTGAAAGCATCGACGGAATCAAACATCCTATTGGTACAGGAAAGGTACCTGGATTCACTGAAGACGAAGAAGGAGTACTATGGTACAAGGGACGTATCTGTGTGCCAGCAGATTCGGAGCTGAAGCAAGTTATCATGAAGGAAGCTCACGATACTCTTTATTCTATCCACCCCGGAGGAATGAAGATATATCAGGATTTGAAAGAGCAATTTTGGTGGCACAAGATGAAGAGAGAAATCGGAAGCTACATCGCAAAGTGTGATATCTGTCAAATAGTCAAAGCAGAGCATCAGACCTGCAGGACTGTTGCAACCATTGCAGATTCCGGAATGGAAATGGGATTCTGTCGGAATGGACTTTATCACTAGTTTGCCTACTTCCAGTAGGGGAAATGACTCAATCTGGGTCATAGTTGATAGACTGTCCAAGGTAGCCCACTTTATACCTGTCAAGACTACCTACCAGAGTGCGAAGCTAGCAGAGTTGTACATTGCTAGGATTGTTAGTCTGCATGGAACACCCAAGACCATAGTATTAGATCGAGCAACCCAGTTTACCTCGAGATTTTGGCAGAAAGTCCAGGAAGGATTGGGGACCAAGTTGAACTTCAGCACCGCTTATCACCCGCAAACTGATGGACAGACTGAGAGATTCAACCAGATCCTAGAGGATATGCTTAGAGCTTGTGTGTTAGAATACGGATCAAAATGGGAAGACTGCCTGCCTTTCACAAAATTCTCATATAACAACAGTTATCAAGCTAGTTTGCAAATGGCACCATTTGAATTCCTATACGGAAGGAAGTGTCGCACCCTTTTGAATTGGTCGCAAGTAGGAGAGAGTCAGATCTTTGGACCCGACATTCTCCGAGAAGCCGAAGAGAAGGTTCACAAAGTCCGTGAGCACCTCAAGACCGCCCAATCCAGATAGAAGAGTTATGCTGACAAGAGAAGGAGAGACCTAACTTTCAATGTCGGAGATTTTGTATATCTCAAGGTTTCACCATTGAAAGGAACCCAGCGCTTTAGTCTGAAAGGAAAGTTAGCCCCCAGATATATCGGGCCCTTCAAGATTCTGAACCGTCGAGGAGAAGTGTCATATCAGCTGGAACTGCCTGAAGAGATGTCAGCCATCCACAATGTGTTCCATATCTTGTTGCTTCGCAAATGCTTAGAAGTGCCAGAAAAGACTGAAGTTTTCAAGAACATCGACCACAGAGCTGTTGAGATCAACAATGACCTGACATATCGTGAAGTGCCCATCCGTATCTTAGAGGAAGCTTACAGAACCACCAGAACCAGGAGTATCAATTTTCTCAAGATTCAGTGGAGCAACCATACCGAAGAGGAAGCCACTTGGGAGCGCGAAGATTACATTAGGACAGAGTTCCCAGATCTCTTTAATTCCTAGTTTTCTTTGTAAATCTCGGGACGAGATTTTGTTTAAGAGGGGAAGGTTTGTTACATCCCAAAACTTTAACCCAAGCTTATCAAGATCCAAATCACCAAAATTGGGGTTAACAAAAACTTTTCCATCTCAAAATATGAAAGCATTCATGTGTATGTGCATTTAGAATAGGAGTTGATTTGAATTTCCATGGTTCTGAGATCCATTGCTTGTAAAATGATTCTTAGGTGAAATAAACATCATCTAAATCATTCCCAAACTTTTCCCAAAGAAAAACAACTCAAAATGAATAAATGAAGTGAATGGTCATTTTGGCCAAATTAACTATCATGCCTACTTTGGCTATTCCTAGTACTCAAAACTTAACAGAAACAATTGTGGATCTTTACACCCTTGCTAGTACACATAATGAGGTACCAAGGTCCACTTTGTGATCTGCTAAAAACATTTAAACACTATTTTTAAATGACAGTTTAAAATTGAATCTAATTCATATGGGAAGATCCCACTATTTCAAAAACCACTCAAACAAGCTCAATTTTCAAAACCCAAGCACCCACAGAGTTTCAAGCTTAGTACTAACAAACCCACCAAAAATATTTTCAAAATTCAAAAAGAAATTTCATGCGGCCATTTCATCAAACACTTGGCAGGTAGAATTAAGCTCTAAACATAGCTCACTATTTGCAACAGGGTTTTGCACCCAATTTTCCTCAAAACTCTCCCTCTGTCACCAACTGATCTAACCAGGCCATTTAAACCCCATCCCCTACCCCCTAGTGGCATGGCCATGCCAAGCCGAGCACCAACACGCCGGCCGACCATGCCCTCACCCCAGCAGACCACCTCCCTCTCTCTCGCCATGTCTAGCAGCTAGCCAGCACCTCACCGCCGCCCACTGTCCCCTCCCCGAGCCAGGCCAAGCCGTGGACCACCGAGAAATCCCCGCGCCCAGTGCCACTTCACCATGCCGAGCACACGCCAGAGCGCCACGCCCGACACGCGTGCACAAGACGCTGCTCGACCGCAGCCCGCGTCAATCGCTACTCCACAACCCAGGGAGCACGCCAGACACCCCCGTTCGCCGTCCAACGCCTCCCAGCCATTGCTCTCCGTGGACATCGCCGCCTCTGCCGCTCAGAGCGCCAGCTGCCCCCGACCGCATACCACCGCCCCTAAGCCTGCATTCACTTCCTACAGCACCGCCAGGAGACCGCGCGTCGATCGCCACCCACAGCCATGTCGCTAGGAGCCCGTAGCCATGTCGCCACCGTCGCCTGCCCATCCCTCTCGGTCTCGCTATCGAGCTTATAAAAGGAGGGCACCCCCAGCCATTTGCAGCACACCACTCCCCTCACCTCTCTGATCGTCCCACAACTCTAGATGGAGCAAGGGGAGCAGCAGCTCACCGGAATTGCACCGGAGCAGGCCGCCTCTGGAGGAGAAGGGCGCCGCTGATTACGACCACCCCCGGAGCTGCCTCGACCGTCCTGAGCTCGCCGTCGACCACCAGTCCGTTTGCCCGCCTCGCTGTCGTCGCTGGAGCCCTAGTACGCCCCCTATGCACCCCCACCGAGCCGCTAGGGTTAGATTTCACCGGCGACCAATTCATCGTCAACGACTATCCACAGCCGTTGATCCACGTTCTAATTCAATGACCCATATCGCCCCGTACCGCTTCGCGCGTTATAAGCCGCTGACTGGTGGACCCCCTGTCAGCTGAGCCCCGCGCTGCGGAGTGTCACTGGGCTGGCCCGTTAGCGTTTCCCACACAACCCAGTTAGTTTGAATTAGGATTTTTCTTTTTAGTTTAAACCTACTTCTGTCTCTGAGTTTGAAAATCAATTCAGAGAGAATTACAAATCCAAATTACATGAAACCAATTTTGCCTGAAAGGTATTGAAATGATCTATCCAAGCCCGTTGGATTTAATTCAATTAGAGTTATAGATCTCTCCTAGTAAAAATAATAAGACAAAAGCTTTTGCACCTTGCAACATTTTTATAAAATCAACCAAGATAGATTTTGAGTTCATTCCAACTCTCAAAAATCACATTTCATCATATCTATCTGAATATGAAATAATATTAAGGTTTACATGTTGTGACTTTGGACTAGTACCAACATAATGCTATATAGGCATTTCACTTTAAATCATTAAATAATGAACTTAAACCAAAGTAATTATGATCCAACCCTTAAATCACATTCCCACATGTTAGAATATGTGGTGATGACATGTGTCCACATGATCCCATATTTTAAGTGGTGAATATTAAATCTTAGTCAATTTTTTTCAATGAGTAGAAATTACTTTTCTAAAATAAAAAGGATGAAACTATTGAATTAAGCTTGTGATGCTTGTGATGATAATAGATCATCAACTATATGCCTTAGAGTGCTAATTAGACTAGTTAAGTATTGTTTGGTGATTGTGTACTCCATATATATTTATAGACGATAGTATCGGCCAAGTCTACGAGGAGGAGGAGTTCTACCAAGAAGAAGAAGAAGAAGAAGAAGAAAACTTCAACCACTACACTGCACAAGGCACGCCACCATTAACAATGCAAGCTAACACTTGAGAGTATAATACTTAGCAAGCTAAGATTAAACTAGATGGTTTAGCAAAGATGCTTTAGGCATGCTTTGATTACACTACTTTGACTAGTATTTACCCCCAAGTATTAAATTCAAGATTTACTTCCTTTACTTTACACAAAGTCCTTTACTTGTTTTAAAGGTAGCATAAAGAGTATAAAACTTGTCCTATTTAGAATAACCCTTAGATGTCATTCTATGGCATGAGATTGATCCCATCTTTTCCACCTTAGTGAACACTCTTAACTTAGTAGATTAAAGCTAGATCAAAACTTGAGTCACTTTAGATGGGCACACTTGATGAAAATGAATTATGAAAACCTTAGAATGATGAATCATTCTATTGAGATGTTTTGAGATGTGTTGAGAAACACAATGGTTTATGATGATGAAAATGTTGAGGCATGAGCCTTAACCCTTTCATAAAACTGATGGTTGGATTCGGATGCGATACCATTCCAAATTTACCGTACAACCACAATACCTGAATTGGGTAAGGCTTAGCCGGAAATTTATATGCATTAGTATTAGTTCCCTCACGGGAGAGGTTTGAGCTGAGGCTACCTCTCAATGTTGTCCACCTATGCAGTGCCCAAGATGACAGATGGCCATGGTTGGGAGGCCATGCTCATAGGAGAGGTGCTTATACTAGGGTGTGTAAAGGGAAGGTTATGTTTGATTATCTGCATACTAAGTATGATGATTCAGGGTTATCCCTGACAAATGTATCGAATCTTGTGGTGAAAGTGTACCACCTCTGCAGAGTGTCAAACTATTCGAATAGTCGCGTCCGCGGTTATGGACAATTGGAATGGCCATACTGTTTCGTTGTCAGATGTTTTCAAAATGACTTATGAAATGAATGATGAATCTTGACTTGACCACAACAGGGTTGTGTTTATGACAATAGCTTCCCAACTTAAGTGATTCTAGAACTTTATTTTATCTTTCTTTGCTTCAGAACTCAGCTTAGGTTTCAAAGTTAACTTTATAGATAAACTTAGACTTAACACTTTAACTTAGAACTATACTACTTGTTAGTGGTAGGTTGCGAGTACTTAAAGAGTACTCATGGCTTTTGTCCCTAGATATTCTCATGGCTAGACTATGAAGGAGACTACCAAGATGATGGCCAGCAGGACGGCTATGATAACTAGGACTATCTGCCTTCGTCAGCATTGCCTGTGCCCCCTGAAGATGGACCCCACCGCTACGCTTATCTTTTATTTCCGCTGCTTGTTGTATTAAGACTGGATCATGAGATCCTTAGTTTGTGTAAGACCTTATGTATGGTTTGTAATGGATGTTGTACCGTGATATCCAATCCGTTATGTCCCGCAAAAATGGTAATCGTGGGATTGCGAGGTATGGCATAACGGGCATCTATGATTAAAAATCCGGGTGTTGACAAATACCGATTCGGTCCGAGACATCGCCGTCGTCCACCTCTCGCTCGCTTCGAAGCAGGTGCGTGTCAGTCGCACCGCCGCTCGCCGGCGTCAAGATCCTCGCCGCCGCTCCGGAGGGAGATAAGGAGCAGTCCCGCACGTCTCTCCCTCTCTCTCCCTTGGAAACTCTCTCCCTCTCCTGCGAGTTCCCCTCCTCGTTCCCCACCACGGCCGAAACCCTAGCACCGGCTGCCGCTCTTCCCCACTGTTGTTGGCCAAGCTGGGCCAAGCTGAGGCCACCATTGGATCCGCCTCGTCGTCCTCTTCCATTCCGCCAATGGAATTGAGCCAGTGCGCCCGCACTAGACGTCGCCTTCAACCTCTTCCCTGCCTCTGTTGCAGCTCGTCGGTGACCATGTCATCGCTCCTCACGCCGCCTGGCCTCGCCAAGGCTACCATGAGCCTCCTGGTGAGCTCTCGGTGGTGACGCACCCCTCTGTTTTTTCCCTCTCCCTCTCCTTCTCTTTGCTGTCGAGTGTCATCGTCTGCCGACATTGTCCGTCGTCGTGCCGCTGTCTCCGGTGACCCTTAGGTAGCGGCGCTTCCATAGTTAGGCTCCCCGTGATGAGCCTGTTTGAACCCGCCCTTTCGTGCGTCCTAGCAAGCCCCCTAGCGGCGCCAGCCACCGGTGGCCGACGTGTACTCCGGCGAGCCCGTGTGGTGCCTATGTGGTGTCGACGTGGCGCCCGCGTGCCTGTGATGTAGGCACCGCGCAGCCTCTGCCATCGTGGCAACCAACATGGCCCCTAGGCCCAGCAGTCAGTGTCTGGGTCTAGCCTCTGCCTCGGTTAGAAAAGTTTAGGGTTAGGGTTATCTGACGTCAGCCTGAGGTAATAATTAGGTTTAATAATTTCTGAAATTTATATAAACTGTAAAATCAATAAGTAATTCATATTATCTCAGAAAAATGTGTATAATATATCAGAATGTCCAAAAAATTTAGATCTATGTGTTTAAGCTATAATCATGAATTGTTAAGCAACTTAAATGACAAGTTTAATTAGAGAACTAGATCAACCCCTCATAGGTGTTCTGGGGTTCCCCTGATCTAGGGTTTGTACCCTTCGGACCCTGTTTAAAATTGCCAAGCATGCCTTAGGGTTCTATTTAAATACAATTTAACTTGTCATATCATCATCCTTGCTTGAGCATTGCATCGATGCCATGTGTTGATTTTTGTTCCCCTTTTCTTTCCAGTGTTTGCTTCTTTCCGGTAGAATACGATATCGAGATCGAGATTGAAGACTGAGGTTAACACCATCGAAGATCGACGAAAAATACTTCACCAACTATAATCAAGTCAAGTACCAGATGTTCAAAGCCCTGCTTTTTGGGTATCAACAAACAAGGCAAGTATAGCCCCACCATGATATAATCCTATGCTTTCAAAGTATTTCATTCTTGCCATGCGCATACGATTCCGATGTGGTCTTTTATCGATAGATAGAGTATCCTATATGTTGCATTACTCCCTTTGAGCTTATATTACCTGATCCACTGTTACTAGCATAACTAGGTTTGGCTTGTGTGCATTGCTAGAGCTTATATATATGTCTTGCTTAGCCATGCATAGCTTTCAGTGTTGGTTCATCCAAAAGATGTACCAAATGCTGAGAATCTAGTATGACAGGAGAACGAGGTATACTGATGAGGTAAGATCAGTGGTAATGGTTAAACATGCTAAGGCTTGTATGGGAGGCCACGGTGGGATGTGGTTTTTGTAGTCCCATGCTCGCCACTACTAGGACCTGAGTTCTAGCCTCTTGAACCAAGACGAGCGTATAGCCACACGGGGCATGGAAAACCTCACGAGCAACTAACTTGCCTAGTAGATTCCATGAGTCACATAGTTCAGGCGTTCCATTCAACATATGCATTTTTTGTTCTCGAAGGCGGTGAAGGAGGTGCATTCATGCAGGTAGGTAAGCGTGGCCGAGGTTGGGGAGGCGGTTCCTCTGGATAAACTAACCTCACCCACATATCTAGGGATCGGCTTCGGGATTTGACCCATTACGGCGGAACCATCCTTAGGGCGTGACTCATGGTCTCGCCGAAAGCAAGGTAAAGGTCGTGTACAACCACCCTTTGCCGACCTTTTAAGGAAGAGGGCTAAAACGTTGGCATTAAGAGTCGGTTGGTATGTGTGGGTAAAGTTGTACACCCCTGTAGGGTTAAATCTTTTCGAAAAGCCATGTCCACGGTTATGGACGACTTGGGAATGGACGTTAAGATCATAGAGAACTACAACATAATCATAAAACTTGGTAGATCAACGTGTGCTTAAAGGATGCTTCCTCATGGGTACGAGGGGGTGATCCTAGTTGTGAGATGAGGATTACTTTGGTGGATATCAAGATGATGATCAATTTTTCAGAGATGTCACTCCCTTACCCCTTTAAAATATTCTAATTAGACAAGATTCTTCTCCCTCTTGTTTTATAAACAAAGATGGCTTTATGCAAAACAACACCACCAGCCATAAGTCTTGCGGAGTACACCTTGTACTCACCCTTGCTTTGTTGATACTTTCAGAGTAAGTGTTCCCCTGAAGATTAGTTCCGTATGACATCGACACCTACGCGTAGCTTGGGGTTCCCGGCCAGCAGCCTGGAATCTATGGGATGGGACGTCATCGTTATGCTTCAGGACTCTTAGGCCATTTGTTAAGTTTGATGTACTTAATAGCATAATTTGCCTTCCGTTGTTTGATGTTTGTGGTTAGTGACCTTTGGTTGTAATATTTTGGTTCTTCGCTCATTTAGGAGCTTGTTGTAATAATTTTTGTGTCGCAGGGTTACTGTTGTGTTACCAATTTCTCACTGGATATCCCCGAGGTCTAAGTTAAGATTATGTCAGGCTAAGGTCTGGATTTGTTTAACCCTGATCTCGGGGGTGTTCCATGAGCTTATTCCCCAAAGAATAGTAGTAGGTTATATGATGTGCATTGATTTCAGAAAGGTTAACAAAGTTACCTAGAAAGATCATTACCCACTGCCTTTTATTGATCAAATGTTAGAAAAGTTGTCTAAAAAGACCCATTTTTGTTTTCTTGATGGATACTCTGGGTTTTCGCAAATTGTTGTTAAATAACAAGATCAAGAAAAACTACTTTTACATGCCCTTATGGAACCTATGCTTATAGGCGTATGCCTTTTGGTTTGTGTAATGCTCCTGCTAATTTTCAAAGATGCATGTCTGCTATCTTTCATGGTTTTTGTGAGGAAATTGTGGAAGTATCCATGGGTGATATTTCCGTCTATGGAACTTCTTTTGATAATTGTCTGCATAACCTTGATAAAGTTTTGCAGAGATGTGAAGAAACTAATCTTGTTCTTAATTGGGATAAATTCCACTTCATGGTCAATGAAGGGATTGTCCTTCGACATAAAATTTCTGAAAGAGGCATATAAGTTGATAGAGCTAAAGTTGAAGCAATTGAGAAAATGCCCTATCCAAGAGACGTCAAAGGTATTCGTAGTATCCTTGGTCATGCTGGTTTCTATAGAAGGTTTATTAAATATTTCTGTAAGATATCAAAACCCCTCACTAATATTCTTCAAAAAGATGCACCCTTTTTTTGATGATGATTGTAAGGAAGGTTTTGAAACTATAAAGAAGGATTTAACTACTGCTCCTATTGTCCAACCACCTGATTGGAGTTTACCCTTCGAAATATTGTGTGACGCTAGTGATTTTGCTGTAGGTGTTGTCCTTGGGCAACGAATAGATAAAAAGTTAAATGTTATCCATTATGCTAGTAAGACTCTTGACGCTACTCAAAAGAATTATGCTACTACTGAAAAAGAATTCTTAGCTGTTGTCTTTGCTTGTGATAAGTTTAGACCTTATATTGTTGATTCAAAAGTTACCATTCATACTGATCATGCTGCTATTAAGTACCTTATGACAAAGAAAGATGTTAAACCTAGGCTTATTAGATGGGTGTTGCTTTTACAATAGTTTGACCTACATATTGTACATAAGAAAGGTGATGAGAATCCTGTTGCTGATAATTTATCTCGATTGGAAAACATCTCTTTTGATCCTATTCCTGTTAATGATAGTTCCCAAATGAACAGTTGGTTGCAGTAGGGGTAAGCTCGCGAGGCAGCGCTTGGTATACTGATTATGCTAACTTTATTGTCTCCTAGTATTTTCCTCCACCTTTTACAGCCCAGCAAAAAAGGAAGTTCTTTTACGATTTGAGGCATTATTTTTGGGATGACCCACATTTATATAAAGAAGGAGTAGATGGTATTATGCGAAGATGTGTTCCAAAATATGAACAAAAGGAGATATTATGGAAATGTCATGGTAGCGCCTATGGAGGACATCATGCTGGAGACAGAACCGCGCAAAAGGTGCTACAATCAGGTTTTTACTGGTCTACCCTTTTTAAAGATGCAAGAAAATTTGTCTTATCATGTGATGAGTGTCAACGAGTTGGTAATATTTCTAGACGCAATGAGATGCCTATGAATTACTCTCTTGTTATTGAACCATTTGTTTGTTGGGGATTCAACTTTATGGGTCATTTTCCCCCTTCAAAAGGTTATACTCATATTCTTATTGCTGTTGACTATGTTACTAAGTGGGTAGAAGCAATACCCACAAAAAGTGCTGATGGTGAGACCTCTTTGAAAATGCTTAAGGATATTATCTTCCCTAGGTTTGGAGTGCCTAGGTACCTTATGACTGATGGAGGTTCTCATTTCATTCATGGTGGCTTTAGAAAAACCCTTGCTAAATATGATGTTAATCACAAAATTGTTTCAGCTTATCATCCCCAAACTAGTGGGCGAGTAGAGTTATCCAATAGAGAAATTAAATCCATCTTACAAAAGACTGTTAATAGATCTAGAAAAAATTGGGATAAAAAGTTGAATGATGCTTTATGGGCTTATAGAACTGCTTATAAAAATCCTATGGGAATGTCTCCTTACAAAATGGTTTATGGGAAAGCTTGCCACCTGCCTTTAGAATTAGAACACAAAGCTTATTGGGAAGTGAAAGAACTTAATAGAGACTTTAAATTAGCTGGTAAGAAAAGATTATTTGACCTAAGTTTGTGAGATGAATGGAGGAGTGAAGCATATGAAAATGCTAGACTCTTTCAAGAAAAAGTTAAAAGATGGCATGATAAGAGAATTCTTAAGAGAGAATTCCATGTTGGTGAGAATGTTCTATTGTATAGGTCTCGTCTAAGATTTTTTGCAGGTAAACTACTCTGAAAATGGGAAGGACCTTTTGTTATTAAAGAAGTGTATCGTTCAAGTGCAATAAAAAATTCTTATTTAAAAGATACAGAAGTGGTGAATGGTCAGAGACTCAAGCACTATATTTCTGGAGATTCTTACAATCAGGATATTGATGCTATTCAAATGGTAACTCCGGAAAAATTTATCTAAGACCAAATTCAGAGACCTGCAGAGTCCATTTTTGAATAGGTAACAGTTCTGGTAGGAAAAGTTCCACGAAAAATTTGTCAAGTTATATTTTTGCAGTTTTTATCTAACAAGGAAAGCAATGAAGCAAAAGAGGGATGGAAACGGAGCTAGGGTGGCTCACGCCACATCGTGGAGCGGGCCCACCTGGCAGCGCCACTAGGGGTGTGGCCACCCCGGAGTCCGTCTCCGACCTGTTTTCTCCCAGTACCTTCCTTTTGTTATAAAACTTCGTAATATATAATCTCCCGGATCCCCTAAGGTTCGTATATCGTGCTCTCGTCGTGTTTTCGTTTCGATCTGTTTCTGCCAAGAACTATTCTTAAAGTTTAGAAGCACAATGGTCTCCGCCAACAATAAGGGAAAGGAGCCTGCGGAGGAGGATCTCCAAGACCCTGAGCAGGAGAAGGAGATCGAGAGTAAAGATGAAGAGGAGGCAAAGAAAAACCAGCATCCACACACAAGCACCACCAGTGCAAGCATTAGAGTGGTGGTAAACCCTGCCAGGTTCAAAACGACTGCTACGGTGACCCAGCATACCACTTCAGGATGCAGTACACTATAGTCGTTAACATAACACCAATGAAACACCATTCACTAGTATTACATCCCTTAGAGTGGTATAATAGAAACACAGCAGTTCTAAGACATAACTATAGATTACAACTCGACTCTTTACAAAATATCCAGAGAACACTCTAGGTGAAAGAGAGAAAAAGAACTTCTTACAAAGAAGAACTAGAGATAATCACTCAGAACTATCTAGTAACTAAGTCTAGTATCTAAACTATTTGTCTTGCATTTTTTACTAATGCAATGTTCTACAGAAGTAGGTTTTATGGCTAGAGAATCTACTCATATTTACTTAAGAACTTTATCTTCACTTGGGTTGATGTATATGTTGACTTCATTGACTCTGTTGAAGGACTTGAGCTGTCGATGATGGTTTCTTGAGCAGAAATTGATGTTGGTGTCGTCTTCAACGGCTTAGAATCTAGCAAGGGTTAAGAAGGTACGGTTGAGTACGAGCGTACTCAGCAAGTTCACTAAAAAGGAGTGTATGATGCACTATTTCTATAGCCACAGACCATAGGTCGTAGGCAATGAAGGTTTTTGTAAACATTTCTTCAAAGGTTGCTTTTATTCTGAAAACTATGTCTGACAGCCTTCACAGGTTGACCAGAACCTTCATGGGGTTCCTTTCCTGCCGCGTTCGTAGCTCCTTCCGGGAACAGGGAGTAACATGTCACAATTCTTACACTCTGCAGAGGTGCGTTACTTTACCCATGAGATATCAACTCCTTGTTGCACAACCGGGCGATCTTTCCCATCCACAATTCCTTCATGTGGGGCCCAGTAGGTGATCCAAGCCAATCACTGCCCTCTCCGTGACCCCATATGTCTGCATGATCCTCTGGGGCTGACTACACCTCCGTTAAGCCCCCTTTCGGGCAAGCTACAACCCTGGTGAGTTCCCGAAGACTCTACGAGCCGGTTATGCCCCTAGCAAGCTCCATAAAGGTCCGATTGTACCTCCGGCAGCCACTCATAGATAATCTGGATAACAAAAACGTGGGGCCTAAGGGTGCCCACCCATATGCTAGATCCACACAAGGAATCACAGTGTCACGATAAGGTCATCTTGTCTACATATGAAAGGAAGAAGATACAGCTGACTTCTCTATCCCATTCCAAATCTCATGGTTAACACGTAATATATGGCGCTAGAATCACTGATGTCATGGGTTGTTAATCCTATGGTGACTTGTGCAATTGGAACCCTAAGTACCATTGCTAATCTTTATCATCACTTAGGATGATAACCACATCTTATTTATTAGAGAAGATAATATTTTCTTTATCCAGATCATAGATGATAACACACAATTTGCAATATCTTTGATGAAGACTCTTCAAAGGACATGAGCAAGTGATGAACTTGCCTTTTGTGATTGCAAGATTATGCATGCACGGTCTTCAAGACATTAGAAGATCCAAATTCTAAAAGTAGCATCATTGGTCTGATAAGGACTAATGTTTAAAGAAGCAGCATGCAATTATGCATAAGTAATGTAATGCAATTTGATAAACGTGAATCCCTGGACTAATCGTATCTGATCTAGGGTTTGAAGTTTGTGATGAGTTCTTAGGAATGTGTTGCACTTTTATATCAGTTTCACACTTGTGTTTCTTATTAAGGATTGTGAGAGTGTGTGAAACAATATGTAAATACAACAAATAGTATGCAATACTAAAGCACTCAACTGGGTCATGGTATCTGAAATATTTCTTAAACAAGATTAAGAATTCATTAGAGCTTTTAAAGAAGTGTTCAAGAATCATTTTTAATGTTTCTTAAAAGAATAACTTTTGAGGAAGATATTACTTTACAAAGTAAAAAGTATTTAAACTTAAAACTAACATCTTATGGTTTTCTTATTAGCTAAGATTATTAAAGAGGAAAAAATTACTACATTAAACAATCATAGGATAAGTGGTGGAGATTTGCATGTGTTGAATAAGGTATCACATTGTAGATGGTTTACTTCCTAACAATCCACAAAGTTAGAATTCAAGTATTATTACTTGAATGAGGTGGTGTTTTATTAAAGTTATAAGTGAATAGACTTACTTTCTTATTAATTCTTACCTTTTATAAGCATAGATAAGGCATTACTTAAACTACTTAAAAACTTGGTTTAAACCATTGACTAGCTTTCCCAACTTGTAAAATAATTGGTAGTTAATCTCTTGATGATTTTATAGATGCATAATATCTTTCTTGATAAGCAATATACTACTTTGATGATTTTAATGGAAAAAATTAGAATACACTTAATTTTTATTCATCAAACATTAATTGAACTTGTTATTACATTTTTAAACTTTAAACAAATAGTGCTAAAGGCATTAGTAAAGATTTATATATTTTTAAGGAATTAAAATAAAAGAAAATAGTTAAAATAAGATTTATTAGACCTTTACCTTTTATTTAACCTCAATTATGAAAGAGGATATTTTTAATGTGTAGGTTTTATTTTTGTGATTATTTGTATATATTATTTGTATTTTTGTGATTGTTAAACAATAAGATATGATTTTTATAAGTTTAATCACTTTATAAAAATTAAATAAATAATAAAGATTTATTTAGGTGACACAAAAATAAATGAACAATTTTATAACTATAGATTTTGTTTTTCTAAGAATTTTAGTATATTCTTTATATTTTTCTTATTTACCAATATTAAAATATTAATTTTCAAAGTATTATTACTTATAAAATCTTTATTAAATAATAATTATTTAAATATTTAACACAACAATGTTTGATAATAGAGTTAAATTATAGATTTTATTTTTCTAAGCATTTTTATATATTATACACATTTTCCTAAATTATAAAACAAAAGATATAGAATTAACAAGATTTAATCACTTTATTAAATTCCTGAAATTTATTTATAATTGAATTTATAATATTTAACCTATTTCCTAAACAGGAATTACTTTTCATACCGATCCACACCCTAGCCACAGCCACTAACCAGTGGGGTCAGGGCCATGTCGGTTGCCACGTGAGCAAGACTGGGTCAAACCTGCTAACTAGGCTAAGGGTGACGTCAGCATGACGTCGAGGTGACGTCAGAGATGGCCGGAGCTCACTGTCGAGCAAGGCAGGTCGATCTGGAGCTTGCGGGGCAAAACTGAGGGCGCTACACGATAGAGGAGACCAAGGCGAACTTGGGAGTGGTGTCGCCGTCCAATTTTGGTCACCAGAGCTACTCCGGTGACCACCTACTACGGCGGCCGACGGTGAGCTACGACGCTACGGCAATATGGAGCCCGTGAGAGTGATTGGAGACGTTCCAAAGAACGGCAGACTCACCCTGATGATGATAGAGAGGTCGAGGAGGCGTGAGGTGGTCATACGACGACGAATCAACGGTGATGGCTACGGCGGCCGATGGAATGGAACACTCGATTCCTCTTGATTCATGGCGCGCCAGCACCTGTGCTTGGTCCTAGTCGAACAAGGCCATGACGGTGCTTCCAGCGGTGGCTTCAGCAAGGTGAGGGGTGGTCGGAGATGGCCGGAACGACGACCACCGATGAGCTAGGGTTTCGGGTGAGGAAGAGAGATAGTGGTAGAGAGCAAGAGAGAGAGGATAAGATCAGTATGAGAAAATAGAGGAGGATGTGGCAGTCTTATCTACACCTCTCAAGGGCGGTGGCGAGCATCACATCGGTCGAATTTTGCTGACACCGGCGAACGGCATCGAGCACCACCACGCAGGTGTCTATGTGCGTGAGGATGATGATGGTCGTTTTTGCAGAAAACCCCCTAAGTTTCTTGCAATCTAACCTGCGGTCCACATTGATGTCCCACATGTCAGTGAGAGATATGTGCTCTGGCTAAGTGTGTGGTTTGTACTGTTTGCTGCTCGTGGGCGTGGAATAGGACTGTGACGATCTGGGCTGTGGGCCGATACTGTAGCACTATGCCCTTTTTTCTCTATTTAGTTTCTATTTTCTGTTATCTTTTCTATTTATAAATTGACTTCAAACTTGATTTCTACGAGGTTTTAAATCCTTAGAGTTCTGGTGTAATAATCCAAATGGTTTAAAGATTCATTATACTAAAAGTTCTATTCATTTTTCTTTCTCTTTTTGAAATTCATGAGTGTATGAAAGGTTCTTTTATTAGAGAATTATTAATAGGAATTAGGGTTCTAGGGATTTATTCCTTATTTAGAAAATCTTATAAAAAATGACTTTGTTAACACCATGATACTTATTATGATAAGGATTTAAGATGGTGGGTGATATCTTCATAATTATATTCATTCTTAAGCTCATTAATACATACACAATATATTGCATTAAACCTTGTGGTTTGTGATATGGTGATTTGAATTTCATGGTCCTTTATATTTGATGATTTCTCCCATTTCAACCCTACTTAGTTTTTGGAATTTAGAACTACTATAAAACAAGCTTGGTTAAGTCATTATGTATGGTTATCAATCATTAATGAGGAAATGAAAATGTTCATCTCCAAATAATTACCATGGGTTTTGGAAAGGTTTAACGGACTCATATTCTATTATGAATATGGATAAGATTAAGAGCTAGGGATACTACCTCTAAATCTATGAGTAGGTTTAATATCTTAACATAGAGTGGCTACAAAGATTACTTCTTAATGTGGCCTTGATGGTTCCTGGTCTATGTTTCTATTAAGGTTCAGGATAATAAAATAGACAAGGCTTTCATACATGATCACTCATCTGATTCTCTAATTATTTCTTGGAAGCTTTAATTGTCCAAAAGGTATTGTTCAATGGTTACCTAGTAATAGGAAATGGTTTCATTATCCATTTGATTCTAGGGTTTTGAATAATGAAGTAGACATGGGTCTTGTCATGGCTGCATGTATAGCTAGTTAAAGGTTTCTAAAGAATTCTTACCTTAATACCTCACTAAGCTCATCTTGAGATAAGGAATTCCTTTCCTAAATATACTCCATATATCTTTCTTATATTATTTACAAAGATCACATCTTCCTAAATAATACAATCATATAACTCCACCATATCCATCATCACATGATGACATGGTCATGCCACTTCAACATTATTCCATCCTTACTCCTAGTATATAACTTCTCTTAATCAACTACCATTGATACACCTACCAATGTAGCTACTGCTAACTCCATCTATTAACTTCCTTAACTTCATATTTCAACTTCTTCCAAGGCTTAGAAGATTATAGTTCTCTCTATATCACATGTGATAACAATTCTCTAGAATAGGTATGATACTACTCCCATAATACAAGTTTGTTCTTGTATTAGCTTAATTAATCTACTATGCCTCCAACTACTCCATATATTCATGTTATATACTTCATCATACTCTAGCCTGACTTATCATGTTCAAGCTAGATGATTCAGCTTACTAGGCTTTACCTAATTTGGTACACTCACAAGTCTTCTTCAACACCTAGTCATCTATTATCAAGTGACTTGAGAATAATTACCACCATCATTTGATCAAACTAATCTTAGGCTTCTAATTGTCTGATCAAGATCTATCAGCAACGAAGTAGTATACTTGTACTGGTCTCTCTATAGGCTTATCTTGTTAAGCAAGCTTACTCTAAGTCTATATCCACTTGTCCTAACAATATTACTATTTAATATACTAATACTACTAGCTTTCTCATAGCTTCATAATTACTATCTAAACTCTTGGGTTTAAATACTTCTTCTAGTTAACTCATGAGTGAGTTAACTCCTCTAATACCAAATAGTTTGATCACTACTAAGGTGGTCATTCCATTGATAATGTCACACTCTACCATATCTAGTTCCTTCTCCTTATTAATTTACTTAGGTCTTTGGAAGGTCAATATAATAGATCAAAGCTAAGAGTCAATAAGTTATAGGTCAGGAATTGATCACACGCATTGGTGATCAATGGACACTAGGACTTGGTTAAACAAGATTGTCATCTATTAACATGACACTAAGAGTATGTGATGGATGGTCTTGGTTTGACTTACCTTTCTACTCTAGTTATAATAAGAGTTAATGTTTAAGAACTACCATGATTCTCTTGGTAAGAATAACTATGGCAAGCAAGTGTTTCAAGATTTAGTTATGAGTTTTCTTTTACTTAAGTTATATACTTAATTAGCATTCAGGGTTTGTTGTAGGTAATACCTTGATATCAGCTTTAGAATATTAAGTATTCATCATTGAGTTGGGGGATGGAATACCATGTGATGATATCTAGAAGATCTAGTACTCCTTATTAAGTAGTGTGTTGTGACTTAGTTTTATTACATTTGATCTACCCTTAGATCAAATTATATTACCCAAAGATAAGGTTTTAGCAAAGGTCATATTGAAATTTATCGCAGTCAACTTGATGATCTACTTCAGTTCCACCAAGTTAAGAGAAGCTTCAATCACTTTGACAAGTTTTATTTAAAAGCGTGTAAATTATCCAGATTTTCTCTGCATGAATGCAATGCACACAGCTGAGCTCAGCTTATTTCTAAGCTCTAATGCTGGGGTGTTACAACTGCACGGATGTCCACTGGCGGGAAGCCTCTGCGTCACTGTTTGGCTTCCCGGTCACCTTCTCCACGCACCAAGGATCCTTTCCATACCCTTATCCATGAGCCCCAATTCCAGAATATGCCAAAGGATAAACTACCCTCCAATTGGGATATGCCCCGTTCTAACCATGCAGGAATAAGACTTCAAGGAGGAAGAGTGGGAAAGAATCGTACGAGCTAGGATTCACAACCCAACATGATCATGAACCGCATGGAGCATAACTCGGAGTTGATTCGTACTCTCACCTTCGAGATTGAGGACTTGAGGAAATTGATTGAAAAGCTTATCGATAAAACACCACCACCACCGAAGGAGTAATTCGTCATAAGGTTTTGGCATCCCATTGGTTTGTTCCAAGCTTGGGGGAGTGCCGCGGTATCACATCACTATCTTCTATCTTTTTACCCTTTTAGTAGAGTCATATCATGAATAGAGAAGTTATTATGTAGGATGGTTTGCATTATGGAAGTGTCCCCCCTCTCGTTATTTATCTATGTATCCCTTGGTGTGATTTGCCATTATGGATTATTAATGAGAAGTTCTATCATTTTACTCTTTTGCATATCTTATATTAGTTTTCAATTTATGTTATATGATTGATCTTGTTGTTAGTATTGGTATCACTTTGGGATCATGAAGTAAATTTAGTGGGTTTTGGTAAACCTGGCTCGGTCAGTAGCAACACTATTTTGAGAATTGAATGAAAAGATAAAAGTACTTGTAAGAAATATAATTTCATCATAATATTTCTTGATTTGCTCATAAGCTTAGTATTCTCTAGTTAAGATCTTTTGTGCTTCCAAGGAAGATTGCATGTTTGTTTTTATCACTTGTATGTTTATTTGTTTCCTTCAACTCTTATGCTTGCTACCCAGCCTTGCTAGCCAAAAACCTGTACTGAGAGGGAATGCTTCTCGTGCATCCAATCCTTAAACCAAAGCCTATGCCATTTGTGTCCACCATACCTACCTATTAGCATTATTGCTATTCCAAGTAAATTCATGTTTTTATCTACCTTCCGAATTAAACTTGTTATGTGAAAATTAGTGATTAAAGCTCTCACGAACTTGATGGCACACTTTACTTTTCTTGCACTTAATAAACTTGAACCATTGTGCCCATCTATGTTGCGTATATGCTTGCGCTTTGTAAGTTGTGAATTAGCAGAACCATGATGTCATGGGGAACGCTTTCAACATTGCACTTTATTTAGTTGATATCATGCTATTTTGTTTATGGATGTCGTCGGCGTGAAATGAAAGGGGAGCTTGTAAGTCCATGGAGTTATGTATGTGTGTTAGAGAAACGCCTGGGCGGCTGGTCTAATCCATGCCTAATCATGGTGGAAACTTGTAGCGTAACCATAATGAGCAATCTATGAAGCATTCTTCTTATAAAAAAGAGATAGAGATTGAGAAAAAGAAAAAAAGATGAGAAAAGAGGAAAGAGAGAAAAAGTACCATTTTCCCATGGTAAATAAGAAGATTGCTGAGATTCTTATTGTTTGCTTGCCTTGTCATTTTGATATGGGGATTCTTCTGTATCATCGGGCAAGGGGTACCCCGTTGTCGGTTCTCTATGATACACATATACATACTATGAAAAGAACTTACCAGTAACTAAACTTGAGTAGCATGAGGAGCGGCCCTCGTATTCAAGGGACATGAGATTTTCAACTAACAACTTGTCAAGTATATCCTCATATTTTATCACTTTAACCTTAATCACCTAAAGATGCTTATGATAGGGACAATGAGAGCTGAAAGCTAATAAGTACCATAATTTTTGGAAGCTCTTTATGAAACTTGAAATCCCTGCTTCCCTCTACAAAGGGCCTATCTTTTACTTTTTAGTTGAGTCAGTCAACCTATTCCCTTCTATCTTAGCAAGTATTTTGAGTTGTTGTGTTGCATTCGTTCATATGATGATTTATTCAATCATGTTTCGTATGTTCCTTGTTTTTCACATTGCTCTTATCTTAGAGAGTATTTCTTTGAAAGCTATCATTGAAAACCCATTATGTTTGAACTCCTACAAATTGTTAACTATTATTTGACCAAGAGCAAAGTTTGCCATTACCAAGTATGATTTACTTTATGTATCTTTATTTGTGTTTCCTTTACCTATTGCAAGTTAAGTTATATATGGTGAGTTGCCTGCTATTATGATTTATGTATTGATGAATGTGATGCTTCTTGTCCGTATTCTTTTATCGACTCTTCACTCCATAAACCTGAGGTCATGTTTATTAAGCTCAGTTTTCGCTTGGGGACAAGCGAAGTCTAAGCTTGGGGGGAGTTGATACGTCCATTTTGCATCACTATTCTATATCATAATTTACTGTTATTCATTGATATATTTCATATTAAGAGATGATACTTATGTTATTTCATGTATATTTGCATGGTTGATGACTTTTGGAGGATGGACCGGTGAAGTCAGGATTCTGATGGAAAAGGCACCGTTTGGAGGCAAAATTCGCGAAGATCAGAAAATCCCAGAAAATATACAGAAAATTCTATTTTCCCAGAAGACGAAGGATGCCAGAAGGGGTTGTGGAGATGGGCCATAGGGGGGCCACACCACCCCCAGGCGCGGGCCACCCTTGGTCGCACCACCAGGTGGTGTGGCCACCCTGGCCCACCTCAGCTCTCCCCTTTTGCATATATTATCCCCATGAAACCCTAAGCCTCGGGGAGCGACCAAAGAAAGATTATGCTGCCTCTGCGGGGCGGAAAACTACAGAGAGAGAAAGATCTCTCCGGCAAACAGAATTCTTCCAGGGAAATTCCTTCCCTGAGAGGGGAGATCGTCGCCATCAACACCACCATCAAGCTGGACTTCATTGGGATCATCATCATCATCACCACCATCATATCCACCAGCACCATCATCACCACTCCATACCGATGTAACAATTGGGTTGAATCTTGCATAGTTCTTAGGGGAAACTTTCCCGGTGTTGATTACTTGTTGTAGTTGTGGAACCATTGGATTATTGTTATGTTCAGATTGTTCCATATCATTGGATTTAGCCGTTAGCTCCCATTATCAGATGCCTTGGTTTCTGATGTGCATATCTGATTTGGACTATTTTCCTGCTTCCTTTTTTCCTATCTGAGATGAATCTTCCTTTGAATTTTTCCCTTCTTCTTCTTAGAAAATCGTTGATGACCCGCCCCCTCGTGCGACTGAACCAAGATATGCACTCCCAGTTTCTAGTTGAAGCCATACATATGGCGATGTTCATTACATGCACAAAAGGAATGGGAGCTAACGGCTAAATCTACAGAGCGCCTCCAGCAACAGCCGCACTAGCTGAAGGCGTGTCACCTGAAGATTTTGCAACGGGGGCATCTTGCGCTTCTACCATGGCAAGGAGCAGTTTCAAAAAGTTCTTCGCTTTCTTAAAATAGAGCTTGAGTTGAATCTCTTCGCCCGCTTCGGTTACTGGAAGGAAGGAGCTGACCTTCTCCCGGTCATCCTTGGCGCCATGAGCCAATGCTAGCGCCATTGAAGCTTCAGCACCACTCTTAGCCTGGACAAGGCCGTAATCCACCAGCAGGTTCTTATTGGCAATGAAAACAATGGGAAGGTTGTTGAGATCCATCGACACCTCCTTAGTAGAAAAGACCTCGGCGTGAACGCGCTTGAAGGCATGACGGGATCGGGTTAGCAAATACCTTGCTCGGACATTGTTCCCCTCCAAGACAACCAAGGCATCTGATAATGTATCGGATCGTTGATCCTCTTCCAAATCCAAGGAATGGCTGGTGAGGTCTACATTAAAAGAATAGCGGATTTAGGAGACAAAGATATTGAGTGCATATAGGCAAGGAATTATACGTTCAAACTTACTCATAAAGAGGTGTTCAGAGAGTCAAGCCTCTTGCGAAAGTCCTCTTCACGACTCGCAATCCTGGCGGTTTCCTCTTCACATTGTTTCTCCTTGGATTTGGTCGCAGCGCAGGCCTCTTCGAGTGTGTCTTCCATGGCCTTCAGTTTTTTCTCCAACAGATCTACGCATTTTAATGCGTTTTCACGAATGGCTTCAGATTCCTTGAAGGCGTCTACATCAACAAAGGAAAAATTGAATAAAATCACTATCACAACAGATGTTAAGCAAGGAAAAGTAGGTTCAAATATGCAAAACCTTTGGCGGTGGCAGCTTCTTATCGAATTTTGGTAGAACAAGTGGCCATGTCGACCATCTCACGCATTATCAGATGAAAAGGAACATGAAAGTTAGCAGAAGACTCGGGGGCTGCCCACGCATGGATCATCAAGTAGCAGGAATAACTCACATCGTTCATCGAGGGCTTAGTCGGGTTCTCAGAAAGAATAATGCCTTTCTCGGCATTCTTTTTCTTCTTGGGAGGAGCCTCTGGAGTACCCACCGGGTTCTTGGGCACAAATAAATCTGTCGTATGCTCTTTCGGGTCCATAGGATCCATCCATTTTATCGACAACTTGACGGGGGTATCCAAAGGCTGAGCTCCCTCATCAACATGTGACTTTGAAGAGTCCGTCCTCCTCGTCCCTGGAAGACACACGAAGAATTGGGTTTCAAGTAAAATGATTGTATTGCACAAGTAAAATAAGGAAGATGGTACTTACGAGCTAATAGCTTGTGCGAGGCGGAAGAGCCCTTTCTTGGCACGAGAAGCCGAACTTATTGGCATGATCATCTTTGGCTTGGAAGCATTGGAGTCATCGGAATCTTCCATAGTATCGACCTCCTCCTCGATATGTCTCCTTTTTCCCTTTGCGGCATCGACGTTGTAGTCCCGAGTATTCACGGCGGGGAGCATTGTCTAGGAGTGGGAGGACTCGCTACTGGAATCCTCTTCATTTGCAGTTTCTCCAATAACCCTCATATCCGCATATCTTTTAGTGTCCATGGCAGCCTCGAGTACTTCGCCACCTTCAGGCAGAGGCGGAAGGGAGTACATATGCACATGGTCCTGTAGGCAGAGGAATTTGATATAAGGAACAAAAAATATAGAATAAAAACTCAGAAAAGAAAGGATGGAGAGATGAAAACTTACGACTGGCGCTAGATTTTTCTTATTGAAGGGATCTACTTGCCAAGCTGAGGGAACTTCATCATCTTGGGTGAGCGTAGGAAAGGACCATACCTTCTTCTCGAGTTCGCTCATGGAGAAGTTTTTGGGATAAATCCCCGGCGAGTTATTTTTCCCAGCATATGTCCACATGGCTGAGATTCTAGCTTGCGTAGGTTGAATACAGAGCAAGAGGAAGTGGGACATGATCTAAAGACTCGAGACTTCTTTTCCCTGCTGTCGTCGTATATGAAACGACAGTATCTAAAAAGGTAGGATAGAGGTATGGGAGCAAGCAAAGAAGCTACCGACGACGCTCGCAGGCGAGATTGGGCACAATCAAGCATGACACTCGATGTACCCAGGTTCGGAGCCCTCTCATGAGGTAAAACTCTTACTCCTGCACGATCTGTCTATCTGGATGAACACGAGGACTACAACGCTCCTCGAGTTGCATGCATTAGCAATCTAATAGAGACCAACCCTCTCTTAGGAGGCATCGATGCCCCTTATATAGGACCAGGGCAACGGTAATAAGTATGGGCCGGCTAGTGGGTCCCACATGCGGGCCCCAGTCGGCTGGTCATCTGTAGTGTCACGGAGTGGAGGTCGTGTGTACAGTGAGCACCGTGCGATACGACATGAGCACAGCGTCAGCTGTTTCCACTGTTCCTTGCGTCAGCACCAAAGTCTTCGGTACGTGGTTGATCTTTACATCACATTGGTAGGCTAGAGCTTGTTAGGCACTATACAACGCGTTACACGCTAGCTACATCTTCTAGCTACGCTAATTCGACTGGGCTCCTCTAGCTAGACTAACACCATCCGATCTCTCGGTCTTCACTGACTCATCATTGATCGTACCATGTCCAACAAGGTTAGATTCCACTTTTCCGCCACACCATTTCTCAGCGACGTTCCCGGCAGAGTGAGTTGAGAAACTATTCCATAACTCTTCAGTTGGTCATCAAACGTGTGGCTCATGTACTCGCCTACTCGGTCCGACCAAAAAAACTTTATTTTCTTGTCGAGTTGATTATGTACCTCATTCTGGAATTCTTTAAACTTTTCAAAGGCTTCTGACTTGTGTTTTATCAAGTAGATATATCCATAGCTACTCAAATCATCAGTAAAGGTAATGAAGTACTTATAACTACCTCTGGTTGGCATGCTCATTGGACCACATACATCACTATATACTAGTCCTAATAAGTCAGATGCCCTTTCACAACTCTTTGCAAATGGTGTCTTGGGCATTTTTCCGAATAGGCAAGATTCACATGTCTCAAACAACTCGAAGTCGAACTAGTTAGGAGTCTATAATCATGGAGCTTCTTCATGCGCTTCCAACATATATGAGCAAGCTACAGTGCCAAAAGTTGGTCATATTCAGATCAATTGGTTTCAACCTTTTCACATTTATGATATAGACCGACTCACCATCAAGATTCAAAATAAACAATCCGTTATGGAAGGATGCAAAGCCGTGAAACATGTCATTCAAATATAAAGAACAACCATTATTCTTAATATTTGACTCATAGCCTTGTCTCGTCAAACATGAGGCAGAAATAATGTTTCGACTAAGCACTAGAACATAATAATTATTATTTAGCGCCATTAAAAATCCCGAAGATAGATGAAGTTGCATCGTGCTGACTTTCAATGCGGTGACTCTCACTTTATTGCCGATTCGAAGTCAACCTCACCTCTTACCATACTCTAGTTCTTACCAGTCCCTGTGGATTACTGATCTGATATCATATACCCAAAAATTGTTAGGTGCATCAGCAAGATAGATGTCCATAACATTACACACAATTGGGAAAATGTAAGAGTGGAAGTCAATTGTTGTAAGCTTAGGAGCATGCAACTCTACGTCACATTGCCGTGTGCGCAGGTACTGCAACCGGCTTACCTCCCGCTGTATGCATAAAATTGGAAAGGAGCATGGCTCTTGGCTTAACCACTCGATGTCCTCGATGTTCAAACTCTCGAGAAGAGCACAACTTAACGACATGCACTCGAAATCACTTAAACTAACTGATACCGTATGCAGTCTGAGTTTCTTAAGGTTTCTGGTACCATGGAAACTGGAGGGAAGCTCTAAACATACATTGGTTATCTTATAATGGTCGACCCGAGTCTGATCAAGAAGATCACTTTCAGCCCCTCATCATATTGGCAGGATGGATATCACGGAATTGATCGCTTAGCTCGTTAGAGATACAAGCGCACATGATGGTTTTGACCTCAACCTCATCCTCGTATTCCTTAGATGGGGTTGCCATTCTTTCTTTCTTTCTTTTTTTGCGGGGAGGTTGCCATTCATGTTTGTGGTACTTGGTAGCAGGAAGTGGTTTATCTAGACTGTAATCCTTCTTTATGCTCCTAAGGATCAACCTTAAAGTGAGAAGCCAGCTCACAAAGTTGTTCCCGTCAGTAGCTAACTTTCCATGATAAAGTTTCAGGCTAATGTTGTGTTCATAAAATTTCTTGTCCATTTATCTACAATGCCAAAGACAAGTTCATTAAGACACTAGTTTAAAATAAAAAGGCACTATTAAACTAAGAAAAAATAATTTAAAAAGTGCTCCCACTAAGTACAATAATCTTCATAATTGTAACCTAGTGATTTAAGACCGAGAAACACCATCCGCCAATGTTGTGAGCATCACTGATAACATAGTTTCCAATTGTAGGTTGTGTTGCCAATTGCAGGGCTATGCAACTCTTGTTCATATTTTGATGGTGTTTTCGGAGCTCACGACTATCATGCTAGAGCGTCAAGACAACCAAATGCACTTGCTGCGCTAATTTCACACCCATCTCATATGCGACAAATCTATCATACCCGGGCGATCTCGGCACACTTGGAGATGACACATGATAAAGATGGTGCTAGCTTGGGAGAACACTAACAACATGATATTTGTTTGGGATGATTCAACCTATATAATATGACTAATGCCCAACAATAGGGTGCATAAAGAAAAAGGGTAAAGTCATCACACGTAATTCATAAAAGGTTATGATTTGGTATAGTCGTTCTTTCTTCTTTGACAAGTCATCGCGATGATGCCGAACTCCTTCATGCATGGCACCGACGTACTCCTTTGCCACGGTCTAGAACTTCTTATCGAGCATTACGACGACCTTGGGCTCCTCCAAATACCTCAATCAGATCTAACGCGAGGATCACAACTGTAATTCCTCCACCGGTATCCACAAGACATTTGTCTAATCTGTCAAAGTTTTCCCTTACGGAACGTCTAACTAACAGCGAGAATCTCGCAGCCTTTTGGCTTCTATGTGGATAGAACTATGGTTAACATCGCCGAACTAACTAATTGACAATGCAATCAGACGGAAGCTTACCATTAAATAGACTAATATAGAAATTTAAAAAGGTGCTGTCCAAACTTGCTGAGCATAATAAAGCAGTGTGGGGAACTAACTGTTGAATCAGAATTTACACTTTTTCAATTAAACCACAACGACTGCTCCATAAAAATATTTGACATACTGTATTAAGATTCTGATGCACAGATATTATGGTACTACAAAATGACCCCTTGTCCCAAAGGGTATGTGTATCTATGAAACATTATACTATGAACTGTAAGCAAACAAGAAACAGATAGGTTTGGAGCAACGCACAACGCAACACAGGGCGTGGCGTATTGGGCTATATATATATATATATATCAGAAGAGGCGTACAAGTTACAACGAGATATTAGAGAGGTTAGGAATTCTAATTCTAGTCCAATACAAACATATGACAGAACACTACACGTATTCTATCAGCCCCCCTCAATCTCAACTATAGACATGTGGAGATTGCGATTGCATTCTTCCAACATGGAAGTGGCAAGGCCTTTGTAAAAATATCTGCAAGTTGATCTTTCGAAGAAACAAACCGAACTTGGAGCAACTTCTGAGCAACCATCTCTCGAACAAAATGAAAATCAATCTCTGTGTATTTTGTGCGTGCATGAAACACTGGATTCAGAGAAAGGTAAGTAGCTCCAATATTATCGCACCATAAGATAGGTGGTGAAGACTGTTGAATACCAAGTTCCTTCAGCAGTGCTTCAATCCAAATAATCTCAGCAGTAGCATTGGCCACTGCTTTATACTCTGCCTCAGTACTAGAGCATGAGACAGTGGCTTGCTTGCGAGCACTCCAGGCGACCAGATTACCACCATAGAATACCACAAATCCCCCCGTGGTTCGCCTGTCGTCAACATCACCTGCCCAGTCAGCATCGGAGAAAGCTGAAAGAACACTCGAAGAGGCAGGACAAAGAAGCAAGCCATGACTAAGAGTGCATTGAATATAGCGAAGAATCCTCTTTACAGACGTCAAATGATCCTCTGTGGGAGCATGAAGGAACTGGAAGACTCTATTAACAGCAAAAGAGATATCTGGACGAGTCAACATAAGATACTGCAAGCCTCCAGCCAAACTTATGTAACGAGTTGCATCATCAGTGCCAAGTAGGGGACTATCTGCATGAAACAACTTGACCGAGGCGGCCATAGGAGTGGTGGAGGGAGCACATTTTAGCATACCAGCACGTCCAAGAAGATCAGAAGCATACTTGCGCTGAGTAAGAGAGAGACCTTGTCGAATCTGAGCAAACCCAGAAAATAATGAAGGGGACCAAGGTCTTTAACAGCAAACTCCGTCCGAAGACCAGCGATAAGACTGTCCACCACAGGCACAGACGAACTAATCACAATGATGTCGTCAACATAGACCAAAAGATAAATAGTCACCTCAGGCCGTTGAAGAGTGAACAAGGAAGTGTCAGTTGTTGAAGGAATAAAACCATGATGTCGAAGAACAACACCATTCTTGCATGCCAAGCTCGGGGTGCTTGCTTGAGACCATAGATAGCTTTAACCAAGTGACAGAGATGCATCGGACGCTGAGGATCTTCAAAGCCAGGAGGCTGACGCATGAATACCTCTTCTTCTAACGCACCATTGAGAAATGCATTTTGAATGTCCAACTGACGAAGAGACCGGCCACGAGTAATAGCAATAGAGAGTAGAAACCGAATAGTGGTAGGCTTGACCACCGGCTAAACGTATCTTCATAATCCAGCCCATATCGTTGCTTGAAACCCCTAACAACAAGACGAGCTTTATACCTTGCAATCTGACCATCAGCATGCCGTTTGACTTTGAAGACCCATTTAGAATCAATAACATTAACACCAGGCTTAGGAGCCACGTATTATTAGTGACGAGAGCTTCAAATTCTTGCTCCATTGCTTCCCGCCAATGCGGAATTCCAAGAGCAGCGCGGAAGTGACGTGGTTCAGCAGAGGGATCCGCAGTGGCCTGGGCAACACACTTTGCCATCCAAGCGACAGTGCCATCGGTGCGCTTCTTCAGATAGCGCACACCACTAAGGCCGCGAGTAACACGACGCAGAGAATCAGTAGGCAGCGGTTGAATTGGCTCAAGAACCAGCTGAGGAGAGCGAGCCGGTGACAAGGCCGACACGGGAGATGTTGGTGCAGACGTGGGTGCATGGGAAACCGGCTCAGAGGCCGACCCAGAGGAGGTCGGCGTAGACGCGTGCTCAGCCGAGGGAGTGGAGGCATCCATATGATCGTTGTCAACACGCGGTCCAGGCGACGCAGCAGACCGGTCCATTGGACCAGGCTCACGTGCATCACGGCCAGTAGCAGGTGACTGCATGGGGTCGACGTCGGCATCAGTAGTAGAGCTGCAAGCACCACGCGACGTCGGCGATGAAGGAGGATCATGAAGAACCTCAAGACGAGCCCCGCGGCCAACACTTGCACCATGGTTAGGAAGCAAAGAAGGAGCATGCGCAATATCTTGAAATTGGTCAAGCAAAGTAGGGGATAAATCAGTGGGTAAAGAAGATGTGGTTGTCAGAAGAGTTGAGAAAGGAAACACAGCTTCATCAAAGATGACATCACGACTAATGTAGACACGATTGGTAGGAACATGAAGACACTTGTAACCTTTGTGGATGGGACTATAACCCAGAAAAACACACTTTTTAGAGCGGTACTCTAGCTTATGATTGTTGTAAGGGTGAAGGTTGGGCCAACAGGCACATCCAAACACCTTAAAGAAGGTATAATCAGGAGTTTCTCCGAGTAAGCGCTCAAGAGGAGTTTTCATATTTATGACACGTGTAGGCATGCGATTAATGAGAAAGCATGCAGTAATGAAGGCATCACTCCAAAAACGAAACGGAACGGAGGCATGAGCAAGGAGAGTAACACCAGGCTCAACTATATGACGATGTTTATGTTCAGCAGTACCATTCTGTTGAGATGTATGAGGGCAGGAGACACGATGAGTAATGCCAAGCTTCTGAAAAAAAGAATTCAATTTGATGTACTCCCCCCCCCCCAATCAGTTTGAACATGGATAATTTTGTGTTTAAGAAGACGTTCTACATGAGCCTGAAACTGAATAAACACCTGAAAAACATCACTCTTACGCTTTATCAAGTATAACCACATAAAACGACTATAAGAATCCACAAAGCTTACATAAAAATTGTGACCACTAACAGATGTTTGAGCAGGGCCCCACACATCCGAGTAAATAAGCTCAAGAGGAGCATTTATTACATAAGTTGAAAGGGAAAAGGTAGCTGATGACTCTTGCCCTATTGACAGGCATCACAAACTGACACTAATTTATTGGACTCCGACGGTAACTGATGACGACGAAGGACATGCTGAACAACTTGAGACGAAGGATGTCCCAAGCGAGCATGCCACCGTGTAGACGACGCTTTAATAGCACTGAGGACTTGCCTAAGACCTCCAACCGGCGATCCCTCAATGGAGTAGAGACAACCGCGACAGCGCCCTGTAAGGATGATGGCCCCCGTAAGCAGGTCCTTAACAAAAAGACTGTTAGGATGAAACTCAATATAGACATTATTATCATAAGCAAGCCTACGAACGGACAAAAGATTTTTTGTGACAGAGGGGACATGGAGAACATTGCGAAGATAGAGTGGTCTAGATGAAGGAGTAGGAAGGAGTGCTTGACCAATATTCGATATACGCATACCTGCACCGTTGGCAGCGTGAACGACCTTCGTGCCGGTGTAGGGCTCCTTGGCGTTTAGCTTCTCCGGCTGTCCCGTAACATGGACTGGCGCCCCGGTATCCATGTACCATGTAGGGTTGACGGGAAGAGTAGAGGTATGTCCTTGAGGCTCCGTGTAGACGTGATTAGCTTGGGCCAGCAGACGATCAAGGAATCGACCATCATTTCCCACGCCTAAGAAGCTTTGGTTGAACCTTTTGAAGCAGCGGGCTGCCATATGCCCGAGGCCATCACATAGCTGACAGACAATATTGCCGCGGCCACCGCCACGGCCAGGAGGACCACCACCAACAGGAAGCGGAGGACGAGGAGGGTAAGAGTTGGGGTGTACTGGGCGATACGCCGGCGACGGAGGAGCAGACGACGGGGATGGGCATGTATTTTTGCCACCCCCCGTTAGTTTGGCAACGTTGGCAGAGTGTATCTTCTGCCCACCAGAGCGACGCCCCTCCATACGTTGTTCGTTGGACAACATATGAGAATATAGATCATGAGGCTGCATTGGCACATCACGCAGCTTGACAGCCTCAACCAAGTTGTCATATTCCTCATCATGTCCTTTGAGAAGATATGACTGAAACTCATCGGGTCAGAGGGGCTGACCAATGGAGGTCAGCGTATCCGACAGCACCTTGATCTTGTTATAGTAGACGGCGACAGACGAATCAAGTTTCTCAGTATCACGCAGTTGCATCCCGCGCGCCATTGACTGCGACGCAAAACTACGCCCAATGATAGTCCAGGCTTCATGAGCGGTTTTGGCAAACATGATCATGCCGGCGACCTCGATTGATGATGTAGAGAGGAACACCGACAGGAGGGCCTGGTCTTGCTGAACCCAGGCCACATAATCTGGATTCACCTGGCGAACAGGATCCCCGCCACCAGATGCAGCCACCATCTTGTGGGACTCCGGGCAGGGGAAGGTACCATCGACATAGCCGTGGAGGAGGTTGCTACGCAGGTTCGTCACCACCTGCGCACGCGAGATCAGATGATTGGCAGCGGAAAGTTTCACCGTGATCTCTTTGCCGAAGTTGATCGGACCCGAGGTCGAAGAGGACTGCGTGCCCGTCGAGAGGGACGGCATCAGCGCAGTCGAGAGAGCACCAGAGTAGGAGGTGAGAGCCATGGAGGAAGAAGCGGCGGCGGCGGTTCCCATCTAGGGTTTAGGACCGAACGCAGTCTGATACCATGTAAACAAACAAGAAACAGATAGGTTTGGGGCAACGCACAACGCAACACAGGCGTGGCGTATTGGGTCATATATATATATATGAGAAGAGGTGTACAAGTTACAAAGGAGATATTAGAGAGGTTAGGAATTCTAATTCTAGTTCAATACAAACATATGACAGAACACTACACGTATTCTATCATAAACTACCTAGAAGAACACAACTTCCTTTTGCTTTCTTCGACCGAGGACTTGGTGAACTTGATGATCTAGTGGCCCACATTAATGGAGGGGTCCGCGACCGGTGAGCTTGGCGTCGAGCCGCCACTCCTGTCGCCGAGCATCCTCCTGCCTTCCACAGTTACAACATCCATGGCAAGGAGGAGCGCGGCTACAAGCACTAGAACGAGCACTACCGGTGCCCTCATCAGGGGCTATCGCGTAGATATTGCCTGATATAGTCATCTTGTTCTCTCGTCCCATGTAGCTAAAGCTAGCCCCGTTTTATAGAAGCATAATCTAGTCTCGGCACCGTGTGTTCCGGACAAACACTTTTGACTGGAAACATCAACGAGGTCATCCATTCATTACTGTCCACAACTCTTGATCTTCCGGTCTAATTTCTGCCCCCTTGGACACGTACGATTGACCTTTCCTCAAAAGAATCAACTTAGAAAAATTTCGCCAAAAAAAACCAACTTAGAATAATAACAAGATCATTTGTTGAAGCTTATTACATCCGCTCACGTTGAAGTACGCGGCTCTCTTTTTAACAAAAATATATATTAATATCACAGACATGCCAATTACATTCAGCCTGCATCAACCAAATACCTAAAGAGACGATAGATGGACACAGCCAAAAATACAAAAATAATAATAAGAAAAAGGTCCCACCATAGTGAACAAAAACTTGCAGCTGTAGTGAGAGACTGGAGCGGAGGGATTGTACTTTTGATCCTCCATCGAGTGGAGCTTCTCCTCGCGGCTGGGAGAGATAGGCCTAGCTGCGGGGATCGACAAGATCGTCAACAAATGTGATTATCTATGAGGTACATTATGTGAAGATTCAGTCAAAAAAGTCACATTTATAGATCTCTAACATGTTTTAATGGTATCGTCACAGGATATGTATACACCGAGAATTTTACGCTGTGTTTTTCGTGAGTTTATCTAGATATATCTCTCGTGTTCTTGATAGATCGATCTTGTGTGTGTGTTCTATAAACCTCGATTTTTTTGTTTTCACTATGCGAACCCCAAGAGACGACGCGTCATAGGATGGAGGTGGTGCGCCATAGGCCGTCAGATGCGCGGTTTACAAGCCACACGGGAGCGGGTAACCACCATACACAGGGTTGAACGGAACTGGAGCCACGTAGGTCACCGGAGTTACACGGATAGCGACAGGCATCACAGAACCGGCGACGGGCGCCACTGCAGATGGCATCGCTGTAGGAGGCGGGGAATAAGGCCAGGAAAGCGGGGCCGGCTCCTGGAAGAGCGAGATGCCGGCAGTCGACACGGAAACAGCAGAGGAGGCCAACGCGGCGACAAACGAGGCAGCAGAAGACATCGTGAAGATCTACTTAGTCTGATATCATGTACTCCCTCTGACCTGGGTATACCCTACAGGTACTCGAGTTTGGTATATATGGCCTGAATACAGCGGAAGCCCACGGTGTCGCCAAGGCCCAAGTGAGGACTCGAGTGGCCTACGGACTCTCGATTACTTGAAGAACAAGAAAAAGCTAAAGATAGAAAGTTCAAAGAGAAAAACCCTAACTTGTAACCGACTCGACCTGCTACCTGAGACCTAGCCTACCTATATAAAGGCTAGGAGGGGGCGGCGAGGAGGACACACGCAACCCTAGTTTCCACAACCCTCGCCAGATCACATCTGCGCACCATTGTAATCTTCGATTCCTTCGATAATTCCACGAGAAGACAAGCAGGAGTAGGGACCTCTACAAGGCCTGAACCTGGGTAAATCTTCGAGTCCCCTGTGTGTTTGTTTACTAGCCGATAGATGTCTCCAGCGCTCCCTCCTTCTCCAAAACCCAAGTCCATAACAATGGGCATTGATGAGTTAAACCCTCGTCAATTGGCGCCGTCTGTGGGAATTGGAAGTGCTCATGTTGCGGCTTCTTCGGTCCCATCAACCACGATCTACAACTTCGCAACAGCGGAGATTCGCCAGCTCTTCGGCACGTTCGACTTCACCGTCCACACGCCGGCTACTCGCTCGGCCTTCGAGTCCGTGGGCGATGGGATCAGCCTGGCAATTGGGAGCTTCCGCTTCCAAGTTGGTCAGATGGGCACGCTTCGCATGCCCGACCAGCTGACGGTGCCGTTGATTGCCCTAGCATCATGGTTCCCTCCATCGATCGGCACCCTCAGTGAGCTCAACGCCTCGACAACAGTCGAGAACACGGTCCGCGACAACAGTCGCGATTCCGATCTAAGCGATCTAGCCACTGAAGACGGGGCCTATGGCTCCGGATCTGAAAGTTGCGGGAGCAGCAGCTTCCCCAACCACTTCATGTGCGCCGTCATCAACACGGGTGACACCTCCGCCAACCGTGGCAACGAAACCGACCCGCCTAACGGCGGCATACCCAATGGTGGACCAACGCCCAACGGCGGCGACGGCGGCAATCGCGTCCCCATCGACAACGGAGGAACAGTCGAACCTCCAACCATAATAAACGAGCAAACCGACGAACGCGTCATGATCAGGCTCAACGAGCAAGAATGGGCTCGCTGCCGCGAGGCTGTACGAGGCACTCCTCTACCCTTCGGATCGCCGCAAGAACTACTGATGGGCTACCACTGGCTCCTGAAGGAAGAATTCAAGCGCCAAGTGCAAACAATCGCGCAACTCGAGGCGCGCAAAAAAGCAGCAGACGAGTCGAGCCTTCGCCGTGCTAGGCTCTCCTCCCACGGAGGATCCTCCTCAAAGGGCAACGAGTACCTCGCCAAGAAGAGGCAATCTCAGATGGCCCATCTCACCGAGCAAGAACGCATAGAAGCTGCAATAGTCCTCGACTTCAGCTCTATGACAGTCGATACACGGGGCAATGTGGTCCCCAAGACGCTGTAAGCTGCGGTGACAGCGGCCACCATGTACCTCCTTAACAACCAGCCGGCAGCTGGAGATCCCCGAGCCGCCATGCACCGATCTACGATCGCAGGCTTGGGATTAATGGAAGCTGCCCTCGATAAGGAGCCAACACCAGAGCCAAAAAAGGGCAAAGCGCTACTCCTTGCCCTCGTCCAGCGATGACAGTCACGACCTGTCTCGACGCCGCCGCTCACGGCGACACGACCACGACTATGATGCACGCGACGACCTCACGCAGCGCAAGATTGATAAATCCAGGGCGCGACGTGCTCGGTCGACTGACTCGGAAGAGGAAGATGTGGAGCTCTGCAGCGCCAGATGCTTCAGCAGATCCATTAGGCAGAAGTGAATGCCTAGGGGGTTTAAACTCCCGTCGGAGAACCCGAAGTTTGACGGCCTACAGGACCCGAAGATCTGGCTGGAGGACCAGATCTCCTCCGTCAGGCTCCATGGCGGCAGTCGAAGCACGGCCATGCAATGCTTAGAGCTACAGCTGCAAGGCGCCGCCCGAGCATGGCTCAACAACCTCCCGCGCAGATCCATTCGCAGCTAGGATGAGCTGGTTTACAGCTTCGTGCGCAACTTCAAGGGCACGTACAAGCGGCCCGCATCAATCGAAGAGCTGAGGTGCTGCCAGCAAAGATCCGGCGAATCGCTACGCTCCTACATCCAAAGGTGGTCCATCATCAAGAACTCCGCAGAGAACATCTCAGAGGATCGCGCGATTGACGCGTTCAACGGCGGCGTTCGCCGCCTAGAACTCAGGGAGGAGCTAGGCCGCTCAAAGCCCAAAACCATCGACCACCTGATGGAGATCGCGAATCAGTGGGCCGATGGAGAAGATTCGGTGAAGAATCACGTTCACTCCGACGAGGAGGCGGAACTCGAGCGCATACGCGATCGACGAGGCAAACGTCGCATGCGCATCTATGATGACCGCGACGATGTCAACATGGTCACGGCTGGCTACGCCGACAGACGCGACGATAACCGCAACAACGGATACCGTAGCGGCGGATACCGCGACTCCGGGAAAACCACGCAAGTGTGGCAACGCGGCAATCGCGATGAGGCACCCGGGACATCCATTGTGGACAAACTATCCGGGCCATGTACGGTACACTTCTACATCGACAAGCATGATGGAAAGAAGAAGTCCAGCCACCTCCTCAAGGATTGCCGCGAGTTCCTCAAGCTACATGAGGGATTGGTTCGGATGAACTGCAACGCAGTCGAAAGAGGCTACAGAGCCGCTCCAGGTGACGTTGCACATGGCGCTCCGCCACCACCACCTGGGCCACCCCCGAATGCAGTTGCGCCGGACTAGCACCACGGAGGCGAACCATACACATGAGCCATGGGCACCATGATGATCCAAAAGGGACGCCCCTCGAATCGGGTGTAGAAGGCCATCACTCGCCAAGTCAACCTGGCCACAGACTCGCCGCCATCTACTACTGAGTACCTCAGTGGAAGCGAGTCCTGCATCACCTTCGACAAACGCGATCATCCGCCTCAAGTACCTCGTCCAGGCCATTGCCCCCTCGTACTCGAGGCGCAAATAGGAGGTTTAGACATGAGCCGTGTCTTCATGGACGGCGGGAGCGGCATCAACCTTATATTCGCGAGTACCTTGCGAGCAATGAGGATCCCTTTAACTTGCCTAGAGGCCTCGGACACAACATTCCACGGCATCGTCCTAGGGAAAGGCGTATACCCCCTGGGCAAAATCAACCTCGACATCATCTTCGGCACGCCGAAGAACTTCCGGCGCGAGCGCATCGAATTTGAGGTCGTTGACTGGCCCTCACAGTATCACTACATCCTCGGGCGCGTCGCGTTCGCTAGGTTCATAGCAGTACCCCACTACGCCTACCTTCAGATGAAAATGCCAGGTCCCAATGGCGTCATCACAATCAACGGGAGCTTCGAGAGACCCGACAGTTGCGACAGGGAATTCAACAGAATTTCCTAGTCCTTCGGCATGCAGGAAGAACTCGCAAGGCTAAAAGAGTCGACAGACAACAGTCTGCCCCCCTTGAGCCGGCCAAGCTCGCCCGATCTATCCTTCGACTCATCGGTACACACAAAGAAAGTGCAGGTCCACCCATCGGATCCCGCCAAGACGGCCCTCATCGCCAACAACCTGAGTCCCGCATAGGAACTCGCGCTCGTCGAATTCCTCCGTGAGCACTGGGAAATATTTGCCTGGTGTCCTGTGGACATGCTAGGAGTTCCCAGGGAATTCGCCGAGCATGCACTCAACGTCAACCCCGACGCAAGGCCAGTCAAGCAAACAATTCGGCGATTGTCTGAGCCACGAGCGCAGGCAGTTGGAATGGAGATCAACAGACTCCTCGACGCCAAGTTCATACGCGAGATCAGCGAAAGCACTTGGCTCGCCAACACGGTGCTGGTACCAAAAAAGGACATGGATATCCTGCGGATGTGCGTGGACTTCACCTCTCTGAATAAGCACTGCCCAAAGGAGCACTTCCCGCTACCAAGGATTGACCAAATCATTGACTCCACCGCGGGATGCGAACGCCTCTGCTTCCTCGACGCCTACTCAGGCTATAATCAGATTCGAATGAAGGAGGAAGATCAAGAAAAAACAGCGTTTACAACGCCCTTTGGTGTGTTCTGCTACAATACAATGCCTTTCGGGCTAAAAAACGCAGGAGCCACCTATCAGCGGTGCATGCAGGCTTGCCTCAAATAGCAACTCGATCGCAACATTCAAGTTTATGTCAACGACATAGTAATCAAGACCTAGGAGGAAGCCTCCCTAATCGACGATTTGCGCGAAACCTTTGCCAACCTCGACGGCTACCGGATCAAGCTCAATCCGGACAAATGCGCCTTCGGCATACCATCTAGGCAACTACTCGGGTATCTCATCTCCGCGAGGGGAATTGAGGCGAACCCAAAGAAAATAAAATCCATACTGTCCATGGAGAAGCCGAAAAACATAAGGGGCGTCCAGCAGCTGGCTGGGCGAATCGCGGCCCTCAGTCGATTCATCAGCCGGATGGGAGAAAAGGCACTGCCCTTCTACCAGCTCCTCCGCAAAGCTGAAAAATTCGAGTGGACCAATGAAGCGCAAGAAGCATTCGAAGACCTCAAGCGCCTGTTGTCCACTTCGCCAGTACTGGTGACCCCACGAGAAAGGGAACCACTATTGCTATATATCTCCGCCACCAACCAAGTGGTCAGCACAGTACTCGTGGTCGAACGAGCCGAGGAAAACAAGGTCCACGCAGTATAACGCCCAGTCTACTACCTCAGCGAGGTCCTCGCGCCAACAAAACAGCGGTACCCACACTACCAGAAGCTGGCGTACGGCGTCTTCATGACCACCCGGCGACTGCACCATTACTTCCAGGAGCACCCAATCGTGGTGGTCAATGACGCCCCGTTGGGGCACATCTCAATAACCCCGACGCCACGGGACGAGTTGCGCTATGGGGAATAGAATTGTCTCCACGAGACATTACATACGAAAAGCGTGACGCAATCAAGTCGCAAGTTCTCCCTGACTTCCTCGTGCACTGGATGGAGAACCAGCTCCCTGACAAACCAAATATGTCCTACCTCTGGACAATGCACTTCGATGGATCCAAGCGGAAGGACGAAGCAGGAGCCGTGTCATACTGACATCACCTCAAGGGGACAAGCTGAAATACATCCTGCGAATGCAGTTCACCGCCTCCAACAACGAAGCTGAGTACGAAGCCCTTCTGCACGGGATGAGGATGGCAAAAGCCTGCGGCGCCAAGAGGCTCATCATATACGGCGACTCCAAGTTGGTCGTCAACCAAACGATGCATGAGTGCGACGCACTGAATGACAACATGATCGCGTACCGCCACCTCTACGACACACTCGAAGGAGACTTTGACAGTTGCGAGCTGCAGCACGTAGGCCGCGAAAGCAACGAAGAGGCGGATGCACTCGCCAACATAGGCTCAACCTGTGCCCCCATACCACCTGGGGTATTTCTCGAGCGCATCTGCGAATGCTCCATCAAGCCAAAGGCCACAGAGAAGAAAACAAGCGCATCAACGGACTCGGGGGCTACGCCGCCCAATGAGTCAATGGCACTCGATGACTTAGAGCTAGACACAGGACTCGAGGGACCAATGAGCGTCGTGATGATTGAACAATCCTGGATGGAACCGTACATCACGTACCTCCTCAGAAAAAGGCTACCGGACGATCCGACTGATGCACGGCACATCGCGTGGCGATCCAAGGCATTCGTTGTTATCAACGGCGAACTGTATAAACGCAGCATCACAGGAGTACTCCAACGGTGCGTCTCCACGGCCAATGGAAGAGCCGTTCTCCTCGATATCCATGAGGGAACCTGCGGGCACCACGCCGGCAGTCGCGCCCTCGTTGCCAAAGCTCTATGAGCTGGATTCTATTGGCCTACGGCCATGCGCGATGCCAAGGACATCGTCCAAAAACGCAACGCTTGCCAATGATTCGCGGACAAGCCGCACGCACCTGGCGCAGAGCTCCGGCCAATTCCATTGGCCTGGCCCTTCGCGCAATGGGGACTCGACATGGTTGGTAAACTCCCAAGGTCCTCACGAGGAGGCTACGTCTACCTCTTGGTCGTAGTCGACAAATTCACCAAGTGGATTGAAGCCATGCCAGTGACCAACCAGTCAGGACACAGCGCAGTTAAGTTCTTCGAATCCATCGTCTACCACTTCGGAGTACCGCACAACATCATCACCGACAATGGGACAAACTTCACATCGAATGAGTTCCAAGAATTCTGCGAGAATCTGGGGATCAACATCAGCTACGCCTCGGTAGCACATCCATAGACCAACGATCAGGTGGAAAAAGCAAACGGGCTCGTCTGCGACGGCATCAAGAAGCGACTCCTCCGGCCACTCGAGCAAGCCGTGGGTTGCTGGCTAGACGAACTGCAGTCAGTACTCTAGAGTCTACGCACAACTCCAAACAGTGCCACGGGCTACACGCCATTATTTATGGTGCACGGAGCCGAAGCAGTGCTACCCGCCGAGGTACGGTACAAGGCGTTGCGCGTGGTCGCTTACAGCGAACAAGAGTCATCCCTCGCACTCGAAGACTCCGTTGACCTCCTTGACGAGGCAAGGGCGATCTATCAGCAGAATCTGCGCAACTACCACAGTAGGAGGCTATGCCCCAGATCCTTCATCGAAGGTGACCTGGTCCTGCGACTAAAGCAGCAAGGACATCTCAAGCTCGAATCCCCCTAGGAGGGACCATACGTGATTACAGAAGTAATCCCAGGTGGCGCCTATCGCCTTCAAGATTTAGAGACAGGAGTCGCATACTCTAACCCCTGGAACGTCGCACAACTGCGACGCTTTTACCCTTAGTCGTTTTTCCTTTTACATTACCAATAAGGCAATCAGCCAAGGCTACTTAGCCACACATTGTACTTCGTACTGTCCCTCGAATGAATAAAGCTAAGTGCTCCAAAACTCTGTGTTTTTCTTTATTTTATCCATAATTTATCTACTCGGGCTCGCCACCCTGTACACATCTGTTCTACGAACTAAAAAGCGATATCCTGAGTAGCTGGCACATCAATCGAAACCCTTGACTTAAACACCAACCCAGTTGCAACGCAGCTGACAGGTTGACAAAGGGACCGAGATAAAACCACATGGCTAGGCTAACGAAAAGGAATCGCATAGTGCAACGCACTCACACGCTAACAAGCTCTTCATAAATAATCTATAGTCAGTTATACACCGTATATACGAACTTTACAACATGGGTATACTTATGTGCAGGATACAAATCAAGCTACTACTGCAACAAAAGAACATTGGTTTGTTCCTCAAAAAAGTCGATGATCTCTTCTGCTGGGCGATCCACCGCTTGGTAGTGCGGCACCATATTCCATGCAGAACCTGCTGGTGGCGCAGGTGGCCCAGCCGCAACATCTACGTCAGGCCTATGCAGTCGCACCAGCGATAGAGCGGCCTTGGCACAGCCACCAACTGTTGCCTCACGCACTCGCAAACCGCAGTTAGGTCTTGAAACTTGGCAAGGAGGGCCAGCAGGCTTGATGGAGCAACATCCAGCGGAAACATCGTCCGATAAATGTTCCTCAAGCATGACTGCGACTTCTTCAGAAAGTGTAGCACTCGCGACGCACGATCCTGCAGGGTCACTAGCGCAATCGCACGATCATGATCTATCCAGAAGTATCCACTCTCTTGAAGTTGCTCCTGGGTAAAATCATGCATACGAATGGCAATTCTATCCTTCTCATCCTGCGGATGACGCGTGCTGACAACTACACGAAGCAGCAACAGAAGCATAAGGACAGCGCACTATAGCGAGCGACTACAAAGAAAAGATAAGAGTAAGCAAATTAACACTTGAATTGGTCGCCCAGCTGCGTCACCCTCGCCAAGAAGATACTTCTCTCGGGCGGTGGCTTTCTCCGCCTTTTACTTCCATACATTCGTGCTACTCACGCTCCAGCTGCTTCACGCGGTCACGTAGTCGCGAAAGCAGTGACAGCTCACCTACCCTGGAGTGCGGCAGTGTCAAAGTATCATCAAGAGGTGGCAAGTCCTGAGTTTCCCTCAAAGGATCACTTGATGTACCCTGCCACAAGCCAAGATAGAAACAAATAAGATGACCAAATCAACACAAAGACAAAAGATTCAAGTGCATTCAAGACTACCATAAAGTATCAGCAGATACAATCGCCAGCATGCATGTTCTTAACAAAGGACACAACCTAGTTAACTATTACAAATCTACTAAGGAGCGATTGGCTTCTTCGACTTCGACGGCTTCGGGGGCTTCATCGAGTCCGTGGCAGTGTCAGATGCCACTGACTTTCCGCCAGCCCCTGATGCCGTAGCCTTTGCCGCCTTCTTGGCGTGTTGCAGCTCCTCAGAGTACTTCGCAACCGTGTTTATCAGTTGCGGCCCATATTTGCCACAAGCAGTCGCAAAAGGAGCAAAGACTACCTGCTGGCCGTCCGTGCTAACAGGCATCGCCTTCGACACCGCGGCAGGATCAACCTCGACTCCGTGGGCCTGCACCATGGAAAGTGACATGGACGCACCAGCCGTGCGGAGTGAGTTCTTGAAGCTGGAAGGAACAGCCCCGGCGAGAGACTCCACCAGCTCGTCCATGTTCTCGATTAGCTCAGCCTTGGACATCAGCTCCTCCCGGAGGCGATTGAGAACACCCTTGGCCTTGGCAAGCGTATCTTGAACGGCGGCGCTGCGGTCCTCGACTGCTGAAAGCGCACCCACCAAAGTGTCATCGCGGTGGAGGGCCTGAGGATCGAAGCTCAAATCGCTTGCATCTGCACACAAGCCAACACATGGATATAAACATCAAGCGCCAACGGCAAAACACCGAACAAGAGAACAACAATGATATCCAACCAAGGTACCTGAGAGGGCTTTGGCAATCGAGAAAAGTTGTTATTCGAACAACTTCTCCCTGGCTGCAATAGAGGCAGGGAGGCTCTCTTCACGTTTTTGCGCCTCGTCACGCGTCGCGATTGCCTCATCGCTGCTCTTCACAGCCACGGCGAGCGTCTTCTCCATGGCAGCGGCGTCACGAAGAAGGGCATTGTGTTCAGCTGCAAGACAGCACAAAAGGGATTGGCTATCAATCGACTACGGGACAACGATGTAGAAGAATGAGAAGGAAAGGTACTTACTTTCCACCACGCGATATCACGTATCCAGCATTGCATGCTGGCGACCCATCGCAGGCACTTGGTCCGCCAGATGAGCAGCTTCCTTCACAAGGAGTTGTCGCAACAAAGAAAACAACAAAGTTAGCAGATGCCATAAGCAGCATCGACGGCAGCACCAGAAGAAGAAATCCTACACTTACATGATCCTCCAATGATTCCGAAGTTGTTTGGTGTGCCGTCATCCGGACAACCATTCAATGCTCCCCTTCATGCGGAGAGCTAGAAGAGTTGTGCCCGGAGTGGGCCGCCAATGGAGGAGAAGGAGCACGCTCAACCTCTTTCTTGGCACCGGAGGTTGCGACTCCAGATTCTTTCAGAAATTGGACATCGCCAGAAGATGACAACGCCTGCTGACTGCAAGATAAAATCAACATCAAGAAAAGGCAACTCCAAAGAATAACCAAAAAAGGAAGATTCGAATACTTACCAATCAAAATTATCAAAGTCAAAGGTTGGTTCCCCCGACTCCGGCGAGGACTCCTTTGGCAGTCGCATCTTCTTGCGAGAAGAAGGGCCATGACACTCACGGGAATGGCAGGGATCGGCGACTCCGCACCAACGCCTGCACCTTCCGGAGTCGAAGGAGGCGACACATTGGAATCCTCGCTATGCGAATGTTTGCGAGTATCCAGACTACCGGACTCGGGGGCTTCCTCCTCCACATCAGATGGGACGGTCGACTCCGACTCGTCCTCTTCCAAGGCTTTGTGAGGGATAATCCCCTCAGGAAGAGGGGCATACAGGGTGACACCGCCCAATCCTGCATACAGACAACAATTTATCGCAAGATAAGAAACAGCAAAAGAAGCAATCGACAAACTAAGCTACTGCGTAGCATAACTTTACCTCAGGAAGAGGATTAGCAGCATCAAACGAAGGAACAACTGGCTCACTGGGGAGCACATCCTTGACGGTGTACTTGGTGACCAGTCAAACCCTTTTATCCACTTCACTCGCGGACATGCCATCGGCAGACACGCGAGTGACATCGTCAGCGCCAGCCCACTGAAACATGGGGTGGACTCTGGCCTGCAGGGGCTGGACGCGACGGCGTAGCCACGTGCGAATGAGGGCGCAGCCTCCCTCCTCTTTGCCTATGCGACTCTCAAGGTCGCAGACGCGCTCGTACAGCACGTTTGTCTCCGCGGACTCGTCAGGCATGACTACGTTCTTCCAGGAGCGCCTCCTCTTGCACGGCGTCACAGGATCGAAGGGTGCGAGTCCGAAGTGCTCCCCGTTTGCCTTCTCGTCGCGGATGTAGAACCATTTGTTCCTCCACCCTTGGATGGACGTCGTGAGCTTGATGTCGAAATAAGTGGCGGATGGGTCGACATGGATTCCGCAGCCACCTACATCGTAGACTAAAGAGCCAGACGCAGATTGGCGCTTCAACTTGAAGAGGCGCTTGAAGAGGCCGAAGTGTGGCTCAATTCTGAGCCAGCACTCGCAGAGAGTGGTGAAGCAAGAGATATGGAGGATAGAGTTCGGGGACGGCTGATGGAGCTGAAGCCCGTAAAAACAAAGGAGGCCCCTGAAGAAAGGATGCAGGGGCAAAGAGAGGCCATGAATGATGAAAGCCAAGAACATCACTCGAAAACCAGCGGGAGGAGAAGGAATTATCTCACCGCCAGGGATGCGCGCGTCGGCGACGGCGACGGACAGCACTCCGTATTAGCAAAGAAGACGGAGATCCGATGACTTGATGATGGAGGGACGCCACGCACCATTCGTGACGCGGGTGTCCACGCCCTTCTTCTTCCCACCGGCGGCGGTGCTAGTACCCACGACGGCGGAGTCGCCCTTCTTCTTCGCCGCAGCAGCGGCAACCGCGGAATCAGCCGCAGCACCTCCCTTCTTCTTCCCCATTGAGCGGCGGTGATGTGACCGAAGAAAGTAGCTGAGAAATGTGCGGAGCTGGTCCAGCGCCGCGGAGGAAAAGAGAGCAGAGAAAGCAGGAGAGCAGCGGCAATGGCGATGAAGGCAAAGATGAGCAAAAGCAGATGTGAATTTTACCATCGCAAAACGTCACTACTTAACCCCTGGAAGATGCAATCCAACGGTCCAGAAAAACCCTACTGATGCGTGGCAATCATCGAGCTAGACACGTGGAGGAGCGGAAACGTGAACCGTCCCCCCACTGCTCCCATTACGCGCGGAAATCGAGGAGGCGCAGTTAAAATAAATATTACGCACGCCCAGTCAAATCAAAGTCAGGGAGTGGGACCCACTGCTCGTCATGTCCCGTCAAACTCGCTCACACGGGCAACTGAGGTCATGAAATCGTCAGCACTGACGTCATCAAAGCTACGCAGTAGAAGACTTCGACTATTTTAGTCCTTGCTCGAGTCTTCGACTCCACCAAGCACTCGGGGGGCTACTCCCATAGGGAGCGCTGGTCGCGCACCCTACGATTTTTTTCTTCTTCTTTTACTTGAACATGGACAATCAAGCCAACCTAACCACTCGAAACATGGTTTGACTATGGACATGGGTTACTCCCATAGGGAGCGCCGGAAACAAATTCGACTGAAACAAGCTAACAAAAGACGACAGCAGTCGCGACAGTTCTTTAGTCCCTGCTTGAGTCTTCGACTCAACCAGGCACTCGGGGGCTACTCCCATAGGGAGTGCTGGTCGTGCACCCTATGATTATTTGTACTAAGTACTGTGTGTTGATGACATCCACACTCGAAGTTTATGGTGACACCGCCTCATAGTTTTTCCCTACAAAGAGACTGCGCCCGAATCGTCTCCGCGATGATAAATTCCGGATGCCGCGCTTACAGCGTGAAGGTAAGACCTGAATAAGGCCTGGCAACGCATTTGCTGCGCACTAACAGAAACATATTCGTGCCTACAGGTACGACGAATATGCCATGGCGGACGCGTCAAGTGCTCACACCCATATAACTGGAATTCGACTCTTGTAAGACCTCCGTGGCTTGAGTTGAATTATGCCAGCACCTTTCTGGATTCGAGTCCGGGGACTCGAGTTCGAGTAGATTGCGTTGTTTTACCCTAAGGTAGTTAACTGACACCGATACATCGGTTAAATCAGGGACGCATATCAACAATCCCTATGACACAAACAAAGCAGTCGAAAATATACTCATTCATGCACTCAAAAGGCTTCGTAAAGTCCCCAGTCGAATCTGCGATTCCACTGGACACTCGGGGGCTACTGACATGGGTATACCCTATAGGTACTCGAGTTTGGTATATACGGCCTGAATACAGCGGAAGCCCACGGTGTCGCCAAGGCCCAAGAGAGGACTCGAGTGGCCTACGGACTCTCGATTGCTTGAAGAACAAGAAAAAGCTAAAGATAGAAAGTTTAAAGAGGAAAACCCTAACTTATAACCGACTCGACCTGCTACCTGAGACCTAGCCTATCTATATAAAGGCTAGGAGGGGGCGGCGAGGAGGACACACGCAACCCTAGTTTCCACAACCCTCGCCAGATCACATCTGCGCACCATTGTAATCTTCGATTCCTTCGATAATTCCACGAGCAGACAAGCAGGAGTAGGGACCTCTACGAGGCCTGAACCTGAGTAAATCTTCGAGTCCCCTGTGTGCTTGTTTGCTAGCCGATAGATGTCTCCAGCGCTCCCTCCTTCTCCAAAACCCAAATCCATAACAATGGGCATTGATGAGTTAAACCCTCGTCACCCTCCATTTCAAAACATAAGATGTTTTAACTTTTGTGAAACCAATGTATCTAAACTCATTTTAGTGTGTAAGTTCAGTCTAGTACATTCGTTTCACAAAAGTTAAAATGTCTTATATCATGAAACGGATGAAGTAACACGAGAAAGCTATGGTTTGGGGCATTTGTTCAACACCATAATATGGTGCACGTGCGGCTATCTCAATATATAAGTACATGCGTACAGATACAGATACAACTATGTACTGGTCTACGTATATGCAGTCTAAGAGCAACTTCAACAGAAGCGCGATATCGCGGCGCTGTAAAACTGCTATGCAACGCGCGCGGTGTTTCCTCTCCGACGGACGTGTTAAAATAGGCGCGCGAAAACAGAGCACAAAATAGCCCTCCACCAGGCGCGCGAAAATACAACGCGCGGACGCCAACGCAAATATGTTTCATAATGAACTATATGATCAAGAAGATCAAACAAATCCAAATAAATTTAACAAAAAATTATCTAGTTATTATTACAATACAACCAAATGGTACATCAATAATACAACAAATATAGGAATTGTTCACCAACAAATACAATAAGTTTTTCATCACTCATTAATGAGATCTTTTTAAAGATTATCATGGGTATCATTGTCATGAATGGCATGATATGAGACAATGAAATGCGCCACCCTATGCTCTCTCATATACACTTGCACGGGAATCCCCATCAAGTCATAGTGGTGGCTGTGATCTATATATTTGCCACGATCATCCTCTATGATCATGTCATGCATGGCACAAGCGGTTATGATGTACCAAAGGCATTTTTGGTCCCAAAATCTAGCTGGTCCTTTCAAAATAGCAAATTAGACTTACAAAATCCTAAAGGTTCTCTCCATATCTTTCCTAGCCGCTGCTTGTACGGCATGGAAATCCTTTTCTTTCCTACCTTTGGGTTTGTGAACCGGCTTCACAAAAGTTTGCTACCTTGGTAGATGCCATCGGCAAGATAATAACCATAATTGTATTTGCGGCCATTTGCTTCAAACTCCACTTGTGGACCTTCACGCAATGCAATTCTTGACATAAGAGGAGACCGTTGAATAACATTAATGTCATTGCAGGACCCGGGCATTCCAAAAAAAAGCATGCCAAATTCAAGTCTCATAATTTGCCACGGCTTCAAGGATGATAGTGCAATCCTTCTTGTGACCTTTGAATTGTCCATGCCATACCGCAGGACAATTCTTCTAACTCCAATGCATATAGTCAATAGAGCCAAGCATTCCAGGAAACCACTGAGCCTTGTTCTTCTCCAAAAGTCTAGTTGTGTTTTCGGCATTGGGGTCTCTCAATTAGACAGTGCTAAACACACGCACAATTGCGACGGTAAAGCGCTTGACACACTCAATGGCTTGACTCTCACTCATTGCCAAATGGTCGTCAACAAGGTCCGCCAGTATACCGTCCGCCATCATACGCAAGGCGGCGGTCACCTTCTGATAGTTGCTATGCCCAAGCTCTTCATCGGTATTCCTCCTTCGCTCGAAGAACCGATCAAACTTGGTCACCTCTTTGTAAATGCGGTTGAATAAACCGATGCTCATCTTAAAACGCCGACGAAAATACTCCTCTGAAAAGGTGGCATTATCGTTGAAATACATCCTCATCAACCTCTTGTGCCCTTCGATCCTTTCCCTCCACAACTTGCGCCTATCAAAAACGGAGCCACCGCGCTTCGGTTCTTTCGTCGCACACCAAGCTAATAGCATCGACATATTCTCATCTTTCTCGAGCTCTAGTTCATCATCGGATGAATCATATGGGATCCTCTACAAGCATGAATATACACTCACTTCGTCTACCGAAACTAAAATAAAATTTGGAGGAAAAATGGCGCGGCAGGCGGTGAAACGTACCTTGCAGCGGCGAAAAAGCGTGCGCCAAGTAGCTTCCCGGCTTGAGTAGGACATGGCGGTCACCGAGGACAGCGCGGCGTCGCGGCCACCGGGGCAGCTCCGAGTTCGCCAAGGCACGGTGGCGGCAGTTCGCTTGGCGGCGCGAAAGGAAGCTCCGTCAGCTCACTTCTATTTCCCGACGTGGAGAGCTCGGGGAAGGTGCGGGGAGGCGTGGCGGCGACGGATCTGCAGCTACTACGCGTGGACAGGCGGCGAATCAAAGTGGCGGCGCCGGTGGAATCGTGGGTGGGAAATGGAGGCAACGCTTGTGCGGGTGACTTTTCAGCGGCAGTTGGCTTCGCGCGCGTTGCCGAGTGATAGCGTGCACTTGACGACGTGCGGCAAATTTGGTGCGCCGCGGAGCGCAAATTGCCGCGCGTGGATTTTTTTTAGCGCGTGTGATTATACAGCGCCTGCTGGAGGAGCAAAAGCGACCGCACGTGCGCTAAATCGGCGGTTATTTTTACAGTACCGCGATATGATCTAACAAGGTGTCGGCAGCCCTCGGCTGATCAAATCTGGAGGCCACAGCAGCCTTCCAATGGCCACTGCTCTCTATCTGATGAATGGGCTAGCGTAGGGACAAGGGAATCGCGGGGTGGAGGACTTCATCGCATTTACAAGATAAAAGTCCCAAATGCTTAAAATATGAAAAGCTACAGATTGTATGCACGAACTATCTAAAGAAAACAATTCTGACAAATGGTGCTATTCCTATTTCATGTGTACAATTAAAACATTGATCTTCGGGAAATGATCTCTCGCGGGCTATACGTGATTAGGTACATGACCTACACGCGCGAATAACACCCGTTTAATTCAGCCCACATGGCGACTCTAACCGGGTGGGCTGGCGCTTGGTTGCCCTTGGTTCTCATGTGTGTACAATTTCTCCATTCAAATATTTGAGTGGTCAGAGGGAGTGGATCTCTACTGTAGCACTCCCTCGGTTTCAAAATATAAGATAAGATGTTTTAGCTTTGTGAAAAGGTGTATCTAGACTCATTTTAGTGTGTAGGTTCACACTAAAAGGAGTCTAGATACACTCCTTTTACAAAGCTAAAATATTTTATATTTTGAAATGGAGGGAGTAGTTAATTAGAAGGAGAAGACCAAGTCCTTGGGTGGCTACTTAAACTTAGCTAACATATCCAGTTTAGCTAGAACAAGTGACTTCTATGGTTTTGTTGGAGATGAATATAGTACGACTGCATGGAGCTCAGAGAAGATGAGTTGCAGGAAGAAAAGCTCTGAATCTTGCCTACATCATACACAGACGATGATATGAGATCACTAATCATTGATGCAAGACTATCACACATATCAGTTCATTGCTGCCAACTACTCATCTTCATAATACCAAAGCTAATAAGATAAGATAACACAAACGCATAGTAAACCCAGATTGCAATCAGAATACACCACTGGATATTGTTGCACATACTACTGTCTCCAATCATTCAGCTTGTATACACATGCCTCACTTCTTAGTGATTCTTGTAATGCTTCAGAACTCCGTTGAATGAGATAGGTAGGATCTCAAACCTCAGAAACATTGATGGTCATAAGATGGTGACGATATGGCGAAACTCCTCTCTGTCGAGGTTCTTTTGCGCAAACATCCTCTTCCGGTTGAGGTGGTCTGGACACTCCTCACTGCTACCACCCTCGCTGACAGAATAGATATCATCATCACAAGGATCGTTGTATCCCGATGGATCCACTACCATACGTTTAAGTGTGGTAGCATTCCCAAGGATGTAGAGGGCCAGCTCGGCTAGCCCCAATACCTCACAAAACCCAGACATGTACACACTCTTGAGGTGATGATGGAGAGGACCTTGCATGGCCTTTGCAGTCCTGGTAGCATAAGGGCAAAACCTATCACGACCGAGCTGCACACATACATCCATTAATTTCATTATGCATCTCCATTTAAGCACAATTAACAAACATAGTACTTACATGAAGTTCCAGTTCTTCTAAGAAAGGTGTTAATTCCAAGAGATTAACCAGCCCCACAGCCCACCTTGTATCCTCTGGATACAAAAAGATCTCAAGGTTCATGTTCAGATACCTCAAATTTGAGAAGCGAGATTGATCATCACTGAACCATATGACCTAGAAGAGAAACAATGCACATATATGGAAAAAATATATGAGAACCAAAATCTTGTGCACGAGATTAAAATGAAATTTAGAGGGACACTTTTTTTGGGAGCAAACCTGATCAACATTCAAAAGGAGAAATAGTTTATGCACATGAGGAAGACCAGTTGGAAGCTCGGTGAAGGTGAAGTCAAAACCATACTCATCAAACTCACCCGCTCTCTTGTTCGAAACAAAGGTTGCCTCTGCCAAATTCATACATTCACTGAGTACAATTTGCTTCACATATTCGTCAAACTCAAATGTTCTAAGATTCGAAGCATGCAACTCTATTGTTTCTAGGTTACAAAAGCGTACGCGCAGATCCTGCAACCGGCGCAGCTCCTGCCGTATGCGTAAAGTTGACAATGATTTGCACCACTCTAGGCTTAAATTCTCAAGAAGAGCACAACTTAGCAACAGGCACTGGAGATCCTCTCCACTGATGGAGACAGTATTTAGTGTCAGTTTCTTAAGGTTTGTGATACCACAAAAACTTGGGGGCAGCTCTAAATATACATTTCCCAGAAAAAGAGATATGACACAATAGCCGTTTGGGCCAGTGAGATTGCTCAGCGGCAAAGCATACTTGTACTTGTCATATTTAGAGCCAAGGCCAATTTCTGAATCTCCAGACGTGAAATCAAGAGCAATGTGCTTGGCCCTGGACGAAGTGGAAAAGCTAACCCATCTATCGATGTGATACCTATGTTTTCTTCGAAGACCAAATTTGACAGCGAACTTATCCAGTGTAGTAGTGGTAGCAGTAGTAGGGGCAGACCACAGTGGGCGCAATACACTGTCCACATTTTTTATGAACTGCCTGGTTAGCAAGTCCAGCTTCTTGGCATTAATTTCCATCAGCTCGCGAAAAGTCATCTCCTCCTCGTCTTCGGTATTCCTGGCTGTACTGCTGTTACCAAAGGTATCTTTGGTGAAGACCAGGTCTGGGTGGCATATCTTTAGCCGTCTCCATTCACGGGAAAGTACCCTCATCCTCATGACTTGTTTGAGTGATACCCGTGACAGTATGTCGCGCAGTACGTCCTGTAATGAGCATGAGCAGTCAGGTTGTGACATGAGTTTGACATTCACGGTCCTTCCTAAGATTGTGATTTTAGAAGGTCAGTATGTAATCGATTTAAAGTAAGGTGTGTTTGCGATTCTTACATAGGGTAGAAGTTGAAGCTGCATTGCTGCGAAATTCGGTCTCACCACCCGATCGGAAACATCCATGTTTCCGATGGAGTGTTGTTGCCTGCTTTGTCTGTCCATCGAAGCTGGAACACCTGATAGCTATATAGATGTATCTGCCGGTAAGAAAAGGAGTACAAACTAGATTAAAAAAACATGGATTCAACTCTGTACTAGGACAATACAGATAACATAATTTGGTAACAAAAATACGAGGCAGCGTCTCTTGTACATTATTACAGGTTACTAAACTACAGCTATATATGCAGGCGACGCCGTCAGATGAAAATTTGAAATTGGGATTTGAAATTTTGCAATAGTGGTCGCTGGATCGGGATGGGAACTGGTTAATTAACTAAGATTGAGCTAGGCATGACAGGATCCTCTCCCCATGACTCCATGAGCTAGGTTGGATCACTGATTCATAAACGGGATTCATACCTATGAATGGAGTAGCCACGCCACGCCGGAGAAGGGTGGTGAGGGAGCACGAAGGAGGATCTGCGCTGAGAGGACTCGCCGGAGGAAAGGAAGAGCCGCGCCGACGAAACCGTAGGAGCTCGCCGCCGCGCTAACCCTAATGCTGGGGGAAGGTGAGGTATTTCAGTTCCTCAATCTTTCATAAGGGAAAATATTGATACGGACCGTACGTTTGACAAGGTGAGGTATTTCAGTTCCTCAATCTTACATATTTTTTTATGGAAAAAATTTGCTACAAGACACCGTTTTTCTAACATTGCCAAAACACACAACAAAAACACATAGTACCATTACAATTTGGAAAATGATATCGTCCGGGCCGCGTCCTCCTCTCCCGTGGACACCCACCCTTATCCCCTTCCTCCTCCTCCGCTCAATTTTTGCTCCTCTCTTCTCTCCCTCAGCTCGCTCCCTTCAGCATCCTGCCTGCCTACTCTGGCTGTTGATGCCTCACCAGAGCAGATCTCGCCAGCCCCTACCCACCAGATTTCGGCCTCAACTCCGCTTCCTCGCCCCATCTTTGATCCCATGAAGATCTAGATGTGACTGCTTGGTTGCTCGGTGAGGAAGCCAGTGCGAGGCGGAGAAAGCACGGCGTCCTGGTCGATGCAGAGGAGGCTGTCGTCGGTGAGGAAGAAGGAGGAGGCGGTCGCCATGGGGCAGGGGGCACGGAAACCCTTCTACAAGGGGTGGCCGGCCCTACTACAAAGGCACCACGACCCTGCTACAAGGGTGGCCGGTCCTGCTACAGTGGCACGACGGCCTACAAGGGGTTTGACGGACCCTTGCTACAGAGGCACGGTGGTCACGCTACACAGGTGTGGCAACGCTGCTACATCAAGGGGTCGACCCTGCTACAGAGGAGCGGCGGCGCTGCTACACACGCATGGCGACACTGCTACAATGGGCGGGTGACGCTGCTACAGAGGCGCGACGACACTGCTACACACGCATGGCGGCGCTGCTACAACGGGCAGGTGGCGCTGCTACAATGGCGCGGCGGCGCTGCTATAGAGGAGTCACGGCGCCGCTGCTACAATGGCGCGGAGGTCTTGCTACAGAGGAGCCGCGCCGCTGCTACGTAGGAGCGGTGGCGCTACTACAACAGGAGACCGACTTTGCTACAAGGGGCGAGCAGCCTCTTCGGTGATGGTGGCCTCTCCGGCGACAGCGTCTTCTCTAGCGATGGCATTGTCTCCAATGACGGTTGGGAGAGCGAGGGGATAGGTGGCATGTTTCCTTCCGTGGGACCATGGGAGAGAGAAGGAGAGTGCACACAGGGCTGCCCTAGTTGACCAGTCTAGGGACACGTGTCGGCCCAGGAACCAGGATGATGAGAAGCGTTCCATCGCCCGGGGGACGCCTAGCGCTGTCCTTACAATTTCGTGGCACATTTGTCAAAACACGCCGCATTGATTAAAAGTAGCTGAATGCCCGTGCGTTGCTACGGATTATTTTTTTACTTTTGCCATGAGAGTGGTTTTGTGTAGCATTGCCACGTTAAAATACTCCATCACAAAATTGATAAAAAGAACCTTAGCCTTGGTTTAACCTTATTCCCTCCTTATATGCACAACACAAGTGGCAACTTCCCTCCTTATAGCACAACTGAAATCAAAAATTTATCTCTTAATTTGTTCAATTAGAGAATTCTCTAAAAAAATTGCCGCTTCAATTTGCACCTACATTCTATCGACTCTCTAATTGCAAGACTATATATTTCACCCATTTATATTTTTTATTTCTTGTAATTACCAAATCGCCAAATGCAAATCGAATTCATATAATGAATTAAAAGTACATAAAATTAAATCATTCACAATTTAAATATATTTCAGTTTGATCTAATATATTAGAATCAATCTATATTAGTTATCATCTTTTTATTTGATGTTGTCAGCACACAAAGCATTGATATTTTCCCTCGTGTATGAATTACCTGCAACACCACACTGAGCTCAATGGTTGAGCTTAAGAAGGGCATCGACACGGCAAAATCGAATGGCTAGACAACATCATATTAGTCGGTGCTGCCGCCAGAGGAAGGTGCCAACAAGGCCATGCTTGACATTGGATATGTGAGCTCACCAAAACCAGTCTGAATATTCAGACCAACCATCTGCGGAGAAATTGTTTCAGGAATAGAAACCGACCTGATCATTTAGCAAGCTTCAATGGGCAATACACAAGCAGCTGCCCGTATAGCCACAAAACTTGTACACACGCGAGCAAGGGAGAGCAGACACGGCCAAGCGACGACTAATGCACACCTAATCTTTTTTTGAGCAAAAATACGCACCTAACCTTGTCTCACACTAGTAGGCGTACACGTGCAACGCATGAAACAACTAATCCACATTATATCAAGCTTTATAATTTGTATATACATCTAGGATGATATTTTGGAAATATGAAATTTTCATGCAAAGTGCATTGTCCCTAATTTCTATGTGACTCATATAAATATTCTGATATCGTTTTGTTTTCATGAATGAACGTGCTTTGCGTACCCAAAAGCACACATTATCAATATATGTTGCATGCGCTATATTATTTCTTTTCCAAAAGCACACTTGTCCCGATGTATGATACACTGGTGAAAAAATAGCCTCTAGTCCCGGTTCATAAGGGCCATTGATCCCGGTTCCAGAACCGGAACCAATCACTCGGGACTAATGCTAGTCCCGGTTCACGCACGAACCGGGACCAATGGGTCTCCACGTGGGTGGGCGAGCTACGAGGGAGGTGGATCATTGGTCCCGGTTCGTGGGAAAAACCGGAACTAGTGGGTCCCCACGTGGCAGCACCAGAGACGGGCGGGGGTGGATCATTGCTCCCGGTTCTTGGCACGAACCGGGATCGTTGGTCTCTGTGCCGCGGCAGGATTTTCGGGCTATTTTTCTGCCGCGGCAGGATTTCGGGCTATTTTTCTGTCACGGCAGGATTTTTTTTATAAATTTAATGGTACTACATATATACAGCAATAATGAAATCACGATATATATATTACACATCATGCATGATCACAAATATATACATCGTCTCATCCGTCTTCTTGGTCGAAACATATTATAATTACAAACGATACTCTCACACGAATTTGATCTAATTTATACTTCTTTTATACACTTCACCCTTCCAAATGAAGTGGGTAATAGTATTCTCTTTTTGGATCTATGACTTGTTCTAACAAGAATCCGGCAATTTCCTCTTGAATTGCTTGCACGCGTTCTTGTGATAGAAGACCGTCCCGCATCCGTTCGATCTAATATAAAGAAGGGGATCAATATATATGAATGAAACTAAACACAACTGGTGGTAATAAAATAAAGTTGTGATTATTGTTTATCGTACTTCGATTTTTTTGATGTTCCGGTCTGCCCCCTTCTCTTTGGTCGTCTGACGAATGAACTCGCGGATATAGTATCCACATAAGTTATTCCCGGCTTGCTGCCTCAAGCACTTTACGAGAACGGAGTTCAATCAAAATAGTAATCAAGCATGATAATAGTGGTATTGAAACTAGAATCAAAGAGATGCGTGGATCTAGCAAGTAGTACTTACAGGCAATGGTTGAAATGTAAGCTCTGGCTTCCAAACACCGCTAGTTTTGGCGGTGAACCGTTTCCAAGCCCTCTGAAGGCATTCCTGTATGTCCGCCCACTTTTCTAATGGTGTGCTTTTCGAGTCCAGGACTTTTACTACTCCGGTGTCAACAGAAATGATTAAAAGAATATAGTGGACACTACAACACGGTAGACATGTAGAGACACCAAATTTGAAGGCTAGAGACGTGATATTTCATCTCTAATGGGTTGTAAAGACGCTTTCATAAAGCGTCATTGGAGCGTCTTCTTATGCACCGTCTCAAGTAACATAAGGACGCTTGCTGAGCGTGTCTATATACATAAAGATGCCTCATGACGACGCTCGAAAGCATGTCTATGCATGTATAGACGTTTTAATAGACACGCCAAATTTGCGTCTCAATATATTTTTGAGATGCTTTATCGTGTGGATAGTATAGGTGAGGTCATACACATTACGTATATGAATATGTTGTATATACGTATTTACGGCAAGCAGTATGCACATACATGCATATACGTGTATTCACGGTAGGCAGTATGTACATACGTTATTTTACTTGATATAGCGTCTCACATTTTATATGTGCTAGGATAAGTTATTTTTATTCGAAAGTTTAAGTGAAAACTGATATTTTTTTCTTCATATATAGGTTAATGCACCCATAGATCATACAAGATAAGACTATTGTATCCAACTAACATTGAAAATTAGAGAGTAGACGAAAATAAATTCATTAGTACCAAACCAGATCCGAAACTTAATCAAATATCCATATTAATAATTAAGGGATACTTGGGGAAAGATCATGAATAGAAAATCCATAAAAATACTAGGGAAAGATCATGAATAGGAAATCCATAAAAATACTATAAACTCCGCTACAGATAAATCTAGTCAGAAACTAATGATTTGTCCCCTCCATCTTCATTCATTTGAGTGACATTTAGTTCCCTATCTAGCTCCAAAATTAACCTGAAAAACAAGTCACGGCCAAAGTAATAAATTCTGATGAATTAACAAGTAGAGTGCTAGATGAAAAGTTCAGTTGATTAAATATGAAAATGCATCTGAGACTAATCATGCATGACAAAGATTTTCTATTCTCGACTACAACTTGCATCCTTCTGTTGACATGATCAAATGTCGAGAACCTGATGTTGTCGTACTTTACAGTTATTGGCAATATCCTCATAATCATAAGATATATCTGTATATGGACTATGTACATGTGTTGCCAATTTAGCAATTCCATGATCAACTCTTGAATATGTGTTGACAAGAGTTCTATAGTTTCTATTCATGTATCCAAGAGGAATTTCCTTACAAACCACACCAAAATACTCAAATGGCTGACTACTTGACTGTTGGGTCTGTTCACATGTATATGGGATGGACAACACTGCCAATAACTCCATGTTCTTCACAAATATTAAATGGGAGAGGCATGGTATACTATTAACTTGTCTATTAGAAATAGTTGATATATGTAAAGTACAATTGTGCAAAATTACCGAAACAATTGGGTCTCTAAATCAAATCATTGTTGATTTTCTTACTCAGCCCTTAAAGAGAAAGTTTAGAAGAATTGCAACATACCAGGTTGTTATTTGTCTTGGTTGAGCTAGATTTCTTCTTTTTCACCTACAATGCATAAAGTTTGTAAATAAATGATCAAGCAAAAATCAAAACTGAAAGGGAATGTAATGCCTGTATATATGAGAATTTCCTTACATAGAACCTAGGCCAAGCGATAACATGACCCACAACGTCTTTGACAGTTTGGATATCTTTATATGGTCTAGGCAATTTTTCATACGCGATCAGTGTAGGATGTTTAATAAGAACTCCATAAAATTTAAGCATGTTTTCTCCAACCACATATGTTTTATCTTGACTCACTAAAGATCCTATTGCTACAACTTTATCTCTATTTCTCGGGTTTATTTCGAAATACCCCCACAATTTGACAAAAAATTACTTGGAAATACACCCACAATAATCTTTCCTCCTTTCAAATTCGACAAAAATTTACTTCGAAATACCCTCACAATTTGTCGCATGTCCCCATTGGGTTCTGCATGTAGGAATATCACAATGATGCACATAATGGCGGGAAATGAATCCATACGTATCCTGAAGAAGATATTGCAAAACTTACAAATTATCTTTATTAGGCTTGTAGATTCATGAGGCATCATTGATAATATGTTATCAATCCTTGGACGACCTTGTAAACCATCTTCATTGAGCTCTATATTCTCTACATCATGTTCTGAAAAGTTGATCTTTCGTAGTCATCGAGGTACACTCGACATAATATTTGTCCTACATGAATGAAAATTAGTCAGCATTTATATACCGTAAAAATGACTCATAATTTAGTATTATGAATGACTATAGTTTTGTAAATGTGAACATGTAAGAATCTCCTTTTAGTGAACTGGCTGGATATTTTGGAACCAAATATTAGAACATATTTAGCAGAGATGATAAGAAGTTCTCTTTTACTTTTTCAAGATATACAAATAAGATAGCTTCACATGATTTATACAAGAAACAAATAATATCATGTCAAGAAAGCAATACTCATGGCAGGTGTAAAATTTGATCCCCACGCAAGCTTCACATTAAACAGAAACCATGCCAAGAAAATAGAACTAACTTGTTAGTGTCCAGCCTTGGAAAACTGAACTCTCCCTAATGTCTTCTCTGAAATCAGGTAAACAACACAAGGAGTTACTCTACTACTATTGCTAAAACTATCACACTTTTCTCCCTGGTAAATCTACACTACTTCGAGCTTGCAATAGTATAGTTGAAACATTATGTTATACATACACGAAGAAAGATTTTCATGTAGATTTTTCTCTAAATTCACTTCTGTGACTTAATCTATTTCCTTCTCTTTTTTGAAAATTAAAAGCCTGACAATGGCAATACTCATCTCACCGTATCTAGCTTTAAATTACAAGAAATGATGTCCAGGAAATAATTCAAATGCCAACAAACCATAAAACCAGATTCATGATCAGCTCAATGTTTTAGCAACAGTGTAGATTACCCAATTTAATACACACTGTAAACCCTCAAAACATGATATGTGTGCTCTACAAATAGGATGGGGAGGTATGGCCAGGAAAAGAGTACTAGCACCTGAATTGATCAGAGGCGGACATCGAGCCGTGTGATGAGAAAAGCAAAAGTCAAAATATACTAGCACATAAATTGATATGATGGATACAGACGTGTGATGGAAAAGACTACTAGCACCTAAATTTCCTGCTTATTCCAGGCCATACTTCCCTTTCCCTGGAAAAGATATAAAAACTATGAACGGGAGGATATGACGTTGTGCACGAGATGGATCCAGGACCCCTGCACCCAGAAACCTCACACATGGCACACACCGCATCAGCGTAGGCCGCAACACCTCTTCACCGTCGATTGGGACGGCACCGATGACCCCGCCTTCACCAGCCAACCCTAGATTAACTTAATTGCAGAAAGTATAACATCTAATCGAGATGGATTTGAGGGAGCACGGACCTTGAATGAAGCACACGGCAGCGGATCTGATCTTTGATGAGCAGTTCAAGAAATCGTGCTGGCGGCTGGATAGATCCATGCGGGTGGTTCCCCTTTGTCTAAAAAAAGGACGGAGACGAGGGAAAATGCGAGACATGATATATATTACCAAAAAAACTCCAAACAAGCGGGAATATTTTCTTAAGCGGTAAAACAAAACAAAATGGCGCCATGATGGAAAAGAAGCGTAGATATTTCTTTTTAGATCGCAAATATTTTTCTAAAGTGGTAAAATTAACAAAGTTAGCGCCAAACAAAAAATAAATGAGAAAAAATTGGGTGCGGTCTTTTTTGGCCCGTACGGTGGGCGCGGGATAGGTTCACGAATTGGGGGGCATTGGCTCCTAGTCGTGCCTCATACAAAAAAATCAAATATTTCAAATAACTCTAAAATTTGTGTAAATAAAAAATTACCGATGATTTCATTGGCAGCTCAAACATGTTTATAAAAAATTTAAACAAACAAGGAAAAAACTAAACTACTGGCCATGGCGATGTCGTGGAGTAGGGGGAGTAACGTGCTGATGGCGACAAAAACCTTTACGAGGAAGACGTCGAGGAGGAACGGGGTGGCCTGTCAGCGCGGCGCCCAACGCTGGACCGGATGACGCGGCTGCTATCATGTGCTTTGGACATTGCATGCCAGGCAGCAATGGATAGCCCGCTTCCCACAACGTCTCGTAGACGCGCATCCGCCCGGAACCGTTCTTGGTGGTGCCATCTCCGGGTACCTCTCGATCACTTGTGTTTGGTGGTTGGGAAGAACGGGACATAGGCGGAACGGAGACGGGATGGAAACTAGTTCACGGTTCAATTTTTGTTTCCACTATATTTTGTCCGGTGTGTATTTACCATAGGCTGATTTATATATCTTCATAACCAGACGAGGTTCACCTAGCTAGGAGCCTCATGTGAAACTAGTTCTGGCCAACGCTTCGAATTTTGTTTCCACTATATTTAGTCCGGTGTATATTTACTATAGGCTTTTTTTCCGTATTTTAAATGGTATTATTACCGTAGTGATTTTTTACCCATCACAAAATTAATTTGTCTAGTCTAAAATGGTTAATTGTACGGACGCTTTCCAAAACGTCCCAAGATTCGTCCTTAAATACCCACGGATTAGCAATTTAATTTATCTGGCTAGCGAATAAATAAAGATTTTAAGACGTTACGTGGAACGTCTCAAGAAACGTCCCTACGTTGAGCTGCCCCCTAATTCTATAGACGAAAGCAATTGCGTCTCATATATAACGTCTCTACGCGATGATTTTCTTGTAGTGGGAAGCTTGACACACTAACAAAATATAACACGAGTCAATTATACGCTTAACATCGAGTAATCGAAAATAGAATGTGTACAAGACAGTAACACTCACGCAGCGTTGTAAGGAAATAGTATTTCCCTTCTGTTGCTGAAATACTTCAACGCTTTGAACAAGTTATCCTCTGTCTCTTCGGGATTTGTTTTTAGAGTAACTTCATGAACGAAATTACAGTCAACAAACCCAAGGTCAAAGATTTGTTCTTTGTTGCATTCTTGAATCTTCATTTTGCATATATAATTAGTATAGTGATTAGTAAGATTATACAAGCAACGAATGAGAAGAGCTAGAAAGACTTAATTACAGAAATTAATAATACTTACAAACAATAGGCACTGACGATAGCTTTGTCGAGGGCGTCTTGTTGGTAAAACTGAAATAATTCTGGAAATTCAATCAGTATGAAGCCATCTCCATGACCGTAATGGTGGTGTTTATATGGAGCATAGATCCAGTTTTTGGAATCAGCACAGGCTTGGATGTACCATTTATACAATCTTCGCATTTTTGTTGGTAGATCTTTGACTAACTCGGGTTTGACGAGAGGAGCCTCGTACTGGTACACGTATGCTGTTTCTTGGTACCCCTCGAACTCATGCATACGGCTCATGTACTCAGTAATAGACAGTCCATATAAGTGGGCTTTTTCTCCGTACAGTCGAACAAACTCCGGATCAATATTCGGATCATGCCGCTCCTGGATCACGCACTCATTGGTATCGTACACTTTGAGCGGTTTGATCGATTGATTTTTCTGTTGTCCGAGCTAGGCAACTTCTTTTCCGACTCTCCGCTCTTTTGCCTCAGCCGACTTGGTAATAGAGCGATTATAGTCTGATGTGAGCGCTATGGGTTGGTGAAGCTGAATCTTAAGCGCGGCTGCTTTGGCTTTATCTTCTGCGGTGACCGAGAAAAATGCCTCTATCAGCTTTTTCTTGTTAGCCATGTCAATCTTCCACTTTTCATAATGGGCAGCTGCGGCCGCATCAGTTTCCTCATCTGTCTTCTCGCAAGGTAGCTTCTTCATATTCTGATGAGGTACTCTTGGGAGGAGCGATTGCTTACGTTTCGGTGATCGGAACGTGCTCTTGCTATTGCTGGTGGTGCTGCCCCCCTTAGTATACTTTCGCTTTTGTCTCTGGGGCTCAGGGGACGGAGACGGCTGACGCGGCGGTGGAGACGGCTGAGGCGGCGATGGAGACGGTTGCGCTGAGCGGTGAGGCGGTGAAGGCGACGGTTGCGCTGGAGAATGGTGAGGTGGCGGCGAAGGTGGATTACTGCTCTGAGGAGTGGGTGGCCTTGGCGGCACATAATTTAGAAGCATGATGCGCTCCTTTAGCCATAGAATAGTCCCCCCTTTGGCTTCTCCTAGTTGAGTCAGCTCCATATCTTCCCCTGCAGGGTGGTCTAGCTTCAGCTCCTCAAAATCTTCCTTCACCTCATCCACCGTGACGATAGCGTACCCTTTTGGAACCAGTCTGCAATGCCAAGTGGGTTAGGCCCAATTGGTACCGCCATGCCGATCGTCGCCGTCACCCTTAAGTTCATAACCTACACCTTTAGCTCACAAGCTGTTGTCTCCGTGATATCATCCACTGGGTAGCGTTTAGGAGGAGATGTCGTCGGTGCATCATCATCAACATCATGGAGCTGCGTGGAAGCGATGCTGCTTTTCTTATTCAATGGGGCGCCGGTACCCTCGAATGCAGCTTCTACCACGTGCCGTTGAGATTGGCCGCTAGTACCTTGCTGGCTAAGTATGTCGAGTTGATCCTGGTGCCACTTTAATGCTTCTTCTACATTATGCAGCCGGTCTGCAGCGGCCGCTTTCTCAGCTACCTCCCTTTCCTTTCTCCTCTGATGGCTTTTATCGGGATATCTCTTCATTTCCGGGGGGAAGGCAACATTCCACGGCTTGGAGCCTGGTGTGCCTCGTGCTCGTCCGTCGTGTTCAGGATTTTTAAGGGCCCGTGTGAGCTCATCGTTCTCTCTATCGAGAACGAACCGTCCCACTGCAACATCATCTACTGCATTTCTAATATCGTCGATGGGCAGTAGGGGATCATCTTTGTGTTTCTGATTATATATTGCCCTTCCTTCTTTGTCCAACGTGCCCCCATGGCCGTAAAACCAGTTTCTCGCCCATGGTGTCCATGTTGCGGGCTCTGGTCTAATCCCGGCAGTTATGTAATTGACCTCAAGTGCATCCCACTTAGGCATGCAACCGGCGTAGCCAGCAGGCCCCATGTTATGATGGTATAGTTTCTTAGCAGCGTTCTCCGTATTTATCCTAGACCTTTCCTTAGCTTTCTCCGATGTCTTGTAGTTCACAAAATCCTCCCACTGGTGTCTTAACTTAGCATAGCCGGCTTCATCGAAATTCGGAGTCTTCTCTACCTTGACAAAGTTATGGTACAGTTTCTTCTTCCAGTTCTTGAATGCATCGGCCATCTTGCTGAGAGCAAACTTCTTGACTCTTTGCACAAGCTCCCTACTTGCTCTCTCCTCCTCATCTGGAGTCACATCTGGTTCTGGCAGGAGGCAATTAGTCATGAGCTTATTAAAAAGCTTATCTTTGGCGTTGTCGCCGACATACGGGACTCCGCCGCCACTTGGCCGATTCCATTCTTGAACGGTGATCGGGATGTAGTCCCTCACAAGAACTCCGCATTGCTTGACAAATTTTCTTGCGACATCGACGGGAGCTTGTGGTTCGCCATCTACACCGACCACGTCGATCCTATACCTCACAGTGTCATCCAACTTTTTTGTTGGGCCTCGTTTCGTTCTTACGGAAGAAGTTCTTGATCCAGAGGGCTAAAAGAAGAAAGAGTGTTAATATATGCATGTATATATAGACAACAACATTTTAATTGCAAAAATACATATATACACCTCGCCGGTGTTTGCGAGATTTAAGGTTCCACCGGAGCCGTCGCCTTCTTCCTTATCGGCTTCTCCCCTGTCCCAGGCTTCGGCTTCTACCTCACCGGAGCCATCTCCTCGGTTGAGAGACTCGTCTCCCTGACGAGAATCATTCAGAAACTCACTCGCGACATCGATATCGATATCGATATCTTCATTTTCGCAGATCATCCCTTGGAGGATGTTTTCCTGATGTGTTGGATCCATAGTATCTGCAAGTTAAACAATCAACACATGGCATCGATAATTATATGACAAGTTAAACATAGTTGAAATTTAACCCTAAGGCATGCTTGGCAATTTAAGTGGGATCCGAATGGTCCAAACCCTAGTACAGGAGAGACCCCGAAATCACCTACGAGGGGTTGATTTCAATCTCTTATTAAACTTCTAATTAAAGTTGTTGAACAATGCATGATTATGAGTCTATTGTGTAGATCTCATTTTTCTGAACATTTTGATATATTATACATATTTTTCTGACTTAGAAATAATTAGTTATTGAATTTATAAGATTAAACTCTTTTCTGAAATTATTTAAACAAATATTAAACTTTTATTGCGTCAGCTTAGGTAAAGGCTGACGTCACCTAAGGCCGGGAACCTTTTCTCACAGATGCACTGCCTACCCACAGTGACTGACTAGTGGGGCCAGGGCCACGTCGGGCTGCCACGCTGGCAGAGCTTACTCGACGCCCACGTCAGGGCGCCACATGAGCGCCACCTTGGCGCCACATGGGCTCGCCGGAGGGCACGTCGGCCGGCGGTGGTTAGCGGCACTAGAGTGCTTGCTGGAACGCGCAGAAGGTCGGGTTCGAACGAGCGCGTCGCGAGGAAGCTAACGGTGGTCGCGCCGCCCCTTATTGGCCATCGGAGCGTCGTCTGTGACAGCGGCCGACGGCGGCGGACAGTGGCGCTCGGCGACAGACGGTGGTGGAGCGAGAGAGAGAGAGAAAGGAGAGGTCCTGGAGGACCAGCGGCTCACCACGAAGACGATGGATGGGTCGACGAGGCCGGAGGAGCTCGGAAGCAGCGGCAACCGCGACGGCCGGAGTCGGAGCAGACGGTGACTGTGGCGTCGATTTCCAGCGCGCGCGGTCGATTCCTCAGACGGTGGTGGCACGGCGGTGGCAGGCGTCGACGGCGTGAAGCGGTCGTTCTGGATTTGGGCAGCCTGCCGGCGTGATTTTGCTCCGCCGCAAATTTTTCTTAGCCGCGCGTCGATGTGCTCTGTGAATTGGGGGAGTTGGGGAGGAGGAAGGCCGGGCTGTTAACTGTACAGACCATTGGTCTCGGGTCATCCCAATAACCGGGACTAAAGGACCAACGGTCCCGGTTCGTGCCAGCAACCGGGACCAAAGGTCTGGGGTACGAGCGTTGCTGTGCTGCCACGTGCACGGCTGCTGGTCCCGGTTAGTCCTACCACCCGGGACCAAAGGATCAACGGTCCCGGTTCGTGCCAACAACCGGGACCAAAGGCGTTTTAATGGCAGCGCGCGCATCCAGGGATCATCGGTCCCGGTTCGTGGGACGAACCGGGATCGTTGACCTGTTTTTTCAGATTTTGGCAAACCTTTTGGTCTTCCCGCCATTTTCAAATTTGTTTCTTCTTTAATTAATAAGATGTTTCAATTTAAGATGATTATTTATTTGGAATTTTAAAAAACTTTTAACAGGAAAAGTGCTTCAGTTTAAATAACTAATCAAAAACCATTTTCTGTTTGCACATATTTTTATTTGAACTATACAATTATACTATTTACAATTAAAATTGCATTAACAAAATATTTATTGCATAATTTGGAATTTTAAAAAACTTTTAACAGGAAAAGTGCTTCAATTTAAATAACTAATCAAAAACCATTTTCTGTTTTCAAATATTTTTATTTGAACTATACAATAGTACTATTTACAATTAAAATTGCATTAACAAAATATTTATTGCATAATTTGGAATTTTAAAAAACGTTACAAGATTTGAACTACAAGTACATGATATAATGCTTGTGAATTTTCTAAAAAATCATTTATAGGTTCACAAACATGCTATTTTATCAGAGATCCACTTCAAGTTCAGCGAGGCTCAGCCCCGGGCTAAGAAGCTTCATGCCCGCCGTTTTGAATATAGTTTGAAACGGGCATAAGAAATTCAAAAATGATCCAAACAATGTGAAACCTTCGCGTGGTGTCATATTATGTGTCACAGTTGCAAGGAAAAATATTGAACTTGAAAAATTGCAAACATCATAAAAATTCTTCACAAAATGACCTATCATGTTCGAGGTTTCATGACATTTAGGTCAAACCACCAATGTTATGGCTAGAATCAGGGCATAGTTTGTGATAATATGCCCATACTGTGCACACATGTGCATCTTGGGATGGCTTACGATGTTGAAGAAGGAAGTTTTCCCTTTCGACACACGAAAAAGCCAATTTCCATTTTTGAGGTGCCGAAATCGGGGTGTTCTGTGAAGCAACCACCAAATTAAAGTTTGGCATTGGTACCAAACCATTTTTCAAAAATACTATACTACCTTATATGGACAATTTCCCAACCGGTGTATCTGGAACCTTTCTGTCCATCCCTCATGAAAAAGACAAATTCCTGCCGAATCGGCTGGAGGTTGCCAAGATTTGAACTAAAAGTACATGATATAATGCTTGTGAATTTTAAAAAAAATCATTTATAGGTTCACAACATGCTATTTTATCAGAGATCCACTTCAAGTTCAGCGAGGCTCAGCCCCGGGCTAAGAAGCTTCATGCCCGTCTTTTGAATATAGTTTGAAACGGGCATAAGAAATTCAAAAATGATCCAAACAATGTGAAACCTTCGCGTGGTGTCATATTATGTGTCACAGTTGCAAGGAAAAATATTGAACTTGAACAATTGCAAACATCATAAAAATCCTTCACAAAATGACCTATCATGTTCGAGGTTTCATGACATTTAGGTCAAACCACCAATGTTATGGCTAGAATCAGGGCATAGTTTGTGATAATGTGCCCATACTGTGCACACATGTGCATCTTGGGATAGCTTACGATGTTGCAGGAGGAAGTTTTCCCTTTCGACACACGAAAAAAACCAATTTCCATTTTTGAGGTGCCGAAATCGGGGTGTTCTGTGAAGCAACCACCAAATTAAAGTTTGGCATTGGTACCAAACCATTTTTCAAAAATACTATACCACCTTATATGGACAATTTCCCAACCGGTGTATCTGGAACCTTTCTGTCTATCCCTCATGAAAAAGACAAATTCCTGCCGAATCGATAGGAGGTTGCCAAGATTTGAACTACAAGTACATGATATAATGCTTGTGAATTTTTAAAAAAATCATTTATAGGTTCACAACATGCTATTTCATTAGAGATCCACTTCAAGTTCAGCGAGGCTCAGCCCCGGGCTAAGAAGCTTCATGCCCGCCGTTTTGAATATAGTTTGAAACGGGCATAAGAAATTCAAAAATGATCCAAACAATGTGAAACCTTCGCGTTGTGTCATATTATGTGTCATAGTTGCAAGGAAAAATATTGAACTTGAAAAATTGCAAACATCATAAAAAATCCTTCACAAAATGACCTATCATGTTCGAGGTTTCATGGCATTTAGGTCAAACCACCAATGTTATGGCTAGAATCAGGGCATAGTTTGTGATAATGTGCCCATACTGTGCACACATATGCATCTTGGGATGGCTTACAATGTTGCAGGAGGAAGTTTTCCCTTTCGACACACGAAAAAGCCAATTTCCATTTTTGAGGTGCCGAAATCGGGGTGTTCTGTGAAGCAACCACCAAATTAAAGTTTGGCATTGGTACCAAAACATTTTTCAAAAATACTATACCACCTTATATGGACAATTTCCAAACCGGTGTATTTGGAACCTTTCTGTCCATCCCTCATGAAAAAGACAAATTCCTGCCGAATCGGTAGGAGGTTGCCAAGATTTGAACTACAAGTACATGATATAATGCTTGTCAATTTAAAAAAAATCATTTATAGGTTCACAATATGCTATTTCATCAGAGATCCACTCAAGTTCAGTAAGGCTCAGCCACGGGCTAAGAAGCTTCATGCCCGCCGTTTTGAATATAGTTTGAAACGGGCATAAGAAATTCAAAAATGATCCAAACAATGTAACCTTTAGTCCCGGCTGGTGGGTGCAACCGAGACTAAAGATGTCGGTGGGATAAGGACGCGTGGGTAACCTTTAGTCCCGGCTGGTGGGTGCAACCGAGACTAAAGCTGTCGGCGGGATAAGGACGTGTGGATGGACGCACTGCTCGATGAGATAAAGCATGTAGCGCACGACGCCCTGTCGGAGGAACAAGACAAAGTAGAAGCGGTGCCGTGCCTATAAAAGGACCATCGATACGCCATGGCAAGCAGCTCAACAAGCCAACATAGGTAGAGAGAGTTTCATCCCCATGGATGGAGGGTTGGGAAATCTCCCGTGGCGGAGCTTCTCGAAGATGTCGTTGGTGCACACGCCCTACGACATCTTCGGAAGCTCCGTCTCGGAAAAATTTCCCTGCAAGCCCGTGAAAGACTCCATCTCCTCTAACAGTGTTGGGGAAAGGGTTGGGAAATCTCCCGTGGCGGAGCTTCTCGAAGATGTCGTTGGTGCACACGCCCTACGGCATCTTCGGAAGCTCCGCCTCGGAAAAATTTCCCTACAAGCCCGTGAAATACTCCATCTCCTCTAATAGTGTTGGGGAAAGGGTTGGGAAATCTCCCGTGGTGGAGCTTCTCGAAGATGTCGTTGGTGCACACGCCCTACGGCATCTTCGGAAGCTCCGCCTCGGAAAAATTTCCCTGCAAGCCCGTGAAAGACTCCATCTCCTCTAACAGTGTTAGGGAAAGGGTTGAGAAATATCCCGTGGTGGAGCTTCTCGAAGATGTCGTTGGTGCACACGCCCTACGGCATCTTCGGAAGCTCCGCCTCGGAATTTTTTTCCTGCAAGCCCGTGAAAGACTCCATTACATAAAGTTTCGATACATCACATAAAGTTTCCATACATCACATAAAGTTTCCATACATTACATAGATTTACATAGGGTTTAGGGTTTAGTATATGAATCCTTCGTTGCGTATGTCGATCCCTTGCCTATGATCGCTTCTTAGGCCGTAACCATGGAGCATCTTCTTTGCTTAACGGGATGCTTGGGTCAGTTTTCACGGTGAAGGGCGGAATTTCATCAAACTTATCATAATCTGCTGACATGTCTGTCTTGTCCTCGACTCCCGCGATGTTTCTTTTCCTTGAAAGAACTATGTGACGCCAGGGCTCATCGTCTGATGTATTCGTTTCCTTATTTTTTCTTTTTTGCGGTCTAGAGGACATGTCCTTCACATAAAAAACCTGAGCCACATCATTGGCTAGGACGAATGGTTCGTCTCTATAACCAAGATTCTTGAGATCCACTATTGTCATTCCGTACAGCTGGTCTACCTTTACCCCTTCTTCATTCATGTTGACCCAACTGCACCGAAACAATGGGACCTTAAAAGTAGGTCCATAGTCAAGTTCCCATATCTCCTCTATGTAACCATAGTATGTGTCCTTTTTCCCATTCTCGCATGTTGCATCAAAGCGGACTCCGCTGTTTTGGTTGGTGCTCTTTTTATCTTGGGCAATCGTGTAAAATGTATTCTCATTTATCTCGTACCCTTGGAAAGTCAATACAGTCGCAGATGGTGTCGCGACCAACAAGTAGAGCTGATCTACAATAGTGGTGTTATTCATGAGATGTAATTGCAACCAAGTGCCGAAAGTCTCCATGTGATTTTTTTAATCCAGTAGTCATCCTTCCCCGGGAACTTGGAGCGTACAACATTCATGTGTTCCTCGATATACGGAGCCACGAAGGTAGAACTTTGGAGAACTATGTAGTGTGCTTGATTCAAAGAATGTCCGTCCCTAAATATCATTGCTTTCTTTCCTAGCGTGCCTTTTCCACTCAGTCTCCCCTCATACCGTGATTCAGGAACACCAATCGGCTTAAGGTCAGGAAGAAAGTCTACATAGAACCCAATGACCTCCTCTGTTCCATAGCCCTTGGAGATGCTTCCTTCTGGCCTAGCACGGTTACGAACATATTTCTTTAAGACTCCCATGAACCTCTCGAAGGGGAACATATTGTGCAGAAATACAGGACCGAGAATGTAAATCGCATCGACTAGGTGAACTAAGAGATGCGTCATAATATTGAAGAAGGACGGGGGGAACACCAACTCAAAACTGACAAGACACTGGACCACATCCTTCTATAGCATTTCCAGACTTTCTCGATCGATTACCTTCTGAGATATTGCATTGAGGAATGCACATAGCTTCACAATGGCTAATCGAACATTTTCCAGTAGAAGCCCTCTCAATGCAACCGGAAGCAACTGTGTCATAATCACGTGGCAATCATGAGACTTCAGGTTCTGAAATTTTTTCTCTGCCATATTTATTATTCCCTTTATATTTGATGAGAAGCCAGCCGAGACCTTGATACTGTAAAGGACTTTAAAAAAGATTTTCTTCTCTGCTTTGGTAAGAGCGTAGCTACTTAAGTATTTACGTCCTTTATCAGTATGCTTGTTGTGTGGGTCTTTGATACGTTGCTGGTCCTCCCGTGCTTCTGGTGTATCTTTTGTCTTCCCATACACGCCCAGGAAGCCTAGCAGGTTCACACAAAGATTCTTCATCACGTGCATCACGTCGATTGAAGAACGGACCTCTAGGTCTTTCCAATACTCAAGCTCCCAAAATATAGATTTCTTTTTCCACATGGCCGTGTGTCCGGTAATGGGGTCTTTCGGAACAGATTGACTGCCAGGACCCTTTCCAAAGATTACTTCTAGATCCTTCACCATACCAAATACATCAGCACCTTTAGGGAGCTTAGGCTTCTTCCGGTAATCTGCCTCACCGTTGAAATTCTTGCCTTTCTTTCTTACTTGATGATTGGTCGGAAGAAATTTACGACACCCCAGGTACACAACCTTCTTACATTTATCCAAATATGTACCTTTAGTATTATCTAAACAGTGCGTGCATGCATTGTATTCCTTGTTTGACTGTCCTGAAATGTTACTAAGAGTAGGCCAATCATTAATGGTTACGAACAACACGCTCGTAGGTCAAATGGCTCCTGTTTGTGCTCATCCCACACCTTTACACCTGGTTCTGCCCACAACTGCAAAAGTTCATCGACTAATGGCCTTAGGTACACATCAATGTCGTTGCCGGGTTGCTTCGGTCCTTGGATGAGCACTGGTATCATAATGAACTTCTTCTTCATGCACAACCAAGGAGGAAGGTTGTAGATACATAGAGTCACTGGCCAGGTGCTGTGACTACAGCTCTGCTCCCCAAAAGGATTCATGTCGTCTGTACTTAGACCAAACCATAAGTTCCTCGCGTCACCTGCAAAGTTCGAGTGCTTTATCTCGATGTTTCTCCACTGCGACCCATCGGCAGGGTGTCTCAGTTTCCCGTCTTTCTTACGCTCTTCTTTGTGCCATCGCAACAACCTAGCATGCTCTTTATTTCTGAACAGACGTTTCAACCGTGGTATTATAGGAGCATACCACATAACCTTAGCAGGAACCCTCTTCCTGGAGGACTCATCATTGCCCTCAAAATCATCAGGGTCATCTTGTCTGATCTTGTATCAACATGCATTGTATACCGGGCATTTATCCATATTCTCGTACTTCTCACCGCAGTACAGGATGCAGTCATTAATGCATGCATGTATCTTCTCCACATCTAATCCTAGAGGGCAGATAGTCTTCTTTGCTTCGTACGTTGTCTCGGGCAGCTCGTTATCCTTTGAAAGCTTCGGTTTCATTATTTTCAGTAACTTCTCAAATCCCTTGTCAGATAAGCCAGTCTCTGCCTTCCATTTCAGCAGTTCAAGTGTGGTACCGAGCTTTGTGCTGCCATCTTCGCAATTTGGGTACAACAACTTTTTGTGATCCTTTTGCATGGCCTCCAACTTAAGCTTCTCCCTTTCTGTATCACATTGTTGATTTGCATCAGAAATGACCCGACCAAGACCATCATCGGGCTCATCTGATGCCCGTTGTTGTTCTTCATTGCTGCCTCCCTCTTCTTCATTGTCTTCCATTGCAGTATCACCATATTCTTCAGGGGACATAGGATAGCTGTCATCATCCTCCTCTTCTTCATTTTCTTCCAGCCTAACCCCTCTTTCTCCGTGCATGGCCCAACAATAATATCCGGGCATGAAACCTCTCCGAAGCAGATGGCTTTGAAGGATTCTCGGGGCAGAGTGCTCCGCCATGTTCCGACAGTCGACTCAGAGACAAGGCATAAAATTATTCACTTTGTTTGCCTTAGCCAAATCGATAAATTTATGGAGGCCTGCAATAAAATCGGAATGACGTCGGTCGCCATACATCCATCGCATCCGTGCATCGATCTGCGTCATAATAATTAACCATTACAATAACATCGTGAATAGTAAAATGACCACCCTACATGGACAGATGCAATATTTTTGTATCAGTTACAGATAAAGAAGACAAGGTTGCTAACCTCAGCCGAGGATACCGTGTTGTGCGAACTAAAGTGTGGCTCGGACATTTCGTCGAACACCTTGTGTGCAATCAAAAAAAAAGCTAGCATCCACTCCTCACACACAATCCAGCAAAATTTGGTGGGCAAAGGGCTGGGCTTATATATAGCCAGGGGAGGGTTTTTGGTCCCGGTTATTGCCACGACCGGGACCGAAGCACCTCCCGCGTGACACGTGGCGGCCCAGCAGCTCGCACCCCACCCAGGTCATTGGTCCCGGTTGATGGTACGACCCGGGACCAATGACTTCGGTGGGGGGCGCGCTGCTGTGCCGCCACGTGTCGCTCGGGACTGCTGACCGTCGCGGGGTTTTTGGTCCCGGTTCTTAGCATGAACCGGGACCAGCGCCTCGCAGAGAGCCACGTGTGCGTCGCGGGGTCATTGGTCCCGGTTCGTGCCATAAACCGGGACCAATGCTTACAGATGAACCGGGACCGGTGCCTGGCATTGGTCCCGATTACGGAAACAAACCGGGACTAATGGAATTTGGGCGCTGGACCAAAGGCCCTCTTTTTACTAGTGATACTTCAAGCGGTTATAGTCTATTGTGATTGTATCTTCGACGTATGAATAGTGTTCAAGCAATTTCGTCTCATCCTTAGTTTAGGTCAATATACACTATTTAGAAATTTGCAGGTAAGAATATTCTTACAGTATAATCCAATGAAAAAATATAGAATTTCCTTGCTCAAAAGTCGAAATCATTTTAAAGAATTATCACCCCATCATATACACACAAACTCTATTGTCGTTTACAAAAAGTGAGAAGATGCTATTATGAGGCAGTGTACCACTAAGCTGGCAGATCATAGTGGATAACAACGGGAAAATTGGGGATGTGCAACTCGCAAAAAATTCCATATATAGGTACAATCTTTACATGAATATTCTCGGTTGGAAAATCGATGAATGACTCACGCACCTCTTCTTGCCATTATAGGTGTTACAATCATTCAGATGCGCTAAACCATAAGAACAGAGTAGCGGTGAATGGAAATTGAAATCCAGGCTGGAATCAAGCATGCCTGCCCATTCCGAATGGTAACTCCCAGGAGCCTGTAGTCCCTTCGATAACCAAGTGGCTATGAGTTTCGTAGTGTCGTCACATTCAGAGGCATGACGTAAGGTCTCTTGGATAATTACCATTATATGTGTTACAATCATTCACATGTGCTAGCGGACAAATACGAAGACATAATTATCTAGAAAATAGATTAGCCGGAGGAAATTTGAGATATAAATTAGGTTACTTGGTCTCATAGAATTTAGCACTGATGCAATGGTGCAGTGCATATTGCCATAAATAAATATGTGCTGACTAAATCTATATAAATCATGACGGAATGATCGGAAACATCCCAATGGAACATTTATCTGTTTCAAGAAGAAAATGGTAAAATAGTTTTAAATAATTGAATAAAACTGTATGGTTACTAAAGACGTCCATTGAAGGAGAAAGTTTATCATGAAATTGTCAAAAGAAAATAATAAACAAGTCATATGTCAGTGCTGCCGATTACAGTTCTAAACTTGACAAAGTCTATGACTTGCTAATTAACTGAAATACCTTGCAGCCTTGAATCCAAGGAAAAAGCTTATCATGAAAATTGTCAAAACAAATGCTGGGCAGACATGTGAGTAGGTGACCACTCGTTATGTAGTTGTGTAGAACAATCTACTCCTAATTCTTAGAGGAGGTAATGTTACCTTGTTTTTGTGTATGACCCTGGTCTCTGCATCGATTGATGCACACAACCTTAATGATACCTTGTGTGGAGAGTTGGCACCGCTCCTACTTCTGAATAAAATAAAAAACACGGTACATATTACTTCAATCAGTAGCAGCGGCACCACACCATAAGAACCAAGGAAGTAAATCATAGGACAATTTGTGTATGCTGAAATTCAGTATAGATAAAGTAGTCCACATAACTACCCATTAGTCCATGGATTGCAATGTCCAATTGAAAAGCTATTTACTTTATTTATTCCAGCTTGACATCTCCATTGATCTGGAATGCAGTTTTACCCTCATACATTGATAAGATGGACCGGACTGAATCATCCTTGCATGCTACAATCACAAGAATTAACCCACACAAAACACTATATGAAGAAAAGACATAGGGATCAGACGAATATGAGTTCTACATATTGCTTCCCTTCAATCGGTCTCACAACTATCAACATGAACGATAAATCTCACTTTCAGTACAAGTTCTATAAATTTCTTTCCTTTGAGGGTCTGATTGATTAGACAAGCTCAACAAACATAACCATTCAGTGTGATGGTTAAGAAAGAGAATACATGATTAGTTCTTGGAACCCACTTGATTCACCTCATCTTTCTACTGTAAAAATGACTTATGCATCAACCTGAAAACTTCTTCATGTCTATCTAGCAGTGGATAATTGGTATAAACACACCACAATTAAGCATGCGAGAAAAAACACATTTTAGACATCAGTGCCAACAGTTCATTAATTCACATATGGAAATGATAAGGCTTGTTTTCCTCAAACTGATATAAGATGCAAGACCAAAGAGACAACGCTATGGTCTTTTGTTACCGAAGAGGCAGGTAATCTAGCTATACTAAAACCAAAACTGAAAAGGCCAACCATAATAAATAGCTAAGCTGCTTATGCTCACAGCTTCCTACATATATTCTCCATGGCTGCCACATTCTCAATGCAACTGAATCAAAATCAGCAACTTCACAAGATTCACTGATGACATCGCTGCACACGGTCATACATAAGGAAAAGGGATTCACCATGCATGAATAGAAAATTTATTCATAGGCAAACGGCAGGTGCATATCATATATATAAGCATATACCATATAATGCTGATCAAATCCTATCAAAATCTACTCCTCCCACCAACCCGCTACATCTGAAGTGAATTGGACAAGCAACTAACCTTCTTTGGAAGATGTATCTCCTTCCTGAACCTTGGCTGCACATTAGATGTATCTCCATGGGTCTGTTCAAAATCACATGAACATAGTTAGATCGTCTACTTTAGTTCAAATAAACATGACACAACCAAATATATATATCCTGTTCAGAATTCTGAACATCTAATTACCTTCTTATTTTTCGACTCCAGCGTACATACTGAGCTTGATCTGGTTTGAGGGTTTCTAGATCTTGTTCAGAATTGTCATCTTGTAAACATTTTTAAGCAGGAACTCTGCAGCCACAAAGACACCATGGCTGAATCAACGCCAACCATGGCCCTCAAAAGAATTCAAGAGCATGGTACCCTCCATCTGCAATCCAAGAACATGGCCATAGGCAGACTAATCCAAAAATGGCACTGATTAGAAATTTTCCTGAGCTTGCTCTGTTCATGTGATTCAGAATAGGAAGATTGGAGCAGAAGAAAGGGGGTGGCGGCGACGCCGCGGATGGATGACAAAGAAAAGAGCACATGAGGTGCGGTGGCGCTTGGAGGATCTGCGGGCTGCGAACGGAATAACGAGCCTCCCCTTAGACACTGCAGCCTCGTCAGCTTAATCAGAGTGGCGGCGCGTGGCGTGGGGGCACTTGTCCAAACGGCGGCCCTCGGACAAACAGCGAGTCGGAGGTGCCTTCCTGGAACATCGGGCTGTCTCCGCCTCTCCGGAAGAACGACACACTCCGACGGCGACACCCCGTTGGTGTCCCTCACTCCCTCTGGTAGAGCGAAACGATGAGCGCGTGAGGGCTAGGTTGTCGTGCGCCAACCTCCCGGCTGCCCTTCCGCCTGCGCCACCATATCACGGCGGTCCAGATCGCTCCACCTAAATCGTCAATGCAGTACTGCAGCAGGACGACGGGGGCGCGGGTCAGTCGCCGTCTTGTGGGGAGGCGGCAGGACAGGGGTGGTTGCGTGAAAATAATGGGACGTGATCTACGCAGGCAGTTTCCTTTCTGCGCGAGGATAGGTGTGGGGTTCCCACACGCATGAGTAGAGTCCGTCGAAAATATTTGCTAAGTGCACCAAAACGAAAATGTTAGGTAACGAAGGCTGTTAGATTGTGTTTTGTTGGGCTGATCGTGCGATTGCAGTTTGCTCCTGTATATTTGACGGGGTGAGTGTAGAAAAATTCATGTTCGTCCCTTTATAAGTAGTAGTAGTTTGTTAGTTGGGTCCAGCCTTTTCAAAATTGCGTCCGTGTATGCATGCATGCATGCTATGCGGCGTAAGCTAGCTATATAACTTAACTAGATCATGATGGCGCGTGTTGCTGCACCCGTCCATTAGGGCTATAAAATGGTAGTAGTGTATGGTAATATATTTTGTTTTAGTGGAGAAGTTTGCTCCATTTGAAGTTATTTATTACCTAAATGGGAATTTTGAGTAGATTTAGATTTATATTCATCTAGATTATAGTGGACCTTTATTATCAAATACTAATGTCAGCACAATAATGTTGAGATTAAACATATTTAGTAAATGAAACGTAAATCGATAGACACATATTTTAGTTACACAAAATTAACTTAATATAGATAACCATAGATACACAATGCTTATTCGATGATGCCTTTTTGGATGCAGGTTGAGAGAGGGATTCACAGTAAAAACAGTTATGCCAATGCATATCATGTAAATCTTGTGACGATACAACAATTTTGTATACAAGTTAAGCACACGAGGGATTACTATCTTTATGCAATAATGGCAAGCAAACAAAATGTTAGTTTTGAAGATGAAGGTTGCACATATATTCATCTAGAACTGAGTGATGTGTTGTATAGGGGCAACTCGACTGCTCTAGAGGAACTCTTGAGAGCAAGCACTAACATTTTTTTAGATGTCCAGCACCAACATTTAGGAATAGCATCTACGCTGCAGAAGTGTAAATAAAAAAAATCACGAACTGAATATCTATGTGAAGAGAATTATAATAAGCATCGGAGCCTTGTAACACCAACACAAATTGATGGGGCTGATGAATTTATAGACTGCCATATGATTCAATTAAACTGATGAATGATTCTTTTTATACCAGAAAATTAATTTTACACACTTAGATCTTTCTATTAATTAGTTTGCACAACCTTGAAAAGCATAACTGAACATATACTAAAGGCCTAAAAGGTTCTTGCAACTCATGATATGACTAATCTACATGCCGACTAAAAACAAGACCATGTGGATAACCGAACATCTATAGGCAAGACCAGAAAATCGCAATCTAATTTCTCGACTGGCTCGTGTCTCAAGGAAGAACATGAATATGTAAAAAGATGGCAAAAGGAAACACGCCATACATAGTATCAAACATCAGTTATACCAGCATGTCCTTTTCTATTTAAGTAATAAGATTGGTGGACGAACTAAGTAAAATTAGTACATAGAAATTTACTTACACATGCAATGCTCTAGCAACAAACCTAGGTTGATAAAGTTGTGCGGATGGTAGACATAAGTTTGGAAGAGATTATAGATAAATTTTGAGTAAAATTATCTAGGTTAATAAAGCTGTGTAGGTAGGCATCAGCGTTTGGAGGGGATTACACATAAATATGAGTCAAATTTATCTAGTTCCTAACCACGTATTGGGATTATTAACTGGTTGCATTCAACGGGCTGCAGACTCTTGTAGAAAATTTAAGGATATGGATTTCTCTTAAATCATGCACATGTAAAAGGTAGATCTATAAGCTTTCATATATATATATATGAAAGCTTATAATGGAGGCCAGTTGGCAGTTGTGCTCTTAGACAATGTTAAATTTATGCTTCGCGTCTGAGATTCAAGCTAGTTTTGTGAAAGCTAGTTAGATAAGATATAAGGAGGAAATTTGAAACCACCAAAACTGTCAAAGCGTAAAAATGCTAAAACAAACTGTTTTGGCCAGTGACATAATTTAACATATGTCCTACTTTTCAATTGATGCTCATCCTACCAAATTACACCTGTTAGTTTGGTATTCTGACAATATTGTTATATGGATATAGAGTATGTTATATCAGTAGGAGAATACTTCATGACTGGGAACAAGAACCATGCCATTAAATCTTTTGATGACTTCACGATATAGAGAAACCACCTAAAAGCTCTATTGAACAACCTTGGATAGCATGCGCATTATCATCCGGGTTTAAAATGGCCCGAACAGTACATTGTCCTCTGTTTCTAAAGATGGAGCTATACCATCATTTATACATTAAGAAGTCAAGAGATGCGTAATGACTACATAATCTGATTGATGCATTTGCAAGGAAATACCTGAAGGTACATCATAGACGATTTGAGGGCATAAAACAGAACGGCGGCATGCTGCTGAAAAAGAACCAGAACTGACACAACAACTCCCCAAATCAGTATACCAGAGCCAACCCTGGGAACTCATTTGTTCCCCAACCAAAAATAACCAGAACACCAGCAATTCCCCAAAATCAGTGTACCAAAGCCAACCCTGGGTACTCTGGCTGGCAGGACGTGCAACGAATGGAGACCGGAAAAAAACTTTAGAACAAATATGGACTGAAAGAATTGAATCGCTTGAGAAGTGATCATAATAGCGGGGAGGGCAATTCTGCAGCAAGCCAGCAATGTTGAAGATGGAGGGGTAAGCATGTGATTTTGCCAGAAGAAGTAGGGAGAGCAGACAGCGGGAGGGCACAAATCAAATATAGGCGAGGGAGAAAAAAAGATGTACGCATCAAAACTGTAACGCCTCCAGCAGTGGCCGCCGCCGAGTGGCACCTTCTTACCACTAATTGTACCAGGAACGGCTGATTTATTCCTCACCTTGATGACTTGGAGGATAAACTCCAATCGCCCACAACGCATCTGCCACCCTTTGCATTAGGGTGTCAAGCGGGACGGGTTGCGGCACAACTTTTTCACTAAGCCTTCTCTAATTTTACTAACTTTTAAGACTCTCTTTTGCCTATATTTTGCTTCGCGGGTCATTATGCGGGTGCCGCTTGCCACCCTACTTTGCATCCCTTTCGCGCATCGCCAACGTGGTGGGCTTCCGGTTGAACGCAGGGGTCGCATGGGTTCAGGCGGCCAGCCTCATCCGCATGAGTCGTGCCACTCGCCGCACCGCCTAGATTCTCCTCTCGTCGTATTTTTCTCTCGATCTCAATCGACACCGGTAGCAGCGGAATACAACTTTCCTTGATCATCTCGTTCCACTAAGATACACGGGCTTGAGTTATCTTTTGGAGGCCAACAAACCAGAGCAGGCTAATTTGATGTCGAGAGTAGCGTCTCCTAGGGACTAATGGGCCAGTGCGGGAATGTCAGAACATCTAACGGCCAGAAATGAGCAGGCAGTTCAATCGGGCAGCCAAAATCGTTGAGTTCATGAGAGGCCTCTTCTTTGCCTCAGTTATAATATCCCTAATACCCGTGCGCTGCCATGGTCATTTGATTTTTTTTATCAGTGCACATGTAGTATATATCAAAATTTAAGTGTTGCCCAGAACATATGAACAATGTCACACTCTTGAGCAACATTTCAATGGCCTTGCACCATCTAGCCTATAGGGGAAGATCATCCAGTTTATGTTACTCATTGTAACATTATAGACCATCCTAGTTCTCGGTATCACACCTAACCTAATTTTGTAAATGAATGGCTGGTGATATTTTTTCGACGATCAATACCATATATATTTATTGTAGGAAATAGTACGTGGTAAAGATACATGAGCCGTTTTCAGCAATTACAAAATAAAATCTGAAAGAAATTATCCAATCATCGAGGTCTTCAAACTCTTTCTTCTTCTACGAAGCAATCTTGTGCTTTTCCGAAGACAACCACATAAAAAGATATAGGTACCAAACCACATATATAAATACCAATGAGGATTCTCCCATAATTTTAATTTGAGCCACAGTGCCAAGGCTACGTGCACGTGCGTAGTCATTAGAGTATTCATCCAACATCAGCAAGAGTACCAACACCAGCATTTCAGGAAAGACGAGCCGAACAGCCCGACGACGTCACTGGGGAGCCGAGGGTACGAATCACCATTGTCGAGAACGTGGTAGCCGGGAAAGATATTGCGAGGACAAACCTCCTCGTGAAAACCAACAAAAATCATCCAAAATCGATTTGGCGAAGTAAGATCTGAAAAACCATACCTAAAGAAATTTGATCTTCGAACACCACTATTGATGTCGAGAAGAAACTCACGTCGTCGAACGAAGGGCCGAAGAACACTTATTGATCTTACTTATACACTGACACTTTGTTTTACTCCAAGCAACCAAGAGATAAATAATACAATGATATAGAGAGAGACTACGCAAATACTCGTGATTATCAAGCATCATGCACAACTTACTTCCTCCCATGTGACAAACATCGATTCCTCCTATCTCAAGTGACCCATGCGTTCCACTAAAAAAAATCAAAGATACATATAGATATTTATTAAAATATGCTATTTTGTGTGTTCGTGTGTCAACATACCAGTGTCTTTCTGCTTTATTTTATCCATCCCATCTTGGTCCTACTCATCTATTATCGTTCGGTTGACCATTGTTCACCCTAGCCATGCTCTTCCTCTCGAGTAGGTCTCTAATTTCTCTATCCTCACACCATGAGAGGACAAGGTGTAGTCTTCCACCTCCATTTGACACTCTTTGTCCAATGATTTTAGCTCTACCTCCATCTCTGATATGTCGTCGCTCTTCTTCATCACCCCAAGTCATTATGCACTAACATGGCACAAAAAAAGATATGTAGGGAAGGTACTTTATCATTACCATAATTATACAATTCACTGTCTCACTTTGTTCGTCTGCCACTCGACCCTGCCATCACTTGGTCTACTCAAAAACTTCAAGACCTTTTGAATTATATGTTGGGTCCGCAACATATAAAACAAAAAATTCCTACGATGAGGACTATACGCCAAGATCTATCTACTAGATATAGAGCAACGGGTGGACATACATCCATGAAGAACTTACCCTCGAAGACAACGAGTTTTGTTAACGAGTAGGAACTCATGGTTGATGTAGTCGTACGCTTGCCGATCTTAAGATCATGTGGAAGTCCGAGCGCCGCAAATTAGCAGCGCATCCGTCCTCGCACACACGTTCAAGCCACCGGACAACCTCCACCTCCTCGCTCCAGCGAATCAGTGGAAGCAGAAAATCCTTCCAGACGCAAGGCCACCGGGAACATGTATCTCGCTAATCCGAGACCATGGGGGAATATCTAGAGGGGAGAGAGATCCTTCATGAGGAGGTGTGATTTGTGAGGGAGGAGAGGGGGCCTTTTATAGGAGAGGAGGTCTCCTCCCCTCCCATGGCCGGCGGTCAAAGGGGGGGTGCCCCCACCTCTTCCTCATTCATGTGGTGAAGCTCCACTCACATAAATTTTGACTCCACCCAAAATTCCACTCACATGCATTAAATTTCTACCAAATTTAATGCAACTCTCAATTAATAAAACTCTTTTATTTATTTTATTCAGAATTTTGTTAATTACTTTAATTAACAAACATTCACATAAAAACCCTTGCAACATTTCAATATCACATGCAGAACCACTTTCTGTAATTTCACCCGAAACAATTCCGGTTTCTATCGAAATAATTCATGTTTCTATCGAAACATTTCCTGCGCTTTGCAATCCTTTCGTCTGAAACATATGTGCTCCTAAATGGTGTCCGACGATCCTTAAGTGTGTCACCCTACGGTTCGCGAATAATGCAGACATGATTGAGACTCCTCTCAGATTAATAATCAGAAGCGGGACCTGGAGATCCATACTGACTCCTGCACATTCAACGATGACTTCTATGATCGTGAGAACCTTTAACGGTAGTAACTTAATCCCTTTGTCTCATGATATAATACATGTCCGAGATTCGATCATCGATATCCAAATACCTAGTTTGATCTCGTTACCGACATGCACTCTTTTCTTGTTCCCGTGATATAACATTCTAGTGATCACATCACTTGCTTGCAAGCTACCTTAATGTGATATCAGCGAGAGGGCCCAAAGTATATCTATCCGTCATCGGTATTGACAAATTCCACTCTTGATCCATGAGCCTCAACATAACACCTTTGTAGAACTGAACCCACCTTTATAGTCACCCTGTTACGGTGTGATGTTTGATGTTATCAAGATACTCTTTCGGTGTTAGCAATTAACATGATCTCATGGTGTAAGGACTAAGATTACTTCATATGATGTTATAGCAATATAAACATAATGACTTTGAGCGTAATGCTATACTTCGGATGAATGTTCATCACATCATTTCACAAATGCTGTGACCTCGTTATTAACAACATCCAATGTCTATGATCAGAAATCTTTGATCATCTTGTTAATCAACGAGCTAGTCTATAAGAGAGGCATAACTAGGAACTCCTTTTTGTTTATCAAACACACATGTATTGATGTTTCCTATCAATACAATTATAGCATGCAAAATAAACATCTATCATATACAAGGAATACATAATAACAACTTTATTATTGCCTCTCAGGGCATATTTCCTTCAGTCTCCCACTCGCACTAGAGACAATAATCTAGTTTACATAGTGATAAATCTAACACCCATGGAGTTCTGGTGTTGATCATGTTTTTCCCTAGGGAGAACTTTAGTCAACGGATCTGCTACATTTAGGTCCGTGTGCACTTTACAAATCTTTATGTCTCCATCCTTGACATGCTCGCGGATGGAGTGAAACCGGCGCTTAATATGCTTGGAATTCTTGTGAGACCTTGGTTCCTTGGAGTTGGCTATGGCTCCATTGTTGTCACAATAGATCACCATTGGGTCCAATGCACTAGGAACCACACCTAGTTCCGTTATGAACTCCTTCATCCAAACCGCTTCCTGCCGCTTCTGAAGCAGCAACATATTCTGCCTCCGTCGTTGATCCAGCCACCACAGGTTGTTTGGAACTCCTCCAACTAACTGCTACTCCGTTCAAGAGAAATCGTATCCGGATTGAGACTTAGAGTCATCCGGATCGGTGCCAAAGCTAGCATCAACATAACACTTAGCGACTAGCTCTTCTTCAGCTCCGTATACAAGAAACATATCCTTAGTTCTTCTTAAGTACTTAAGGATATTCTTGACCGCTATCCAGTGTTCCGAACTTGGATCAGATTGGTACCTACTAGTCAAACTAATAGCATGTGCCACATCCGGTCTTGTACATAACATGGCGTACATTATAGAGCCTATGGCTATCACAGAGTACATACCTTGATAAGATATTAAAGAAGTTTAAAATCTCTATAGATTTTAATGCCTAATATATATGAAGCTTCACCAAGGTCTTTAATCGAAAATTTGCTGTTTAGATAACTTTTAACACTGTTTAAAAGATCTATATCATTTCCAATAAATAATATGTCATCCACATATAATATTAGAAATGCCACATTGCTCCCACTCACTTTCTTGTAAATATAAGCCTCTCCATAAGTTTGGATAAATCCAAACTCTTTGATCACCTCATCAAAGCGGAGATTCTAACTCTGGGATGCTTGCTTCAGTCCATAGATGGATCATTGAAGTTTGCATACCTTATCAACATCCTTAGGATCGACAAAACCCTTAGGTTGTATCATATACAACTCTTCTTCAATATTACCATTGAGGAACGCAGTTTTAACATCCATCTACCATATTTCATAATAGAAATATGCAGCAATTGCTAACATAATCCTAACTGACTTGAGCATCGCTACGGGAGAGAATGTCTCATTGTAGTCAACTCCTTGAATTTGTTGAAACCCCTTTGTGACAAGTCGAGCTTTATAGATGGTCACATTACCATCAGCATCAGTTTTTCTTTTGAAAATCCATTTATTCTCAACGGCCTTTTCGATCGTGAGGTAAGTCCACCAAGGTCCAAACCTGGTTTTCGTACATGGATTCCATCTCGGATTTCATGGCTTCTAGCCATTTGTTGGAATCTAGGCTCATCATCGCTTCTTCATACGTCGCAGGGTCATCTATTTCATCAATCATAAAATTTATAACAGGATTTCCGTACAGTTTAGGAGCTGCACGTGTCCTGCTTGACCTACGAGGTTCGGTAGTGTCCTCTTTCGGAGTTTCATGATTATTATCATTAGCTCTCTCTTCATCAGGTGAAGTTAACTCCGAAACAATTTCCGGTGCTGCGCCACTTGCCATTTCATGAAGAGAAGGTTCAATAAGCTCTTCGAGTTGTACCTTCCGACTACTCACACCTTTCGCGAGAAACTCCTTCTCAAGAAAGGATCTATTCTTGGCAACAAAAATCTTGCCCTCGGATCTGTGATAGAAGGTATACCCAATCGTTTTTTAGGGTATCCTAGGAAGACGCATTTTTCCGCTTTGGGTTCGAGTTTATCCGGCTGAAGTTTCTTCACATAAACATCGCATCCCCAAACTTTAAGAAATGACAGCTTAGGTTTGTTTCCAAACCATAATTCAAACGGTGTCGTTTCAACAGATTTAGATGGTGCCCTATTTAAAGTGAATGCAACGGTTTCTAGTGCATAACCCCAAAATGACAGTGGCAAGTCAGTCAAAGACATCATAGATGGAACCATATCCAATAAAGTACGATTACGACGTTCCAACACACCATTACGTTGTGGTGTTCCGGCAGGCGTGAGTTGTGAAACTATTCCACAGTCTTTCATATGTGTGCTAAACTTGTAACTAAGATACTCTCCTCCACGGTCGGACTGCAGAAATTTGATCTTTCTATTACGATGATTTTCCACCTCATTCTGAAATTCCTTGAACTTTTCAAAGGTTTCAGACTTATGTTTCATTAAATAGATATACCCGTATCTACTCAAATCATCCGTGAAAGTAACAAAATAACTATATCCACCTCGCACCGACACACTCATTGGTCCACACACATCAGTATGTATGATTTCCAATAAATTTGTCGCCCGTTCCATTGAACCGGAAAACGACGTTCTAGTCATCTTGCCCATAAGACATGGCTCACATGTATCAAATGATTCAAAACCAAGTGATTCCAAAAGTTCATCAGAATGGAGTTTCTTCATGCGTTTAACGCCAATATGACCTAGACGGCAGTGCCACATATATGCAGATATATCATTATCAAGTTTAATCCTTTTAGCATCAACATTATGAATATGCGTAATACTACCATCGAGATCCAACAGAAATAAACCATTCAACGCAGGTGCATGACCATAAAAGATATCATTTATATAAATCGAACAACCATTGTTTTCAGATTTAAACGAATAACCACTTTGCATCAAACACAATCCGGATACAATGTTCATGCTTAGTGCAGGCACCAAATAACAATTATTTTGATTTATAACTAATCCCAACGGCATATGGAGAGGCAGCATTCCGACGGCGATCACATCAACTCTTGATCCATTGCCGACCCGCATCGTGACCTCATCCCTTGCTAGCTGTCGCTTGTTCCACAACCCCTGAACCGAGTTACATATATTAGCAACCGATCCCGTATCAAATACCCAGGTGCTACTGCGAGTACTAGTCAAGTACACATCAATAACATGTATATCACATATACCTTTGTTTGCCTTGCCGGCCTTCTTGTCCACCAAATACTTGGGGCGGTTGCGCTTCCAATGGCCAGTCCCCTTGCAATAGTAGCACTCGGTATCTGACTTAGGGCCAGCTCAGGGTTTCTTTTCAGGTGCGGCAACAGATTTGCCACCCTTCTTTCCCTTCTGCTTGCCTTTCTTGTCCTTCTTGAAGCCGGTGGTCTTATTGATCATCAACACTTGATGTTCTTTCCTAATCTCCACTTCTGCAGTCTTAAGCATTGATAAAGCTCAGGAAGAGACTTCTTCATGCCCTGCATATTATAGTTCATCACGAAGCTCTTGTAGCTAGGTGGCAGAGATTGGAGAACATGATGTATGCCTAAGTCAATGGGAATCGTTATTCCCAAGGACACAAGCTTATCGGCGTACCTAGACATTTTGAGTACGTGCTCACTAACGGAGATATTCTCCTCCATCATGCAGCTAAAGAACTTTTCAGAAGCATTATAACTCTCTACGGCAGCATGGGTTTCGAAAATCATTTTCAATTCTCCCATGGTATTAAAGGCATTGCCATTTTCGAAATGCTTTCGAAGTTTTGGCTCTAGCCCATATAGTATGCCGCAATGAACTAAGTTGTGGTCCTCCTGACGAGTTATATAGATGTTCTTTTCCTTGTCAGGGGCATCAGGAGCTGGTGGGGGGCCTAGCGACGCCTCTAGCACATATTGCTTTTGTGCAGCAGTAAGGAGAATCCTCAAATTCATAGACCAGCTGGTGAAGTTGCTACCATTCGTAGCAAGTTTCTCTTTCTCCATGAACACATTGAAATTAAAAGCAGGTGGCGCCGTCTACAACAGAATTTGTAAAGTATATTTAGACTAAGTTTATGATAGATTGAGTTCAACTAATCCAAATTACTAATGAACTCCCACTCAAAAACGACATCCCTCGTGTACTTTTGGTGATTACAGATACGTCCATTTTGCATCACTATTCTATGTCATAATTCATTGTTATTCATTGATATATTTCGTATTGAGAGGCGATACTTATGTTATTTCATCTGTTTTTGCATGGTTGATGACTTTTGGAGCATGGACCGCTGCAGTCAGGATTCTGAAGGAAAGGTGCTGTTTGGAGGCAAAATTCACGAAGATCAAAAAATCCGGGAAAATATACGGAAAATCCTATTTTTCCAGAAGACGAAGGAAGCCAGAAGGGGGGCTGGAGATGCGCCACAGGGGGCCCACACCACTCCCTGGCGCGGGACAGCCTAGGCCGCGCCACCAGGTGGTGTGGCCACCCTGGTCCACCCCTGGCACTCCCCTCTGGCGTATATATTCCTCCCGAAACCCAAAGACTCAAGGAGCGACCACAGAAAAATACGAGGTGGAAAACACCGAGAGAGAAAGATCTCTCCGGCAGATAGATTTCTCCCAGGGGAATTCCTTCCCGGAGAGGGAAGATCGTCGCCAACACCACCACCATCAAGCTGGACTTCATCGGGATCATCATCATCACCACCATCATCACCATCAACACCCTCATCACCATCTCCATATTGCTGTAACAATTGGGTTGAATCTTTCATAGTTCATAGGGGAAACTTTCCCGGTGTTGATTGCTCTTTGTAGTTGATGCTATTGAGTGAACCATTGAATTATTGTTTATGTTCAGATTGTTATACATCATTATTCCATCTCTGATCATGATCCATATGATGTCTTGTGAGTAGTTCGTTTTGTTCTTGAGGACATGGGAGAAGTCATGTTGTTAGTAGTGGAGTTGTGTTGAGAAAGATTCAATAGTTTGATATTTAAGTTGTGGTGTACTTCTTCTAGTGGTGTCATTTGAACGTCGACTACATGACACTTCACCTATATGGGCCTAGGGGAATTCATTGTGTATTTGGCTACTAATCGTAGGGGTTGCTGGAGTGACAGAAACTTGAACCCCCGTTAGGAAACCATTGCACAAGGGACATAAGGGTCTTAGAGTTTAAAGCTGTGGTTAGGTTTCTACCTTAATTACTTTCGTATACTTACGGATGTTTGCAAGGGGTATACTCACAAGTATGTAATAGTCCTAGGAAGGTCGGTACATTAGCACAGGTTCACCCACACAACACTTACCAAGCTAAAGAAGATTAATCAACTATATGAAGCGAAAGCACTTGACAGTCTTCCCATGTGTCCTCGAGAACGTTTGGTCATCTTAAGTAATACAACCGGCTTGTCCTTTGCCGCATAAAGGATTGGGCCACTTGCTGCATTTATTCTTATTGTCTTTTGTTTACTCGTACTTCGTTTACTTGCTTTATCGAAAACCCCTAAAAATCCGTTTGCTAAGTATTTGTAGAGAATTCCTGATCCATACTACTAGCCAGCACATTTTGCTCCTCGTTGGGTTCGACACTCTTACTTATGGAAAATACCGCGATACACCCCCTATACTTGTGGGTTATCAAGACTATTTTCTATCGCCATTGCAGGGGAGTGAAGCGCTATTGGAAAGTGGAAGTAGTAAAGGAAACTTCTACTGTGAGTATTGTGTACTGCTGTTAGTTGCTTTATTTTCGTTATGGATAATTCGTTGAGTTTCTTATTTAGTAATGCTACTACCACTGCTAAGGTTGTAGATAAGCCACCACCTGCTGAGATGATGTTTTTAAAATACCTACAAGAATTATTGATCGTGTTATGGATAACTACTATGTTGGGGATGGAACTATCCATCCGGTGATCATTTACTCTTTATACACGAATTATGCGGGTTGTTCAAGTGTGTAGGTATTACTACATAACAAGTTAAGAATAAGTTATTCTCATTATCACTGAAAGGAAGAGCTGAGGAATGGTATAAGCTGCTGAAGAATGGTCAAGCTCTGGAATGGGAGAAAATAGTGCCTCTCTTTTATTCAAAGTTTTATCCTCCTAGTGAGATTCATAAAGATCGGAATCAAATATACAACTTTTGGCCTCTTGATGGAGAGAGTACAGCTCAAGCTTAGGGGAGATTGAAGTTACTAATGCTCAAATGTCCCATTCATGAGCTCCCCAACGATATTATTATCAATAACTTTTATGCAAGGCTCCCTCTACATGACAAGGATTTATTGGATGCTTCTTGTGCTGGATCATTCACTCGCATGGAAGAAGAAGCTAAATGGGATCTTCTGGACCGTATTCAAGATAATGTTAAAGCATGGGAGAATGACAAAGGTAGAAAGTCAGGTATAAATTATGATTATGAATGCATTGAATCTTTTATGGGAACTGATGACTTTCAAAATATTAGTAATGCTTATGGTATTGATTTGCAAGTTATTACAAACTGCTTTAGAGCTTTTGCTTCTTATATTGAAATTCCAAAAAGGGGATGGAATAAATACCATGCACCTTACAAAGATATTGTTGACTGTGTTCCTATTGGGAGTGCTGAGTATTGCGTTATTGATCCCATCTTACCTGAACCTGATATCGAGAAGATTCCCTTCCCAGAAAAGGTAAAGGATCATCCTATGATAACTAATGTAATCACCAAAAGTGAAAAGAGAACTATAGAACCTGATGAACAAATAAACGTCGAACCTGTGGTTGCAATTGTGAAAGACCTTGTCACTAAAAGCATAGAAGATGGACACATAGTCTTTTGTGAGGATGCTTCTAATATTGTTTTACATCCTAATAGAACTAAAAAAGCTAGTGTTCCTGTGCTTTCTTTTAGAATTGGTGATCATTGCTATTATGGTTTATGTGATATTGGTGCAAGTTCCAGTGCTATTCCTTATGAGCTTTACAGAGAAATTATGCATGAAATCAGTCCCTATGAATTGGAAGAGATTGATGTGGTTATTCACCTTGCTAATAGAGAGATCATCTCTCCAATTGGTATTGTACGAGACGTGGAAGTTCTTTGTGGTAAGATTAAGTACCCTGTTGATTTTCTAGTACTCGGTTCAGCTGCTAGAAAACTTATCCTATTATTTTTGGTAGACCTTTCTTGAGTACTTGTGGAGCTATTATAGATTGCAAAAGGGAGAAAATCTTGACTAAGTTTGCTGGGGAATCTTATAAGTTTAATTTCTCGAAATTTGCTAAAGAACCTTATGAAGAGGAAACCCATAATGAGGATTTTAGAGTTCAACAACTTGCTTCTATTTCTCTTGCTCCTAACAATGCTTTGCAGCAATTTATGGAATATCATGAAAGTGAAATCTTCATGGAAGAAAGGAATGAGATTGAAAAGATTCTCCGCCTGTAGAAGACTTGGGTACCACGTTGCCACCTAAAAAGAATCCGGTTTTCGATCTAAAACCTCCACTACAAGAAATGTGTCAACTAGTGTCCTTTTATTAACGACCATGGATTTTTTGGTCATAGTTCTATGACCACTTTGAACCAAATGGTCGTAGGCTATTGGGAGGGTCCAAACCTTGAAAAACAACGACCTTTTTTGGTAGAAAGGTCACAACTTGATTACACCAATTGGTCATAATATAAACCACACTCGTCTATGACCTTAATTTTAGATGAATACGACCAATTTAAATGGTCGTTACATGATTTGTTAAAACAACTAGACTATCAGCTAATCAATTTCACGTATGTGTGGTGTCAAATATTTTCTATGTGTCATATCCAAGTGCCAATTTTTATCCAGGTGGTTTTGAAGCATACAAGGTATTCATACAGCGCTCAATCCACGTATCTACACAGGCCCCGCATGGGACCCACGCAGGCGCCACTCAGCAAGATTAATCCATGCAGAACCCGTGCGGGACCCACATGGACAGTGCTCATCAGGGATTAAAAAGATGTGGCCGTAGGCTATTGGGAGGGTCCAAACCTTGAAAAACAACGACCTTTTTTGGTAGAAAGGTCACAACTTGATTACACCAATTGGTCATAATATAAACCACACTCGTCTATGACCTTAATTTTAGATGAATACGACCAATTTAAATGGTCGTTACATGATTTGTTAAAACAACTAGACTATCAGCTAATCAATTTCACGTATGTGTGGTGTCAAATATTTTCTATGTGTCATATCCAAGTGCCAATTTTTATCCACGTGGTTTTGAAGCATACAAGGTATTCATACAGCGCTCAATCCACGTATCTACACAGGCCCCGCATGGGACCGACGCAGGCACCACTCAGCAAGATTAATCCATGCAGAACCCGTGCGGGACCCACATGGACAGTGCTCATCAGGGATTAATCCTAGCAAAAAGATGTGGCCAGGGGGCTCGAACTCCTAACCTCCACCCTTCGTTTCACGAGGCCAACCACTGCACCAACTCGACTTTTGGTGCAACATCTGCACGCGGTCGGTATAAGTGTGCGAGCCCGCTGACTTGGGACACCCCGCTTGGGCTACTCCATGTGCTGCGACTGCTTGGGCTGGATGGGCCGCTCCTGCGCTGGCCTTGGGGCAACGGTAGGTGTGAGCCCGCGTAAATTTCTAGGCTGGACCGTCTGGCTGCCGGGTTGGGCTGGCCGGGTGGCCGTGTAAATCTTTTTTTTCTTTTCTAAATTCTTTCGTATCTTTTTATTTATAACTCCAAATTGACTCAAACAAAATCCAGAGAACTAGTAAAGTTGTATTAGATCTCTAAAGAAACAGCATATTGTGATTATAAAAATAATTTTTCCAAAAAATCATTAGCATTAGATCATGTACCCGTAGTTGAAATCAGGCCCACTTCCTACCGATTCGGCAGGAATTTGTCTTTTTCGCCAGGGGTAGACGGACAGGTTATAGATACCCTAGTTGGGACATTGTTCATGTAAGGTGGGTCTATTATTTTTGACAAATAGGGTGGTACCATTTTGAAACTGTTATTTGGTGGTTGCTTCACAAAACGCCCCGATTTTGGCACTTGGAAAATGGAAAATGTTTTTTCCGTGTGACAAAATGGAAAACTTCCTCCTGCAATATTGTTCTACATCACAAGATGCACATGGGTGCACAATATGGACACATTATCATAAACTATGCCGTGATTCTAGGCATAACATTGGCCATTTAGCCTAAAAAGCCATGAAACCCCGAACATGATAGGTCATTTCTGTAAAGGTTTTTTCGGAAAACTTGAAATATACCAAGTTTGGTATTTTTTCTATAAACTATTTCACATAATACGATGCCAAGCGAAGGATTTACAGTGTTCGGACCATTTTTGAATTTCTTATGCTCGTTTCAATTTTTTTTCGTTTCAAACTATGCTGAAAAGGGTGGGCATGAAGATAACGGATGAGCCTCGCTAAACTTGCACTGGATTTCTAAAGAAACATCATATTGGAGTCTAAAAATAATTTTTCCAAAAAATCATGAGAATTAGATCATGTACCTGTAGTTCAAACCGGACCCACTTTCTACCGATTCGGCAAATATTTGTCTTTTTCACCAGGGGTGTATGAAAAGGTTTTAAAATCTCCGGTTGGGACATCGTTTATGTAAGGTGGTCTAGTATTTTTGAAAAATAGGGTGGTAGCATTTTTTAATTGAACATTTGGTGTTGCTTCACAAAACGCCCCAATTTTGGCGCTAAGAAAATGGAAAATGGCTTTTCCGTGTGATGAAATGGAAAACGTCCTCCTGCAACATTGTTCCCCGTCCCAAGATGCATATGCATGCACAATATGGGCACATTATCACAAACTATGTCGCTATTCTGGCCATACCATTGGTCGTTTGTCTTGAAAGCCATGAAACCTCGTACATGATAGGTCATTTCTGGGAAGGTTTTTTTCGAGATATTTACAATATACCAAGTTTGGTATTTTTACTTGCAACTATGTCACAAAATATGAAACCACGCGAAGGATTTACCTTGTTCGGACCATTTTTGAATTATTTATGCCCGTTTCCAAATTTTCCCGTTCCAAACAATGGTCAAAACGGCGGGATGAAGTTAGGGGGATGAGCCTCGCTAAAACTTGCACTGGATCTTAATAGAAACATCATATTGTGAGTCTAAAAATGATTTTTTCAAAAAATCATGAGCATTAGATCATGTACCTGTAGTTCAAACCGGACCCACTTCCTACCGATTCGGTAGATATTTGTCTTTTTCACCAGGGGTGTACGAAAAGGTTTTAAAGTCTCCGGTTAGGACATCGTTCATGTAAGGTGGTCTAGTATTTTTTGAAAAATAGGGTGGTAGCATTTTTGAATTGAACATTTGGTGTTGCTTCACAAAACGCCCTGATTTTGGCGCTGAGAAAATAGAAAATGCCTTTTTTATGTGACAAAATGGAAACTTACTTCGACAACATTGTCCGTCATTCCAAGGTGCACACGTGTATAAAATATGAGCATATTATCACGAATTATGCAATGATTTTGGCCATGTAGATGCTTCAAAATATGCCCCTTTTTGGCATTTGGTAAATGGAAAATGATTTTCTTGTCTACAACTAATGAGATCGTAGGAATGCTCCTCCCACATATCGTCCATCTTGGCCTGATCAGGACCGTTAAAAACCTATCCAATGCTTTGTATTCACGGTAAGAAACACACCCGAGCCACTCACTCACGTTGCCCAGTATGTCCTCGATCCAGATCCACTCCTCCCACCCCCAGTCTCCCAATCGAACCCTAATCCCATCGCCGCCTCCACCCCTGATACCCACCCTCTCGTCTCAAACCTCCTGCGCCGCCACTACCGTCTCGCCTCTGCCGCTCAAGGTTTCCTTCGCCTCCCTCTCCTCAACCCTCCTGCGCCGCCACTACCACCGCCACTGCGCCATTCGTCTGGTGACCCCCCTCTATCTTAACAAGAAATCAACCATCACATTGACTTGATACCATCCCCTTCCCCAACCAAACCCTAGCCCCTCCCACTCCCCTCCTCTCCGTTGGCATGGGGATTAATCGCCGTACCCGGCATCAGCGTGGCTGGATCCGGTGGCTACGAGGCTGGATGCGTCGGATCTGGTGCCTGAATCTTGTGTCGATGTATCTATGGCGAAGGGAGCCAGTGGAGGCCTTGGGCTCCTCGGAGGAGGTCGGCGGACGGTGCACAGGGACAAGGGGAAGCACTCCGTCTTCGTCGACGTAGTGGAGCGGGAGGATGCCGGAGGACGGCACGCAGGGGCAGTGGAGAGGGAGCCATGACGCGCACGTCAGATCTCGAGAGCAAGGTGAAGGAGGCATGCGTCGTCGACATGTTCGTGCTAGCCGCCGAGATCTCAACCCAGGACATCGTCATCTTCCTCACCTGGTACGTGCCTCTGGTCTCCGTCTAGATCTTTGTCTGGTACGTGACAGCGGGTGCTGGTGCAGCTGGACAAGATGTCCAAGGTGCCTCGGTTCTGAAACTGGTACCACCACAACATCGGACACATGACGATCCTGCTATGTTGATAGATAGAACTTGTTGATTCTAGCATATTCACTGTGGATGAGTGTTGATGATGATCTTCTAGCATATTAACTATGGATGATGATATTCTAGCATATGATGTGATTAAATTCAATGATAATCTCCTCAAGGTCTCTCCTTGATTTGATATAAATATAATAACTCAACCATTGTATTGTGATACTGGATGGATGATCCTCTGATGTATGTTTTGTATAGTCACCTTAATTCTATAGATGTCTAAACAAATTTCAGGTTACTCTAATAGTCCTCTCAATTGTTGAACAAACACGTACATGTGCTTGATAATTGAAGCATAAAACCAGTTCTCTTTCTTGTATATTTACAATTTGATCATCACAAATAAACAACATCCATGTAGGAATCTGTTCAATCCCACATGGAATAGCTGAGACATTGTTGTTGTAAACACTTCTGCTAGCAGATCCTTGGCTTGAATTTAGATGGTTGCTGTATTGTGGGCAAGTAACCACTACACTTATGTTTTCTTCTACATAGTGTAGATTATGCTTTTGCTTATACATACTGTAATCCTGGGATGGGGATATGGGAGTCATGGAACCCATGTTTTTTAAACGAAATGATGCATTTATTCCTTAAGACTGTTAAGTATACCATGTTTATGTTTCCACTCTGTAGACTTGTCATTGACACAATTTTGTTTTCTTCTGTGTTACCACCAGAATTCTGACATGTTGCAGCAGAAGTGTTTGTGGAAGGGCGGTGTCCTTATCGATACCATCGTGGCATCACGCCCTACAGGGGGTGTCATAGTTCTCCTCTCAGGTACTACAGACTTTTCATCTTTGCCCTTCATGTGTTTCTCGTAATTCTACTGAAACTTCGTATGTGATTTCTCATGAGTTAGTTTAGCTAATTGGAACCCCTTGGAGTTTATCTTGTATATATTTTTTTTTTAGTTTAAGCATGAAATATTTGCTGTTCTGAAAGTGATCTTTCACCTCTTTGGTGCTGTTATCAGTTTATATGATATCTTGCTGCCCTATTACCCTGACATGTTTCCATTACTTATACAAAAGATAATACCAAGTTGTAACATTAAGTTGGAAGTCGCTGCTGTGTCATGTGCTAGCTTGTTTGTTTGCGTAGTGACTAGAGGAAACTCATGTAGCATTGTCACACCTTTTTTTATGCGACATGTAGTGGTAGTCAGCGTCCAGCGAGGGCGAGGAGACTAACCAAACCGAGAAGGCGGATCTCTTTTTCCTGTTTAGGTATGGTCAAGTACAACTCAGTTTTATTAAGTATCAACTACTAAATATGCCCTGTTTCTGCATTGTTTTGGAGCTTTCGAAAATAGTGTACCCTCGTCCTTTTGCATAGCTTAACATGTTCTTTTGTTGTTACCAGATATTAAGTGCTGTTCCTCTCCTTTACAAGAGCTGCAGTATGAAGTTTGAAGAAGCTCGTAGTTTGAAGTTTGAAGTCAGAAGTCAGAGCCAGATTTTAGATCATAGTATTACTATGTTAATAGAAATTGTTTTGTTGTTACTTGAAAGTGTTTGATCTGTTATATTGTGTATTTGAAATATTTGTTGTTTACTGTCAAATAGTGCAAAACTATAATCTGTGAGAAATTGGAATCTGATGAGTGGGTACTGTAAGAATTTGAATGTTGACTAGCGGACCTATGTGGAACTTATGCCTAACTAGTAGGGTCCAGTATTTAATCCCCACTGACAAGTAGGACCCATCTGACATGTGGGACCAAGTGTAAATTAAATCGGAAAAATGAAAATGTTGAGCCAACAAAATTGCCATGGCCAAATATATGGGCTTGTCCACGTAATAAAGCCCACATAATAAATGGATAGTAAAATCCAAGGCTTAGAAAACAAAAGGCTGGAATTGTTGGGCTAGCCCATGTAAAGCATCGAATTGGGCCAGGCTGAATCTGATCAACGACCATATGATTTGGTCATTGATTTGCCACATAGGATCGTCCATATGGGATCTTATGTGGACAGAGTAGATAACCCATGACCAATTTTTTTGGTCATAAGTTCTATGACCATCTATTTTGGTCATAACTGTCCATGACCAACTCAAAAAAGGTCGTTAGCTATCTATAGTGACCCTCGTTATGTGACCTACTATTTTTGGTCATAGGAAGGTCATAGATGAATTACTATGACCTTTCTATGACCAATATTTAGAGTCACTAGTTAGCACATTCCTTGTAGTGCTCTCCCTGATGATCTTAAATATGCTTATATTGATGATAAAAAAGATATATCCTGTTATTTTTAGCGCTAAACTTTCAGGAAAGGAAGAAGAAAGGCTATTGGAGGTTTTGAGGAAACACCGAGGAGCTATGGGCTAAACTCTGGATGATTTAAAAGGGATTTCACCTACTATATGTCAGCATTCTATCAACATAGAACCAGATGCAAAGCCAGTAGTAGAGCAACAACAACGTTCAAATCCTAGGATAAATGAAGTGGTAAGGAATGAGGTATTGAAACTCCTTGATGCTGGTATTATTTACCCTATTGCTGATAGTGAATGGGTTAGTCATGTTCATTGTGTTCCAAAAAAAGGAGGTATTACCGTTGTTCCTAATGATAATAATGAGCTTATTCCTCAAAGAATAGTAGTAGGCTATAGGATGTGCATCGATTTTAGAAAAGTCAATAAAGTTACTAAGAAAGATCATTACCCGCTTCCTTTTATTGATCAAATGTTGGAAAGGTTGTCTAAAAAGACCCATTTTTGTTTTCTTGATGGTTATTCTGGTTTCTCTCAAATTGCTGTTAAACAACAAGATCAAGAAAAAACTACTTTTACTTGCCCTTACGGAACTTATGCTTATAGACATATGCCTTTTGGTTTATGTAATGCTCCTGCTACTTTTCAAAGGTGCATGTCTGCTATTTTTCATGGTTTTTGTGAGGAAATTGTAAAAGTGTTCATGGATGACTTTTCTGTCTATGGAACTTCTTTTGATAATTGTCTGCATAACCTTGATAAAGTTTTGTAGAGATGTGAAGAAACTAACCTTGTTCTTAATTGGGAGAAATGCCACTTCATGGTTAATGAAGGGATTGTCCTTGGGAATAAAGTTTCCGAAAGAGGTATAGAAGTTGATAGAGCTAAGGTTGAGGCAATTGAGAAGATGCCATGCCCAAGAAACATCAAAGGTATTCGTAGTATCCTTGGTCATGCTGGTTTCTATAGAAGGTTTATTAAAGACTTTTCTAGGATATCAAAACCTCTCACTAATCTTCTTCAAAAAGATGTACCCTTTGTTTTTGATGATGATTGTAAGGGAGCTTTTGAAACTCTTAAGAAGGCTTTAACTCTATCCCCTATTGTTCAACCACCTGATTGGAGTTTACCCTTCGAAATATTGTGAGATGCTAGTGATTTTGCTGTAGGTGCTGTCCTTGGGCAACGAATTGATAAAAAGTTAAACGTTATTCATTATGCTAGTAAGACTTTAGACGCTACTCAAAGGAATTATGCTACTACTGAAAAAGAATTTCTAGCTGTCGTTTTTGCTTGTGATAAGTTTAGACCCTATATTGTAGACTCAAAAGTCACCATTCATACTGATCATGTTGCTATTAAATACCTTATGACGAAGAAGGACGCTAAGCCTAGGCTTATTAGATGGGTGCTGTTTTTCAAGAGTTTGATCTACATATAGTGGATAGGAAAGGTGCTGAAAACCCTGTAGCTGATAATTTATCTCGATTGGAAAACATCTCTTTTGACCCTATGCCTGTTAATGATAGTTTCCCAAATGAGCAGTTATACGCAGTAGGGGTAAGCTCGCGAGGAAGCCCTTGGTACGCTGATTATGCTAACTTTATTGTTTCCAAGTATTTGCCTCCAACTTTTATAGCTCAGCAAAGAAGGAAGTTCTTCTATGATTTGAGGCATTATTTTTGGGATAACCCACACTTATACAAAGAAGGAGTGGATGGTATTATGCGAAGATGTGTTCCAGAATATGAACAAAAGGAGATATTGCGTAAATGTCATGGTAGTGCTTATGGAGGACATCATGCAGGAGATAGAACTGCACAAAAGGTGCTAAAATCAGGTTTCTACTGGCCTATCCTTTTTAAAGATGCAAGAAAATTTGTTTTATCTTGTGATGAATGTCAGCGTGTTGGTAATATTTCTAAACGCAATGAAATGCCTATGAACTACTCTCTAGTTATTGAACCCTTTGATTGCTAGGGATTTGACTTTATGGGTCCTTTCCCTCCCTCAAAAGGTTATACTCATATTCTTGTTGCCGTTGATTATGTTACTAAGTGGGTAGAAGCCATTCCTACGAAGAGTGCTGACGGGGAAAATGGGGGTTCTCATTTCATTCATGGTGGTTTTAGAAAGACCCTTGCTAAATATGATGTTAATCATAGAATTGCTTCAGCTTATCACCCCCAAACTAGCGGGCAAGTAGAGTTATCCAATAGAGAAATTAAATCTATCTTGCAAAAGACTGTTAATAGATCTAGAAAAAACTAGGCTAAAAAGTTGAATGATGCTTTATGGGCTTATAGAACTGCCTACAAAAATCCTATGGGGATGTTTCCTTATAAAATGGTTTATGGGAAAGCTTGTCACCTACCTTTAGAATTAGAACATAAAGCTTACTGGGCAGTTAAACAACTAAATAGAGATTGTAAGCTCACTGGTGAGAAAAGATTATTTGACTTAAGTTCTTTAGATGAATGGAGGAGTGAAGCATATTAAAATTCTAGGCTCTTTAAGGAAAAAGTTAAAAGATGGCATGACAAGCGAATACTTAAGAGAGAATTTCATGTTGGTGAGAAAGTTCTATTGTATAGGTCTCGTCTCAGATTTTTTGCAGGAAAGCTACTATCAAAATGGGAAGGACCTTTCATTATTGAAGAAGTATACCATTCAGGAGCAATAAAAATTTCCTCTTTAAAAGATAATACTACACAAGTAGTGAATGGGCAGCGACTCAAGCACTATATTGCTGGAGATTCTTACAATGAAGATGTTGATGCCTTTCAAGTTATAACTCCGGAGAAATTCATCAAGGACCAAATTCAGAGACCTGCAGAGTCTGTTTTCAAATAGGTAACAGCTCTGGTAAGAAAAGTTCCGTGAAAATACTATCCAACTATATTTTTGTAGTTTTCAGTCAATAAGGGAAGGTACGAAGCGAAAAAGGGACGGAAACGGAGCCAGGGCGGCTCACACCACCCTGTGGCGCAGGCCCTCCCCTAGCCGCGCCACTAGGTGGTGAGTCCACCTCGTACTCCGTCTCCGACCCGTTTTCTCCCAGTACCTTCCTTTTGTTGTGAAACTTCGTAATATATAATCCCCCGGATCCCCCGAGGTTTGTATATCGTGTTTTCGTCATGTTTTTGTTTTGATCTGTTTCTGCCAGGAACTATTCTTGAAGCTTAGAAGTGCAATGGTGTCCGCCAAGGATAAAGGGAAGGAGCCTATGGAGGAAGATCTCCAAGACCCCAAGCAGGGGCTGTGTCGTGGTGGTGTCATGGCAGATGCCATGGATAGGCTAAAGGTGGGGACTAATACACGCTAGGGGAATCCAGGGAGGGATAGTGGAGTGATTCTCCACACAGATGTTTGTATAGCTTTGTCTCCAAGATTACAAGTGCTCCTTGAGCTGTATTGGCGAGAGGAGGAAGAAGGAGCTCTCTTACTCTCAACCACAGATCACCACTAAAACCCTAGCCAAAACAGAATAGCAGAAAAACCCAACCCCTTCTACAGAAGCCCCAGCCCCCCTTTTATAGAGGAGGCTCGGTTTCTTCCTAGGGCATACGTGGAGGCATATTCCTCCCAAAGTGGTAAGCCGACCGGGGTGCTTTTTCACCCGCGTCACACATGCTTTAGCTACGTGAGTCTCTGCGGCGCCCGCGTCAGCCGACATGGGCGTCGTCACCCCTGTCGGCCATGACCCGGTGGTCCTGCTCTTGTCTGCTTTGCTCATGCAGTGTGTACCGGGCCCTCTTTTTGACCAGCAAGATCCCTTCCTTCTCCTAGAAGCCAAACATGACCCGGATCACAGCTGATCCGGGCACTCCTATTCCTGCATACAAGTAAACATATACTTCCGACTTACTGCTTAAGTCGGTTGAGACTTAGTTAGGCGAACACCCCCGGGTCCGGGTTACTCCGTGATTCGGCCTGCCTTGAGGTGACCTGGCCAGCATCTGCTTTGGCCTTGCCGAACCTCGGCTAACTCGGCCTTTATACCCCGGCGTGACCATACCCGGGGGTATCCCCCGAACATTAGTCCCCGAAGCTGGTGCGGTCTTAGCTGCCTTGGCCACTAAGGCCACATCAGGTTCAATTCTGTGCTCCGGTCGTTATTGCCAAGTTACCTCTTTACCTCAGATTATATGGATTTACGTTCCCTTCGCACATTCCAAGTTTTTCACTTGCCGGCTGGGTTACCACTTTGACTCGGACCTCCTGGTTTTACTTTCCCTCCGAACATTCCAAGTTTTCACTTGCCGGCCGGGTTACCACAGTTTCATCCGGGTCTTGCTTCCTTCTCTCGTACGCTAACCCATGTGAAGGGTAATCATTATGTCGTCTTATTTTAAGGGCCTGCATAGTAACCGCCGCAGTAATTGTCAGTTACCACTGTGCGCGGGTCACGTCATGCCTGCCTCCTCGTTTATCGCATCACGGTGTCATGTCATGGGATCTTCTCCGCTCTGTGGCCCTCTGTGTGGTTCCCCACTGATTGGTCCGGGCGGGCGATACACGGCCACAACGTGTGGCCGATTCGTAGGACACGATCCCACTCACCGCCCGAGGTCGTGGTTAAATAGCGGAGGGGCGCATCCGTTAGGATTTTTCTCCTTCTGCGCCCCTCTGCCCGTTGCTCTTCTTGTTTGTCTTCCTCGCGACCACGCCGCCGCCAGTGCTCCAAATAGCAGCGTCGCCACCGCGCTTTTCCCTTGCATTTCTACGTCACAGCCACCGTTATGCAGCTCCTTCGCCACGGGTCCTCGCCAATGCCGGCCTCTGCCCCCCGCCGCCGCTAGTGCCAGCGAGGGCGGCGAAGATCTGATGACTAAAGAGGAGCTCATCGTTGCTGAGCAGGAGATGGAGGAGGACGCCGCGACGGCGGACCGCGGTGCGTGGGCCGGGTCCTGGGTCTGCGAAGACGACCTGGACTGGCTCTACCGCACCAGGCGCATCCTTGCCGGTGTTGCGGCTCGCCTCGCCTCCTCCGAACTGCCCCCTCACCCAATCCGGGTGAATACGTCGTCTTCTTGTCCCACTTCCAACGGGGCTTCGGGTTGCCGGTGAGCAATTTTTTCCGAGACTGGCTCAGTACGTACCAGCTCCAGCCGCATCATCTTCCAGCCAACGCCATCACTTCTCTCTATACCTTTGCTTCTACGATCGAAGGCTATGCCGGACTGTGGCCCACGAAGGAGCTATGGATCCGGTTCTTCGGCCTTCGTCGCAATGTCATCCCCAACATCCACGCTGATCCGGAGGACAAACAGCTTACTCAATTTGGAGCAGCTTCCATTTCACCCCGGAGGTTTTCTATTTTCCCTCGGGTCACCGGGTTGGAGTCCTGCAAAGGATGGGCCCGGACCTTCTTCTATGTCCGGAGTACGGGCACTGAAGACTTGATCCGGTTGCTCCCCTATACTCCGGGTCCACCTAACCCGGATCTGTGGGATGAGATCCCCAAGAAGCCCACTGCCTTGGCCAATCAGGTCAACAAGTTGTTCGTGGAGCTGAAGAAGCTCGGGCTGCGCAACGAGGATGCCATGATCACTTCCGTGCGCAACCGGATTTCCCCCCTCTAGAAGCGCGCCCACAAGGTGTGCCACATGAGCTTCGGCCGCGACCCCAACCGGACCTCATCCTTCGAGCTGAGCAAATACGGAGATCTATCGCCGGGTTAAGGCTCTTTTCACCACCCACAAGGACTTCTCCTCCGAGTGGACTTGGGGAATGGAGCATTACTGCCGCGATAGGCTTCCTCCCGTGGTAAGCTTCATGTTGCGAACTTACCCCGGACCAATTATATGTCAGTTATTGTTGCATTTTTGACTCTTTTGTTCATTCCTTTCCTCAGCAATTTCTTCAGCAGACCATCGAGGACGGCACCGATTCGAGCCTTAAGTGGGCGCCGGACCGGGAGACTCCGGATGAGGAGGAGCCGGACCAGGAGATGTTCCTCCCGATGACCGATGCCACGAAACGACCCATGGGTAAATCCTCTTCCATTAGAGATTGACCCGATGATGAAGATGACTCGGATGTCGAGGTGATTGAACCTGTTGAGGCTGTCCCCCTTTCTTTTGCTTTTCCGCCATCAGCTCACCCCGGTGGTCACATCCACGAGGATCCTCCCCTCGCTACGGGCGAACCTGTTCTGGTGGCTCCGAAGAAGAAGCGTGGGGCTGCTTCAAGTTCATCCTCCGGACCTTCTCAGCCCGCTAAAAGGAGAAAGAAGTCCGGGGACAAGACTGCCTCCAAGCCAGCAGGCAAGGCCCCGGCACGAAGGGCTCGGAAACCCAAGGAGGCCCAAACCTCGGATGCGTAAGTTGTTTTGCCTTCTGTAACTTGCTCTCCCTTGCATCGTTGTGATTTCTCTTCTAACATTATTCTCTTTGCAAGGCTCCGGTGGAGGTCCCTCAAAGTGGATCGAGCATCTCTTCACCTCTCCGACCTAGCCCTTCTCCCCGTCGCGACGACGAGTCACGTCCGCTGAGCCCTATTCCAGAGGGTTCTGCGGCCGCTCCGGGTTCAGCCCCACCTCGGCAAGAGGGGGGTAACCTTGGAGCGGGGGAGACCGGCCCGGCCAAGGCGACGGCATCCACCACTTCGGCATCGCCGCAACCAGCATCCACTGAAGCAACCTTGGCTCCAGCACCAGTACCAACAACCAGACCCGTACCAACACCAACTCCGGCATCAGTACCAACTCCGGCTGCAAAAACATCAGCATCAGCACCAAGTCCAGCACCAAGAGCACCTGCCCTAGCTCCTCTGCCTCATCCGAGTCTTCTCAACCTCGGCGAGGAACCACTCTGGCCTCTCCTAAGGGGAAATCCGCTGCGACGGCTTCCTCTTCCTAGCAAGCCAAGGACAAGAAGGCTCTGGACACTACAAAGCCACCATCCGTCGAAGCCGGGCAGCGTACCCTCGTGTCAATGCTTCCCAAGAAAGCACCAGCAGCGAAGGACGCGCCTGCCGACCCAACCGACGCACAGCAAATGGTTCTGCACACCAGCCCAGCCCTTGCCTTGATCGAAAGGAAAGAAGCGCATGCGAAGGGCTTGGTGGCGCCCCATATGCCCAGCGGTGAACGGTACCCCCCCGAGCTTAATTGAATTCGTCATGAATTGGAATAAGGCAGAGGTGGTTCAAGACACTGATCTTCCGGAGAAGTTCGGCCCTGCCGAGTTTTCTTCTCAGATGAACACAGCCGCAAAGGCAATTAACCTCGCTGGGCGAATGATGGAGGTACGTCGCTTCCCCTTTACAAGTTGTAGATGATAACCATTAGTCCCCGAGCCTCCGGGGGAGTAACAAGTTACTCCCCCGGATGCTCTTTAGAAAACTAACGTAGCTCCATGAGAACTTCGAATATGCACACACCTAGAGCCGGGTTAAGTTCCACTTGGCCCAGATTTTAGTACACTTCGAATATGCACACACCTAGAGCCGGGTTAAGTGCCACTTGGCCCGGATTTTAGTACACTTCGAATATGCACACACCTAGAGTCGGGTTAAGTTCCACTTGGCCCGGATTTTAGTACACTTCGAATATGCACACACCTAGAGCCAGGTTAAGTTCCACTTGGCCCGGATTATTGTACACTTCGAATATGCACACACCTAGAGCCGGGTTGAGTTCCACTTGGCCCGGATTTTAGTATACTTCGAATATGCACACACCTAGAACCGGGTTAAGTTCCACTTGGCCCGGATTTTAGTACACTTCGAATATGCATCGAGCTAACTTGTGTTTCTGTATCCCTTTCAGGTGACCACCAATCACCGGAGTGCGGAATTCCAACGCTTGCTGGATACCCACAAGATGCTACGCGCCAAGCAGGCCGCACTTATCGCGGAATACGAGAAGAGGGGTAAATTTCTTCCTTATCACCTCTTCCTTTTTCTTCATCTTCCTTTGCCGAACTAATCTCATCATTCGGTTTCCGCAGCTGGGGTGGAGGCTGAGAACATTATTATGCGAAAAAATCTGGAGCAGATCAAGGGTAAGTCATTTCTGTCCGACCTTGCCATGATTTCTACTTCTTTTTCTCCTTGGCTCGGCCAACATTCATACCTCGGCTCTGCCGGGCCAACACACTATTTCAGCATCGCTTGAAGATAGTGTGCCCGTGACTGATATGATGCTGCATTTTCTCGAACAAGCAGGGCAGCACCAAGCCAAGCTTAAGAAGAAAGATGACGATCTCACCCTCCTCCGGACCAAGGACGATGCGATTTCTAGGCTCAAGGCTGAGATGGAGAAGATGAAGGCCCAGCACCAATCCGAACTTCAAAAGGCTGGCCAGAATTTCACAGAAGAGCACGAGCGCCTCAACCTCCAGATTGCCAAGGACCAGGATCTTCTCAAGGAGTCCGGCATCCAGCTTGGGTCGGCGAACGCTGAGCTTGAGCAGCTCCGGAAGAGACGTGATGACTGCACGAAGGAGTTGACCCGGATCCTCAGTCATATATCACGTAAGTTTCTTTCCCTTTTCCGACCTACTTCTTCGGGTTACTTCATATGTATTTTCTTGACCTTTCTCCTTTGTCTCGTTTCCAGGAAAATTTCCCGAGGGCACTCCTATTGCGAGCGCAGCAGTTGCCAACTTCCGCCGACAAAGGGGTACTCCGGCCACTTCTGATAGTGAAGGGATTCCTTATGACCTGGAGGACCTGTTGGTCAGCTTATCATCTCGCGTGGAGCTCATCAAGAATTACGGCAAGGACATCCTCGGCGCTGCAGCTCGCATCTTCAACACTTTCTGGCCCGGCGAAGAAGCCCCGGAGACCACCGCACTTCTCATTGAGAAGTTAATGGAAACCGAGACTCAGCTTGACCTCTAGAGAGAGTCCACTGGACGTGCCGTAGCTGATACCAATCTTCACCACATACTCACATGGTACGAGAAGATTGATCTCAACCTCCTGACACGTCTGCGCATAGGATCCAGATGGACCAATGACCCGGAGTGGGTAGCCCAGCGCCAGGCTTGTGCCTATAGCCTCATTGAATACGCTCCCATTCATGAATGGGTTGAGGGGCCGAGCTTCCTGGAAGCCGCTGGGGACGAAGAGGTTGAGCACGGTGAAGATGGCTCGGATGATGAAGGAGAAGACGATGCCTCTAATATTGAGGGCAGCGAGGATGATGCCGAACTTCCTCCTCCTACTGCTACTTGAGCGAAAACACTTAAAAATTTATCAGATCCCCGGTATGCCGGGTGAGGTTGTATTCCAAACACATGTGATATTTTGCTACTAAGTTCTTATGCCGGATTAACTTGGGCGTAGTCCCCGAGTTTCTTTTTCTTGTTCGTTCAATCTCTTGGCTCGGTTCATGTCTACCTTGATTTGGTTCTATGACTTACGAATCCGAGCTTCAAAAATTGTCTTAACAATACTGGGAAACTTTTAGACTTAGCACCAAAATAAAATTGCATAATAACTTGAAAATAAATGCAGGGTTGGTTCAAAAAACAAACGTCGGCTCGAATAAATTCTTCTCCTTAGTCGTTTTTCATGTGCTACGCAATTCCAAACTTGTTCTCTTGCTTGCCATGAAGCCAATTCTTGTTGGACAACAGCAAGTCGAAGAGTTGAGTTCTTGGTGCTCGCACATTACTAATCCGGGTTAAGTAGAATAACTTATTCCAGCTGACGCGCAAAAAACAACAAACATTATTAAGGCAGTCCCCGAGTTACTGCTCGAGGTGCCAACATTTCATTGATAAGCTCATTGACGACATACATATCGACATATGAGATAACTCGGATACATAGACTTCTTAGTTAAGTGTAGAAAGGACGAAGTAGAGCTATATTCCATGGTCGCTTGGATTCCTCTCTGGACCTATCCACCTTGTTCTTTTCCTGTGGCTTTGCATCTATAAGATAGTAAGAATCATTGTGCCATGCTTTGCTCACGATGAACGGCCCTTCCCATGGGGGGGATAACTTATGCATGCCCATAGTACGTTGTACCAACCGGAGCACCAGATCGCCTTCCCGAAAGACTCGGGGGCACATTTTCCGGCTATGATAGCGTCGGCGATTTTGCTGATATATAGCAGATCTGGACAGTGCCAGTTCTCTCGCTTCTTCCAGCAGATCAACATCATTTTGCCGGGCTTCTTGCACTTCGGCTTCTGTGTATTGGGTGACCCTAGGCGAATCATGCTCTATGTCGGCTGGTAATACAACTTCTGCCCCATATACCAGAAATAATGGCGTATAGGCTGTTGATCGATTCAGAGTTGTTCTTAAACTCCATAGTATCGCTGGTAGTTCTTCTATCCAGCACCCCGCTGATCTTTGCAGCGGCTCAATGAGCCGGGGTTTTATCCCGGATAATACTAATCTGTTGGATCTTTCCACTTGCCCGTTCGATGCGGGGTGGGCTATCGAGGCTACGTCCAGCCGGATCCTCTTATCCCGGCAGAAACGTGCAAATGCTCCTTCCGCAAAATTTGTGCCGTTATCAGTTATGATACTGTGAGGATAACCGTACCTCAAGATGATATCTTTGAGAAACGTTACGGCCGTAGCTCCATCACATTTTCTTATAGGCTTTACCTCAATCCACTTCTTAAACTTGTCCACCATTATCAGAATGTGAGTCATATTTCCCCTTGCTGGTTTGAACGGGCCAACCATATCCAAGCACCATACGGCAAATGGCCAAGTGATTGGTATGGTCTTGAGTTCCGACATTGGCATATGTGTCTTGGTAGCGTAGCTCTGACAACCATTACATTTTCTCACCAGATCTTCCGCTTGCGCATTTGGCCAGTAGAATCCGTGCCGGAAAGCTTTTGCTACCAAGGCTCGGGATGAGGCATGATGCCCGCATTCCCCCTGATGTATATCTCGGATGATTTCAAGCCCTTCTTCCGGGTCAACACATCGCTGGAGAACATTGGTCACACTTCTTTTGTATAGTTCGGAATTGATGATCGTGTAGGCCTTTGCCCTCCTCTGTGTTTGCCTGGACAACACTTCCTCTGTGGGTAACGTTCCATCTTTCAGGAACTGAAATATAGGTAGTGCCCAAGCTGGTATTGTTCGCACAGGGAATACGTCCTCGTCTATCTCCATCCGATCCACCGACATAACTTCAACCGGATCACGCTGTGCAGTCCCTGGGTCTTGGGAAGCAGTCCCCGGGTCTGCCGAGGCAGTCCCCGGGTTTTGCGCACCACTTCCCATGTCAATGTCCATGGGCACAGCTCCAGATTCGGTGTCCTCCGGGATATAGATCGAGTCGGTTCCAGGGGAGGGCCTGATGGATGGTTTCCTGAGGTGCTCTAATGCTACACCCGGTGGAATTGCTTGTCGGGTTGACCCGAGCTTTGACAGCATGTCGGCAGCCTCATTTTCCACCCGGGGTACATGATGAAATTCGCATCCCTCAAAGTAACCAGATATCTTCTGCACATGAAATCTGTACAGTGCCATGTTCGGATCTAGGGCGTCCCACACTCCCGATACTTGCTGCACCACCAAATCTGAGTTGCCGAAGCATATGATCCGACGTATCCCAATCTCTTTTGCTACCTTGAGCCCATGCACACGTGCTTCATACTCAGCGACATTGTTCGATGCCGTGAAATGGATCTGCAGCACATATTTCAACTGGTCCTTTTTTGGCGACGTGAGTACAACTCCGGCACCTAGGCCGGTTTTGGTTTTTGATCCGTCAAAGTGCATTCGCTAATAGTTCGGATCAGGAAGTGGTGGTTCGTACTACACCTCGGCCCAGTCCACGAAAAAGTCCGCTACAGCTTGAGATTTGATTGCTTCTCGTCTGTCATACTGTGGCGCATAAGGAGCTAGCTCAATTGCCCATTTTGCAATTCTGCCGCTCGCATCCTTGTTACTCATTATCTCGGATATGGGGGCCTCACATATGACCCGGATGGGATGCTCCTCAAAGTAGTGCTTCAGTTTCTTGGCAGCCATATACACGCCATATGCCACCTTTTGATAATGTGGCTAGTTCTGCTTTGAGGCTAACAACACCTCGCTCAAGTAATACACTGGCCTTTGCACCGACTTACCTTCCTCGTCGCGCTCCACCACTATCACTGCACTTACAACTCGGTTGGTTGCGGCTATATAGAGCAACATTGGCTCCTTTGATAGTGGTGAGGCTAGCACTGGTGCCGTGGCTAACATCTTCTTCAGGTGGGTAAAGGCTTCATCGGCCTGCGGTGTCCAAACGAACTTATCCGACTTTTTCATGAGTTGGTAAAGAGGCAATGCCTTCTCTCCCAACCGACATACAAACCGACTTAACGAGGCCAGGCAACCTGTGAACTTCTGGACATCGTTAAGACACTTCGGCAGTTCCATTCGTTCGATGGCCCGGATTTTCGTTGGATTAACCTCGATACCTCGGCTGGAAACAAGAAAACCGAGCAATTTTCCAGCCGAGACACCGAAGGTGCATTTTTCCGGGTTAAGTTTCATCCGGAACCTCCTTAGGTTCGCAAACGTTTGCCTGATATCGTCAAGGAGAGTTTTGCTTTCCTTGGTCTTGATAACCACATCATCCACATACACCTGTACATTTTGACCTATTTGGTCGTGCAAACATTTTTGCATACATCTTTGGTACGTTGCCCCTGCATTACGTAAACCAAACGGCATGGTGCGGTAGCAATAAGCCCCATACGGGGTAATAAATGCAGCCTTTATTTGATCATCCGGATATAGAGGTATCTGGTGGAAACCAGAATATGCATCAATGAATGACAACAGTTCACATCCAGCAGTTGAGTCTATGACCTGATCTATTCTTGGGAGCGGAAATGGATCTTTTGGACATGCCTTGTTTAGGTTCGTGTAATCAATACACATGCGCCAAACCACTACCACGTTCGGGTCATCCTTCTTCTTCTCCACCAGCACCGGATTAGACAGCCAATCCGGGTAAAGAACTTCCATGATAAATCCTGCAGCTAGCAACCGAACTATCTCATCCCCAATGACCTTCCTCCTATCTTCGACGAAGCGGCGGAGAGGTTGCTTCACCGGCTTAGCTCCGGGTCTCACATTCAAAGAGTGCTCGGCCAACTTCCTCGGTACACCTTGCAAGTCCTGTGTGGACCAAGCAAAAATGTCCCGATTCTCACGGAGGAAGCTGACGAGCTTGCTTTCCTATTTATCACTTAACCCGGCACCAATCGTTACGGTGCGCTCTGGGAACATGTTATCAACAGGAACCTTCTTGGTATCTTTCGTGGCTTGAAAGGAGACAGATCCATGTGGGTTGGTCAGTGCCGGCATATACTGCTGCGCGGACTGAGCCAAAGCTGCCACTTCTTGAATTTTCCTTTTTTCCTGTGCAATCACAAGTGACTCGGCTAAGTTCGACCCGGCCGACGCACACTCCATCGAACGTCGGAAATCCCCTGCAATGGTTATCACCCTGTTTGGTCCGGGCAAATTCATCTTCAAGTAGCTAATATGACAACTTGCCATGAACTTGTTCAGCGCTGGCCTTCCGAGTAACGCATGATACGCGCTCTCTAAGTTCACTACTTCGAACTCCAGATTTTCAGTTCGTCAGTTGTCCCTCGTGCCGAACAAGACGTCAACCCGGACCTTGCCTATGGGCTCACAAGAGATGCCGGGCACAATGCCATGGAAAGTTGTCCTCGTGGCCTGCAGCATGTTCTCCGAGATGCCCAACTTGCGCATTGTGTCTGCATACATGATGTTAATGCTGCTGCCATTGTCGATCAGTACCTTTGAGAACCTAACATTAATGCTAGGCCCAATGAACGTCGGGTCCAGCACCAATGCATACGAACCAGGGCTTGGCATAAGCTTGGGATGATCCTTTATGCTCCAGGTAATTTCCTGGTCCGACCAAGGCATGAACCTCATTACTGCCGGCATCACTGCATTCACCTCCATATGCCTACGCTGTAAGCTTTTTCTGTCAGTTTCCTCAGTGGTGAACACACAGTAGCTCTAATGATGCTCCTTGTACTCGTTTCTCCCCTCATTTCCGGGGTACCTCTGATCCGGCTGATGCTGATTTTCTACCTGATGCACTGCATCCCTTCTCTCATTGTTATCATACCTCGGCAGAGGGGGAGGCAACATTAGCTGTTGCGTGTTCGCTCCGGAGAGCAGTTGCTGCCGGGGTAACTCCAGCCGAGGCTGATCATTCCGGGGTGCCTGAGCATTCCCCGAACCACCTTGTTCAATCTCGCACATCCAGTCACATTGCCTCGTCGTATGACCCGCTGGGTTGTTCGGATTTGGTGTATGAAACTTACACGGCTGGTCCAACATCGACTCATAAGTATACCTCGGATGGTCTTTCCTTTCTTGCCACTGCTTCTTTTGCTCTAGTGTCCAAGTTTTCTTGCCCTCATTTCTTGGAGTCCATTGCCCTCCAGTTTTCTGGCGCTGATTGCTCCCTGCTCCGGGTTGATCTTGATTCACAGCTGCAACTTGCTGCGAACTGTATCGGTAGTCCAGTCTATCATCTCTCCTTTTTCCGCAGTAGTCATTCCTCCGGGATGATCCGGCTCCATCCCTCTAATAGTACTCATCGCTTGCCTCGTTTGACGCGAGCCTAGGTTGAGTCGGATCACCCAAAGCATACAAATCTGCAATCCGGATCATTTCTGCCAACGTAGTTGGCATTTTCCTTTGCAACTTCATCCACAGCTCGCTTCCATATCTGCATCCATGTGCAAACCACGCTATGGCATGTGATTCTATCACACCCTCACACGAGTTTCTCACGGTACACCACCGGGTTAAGAACTCCCGGTCTGTCTCATTAGGTCTTTGCTTGCACATAGCTAGGGTCTGCGGCCTATTTGGCCTCTGATATGTACTCGAGAAATTGCTGATGAACATTTCCTCAAAGTCTATCCAGCAGTTGATGCTCCCTGGTGGCAAATTGTTCAGCCATACTCTTGCCGGGCCTTCCAACATCTGGGGTACGTATCGTACTGCCCATCTCAAGTTGCCAGTGGCAATTTTCATGGCTGTAGCATAGTTTATCAGCCAATCCTCCGGCTTGGTACTGCCGTCATACGTCTTCGTGCCCCTAGGTAACTGGAAGTTGGGTACTGGTGGCTCTTTCATGATACGAGGTCCAAAACAGGCAGGACCCGGTGGACCTTGACATTCGATCTGTTCTGACCTATACAGTCGATCAAGTTTCAACCTGGCATCATCTGGCATCAAATCCCTGCTTCCCAATCTCGACCCTATCACATGATAGTCCGGTCTTGGGTATCCCGCGTTTCCCATCTCCGAATCACCGTCGTTGTACCAGTTTTGCTCTTGTGGCACACCTTTCTGTTGCATACCTCGGCCGACACTTTGCTCTTGCCTTGGTATATTCCGTTGCTGCGGTTGTCCTGCCCCAGCCGAGTTTCGCTGTCCGGCATTGCCATTGACAACATTCCCTTGACCGGCATTTCCTTGGTCGCGGTTACCCCGGCCAGCTTCACCTCGGCTCACACTCCGTCGATCATCATTTTTCTGCGCTTCTTTTCCTTTCCCTGCCCGCGTTGGGTCATACGGGACGATCTGTCTGTTCCGTCTGGGCGAGGTTACTACCTCCTCTCTCCTTGGACCACCATGAGGGGAGGATGCGGCTCCAGCGGATTTCTCTGGGTTACCCATCGCCGACTGGACGATCTTGGAGGCTCCAGCTCTCTCCGGGTTTGCTCTGAGTAGTTCCTCGTTTTGCCTATTTGCAATCCGAACCAGCTCGTTAATCCTATCTTGTTGTGTTTGCCGTCTTCACCTGTCAGACCCTCTAACTCGGACGCAGCTGCATCCACTGCTCTGAGGTTCTTGGCCGGGGTAATATACCTCGGCAGCCCCACGGACAAGCAGTTTTCTGATTCCTCAACTCCATTATCACCTTCTCTGTTCATCTCACTCATGAGATTTCTCCCTTTTACCTTTACCGCCTCAACTTTGTTTGCTTTCGCGTACTCATGCATCGTCATGTTCAACGACTGCTGAGCCACGGCTATTTTCTTTGCACCCTCTAGTATTTTTTGCCTAGTTTCTTCCAGCTCAGCCTGCGCTCGAGCCGGATCTACCGCTGCTACTACAGGGTTTGCCAAGCTGTCCATTGCCTCTCTCAACACATTTTCCGGCCTCTCTAACGGAGGACCCCTAGCTTTCCTTGGTGCCTTAGGCGTTACCTCCGGATCTGGTGCTGGATCCTTGCTTGCGCCCGCACTAGGCGCAGTCATCATCACTTCTGCGCGGTCCGGGGAGCGAGCGATACGCGCCCCCGCGAGCCACAATGAGGGGTGGTTCCCCTGCTTCGACGACGTGGCGCGGGTGAATGCAAGATACGTCCACCGCAATGTAGACCTTATGCGCGCCGAGCTTGACGAAGAGGCCGTTGCGCGGAAGAGGGCGCGTGCCGAAGCAGCCTGCGTTGTCGCTGACGAAATCCAGCGCTCCAAAGCGCTGAACGAGCCCGAAGACGATGCGTTCGCCGGTGGCGATGAGGTTTCCCGTCCAGATCTTGACCCCTGCTAGCGCTGCTAGCCCCACGATGGGCGCCAACTGTCGTGGTGGTGTCACAGCAGATGCCATGGATAGGCTAAAGGTGGGGACTAATACGCGATGTTTGTATAGCTTTGTGGAGTGATTCTCCACACAGATCTTTGTATAGCTTTGTCTCCAAGATTACAAGTGCTCCTTGAGCTGTATTGGCGAGAGGAGGAAGAAGGAGCTCTCTTACTCTCACCCACAGATCACCACTAAAACCCTAGCCAAAACAGAATAGCAGAAAAACCCAACCCCTTCTACAGAAGCCCCAGCCCCCCTTTTATAGAGGAGGCTCGGTTTCTGCCTAGGGCATACGTGGAGGCATATTCCCGACCGGGGTGCTTTTTCCCCCGCGTCACACATGCTTTAGCTACGTGAGCCTCTGCGGCGCCCGCGTCAGCCGACATGGGCGTCGTCACCCCTGTCGGCCATGACCCGGTGGTCCTGCTCTTGTTTGCTTCGCTCATGCAGTGCGTACCGGGCCCTCTTTTTGACCAACAAGGTTCCTTCCTTCTCCTAGAAGCCAAACATGACCCGGATCTCGGCTGATCCGGGCACTCCTGTTCCTGCATACAAGTAAACATATACTTCCGACTTACTGCTTAAGTCGGTTGAGAATTAGTTAGGCGAACACCCCCGGGTCTGGGTTACTCCGTGATTCGGCCTGCCTTGAGGTGACCCGGCTAGCATCTGCTTTGGCCTTGCCGAACCTTGGCTAACTCGGCCTTTATACCCCGACGTGACCCTACCCGGGGGTATCCCCCAACAGGCTGGTACCTTTAGTCACTTGCCCTGCATCAACGGAAGCCCTACGAGTCAATAAGGAGTTCTGCGATAAGTACCAAGACTTGATGAGGAAGCTGGACATGCTTCAATGGGAGAATAATAGGCTTCGCAAGATGCTGGAAGATTTCCTCACGTCAACAAAGAAAATATTACCACCACCACCGAAGGAGTAACTCGTCATCTGGTTTGGCATCCCCTTGGTTTGTTCCAAGCTTGGGGGAGTGCTGCGGTATCACACCACTATCTTCTATCCTTTTTCCTTTTAGTAGAGTCATATCATGAATAGAGAAGTTATTATGTAGGATGGTTTGCATTATGGAAGTGTCTCCCCTCTCGTTAGATATGTATCCCTTGGTGTGAGTTGCCGTTATGGAACATGAATGAGAAGTTCTATCATTCACTCTTTTGCATAGCTTATATTAGTTTTCAATTCAAGGTTATATGATTGATCTTGTTGTTAGTATTGGTATCACTTTGGGATCATTGAGTTAATTTAGTTGGTTTTGGCAAACCTGGCTCGGTCAGTAGCAACACTATTTTTGAGAGTTGAATGAAAAAGTTAATAGTAGTCAAAAGAAATATAATTTCATCATCTTTCTTTCTTGATTTGCTCATAAGTCTAGTATTCTCTAGTTAAGATCTTTTGTGCTTCCAAGGAAGATTGCATGTTTGTCTTTATCACTTGTATGTTTGTTTGTTTCCTTCAACTCTTATACTTGCTACCTAGCCTTGCTAGCCAAAAACCCATACTGGTAGGGAATTCTTCTCGTTCATCCACTTCCTTTAAACCCAAAACCCACGCCATTTGTGTCTACCATACCTACCTATTAGCATTATTGCTATTCCAAGTAAATTCCTGTTTTATCTACCTCCCAAATTAAACTTGTTATGTGAAAATTAGTGATTAAAGATCTCACGAACTTGATGGCACACTTTATTTTTCTTGCATTTAATAACCTGAACCATTGGGTCCTTCTTTGTTGCGTATATGCTTGCGCTTTATGAGTTAAAGTTAGCAGAACCATGTATCATGGGGAACGCTTTCAACATTGCATTGGTACTTTGTACCTAGCTGATATCATGTTCTTTTGCTTATGGATCCCGGCGGTGTGAAATAAAAGTGGAACTTGTAAGATCATGGAGGTTATATGTGTGTTAGAGAAACGCCTGGGCCGCTAGCCTAAGCCATGCCTAATTATGGTGTTAACTTGCAGCATAACTATAGTGAGCATTCTATGAAGCATCCTCAATAAAAACCTATGCAAATAGCAAATAAAAAGATTGCTAAGATGCTCACTGTCTGCTTGCCTTGTCATTTTGATTATGGAATAGTTCCCGTGTCATGTGCAAGGGGTACCCCGTTGGTGGTTCTCAATGATACACGTGTATTTACAATGACAAGAGCTTACTCGTGACTGAAGTTGAGTAGCATGAGGTTCGGTACTCATAAGTAAGGGGCATGGGACTTCAATTTATAACTTGTCAAGCATATCCTCTTAGTTGTGTCACTTTAACGCTAATCACCAAAAGATGCCTATGATAGGGGCAATGAGAGCTGAAAGCTAGTAAGTATCATAATTTTTGGGAGCTCTTTATGAGACTTGCAATCCCCGCTTCCCTCTTTGAAGGGCCTTTCTTTTACTTTTTAGTTGAGTCAGTAAACCTATTCCTCTCTATCTCAGCAAGTATTTTGAGTTGTTGTGTTTCATTCATTCATATGATGATTTATTCGATCATGTTTCTTATGTTCCTTGTTTTTCACATTGCTCTTATCTTGATGTTTACTACTTCGAAAGCTATCATTGAAAACCAGTTATTTGTGAACTCCAGCAAATTATCAACTATTCTTCAACCAAGAGCTAAGTTTGCCATTACCAATTATGGTTCACTTTATGTATCTTTATTGTGTTTCCTTTACTCATTGCAAGTTGAGTTATATAATAGTGAGTTGTCTTCTATTATGATCTATGTATTTGATGAATGTGATGCGTCTTGTCCGTATTATTTTATCGACTCTCCACTCCATAAACCTGAGGTCATGTTTATTGAGCTCAGTTTTGCTTGGGGACAAGCGAGGTCTAAGCTTTGGGGGAGTTGATACGTCCATCTTGCATCACTATTCTTTGTCATAATTCACTGTTATTCATTGATATATTTTGTATTGAGAGGTGATACCTTATGTTATTTCATCTGTTTTTGCATGGTTGATGACTTTTGGAGCATTGACCGCTGCAGTCAGGATTCTGATGGAAAAGGTGCTGTTTGGAGGCAAAATTCACGAAGATCAGAAAATCTGGGAAAATATATGGGAAATCCTATTTTTCAAGAAGACGAAGGAAGCCCGAAGGGGGGCTAGAGATGGGCCACAGGGGGCCCACACCACCCCCGGCGCGGGACAGCCTAGGCCACACCACCAGGTGGTGTGGACACCCTGGTCCACCCCTAACATTCCCCTCTAGCGTATATATTCCTTCCGAAATCCTAAGATTCGAGGAGCGACCACAGAAAGATTCCGCCGCCTCTACGGGGCGGAAAACACCGAGAGAGAAAGATCTCTCCGGCAGACAGATTTCTACTGGGGGAATTCCTTCCCGGAGAGGGAACATCTTCGCCAACAACACCACCATCAAGCTGGACTTCATCGTGATCATCATCATCATCATCACCACCATCATCACCATTAGCACCCTCATCACCATCTCCATATTACTGTAACAATTGGGTTGAATATTGCATAGTTCATAGGGGGAACTTTCCCGGTGTTGATTACTCTTTGTAGTTGTTGCTATTGAGTGAACCATTGAATTATTGTTTATGTTTAGATTGTTATACATCATTATTCCATCTCTGATCATGATCCATATGATGTCTTGTGAGTAGTTCGTTTTGTTCTTGAGGACATGGGAGAAGTCATGTTGTTAGTAGTGGAGTTGTGTTGAGAAAGATTCAATAGTTTGATATTTAAGTTGTGGTGTACTTCTTCTAGTGGTGTCATGTGAACGTCGACTACATGACACTTCACCTATATGGGCCTAGGGGAATGCATTGAGTATTTGGCTACTAATCGTAGGGGTTGCCGGAGTGACAGAAACCTGAACCCGCATTAGGAAACCATTGCACAAGGGACGTAAGGGTCTTAGAGTTTAAAGCTATGGTCAGCTTTCTACCTTAATTACTTTCTTGTACTTACGGATGTTTGCAAGGGGTATAATCACAAGTATGTATTAGTCCTAGGAAGGTTGGTACATTAGAACAGGTTCACCCACACAACACTTAGCAAGCTAAAGAAGATGAATCAACTATATGAAGCGAAAGCACTTGACAGTCTTCCCATGTGTCCTTGAGAACGTTTGGTCATTTTAAGTAATACAACCGGCTTGTCCTTTGCTGCATAAAGGATTGGGCCACTTGCTGCATTTATTCTTATTGTCTTTTGTTTACTCGTACTTCGTTTACTTGCTTTATCGAAAACCCCCAAAAATCCGTTTGCTAAGTATTTGTAGAGATTTCCTGATCCATACCACTAGCCAGCACCTTCTGCTCCTCGTTGGGTTCGACACTCTTACATATCAAAAATACTGCGATACACCCCCTATACTTGTGGGCCATCAATTACATGAACCAAATCCACTACACCAAGACCGATCATCACGTGAGTCGGTGTAGCTTCAAAGGCGAGCATCTATGTGGGCATCATATCAACTATATGACTCATGCTTAACCTTTCGGTCCATGTTCCGAGGCCATGTCTATACATGCTAGGCTCTCCAAGTAAGAACCTTAGTAGTCACATGTGTAAAACTGTCTTACACCCGTCGTATGAAAGTGTAGAGTCAAGAACACCCGATCATCACGTGATGTCTCGAAACACGATCCATAAAACGGTGCATACTTAAGGAAGAACACATTTTATTTTGATATCTAAATGAGGGATCATCTTATAGTGCTACCAAAATCGCCAAACTAGCAATATAAGATGCAAACATCTAATGTGTAAAGTGAGATGATATGGTCCATGCATTTGATCTCTATCATTTGCATCGTGGTATGATCTCTATCATTCCTTTGTGTGTAAGGCCAAGATCTATGGAACTTTCACGTTAAGTGTGTTGTAAGAGTATCTATCATACATCTACTTATAACAATACCATATCAAGACACTAGCCCAATAACGATCTAAACTAGATGCCTCTAATTTATCAATTGCAAGTTTTACGTGGCTTAGGGCTTTCAGAGATATAACCGATCTTACCTACGAACATGAACCACAACGAGGATAACCAAGTTATTAGCAACTCGTTGTAAATCAGATATTGACTATAGTAGGAGAGACAGACATCCACTAGCCACTTATGCAAAACTAGTTGCATGTCAGTCGTGGAACCGGTGCCATGTACAATGACATGTAAGGTTGGTCCGGGCCGCTTCTGTTGGAATTATTGTTGGGTCCACAGCATAGAAAACAAAAAAATTCCTAAGATGAGAACTATATGCCAAGATCTATCTACTAGGTACAAAGCAAAAGGTGGACATACATCCAACGAGAACTTACCCTCGAAGACAACGATTTTTGTTAACGAGTAGGAACAAGTGGTTGATGTAGTCGTACACTTGCCGATCTCAAGATCGTGAGGAAGTATGAGCGCCGCAACTCAGCAGCGTATCCGTACTCGCACACACGTTCACGCCACCGGACAACCTCCACCTCCTCGCTCCAGCGATCCAGCGGAAGCAGCAACTCCTTCCAGACGAAATGCCACCGGGAACATGTATCTCGCTAATCCGAGACCATGGGGGAATAATTCTAGAGGGGGAGAGAGATCCTTCACAAGGAGGTGTGAGGAATAAGGAGGGAGAGGGTGGCCTTTTATAGGAGGAGGGGGGTGCGCCTCCTCTCCATGGCCGACGCATGGGGGAGTGACCCCTCACCTCCCCCATTCATGTGGTGGTAACCCCTCCACATTAAAATGCCTCTTCACATTCCCTTTTAAAGTACCCACTTTAAATGCATTAAAATTCTCCAAGTTTAATGCTCTGTCATTTAATAAAACTCTTTTATTAAATTTATTCAGAATTTTGTTAATTACTTTAATTAACAAACATTCACATATAACCCCTTGCAATATTTCAATATCACATAAAGAACCACTTTTTGCAATTTCACCCGAAACAATTTCCGGTTTCTATCGAAACAATTCCTGCGCTTTGCAATTCTTTCGTCAGAAACATATGTGCTCCAAAATGATGTCCGGTAACTCTTAAGTGTGTCACCCTATGGTTCACGAATAATGCAGACATGATTGAGACTCCTCTCAGATCAATAGTCAGAAGCGGGACCTAGAGATCCATACTGACTCCTGCATATTCAACGATGACTTCTGTGATCGTGAGAACCTTTAACGCTTGTAATTTAATCCCTTTGTCTCATGATATAATACATGTCCGAGATTCGATTATTGGTATCCAAATACCTAGTTTGATCTTGTTACCGACATGCAGTCTTTTCTCGTTCCCGTGATATAACATTGTAGTGATCACATCTCTTGCTTGCAAGCTATCTCAATGTGATATCACCGAGAGGGCCTAGAGTATATCTATCCATCATCGGGATTGACAAATTCCACTCTTGATCCATGAGCGTCAACATAACACCTTCGTAGCACTGAACCCATCTTTATAGTCACCCTGTTACGGTGTAACGTTTGATGTTAGCAAGATACTCTTCCGGTGTTAGCAATTAACATGATCTCATGGTCTAAGGATAAAGATTACTTCATATGATCTTATAGCAATATAAACATAATGACTTGATCGTAATGCTATACTTCGGATGAATGTTCATCACATCATTCCACCAATGTTGTGACCTTGTTATTAACAACATCCAATGTCCATGATCAGGAAACCTTGATCATCTTGTTAATCAACAAGCTAGTCTATAAGATAGGCATAACTAGGAACCCTTTTTGTTTATTAAACACACATGTATTGATGTTTCCGATCAATACAATTCTAGCATGCAAAATAAACATCTATCATATATAAGGAATACATAATAACAAATTTATTACTGCCTCTGAGGGCATATTTCCTTCAGTCTCCCACTTGCACTAGAGACAATAATCTGGTTCACATAGTGATAAATCTAACACCCATGGAGTTCTGGTGTTGATCATGTTTTTCCCTAGGGAGAGCTTTAGTCAATGGATCTGCTACATTTAGGTCCGTGTGTACTTTACAAATCTTTATATCTCCATCCTTGACATGCTCGCGGATGGAGTAAAACCGGCGCTTAATATGCTTGGAATTCTTGTGAGACCTCGGTTCCTTGGCGTTGGCTATGGCTCCATTATTGTCACAATAGATCACCATTGGGTCCAATGCACTAAGAACTACACCTAGTTCCGTTATGAACTCCTTCATCCAAACCACTTCCTGCGTCGCTTCTGAAGCAGCAACATATTCCGCCTCCGTCGTTGATCTAGCCACCACATGTTGTTTGGAACTCCTCCAACTAACTGCTGCTCCGTTCAAGAGAAATACGTATTCGGATTGAGACTTAGAGTCATCCGGATCAATGTTAAAGCTAGCATCGACATAACACTTAGCGACTAGCTCTTCTTCACCTCCATATATAAGAAACATATCCCTAGTTCTTCTCAAGTACTTGAGGATGTTCTTGACCGCTATCCAGTGTTCCGAACCTGGATCAGATTGGTACCTACTAGTCAAACTAATAGCATGTGCCACATCCGGTCTTGTACATAGCATGGCATACATAATAGAGCCTATGGACGAGGCATAGGGGATCTTATCCATCATCTCTCTTTCTTCCACCGTATCCAGACTTTGAGTCTTACTCAATGTCTTGCCTTGTAACATAGGTAAGAACCCCTTCTTACTTCCGTCCATATTAAACTTCTTTAATATCTTATCAAGGTATGTACTCTGCGATAGCCCAATTAGGCGCCTTGATCTATCTCTATAGATTTTAATGCCTAATATATATGATGCTTCACCAAGGTCTTTCATCGAAAATTTGCTGTTTAGATAACTTTTAACACCGTTTGAAAGATCTATATCGTTTCCAATCAATAATATGTCATCCACATATAATATCAGAAATGCCACATTGCTCCCACTCAGTTTCTTGTAAATACAAGCCTCTCCATAAGTTTGGACAAATCCAAACTCTTTGATCACCTCATCAAAGCGGAGATTCCAACTCCAGGATGCTTGCTTCATTCCATAGATGGATCGCTGAAGTTTGCATACCTTATTAGCATCCTTAGGATCGACAAAACCCTTAGGTTGTATCATATACAACTCTTCTTCAATATTACCATTGAGGAACGCAGTTTTGACATCCATCTTCCATATTTCATAATCGAAATACGCAGCAATTGCTAACATAATCCTAACCGACTTAAGCATCGCTACGAGAGAGAATGTCTCATCGTAGTCAACTCCTTGAATTTGTCGAAACCCCTTTGCGACAAGTCGAGCCTTATAGATGGTCACATTACCATCAACATCAATTTTTCTTTTGAAAATCCATTTATTCTCAACGGCCTTTCAATCGTGAGGTAAGTCCACCAAGGTCCAAAATTGGTTCTCGTACATGGATTCCATCTCAGATTTCATGGCTTCTAGCCATTTGTTGGAATCCGGGCTCATCATCGCTTCTTCATACGTCGCAGGGTCATCCATTTCATCAACCATGAAATTCACAATAGGATTGTCGTACAGTTCAGGAGCTACATGTGTCATGCTTGACCTGCGAGGTTCGGTAGTGTCCTCTTTTAGAGTTTCATGATCAATATCATTAGCTCTCTCTTCATTAGGTGAAGTCAACTCCGAAACAACTTCCGGTGCTGCGCTACTCGCCATTTCATGAAGAGAAGGTTCAATAACCTCTTCGAGTTCTACCTTCTGACTACTCACACCTTTCGTGAGAAACTCCTTCTCAAGAAAGGATCCATTCTTGGCAACAAAAACCTTGCCCTCGGATCTGTGATAGAAGGTATACCCAATCGTTTCCTTAGGGTATCCTATGAAGATGCATTTTTCCGCTTTGGGTTCGGGTTTATCTGGCTGAAGTTTCTTCACATAAACATCGCATCCCCAAACTTTAAGAAATGACAGCTTGGGTTTGTCTCCAAACCATAATTCATACGGTGTCGTTTCAACAGATTTAGATGGTGCCCGATTTAAAGTGAATGCAGCTGTTTCTAGTGCATAACCCCAAAATGACAGTGGCAAGTCAGTCAGAGACATCATAGATCGAATCATATCCAATAAGATACGGTTACGATGTTCTGACACACCATTACGTTGTGGTGTTCCGGCAGGCGTGATTTGTGAAACTATTCCACCCTCTTTCATGTGTGTGCTAAACTCGTAACTTAGATACTCTCCTCCACGGTCAGACCGTAGAAATTTGATCTTTCTATTACGATGATTTTCCACTTCATTCTGAAATTCCTTGAACTTTTCAAAAGTTTCAGATTTGTGTTTCATCAAATAGATATACCCGTATCTACTCAAATCATCCGTGAAAGTAACAAGATAATGATATCCACCTCACACCGACACACTCATTGGTCCACATACATCAGTATGTATGATTTTCAATAAATCTGTCGCCCGTTCCATTGAACCGGAAAACGACGTTCTAGTCATCTTGCCCATAAGGCATGGCTCACATGTATCAAATGATTCAAAATTAAGTGATTCCAAAAGTCCATCTGAATGGAGTTTCTTCATGCGTTTAACGCCAATATGACCTAGACGGCAGTGCCACATATATGCAGATATATCATCATCAAGTTTAATCTTTTTAGCATTAACATTATGAATGTGCGTAATATTACTATCGAGATCCATCAGAAATAAACCATTCAACACAGGTGCATGACCATAAAAGATATTATCCATATAAATCGAACAACCATTGTTTTCAGATTTAAACGAATAACCACTTTGCATCAAACACGATCCGGATACAATGTTCATGCTAAGTGCAGGCACCAAATAACAATTATTCAGGTTTATAACTAATCCCGATGGCATATGGAGAGGCAGCGTTCCGACGGCGATCACATCAACTCTTGATCCATTGCCGACCCGCATTGTGACCTCATCCCTTGCTAGTTGTCGCTGGTTCCGCAGCCCCTAAATCGAGTTACATATATTAGCAACTGATCTCGTATCAAATACCCAGGTGCTACTGCGAGTACTAGTCAAGTACACATCAATAACATGTATATCATATATCGGCGTACCTAGACATTTTGAGTACGTGCTCACTAATGGAGCTGTTTTCCTCCATCATGCAGCTAAAGAACTTTTCAGTAGCATTATAACTCTCTTCGGCAGCATGGGTATCGAAAATCATTTTCAATTCTCCCATGGTATCAAAAGCATTGCCATTTTCGAAACGCTTTCAAAGTACTGGCTCTAGCCCATACAGTATGCCGCAATGAACTAAGTTGTGGTCCTCCTGATGAGTCACATAGACATTCTTTTCCTCGTCAGGGGCATCAGGAGCTGGTGGGGTGATACATTGCAAATGTATCCATAATTTTTGATGTTCCATGCTTGGTTTATCTACTTTCTTATGTTTTGTCCACACTTTGGAGTACTTTTCATATGATTTCTTGGAATAACCTATTAACAAGTGCCACAGTGCCAGTTGCCTGTTTTCTGCTGTTTTTGGTTCCAGGAAAGTCAGAAAATCAATATTCTCGGAATTGGACCGGACAAAAGCCAAAGTTGATATTTTCCTGGAAGACTCACGGAGCCAGAAGGAGAGTCGGAGAGGGGCCACAGGGTGGCCACACCACCCCATGGCGCGGGTCCCCCCAGGCCGCGCCAGGGCATGGTGTGGGCCCCCTGGCTGCCCACCAACCTTGCCTCTTCACCAATAAGAAGCCTCCCGATGCATAAACCCTAAATCATCAAGCCTCCAGCCATAAAAATTTCCGCAGCGCCGCCGCCACCGAAGGGGAGATTCAGGGGACAGAAAGTCTCTCTTCCGGCACCCTGCCGGGACGGGGAAGTGCCCCCGGATCCATCTCCATCGATCTCCACCACCATCTCCATCACTATTGCTGATTCCCATGATGAAGAGGGAGTAGTTCTCTCTCGAGGCTAAGGGTTCTACCGGTAGCTATGTGTTCATCTCTCTCTATGCATGATCTTATCGAGATCATGAGCTTGTACTCTGTAGATCTACCTTGCTACTCAAGTGCTTTAATAGATCTATGCTCTCCCCATGTGTGTGAAAGTGACAGCGTGCTCACCATGGTGTCACTTAGGCTAGAGATTACAAATACTTGTTATGAGTTATATTTGGAGTTGGATGTCTTTATGAAATTGTGGTGTTTGTTGGACTCATCTAGTACTCAAGGTGACAGTGTGGGGTTTTCTAGATGGGAAAGGCTTACTTTGAGGTGTGCTGTTATAGCCCTACCATCGATTAGAGTGTCCAACCGGAGAGTACTTAATAGTAGTATCATAAAGAAGAATATATTTATATGAGAGTGTTCACTAGTGAAAGTATGATCCCTAGGCCTTGTTTCTAAGCATTGATACACCGTTTGCTACTAGATCTGTTACATGTTTGCTTGCTTCCATCTTTATTTCAGTTTGCCTTTAGTCTTTTCCACGCCATCAAAGTATTTTCTAGCACTGTTATCTTATATCTATACCACTTTTATTTCACTATCTCTTCGCCGAACTAGTGCACCTATACACCTGACAAGTGTATTGGGTGTGTTGGGGACAGAAGAGACTTCTTGTATCTTGATTGCAGGGTTTCTTGAGAGGGAATACCTTTGACCACTTCCTCCCTGAGTTCGATAAACCTTGGGTGATCCACTTAAGGGAAAACTTACTGCTGTTCTACAAACCTCTACACTTGGAGGTCCAACAACTGTCTACAAGAATAGAAGTGCGTAGACATCAAGCTAGTTTCTGGCGCTGTTGCCGGGGAGGTAAGGTAAAAGGTATTCACACCGGAGGATTAAAGAAGAAGAACCTCCCACGGAAAACGCCTATTTTCTAGCGCCGTTGCCGGGGAGGTAAGGTAAAAGGTACTCACGTCCTCCGGTGTGAGTGCTCGAAGTTATGTCCTTTAGATTCTGCAATTTTGTCTTTTTGTTTATTGTTTTCACTAGTTAGGCTTAATGGAAAACAACAAAAAAATTAGAGAGCTTTATAGTATTTATCTTGAGTTAGGACATGAAGTGTTTGAAGAGAAAATTAAAAAAACCTATGGAACTTTATTTGCATGCTAATAGCAATGTTGTTAGTATGGACTCTTTGGACACCATTATTGCTAATGCTATGGAAAATTCTAAGCTTGGGGAAGCTAGTTTTTATGAAAATGATCTTTTTAGTTCCCCAGCTTTGGAAGATAGCTATTATATTTCTTATGATGATACCAAACCTCCAATATATGATGATTACAATGATGAATATGATATTTTCAGTCCACATACTATTGAGGAGAAAATTAATTATGATTACAATATGCCTCCTATATTTGATGATTATGGTGATGAGAATAATAATGATAGCTATTTTGTTGAATTTGCTCCCACTACAATTAATAAGAATGACTATGCTTATGTGGGGAGTATTAATTCTTTTATGCATGTGGTTCATGATAAGAATGTTTCTTGTGATAGTTATATTGTTACTTTTATTCATGATGCTACTGAAAGTTATTATGGGAGAGGGAAACATGGTTTTATGTGTCTAAACAATATTAACTTTCCCCTCTTTATGTTAAATTTTTTAAAGTTGCACTTGTTTTGCTTTCCTATGCTTGTTGCTTTGTGCTTCATAACTTGTTTATTTACAAGATTCCTATGCATAGGAAGTGGGTTAGAATTAAATGTGCTTTGAATTTGCTTCTTGATGCTCTATTTTACTTCAATTCATATGTCTTATGTGAGCATATTCTCAAACTATCATGCCTAACTTAAAGGCGTTAAAGAAAGGTACTTATTGGGAGATAACCCAAAAGTTTTAGATGAGTCTTGGAATTTATTACCTCTGTAATAACCGCTCCTTATCCTTTTTATTTGCTTTTGTGCCAAGAGTAACCTCTAATGAGAGAGAAGTAATGATTGGGAAAGTTGCTGTCCCGAAACAGATTTATGTGCTTCACCGTAAAAATTCGTGTAAAATCTCTATAGGTCCTTTTGAGGCGTGAATTTTTGTGCTCCTGCCCCAGGTTGTTATATAACTTTCGTTAGTTCAACACTTTTCGATTTGAGCAACAGAAGGTCTTCTAAAAAATTTGTCTTTACCTGCTGGTCTGTTTTGACAGATTTCTTCCATTATTTGCATTTGCTTCTTGTTGGTTCTTTTTTGAGTTCTTTTAGGGAATTGAGATTTTTGAGGGAAGTGATACAGTAGCTAGTGTTTTAATGGAAGTTTTATTGGTGTTGAAACTGAACCTAAAGACCTATTATCTTGAGTACACTAATGTTGCTAATAAAGATTGGGTGAAGTTTTGTATGAAGGAAAAATTTCAGGTGTATGGAAGGAATGAGTAATGAGATGAAGGATAGACTAAAGCTCAAACTTGGGGATGCCACGCGTGTCACCCCAAGAAATATTCAATAAGTACAAGCGTCAAAGCTTGGGGATGCCCAAGGCATCCCCCTCTTCATCAATAAAAATCCCAGGTTTCTTCCAAACGCTTCATTTTTATTGTTTCATGCACAATTGTGTTCTTCTTGGAGCGTCTTCGTTTTCGTTTGGTTTTTCTTTGCTTATTTTGCTTAGTTTTATTGAATAAATTGGTTCGACCCCCTCTTTCATACATTGGTTTTCAAAAAGTTTGGTTTGGATTGGAAAAGAGTACGAAAGCTCATGCTTAAGTGGTGAAGAGAGCTTGTTTTTGACTGTGGCCTATGCTTTGTCATGCCATGCTTGATATTGTTTTGGCTTTATGCTTAGTATTGTTTGCTGTAGCATGACTTGTTATAAACAATTGAGATTGCTTAATGTGCCTTGGATGAATCATGCGTTGGTTTAGCATATTAAAGCATAGTATAGTGGTATTCTCCTTTGATGCTTTATTTGGGTTGACTTGGCGCATGCTCACACCATGTTATGACTATCTCAAGTCACCATAGCCTTTATGATCCTTTAGTTTTCAATTTTTAGTATCACTTTATGCTTTGATCAATGATGTTTTGTCGCTCTGCATGATTATGGCCATTATTGCTCTCTTAGTTTGTCGCTCCCAGTCTTTTGCTTGCCTCCACAACCAAGTATGAGTTCCACTCATGCATATAACTCCCTAAACCAAGTTATTCCAAAGAGTCCACCATACCTACCTACTAGCTTATTCTATTCCAAGTATATTCATGTTTTTGCTTACCTTCCAAATTAAACTTGTTATGAGAAAACTAGTGATTAAATCTCTCACGAACTTGATGGCACACTTTACTTTTTGCATCTAATAAACTTGAAACATTGGGTCCTTCTTTGTTGCGTATATGCTTGCGCTTTATAAGTTGAAATTAGCAGAACCATGTTTCATGGGGAACGCTTTCAACATTGCACTTGTATTTTGTACCCCGTTGATATCATGTTCTTTTGCTTATGGATCCCGTCGGTGTGAAATAAAAGTGGAACTTGTAAGATCATGGAGTTTGTATGTGTGTTCGAGAAACGCCTGGGCCGGTAGCCTAAGCCATGCCTAATCATGGACTTGCAGCATCACTATAATGAGCACTCTATGAAGCATCCTCAATAAAAACCTATGCAAATAGCAAATAAAAAGATCGCTGAGATGCTCATTGTCTGCTTGCCTTGTCATTTTGATTATAGGATAGCTCATGTATCATGTGCAAGGGGTACCCCGTTGGTGGTTCTTAATGATACACATGTACTTACAATGACAAGAGCTTACTCGTGACTGAAGTTGAGTAGCATGAGGATCGGTCTTCGTAAGTAAGGGGCATGAGATTTCGGTTTATAACTTGTCAAGCATATCCTCTTAGTTGTGTCACTTTAACCTTAATCACTTCAAGATGCTTATGATAGGGGCAATGAGAGCTGAAAGCTAATAAGTACCATAATTTTTGGAAGCTCTTTATGAAACTTGAATCTCTGCTTTCTTCTATGAAGGACCTTTCTTCCACCATTATATTGAGTCTCCACCTTCTACCTTTATGCACCTACTTTGAGAGCATAGTGGCCATTCTTAGTTCTATGTGCATTGTCCCAAGACTAGTTGATTGATGCATAACTTTATATTGCTTGTTTTAAACTATTTGTATCTAGTCACTCTTATGAACTTTGAAGGTGTCCTATGCATTTATATTTGCTACTCTATGAGGGACAAGCTGAATACTATTATGCTATGTTTTCATTATGTGAAACAAACAAACATATTGCAAAGCATTGTTATTCATGAATCTTTTGTTTGTGCCTTTTCATGTTGCAACATAGTTTCTTTGTCATATTGCTAGAACTTTGTCTTTCATGCTATGATTGAAGTACTATGATCCCAGCTTTGAATGCTTTACAAATACTTTGATCAAGTTTATAATGGTGCATGTCACCTCAAAAATTATTCTTTCTTTTTATCACTTACCTACTCGAGGACGAGCGGGAGTTAAGCTTGGGGATGTTGATACATTGCAAATGTATCCATAATTTTTGATGTTCCATGCTTGATTTTATCTACTTTCTTATGTTTTGTCCACACTTTGGAGTACTTTTCATATGATTTCTTGGACTAACCTATTAACAAGTGCCACAGTGCCAGTTGCCTGTTTTCTACTGTTTTTGGTTCTAGGAAAGTCAGAAAATCAATATTCTCAGAATTGGACCGGACAAAATCCAAAGTTGATATTTTCCCGGAAGACTCATGGAGCCATAAGGAGAGTCGGAGAGGGGCCACAGGGTGGCCACACCACCCCATGGCGTGGCCCCCCAGGCCGCGCCAGGGCATGGTGTGGGCCCCCTGGCCGCCCATCGACCTTGCCTATTCTCCTATAAGAAGCCTCCCGATGCATAAACCCTAAATCATCAAGCCTCCAGTCACAAAAAGTTCCGCAGCGCCGCCGCCAGCGAAGGGGAGATTCAGGGGACAGAAAGTCTCTGTTCCGTCACCCTGCCGGGACGGGGAAGTGCCCCCAGAGCCATCTCCATCGATCTCCACCACCATCGCCATCACCATTGCTGATTCCCATGATGAGGAGGGAGTAGTTCTCTCTCGAGGCTAAGGGTTCTACCAGTAGCTATGTGTTCATCTCTCTCTCTATGCATGATCTTATCGAGATCATGAGCTTGTAATCTATAGATCTACCTTGCTACTCAAGTGCTTTAATAGATCTCTGCTCTCCCCATGTGTGTGAAAGTGACAGCGTGCTCACCATGGTGGCACTTAGGCTAGGGATTACAAATACTTGATATGAGTTAAATTTGGAGTTGGATGTCTTTATGAAATTTTGGTGTTTGTTGGACTCATCTAGTACTCAAGGTGACAGTGTGGGGTTTTCTAGATGGGAAAGGCTTACTTTGAGGTGTGCTGTTATAGCCCTACCATCGATTAGAGTGTCCAACCGGAGAGTACTTAATAGTAGTATCATAAAGAAGAATATATTTATATGAGAGTGTTCACTAGTGAAAGTATGATCCCTAGGCCTTGTTTCTAAGTATTGATACACCGTTTGCTACTAGATCCGTTACATGTTTGCTTGCTTCCATCTTTATTTCAGTTTGCCTTTAGTCTTTTCCATGCCATCAAAGTATTTTCTAGCACCGTTATCTTATATCTATACCACTTGTATTTCACTATCTCTTCGCTGAACTAGTGCACCTATACACCTGACAAGTGTATTGGGTGTGTTGGGGACAGAAGAGACTTCTTGTATCTTGATTGCAGGGTTGCTTGAGAGGGAATACCTTTGACCACTTCCTCCCTGAGTTCGATAAACCTTGGGTGATCCACTTAAGGGAAAACTTGCTGCTGTTCTACAAACCTCTGTACTTGGAGGCGCAACAACTGTCTACAAGAATAGAAGTGCGTAGACATCATGGGGGCCTAGCGGCGCATCTAGCACATATTGGTTTTGTGCAGCAGTGAGGAGAATCCTCAAATTCATAGCCCAGTTGGTGAAGTTGCTACCATTCGCAGCAAGTTTCTCTTTCTCCATGAACACATTGAAATTAAAAGCAGGTGGTGCCATCTACAACAGAATTTGTAAAGTTTATTTAGACTAAGTATATGATAGAGTGAGTTCAACTAATCCATATTACTAATGAACTCCCACTCAAGAACGACATCCCTCGTGCCTTTTTGATGATTACATGAACCAAATCCACTACACCAAGTCCGGTCATCACGTGAGTCGGTGTAGCTTCAAAGGCGAGCATCTATATGGGCATCATATCAACTATATGACTCTTGCTTAACCTTTCGGTCCATGTTCTAAGGACATGTCTGTACATGCTAGGCTCGCCAAGTAAGAACCTTAGTACTCGCGTGTGTAAAACTGTCTTACACCCATTGTATGAAAGCGTAGAGTCGAGTACACCCGATCATCACGTGATGTCTTGAAACACGATCCATAGAACGGTGCATACTCAAGAAAGAATACATTTTATCTTGATATCTAAATGAGGGATCATCTTACAATGCTACCAAAAGCGCCAAACTAGCAGTATAAGATGCTAACATCTAATGTGTAAAGTGAGATGATATGGTCCATGCATTTGATCTCTATCATTTGCATCGTGGTATGATCTCCATCATTCCTTTGTGTGTAAGGCCAAGGTCTATGGAAGTTAGACGTTGAATGTGTTGTAAGAGTATCTATCATACATCTACTTACAACAATACCATATCACTACACTAGCCCAGCAGCGATCTAAACTAGACGCCTCTAATTTATCAATTGCAAGTTTTACGTGGCTTAGAGATTTTGGAGATAGAACCATTCTTACCTACAAACATGAACCACAACGAGGATAACCAAGTTATTAGCAACTCGTTGTAAATCAGATATTGACTATAGTAGGAGAGACAGACACCTGCCAGCCACTTATGCAAAACTAGTTGCATGTCAGTCGTGGAACCGGTCTCATGTACGATGACATGTAAGGTTGGTCCGGGCCGCTTCATCCCACTATGCCACCAATATCCAAAATACATAGAATATGCAATAACATGATCATCATCTCCCACCTATAAACATATGTGTACTACCCGTGCAAAGCACCTACGCATAGATCAGGCTCTGATACCACTGTTGGGTCCGCATCATAGAAAACAAAAAATTTCCTACGATGAGAACTACACGCCAAGATCTATCTACTAGGTACAAAGCAACGGGTGGACATACATCCAACGAGAACTTACCCTCGGAGACAACGAGTTTTTTTAACGAGTAGGAACTCGTGGTTGATGTAGTCGTACACTTGCCGATCTCAAGATCATGAGGAAGTCCGAGCACCGTAACTCAGCAGTGCATCCGTACTCGCACACACGTTCAAGGCACCGGACAACCTCCAACTCCTCGCTCCAGAGATCCAGCAGAAGCAGCAACTCCTTCGAGACGAAATGCCACCGGGAACATGTATCTCGCTAATCCGAGACCATGGGGGAATAATTCTAGAGGGGGAGATAGATCCTTCACAAGGAGGTGTGAGGAAGAAGGAGGGAGAGGGTCGCCTTTTATAGGAGGAGGGGGGTACCCCTCCTCTCCATGGCCGGCGCATGGGGGGGTGACCCCTCACCTCCCCCATTCATGTGGTGGTAACCCCTCCACATTAAAATGCCTCTTCACATTCCCTTTTAAAGTCCCCACTTTAAATGCATTAAAATTCTCCAAGTTTAATGCTCTGTCATTTAATAAAACTCTTTTATTAAATTTATTCAGAATTTTGTTAATTACTTTAATTAACAAACATTCACATATAACCCCTTGCAATATTTCAATATCACATGCAGAACCACTTTCTGCAATTTCACTCGAAACAATTTCCGGTTTCTATCGAAACAATTCCTGCGCTTTGCAATTCTTTCATCAGAAACATATGTGCTCCAAAATGATGTCCGGTAACTCTTAAGTGTGTCACCCTATGGTTCACGAATAATGCAGACATGATTGAGACTCCTCTCAGATCAATAGTCAGAAGCGGGACCTAGAGATCCATACTGACTCCTGCATATTCAATGATGACTTCTGTGATCGTGAGAACCTTTAACGCTTGTAATTTAATCCCTTTGTCTCATGATATAATACATGTCCGAGGTTCGATCATCGGTATCCAAATACCTAGTTTGATCTCGTTACTGACATGCACTCTTTTCTCGTTCCCGTGATATAACATTCTAGTGATCACATCACTTGCTTGCAAGCTATCTCAATGTGATATCACCGAGAGGGCCCAGAGTATATCTATCCGTCATCGGGATTGACAAATTCCACTCTTGATCCATGAGCCTCAACATAACACGTTCGTAGCACTGAACCCATCTTTATAGTCACCCTATTACAGTGTAACGTTTGATGTTATCAAGATACTCTTCCGGTGTTAGCAATTAACATGATCTCATGGTCTAAGGATAAAGATTACTTCGTATGATGTTATAGCAATATAAACATAATGACTTGATCGTAATGCTATACTTCACATGAATGTTCATCACATCATTCCACCAATGTTGTGACCTTGTTATTAACAACATCCAATGTCCATGATCAGGAAACCTTGATCATCTTGTTAATCAACAAGCTAGTCTATAAGAGAGGCATAACTAGGAACCCTTTTTGTTTATTAAACACACATGTATTGATGTTTCCGATCAATACAATTCTAGCATGCAAAATAAACATCTATCATATATAAGGAATACATAATAACAACTTTATTATTGCCTCTCAGGGCATATTTCCTTCAAATATGCCCTAGAGTCAAATAGTAGTAAGGACTATTATCATATTCCATATAGTTTATGATTAAGTTTTATATCATGCTATAACTGTATTGAGTGGAAACATCGATACACGTGTGATATACAAACAACCAGGGGTTCCCAGTGAAACTCTAGTCACTGGTTCATTGGTCAATAGATGATCATGTTTCCTGATCATGTGGCATTTATGCCAGTTGGAAATGAGGTCATCTCATTCTAAGAATGAGATGATGAACCAATACCCAACCTAAACATCGATGCCCGATCATGTCACGAAGTTCAAGTTATGATGATTAGAAATGGATTCTCGTAAACTATTCCTTAGACCGTGAGGCTATATCAATCACTGTCTCCCGAGAGTGCTTAGATAGCATCAAACACCATCTGGTAAAACGGTGGTTATAAAGGTGTGTTCAGGTACTCGGAGGAAACCGTAGAGGCAATATATGTCAAGAGCGGGATTTGTCCGTCCATGTGACGGGAAGATACTCAAGGGCCCAGTCAGAGAAGTTATATCCAATAGCTGCGCAGCGTATGATTTGATCACGGGGATATCACTTGTCGGAATGAGTCAAGTAGCGTTGTTCAGTAACGAGATTGAAAACGACATGGTGATGTCATTGATCAGATCTCAGGCAATGTAAGTATCGAGTGAAAAGGGAATAAGACACGACTGTCCCGGTTCAAACGACGAAAGATCTTCGTGGAACACACAGGGGTCACATGGCCATCCAGGTCCCTCTGTCGATCATTGGTGCGGGAGTGTCCCGACCATGTCTGGAGTGTTCCGGAACCGTGTGGGTATCACGCTTAAGGGCTTGATGATGCTTAGAGAGTGTTTATAGGATCGGTAGAATCACCGAAGAATAGTAGAGAGAAAACCGGAAGGGTTTCGGTAAGTCCGGAGGATGTCCAGAGTGGAGGTGGAAGGTGTTCCATGGCCACGGAGATTGAATAATGTATGAATGAATATTAAATGTTGATTTAATCATTTATTCATAATTATTCAAATAAAGAGAAAATCAATTTTAATGGTCAAAGGCTTAATGGGCCAATTCCGGAAGGAGAGGGCCCATTAGGGGAAAGGAGAGAGGGAGAGGGGCCAAGGGGGACGCCGGCTGGGCCTAGCCCCCCCCACGCGGGGCCCACTAGGTGGCCTGCGGCCACCTCCTCCCCCCTCCTCTCCTTTAGTCCCACCCCGGGACTTTGAGGGAGGTAGTACCTCCCCTCCCCATATATAGTGGGGTATTTGGCCTAGATAAATACACCAATAATCAATAAAGGTCTCCCCACTTTTGGGAGGACCTCCAATTGATATTTTCTCTCTCCCCCTCTCTCTCTCGTGACCGTGGTCCCAAGTCTGGACTGCACGAGCGAGAGACATCTTCACCGCGGAGCGCCGTCGCGCTGCGGGATTCGGATCCGGGAGCTCTACTTCCGCAACTGTTGCGGGATCGGGGAAGCGGGAGTCATCGTCAGGCACCGGACGTGTGTAACTCCCCGTGAGGTGTCGCACTTGAGGCACTCAAGTCGTTGGAGCCAAAAGGAGCGCAAGGACTTCATAACGACCTTGAGGTCAGCTTCAGCTCGTCTACATCAAACACGCTCTCCTGAGCATTGACAATGCTTTTCGGTCTTCGAGGGTAAGTTCGCGAAAAGCCCCTCCCGTTACTGTATTACTAATAGATAGGTCCTGGCAGCTTCAGGGGTTCAGGGGCGTAGGGTAAAATTTTATTGTTTTCATGTGCGGAACCCCTACAGTGGTATCAGACCTAGATCTATGCGTAGTAATGCTAGTACGGGTAGAAGACATGAGATGTAGCGTGTGGGCGTTGATCTTTTAGTTGTTACCCTCCCAAATGTACTTGTGTATACCGCAGTAATGCTTGATGAAGCGGCCCCCAACCGACTTTACGCGTTCATTCGCGAGACTGGTCCACGCTTGACATACGTCTTGTATCGTATAAAGTGGCTTAGGGGGTGTCTGTCTCTCTCGCATTAGTTGGTATGCCCTTTGCAACGGAGGGCCCCGAAAGGGGTGTAGTAGAGACAACTACTTGATCATCATTGTGCTAAAAGTTTGTAGGTAAGAATGGTTCTTGCGCGAAAGCCCATTCAGCCACGTAAAACATGCAAAGATAAAGTAGAGGCGTCTAACTTTGATTTGCAGGGGGGCGTTGCTTTGTGATATGGTTGTGGCAAATTTAAAGTAATTACCTTTTGTTACATAGTAGTAGATAGTCATGGAGGTGACAAACTACCACGCCGGAATGACACCGGTACCCTGGTGTCTACGGCGCCGGAACCCTAGCGCCGGAACCCGGTGACGGTGGATGGAGATCACGATGTGAAGGACCATATCACATAGCATTTACATTCAATGTTATTGTTTGTATATCTTATTGTGTGCTAGTATTAGATACTCGACGGTAGCCTAATAAGATGATCCCTGTTGAAATTACCAACGATTGTGTTCCCCCTTAGTGTGTACCACCAAGAAAGTTCTTCGGTATGAGGCAGGCCATGATGATCGGGTGTCAGACATATCTATCTTCACATACAGTGGGTGTAAGCCATGTTACACAGCGAATACACTAAGGTTGAGTTGGTGAGCCTAGCATATACAGACATGGCCTCGGAACACGGATGGTCGAAAGATCGAGCACGAGTCGCATGAATGATGTGACCGACATTTAGCATCCACCCTTGAACCCACATTGATGGCCGTGATGATCGAGGGAGATGTGGCTGATAGGGGTCGTGTTATCACTAGGAACCCTCATTGGGGATAGGTGTTTCTGAGTGGAGTTATTATTAACTCATTTAATTATAAACTTAGTCTGAATTCCTTTTGCAATTATAAATGTAGATGGGACCTTTCGTGTTGACAATTTAATGGTTAGAAGGAGAGAAGCTCAGATTAGATGGATCGAACTTCTCCATTTGGGTTGCTAGTTTCCATGTTCTCCTTAGCGAGAACGACGTGGTCGTCTACATACTCGACATGATGGATTTGGATCAGGCCACGGACCTTGAGACCCTAGAGGAGCGAAAATACCGCTATCTCTGTTGTGAGATGGCCTCCTATATTTCAGTTGTGATGCGTTTCAGAATGGTGGACGAGCTGTGGCCTTTCGTGGGTGATGTTAACCCTCGTTCGATAATGCTACAGCTTAGGACACATTTCGTGGAGCAGACACGCATTTGGGAGCATGAGCTGATGGGAGACTTCATCTCCATTAAGATGGAGGAGACCTCATCACTAGACGACCACTTGGAGCACATGCATGATGTGTACATGAGGCCTGCATACTTCCTGGACATCTGGATTACGGGATATTTTGCAAACGCTGTTGTGCTGCGGTCGCTGCCACCAAGTTACCAAGCACAAGTTAGGACTTGCGTAATGAGGGGCGACGCGGAAACAATGGAGTTCCACCGGTCCATGACACATCTCAGGAATGTGTTGCTTGAACCATATGTCGCTCAGGTCATCAATGACAAAGGTATATATTTGATATATAGTTTTATAAATGTTATAATCTTGCAAACACATTGCAGTGTTAAGTATATCTGATACTTGTTCTGTTTTGCTGAAAACAGGTCCTTCTGCATGAGAGGTGCTTGCGGGAGAGGAGGTGACATTGCGTGTTGATGGCAAGCATGGTGATGATGGCCGACGACACTCTCCCTCGACATTTATCATTTAGTTTATGTTTTAGGATGATTATTGTAATCAAGAGATTGTGAACTTCTTTAGTGTGTCTCACACTTCGTGAGACGGTTATTCATATGAGTCTGTAACAAACAGTTGTTCTGATTTTATGAATGGTTTCTATCCGTGTTCATATCTTGTTTGATTATGTGTGAATTATCCTTGTTGTTTGATACTAATTGATAATGCATGAACATTTGTAAAACATTAAAATGCCTTGTTTAAAATACCCAACTTAATGATATTTCATTAATGAATGAAACCATTGTTTGAATTCAAAGTTATGTGATAATATGTGAAAGTCATTCGATTTCTCATCACATATATATCGTGCCTAAGTTCGGCAAAATAACTTGAACACCGTGTATTACTTGAATACAAAGTGTTTAATGAATTGTTAAATAGAATACATATTCGATGTATTGTGTTTAACGAAAATAGTAATTATCATTGAATGATTGTTTAAATGTGTAAAGTAGTTTACCAAAGGAAACATGAATATGAAACTATTTGATTTCATCAAATTGTTTCATCAACAAAGGGTATAAATATAAAAGAGAATCCAATTACTATGATTTGATCAATAGTAATGAAATTCAATTTTATAAGAATGGCATAAAAATAAATTGTGGAATGCAAAACATTTTGAAACATCAAAATGCAAACCATCACAATATGATATTAGATATCAAAGGGGGTGAATAGAAGGCACCAAATAAATCGTTGTAGTGTAGATGTAGAGACCATTAGTTAGAAATAGTTAGCACTCAATTAGAATGTAGTGAACCATTTGAATTCGTGAAATCTTTGGGGTTATTCGATATAACCAAACAATAGCGAATAAGTCCTTGTAGCGTATTCATTGGAAACTTTGAATACGAAATCCATAGCTAAACCAAAAGGAAAGCAAAACTTGTACTGCTTGGATTTTGGTATATTCTTGAGAAAGCTCACTTCTAGTGATGTTTCTCAATTATGGGGCAAATGGAAAATAGTGTAAGACATGATGAGGATTCAAAACCCTGCATCAGAGTGTTGAGAAGTGCAACGGACAATGTTCCTGAACGTTTCTCTTCACAGAAGGAAAGAATCAATGATATTGATCATTGTATTTTCCCCACTAATGTTTTCACTACATGAAGTAGGATTCAAAATGAAATCCATATCTAGTATGGAAACATTTGTGAATCATTTGTCATGATTCTTGAAATATGACATACCTACGAACTACAAAGGAAATAATGGTAAACTAGAATTATGAGAAATCCTAAAAGCAAAATTCCCTTGAGATTAGAAAGAAATTCGTTGCTGAATCTCACAAGTAAAAGGAGTTGCTTGAATTTTCCCAAATGACTGCAAAGCCATAGTGGAAAAGGGGGTGAATGACAAAAGCACAATTTGTCAGGTATTGGACAAATTCAAATGAATTTGATTAATGTGTGCTAAATGTCTAGAGGATTTAAAACTAGTAACAGTACTAGTATCTCATAGTAAATCTCCAAGTTTGATATTTGATCAACGGATTTTGAAGTTGTTCAAAATAGTGAGTGAATATGCAATTTGCATAAAATTGAGTGGGAGCTATGAAAGTCTTCCTGTAACAATATGTGATTGACATATTTTTAAGTGGGAGCAATATAAGACTCAAATTCAAATATGTAGGAACATATATTGAGTGGGAGCTTATAGGAGTAATTCTTAAGTATGTTAAGAATGAATGGCACATAAATAATGATTTATAAGATGTAGAAGTTGATAATAGGTGTATTATGATATTATGTAGTATTCCTTAAGGGATTATGAAAGGGGCTCCAGAATAGAAGTTAATTAAGGAATCAGTCCTTAATAACTCAAATTAGGAATAGTATTAAGTTGAACATCAATGGTTGAAAGAAAGAAAAGGATGATCGTCATCCACTATGTTGAGACATAGGTTATGTCTTAGTAAACCATGATGATAACTTAGCATAATATGTGATCCAAATAAGGAATGTTTGAAAGTAATTAAGTTCGAATCACAAAATGTTGAGCTAAGTTTGTCCGCAGTGTCTAATAGAGAACTGTAGACATGTTTTCCAAAATCCATAAAGGATGACATATCTTAAAACATAAAGAGTTATGTTATAAGGGAATATGTTGGAAACTCCTATATATACCGATTAAAGTCAAGTAGGAAGCGAGGTGAACACAACATCGAAAGTTGCACAGAGTGCACTAGTGTTTCGATGAATACATTTATAAAAATAGATAAGGGTACCATCTAAAGTGTTGTATAATGTTATGGCGGGGCTAGTTCGCTTTTAACGTAGAATGATGTGTCCCAGGGCACAGTGCCCATGAGAAATCCCTCGAGGTTGATCTAACATCACTGTAGGCACTTGGAATCAGGCCTCGTTCTGCTGCCACAGCGACGATGCATACGCAAAGATGCTATCATGTGATGATAAAGTATTAATGTCAATCAAGGTGACATTAGTAAGTTGCAAAGGATTTTGGACTGTAAAGTACAGACCCAAGACTCAACCTCTTCCATGAGCAAGCATGTTCAGGGTACCGGGTATATGGTGCCAATGATTGAGAACAAATGCAGCTAGTGTATTTGTACTCTAGTGCAAGTGGGAGACAGTTGGAAATATGCCCTAGAGTCAAATAGTAGTAAGGACTATTATCATATTCCATATAGTTTATGATTAAGTTTTATATCATGCTATAACTGTATTGAGCGGAAACATCAATACACGTGTGATATACAAACAACCAGGGGTTCCCAGTGAAACTCTAGTCACTGGTTCAATGGTCAATAAATGATCATGTTTCCTGATCATGTGGCATTTATGCCAGTTGGAAATGAGGTCATCTCATTCTAAGAATGAGATGATGAACCAATACCCAACCTAAATATCGTGACCCGATCATGTCACGAAGTTCAAGTTACGATGATTAGAAATGGATTCTCGTAGACTATTCCTTAGACCGTGAGGCTATATCAATCACTGTCTCCCGAGAGTGCTTAGATAGCATCAAACACCATCTGGTAAAACGGTGGTTATAAAGGTGTGTTCAGGTACTCGGAGGAAACCGTAGAGGCAATATATGTCAAGAGCGGGATTTGTCCATCCATGTGACGGGAAGATACTCAAGGGCCCAGTCAGAGAAGTTATATCCAATAGCTGCGCAGCGTGTGATTTGATCACAGGGATATCACTTGTCGGAACGAGTCAAGTAGCGTTGTTCAGTAACGAGATTGAAAACGACATGGTGATGTCATTGATCAGATCTCAGGCAATGCAAGTATCGAGTGACAAAGGGAATAAGACACGACTGTCCCGATTCAAACGACGAAAGATCTTCGTGGAACACACAGGGGTCACATGGCCATCCAGGTCCCTCTGTCGATCATTGGTGCGGGAGTGTCCGGACCATGTCTGGAGTGTTCTGGAACCGTGGGGGTATCACGCTTAAGGGCTTGATGATGCTTAGAGAATGTTTATAGGATTGGTAGAATCACCGAAGAATAGTAGAGAGAAAACCGGAAGGGTTTCGGTAAGTCCGGAGGATGTCCGGAGTGGAGGTGGAAGGTGTTACATGGCCACGGAGATTGAATAATGTATGAATGAATATTAAATGTTGATTTAATCATTTATTCATAATTATTTAAATAAAGAGAAAATCAATTTTAATGGTCAAAGGCTTAATGGGCCAATTTCGGAGGGAGAGGGCCCATTAGGGGAAAGGAGAGAGGGAGAGGGGCCAAGGGGGAGGCCAGCTGGGCCTAGCCCCCTGCACGGGGCCCACTAGGTGGCCGACGGCCACCTCCTCCCCCTCCTCTCCTTTAGTCCCACCCCGGGACTTTGAGGAAGGTAGTACCTCCCCTACCCCTATATATAGTGGGGTATTTGGCCTAGATAAATACACCAATAATTAATAAAGTTCTCCCCACTTTTGGGAGGACCTCCAATTGATATTTTCTCTCTCCCCCTCTCTCTCTCGTGACCGTGGTCCCAAGTCTGGACTGCACGAGCGGGAGACATCTTCACCGCGGAGTGCGTCGCGCTACGAGATTCGGATCCAGGACCTCTACTTCCACAATTGCTGCTAGATCGGGGAAGCGGGAGTCATCGTTAGGCACCGGACGTGTGTAACTCCCCGCGAGGTGTCGCACTTGAGGCAATCAAGTCGTTGGAGCCAAAAGGAGCGCAAGGACTTCATAACGACCTTGAGGTCGGCTTCGGCTCGTCTACATCAACCACGCTCTCCTGAGCGTTGACAACGCTTTTCGGTCTTCGAGGGTAAGTTCGCAAAAAGCCCCTCCCGTTACTGTATTACTAATAGATAGGTCCTGGCAGCTTTAGGGGTTCAGGGGCGTAGGGTAAAATTTTATTGTTTCCATGCGCGGAACCCCTACACGTTCAAGCCACCGGACAACCTCCACCTCCTCGCTCCAGCGAATCAGCGGAATCAGCAACTCCTTCCAGACGCAAGGCCATGAGGAACATGTATCTCGCTAATCTGAGACAATGGGGGAATATCTAGATGGGGAGAGAGATCCTTCACGAGGAGGTGTGCTTTGTGAGGGAGGAGAGGGGGGCCTTTTATAGGAGAGAGGGGCTCCTCCCCTCCCATGGCCGGCGCCCAAAGGGGGGTGCCCCCACCTCTTCCTCATTCATGTGGTGAAGCTCCACTCACATAAATTTTGACTCCACCCAAAATTCCATTCACATGCATTAAATTTCCACCAAATTTAATGCAACTCTCAATTAATAAAACTCTTTTATTTATTTTATTCAGAATTTTGTTAATTACTTTAATTAACAAACATTCACATAAAACTCCTTGCAACATTTTAATATCACATGCAGAACCACTTTCTGCAATTTCACCCGAAACAATTTCGATTTCTATCGAAACAATTCCTGTTTCTATCGAAACATTTCCTGCGCTTTGCAATCCTTTCGGCTGAAACATATGTGCTCCTAAATGGTGTCCAACAACCCTTAAGTGTGTCACCCTACGGTTTGCGAATAATGCACACATGATTGAGACTCCTCTCAGATCAATAATCAGAAGCGAGACCTGGAGATCCATACTGACTCCTACACATTCAACGATGACTTCTGTGATCATGAGAACCTTTAACGCTAGTAAGTTAATCCCTTTGTCTCATGATATAATACATGTCCGAGATTCGATCATCGGTATCCAAATACCTAGTTTGATCTCGTTACCGACATGCACTCTTTTCTCGTTCCCGTGATTTAACATTCTAGTGATCACATCACTTGCTTGCAAGCTACCTTAATGTGATATCACCGAGAGGGCCCAGAGTATATCTATCCGTCATCGGGATTGACAAATTCCACTCTTGATCCATGAGCCTCAACATAACACATTTGTAGCACTGAACCCACCTTTATAGTCACCCTGTTACGGTGTGACGTTTGATGTTATCAAGATACTCTTCCGGTGTTAGCAATTAACATGATCTCATGGTCTAAGGACTAAGATTACTTCGTATGATGTTATAGCAATATAAACATAATAACTTTGATCATAATGCTATACTTCAGATGAATGTTCATCACATCATTTCACAAATATTGTGACCTTGTTATTAACAACATCCAATGTCTATGATCAGGAAACTTTGATCATCTTGTTAATCAACGAGCTAGTCTATAAAAGAGGCATAACTAGAAACTCCTTTTTGTTTATTAAACACACATGTATTGATGTTTTCTATCAATACAATTATAGCATGCAAAATAAATATTTATCATATACAAGGAATACATAATAACAACTTTATTATTGCCTCTCAGGGCATATTTCGTTCATTATATGACTTTAATTGATGGACAAAAAGGTACAACTAAGAGGTTGCAATTTACCAAGAAAATCATGAAAGCATATTGCAACACACTGCAAAGAAGAAAACCAAATGCAGTTGTCATTTGTGCAAGTATCCAAATGGTAACTAAGGGTGAGTCAGAGACACGGTGTCTCTAATCTGCAGCAAGCGTTAGCTAGCAGCCTAGCACCCAATAAACAACATTTTTATGAAAAGAAATTAGTGAATATAATATTGCAACGGATTGCCCCCAAAACAGACTCACCAGGTTGTAATTGAATGCAGCTGAAGTAAAACACTTAATGTGGAAAGTCTGAATATACCAGAAAATTCCATGTATTTTATAATATGAAATAATCTACATTACTACTAACCATAACATGTTATGATCATAATAGGCAAGTTATATATGGGTCATTGCCGAATGAATTATAATGTTTTCCAACTCAAAGAGGCTCCATAAATGCAAGCTATAGAGTCATTATAATCCCCGAATGATGCTTAATATCACAAAAAGTCTCACTCAAACTTGCTGGACATTACAAATCTTTACTGACTGTGCCTCAATAGAACTCTAGAAAAAACCATGCATGGTAAGTACGGAAAACGACAAATTGGTCTGAATATTAGTCTACAGCATCATGGCCTGAATATTCATGGTATGTATATATTACATGGTCTAGAATGAAGCAGCAAAAAAATAATGATTTGCCAAGTGTTCATATCTGTATGCATTATATGACTATTTCCCGTGCCTATGACGGTCCATCACTTTCTGTCCGAGTTGATCTTAGGAGGGAATTGATCGATATCTGAATCACACATAAAAAGATTGCGAGAAGGGCCAAAAATTGGCATTAGTAGGATGCAACTTATAAATACATCCAATGTTCTGCAAAGACTATTGAATATACCACGTATCAACATGAAACTTATAAACCACCTAGGGCCATCCAGGTTAAATGCTAGCTATACATGGCATGCATTTTATCGAACACATGGCGTGTGTACAATACATATGATACTAAGATCTGGAGGAAGTGTCAAAAAATCAATTTCTAGTTTAGAACAGTATAGAATAAAAAGATTACCAATTGCCAGATCCTGCTAATTGGCTCAGCGAGTTCTGCATGTCCACCACCCTAGCGATTCACCTCATTGTTGTGAGCAGCTCGCTATGTGCACCTCTGTTCATCCCTGCCTCACATGTCTGCTTCACTATTACCCTGTCCATGTGAACAATTGAAACATCAATAGGTTCATGCCTTGCATCAATACTAAATGATATGCATAAGATTGTACCTGCTTTGCTTTTGGTATTATATGCAGTTTTGCACCTTTCAATTGCGACCTGACATTACATATGCTCGTGTCACTGCTGACATAGATGACATGGTATCATGGTATGCAAGTTAAAGTGGCGAATGCCATCTCCATGAGATCCTAGATTGAGTGAAAGCATTATAAAATTGCACTTCTTACTATTGATGATCCTAGATCTGAATGCATTTTAAAACGGAGAGTGATTCATCTCCAATTCTCCATGAGACCCTGAATGGAGTGATACATTACAAAAAGGATCAAGCCTACCTATCTATCACAAGCACGGAAGCAGCAGCTACCTGTTTCGAGACTCAGAGACTTTCACCATAACCCGTTGAGGCGTTGAGGCAATTTCATCGATATAGTTGCGCATCACAAGGCATAGGCCGATACGCGCGCGCACGATCTGCAAAAACATCGACGGTGGTCCACTGAAAAGGCCACTGAGCCGACGACAGTATATGGAGGAGCTGCGGGAGTCCACCGATCCCTGACCGCCACGGCTGAGGTTTGGCGAAGTGGCGGTGAATCGAACTTTGTGGATACATTGATGACATAGAAGGCTCTTCCACCGCCAGACCGTCGTCTTCCGTTAAAATTGCCGGCAGAAGGCCTAGCCGCCGAGGCGTCTTCAGCCAAGGTGGTCGCGGGGGATGGAGAGGATCAATCCATTGCACGTACATATACAGAGTTGATTGTGGGTTGGGTGGGTTACGACTGCTGCTAGTTTTATCCTCACCCGAGTATAGAGGTAGAGATTTTTTAGTTGTTGAGATGTCACGCTAGTATTGAGATAGATTTGTTTTACCTGTTGAGATAATCACGCTGGCTGTTGGTGAAGTGCATGCGTGAGGAGAGATATACATAGCGATGGCATCAGATAATTAGGATTAAGTGTGAACCGCGGGAGGTGTGACACCGCTTTAATAGTAAAGATTTTGGCTAGTTTGTTCGGGTCGGACGATTTATATGCTGTTCTTTTTTTGGCTTATCTGGTCTGCATGGTGGTTAGTTGCTTGCTGTGCCCGTTTGTTAGGCGGCTCGTTTTCTTGGCTTCATGCATGCCGTGGCATATTATTTGTAATTATTTCAAGTTTAACATATTTGCTTGGGATGACCATCCTACGTACCGTTTTGGACCTTTTTGATCTAATTTAGATTTGCCGCGGATTAACTTCTTACCGGGTTCTTGTTTTTAGTTCTTGATCAATTTCTTCACTAAAGTCTTCGAAATTGACATACCCCCTTAAGAGCATCTCCACTCGTTTTTGGTTCCCAGGCCAAAAATATGCTCCGGATGAAACTAAATAGCTCCGGATGGAGCTATTTTTTTGCCTGGGAATCACGTGTTCCCAGCCGCCAGGGAGGCGAGGAAGGGCGCCGGAGAGGAGGGCACTGGCGGCGGCGGACGAGGTAGCGCTGGGCGAGCAGGAGGACGCCGGGAGGGAAGACGCAGGGGACGACGGCAGTGAGGAGGCGCTCGGGGAGGAAGCGGCGTGTGGGCCATTGGCGACACGCGTGCTAGCACGACTGGGCCGACGAGGTCAGGGCGGCGGCGATTGCTGGGCTCGCCGGGCGAGGGTATGAGGCGGTGGTGCTGGGAGGATCGGAGAGGGAGTGGCCGGGCTCGCAGAAGGCGGCTGGCTCGGTTTGCAGGGGCGACGGCGAGCTCAGAAGCAGCAGGGAGGAGCTCTAGGCAGGCGGCGGTGGCGAGGCCAAGAGGGTGGCGGCGGCGGCCGGGCCAGAGGAGAGAGGCGGGGCGCCGCGAAGGAGTGGCCGACGGAGAGCGGCAGCTCGGCGAGGGAGCGAGGAGGGGTCGCATCGGGGGAGAGGGGTGGCCGGAGGAAGGGGATCCGGTGGCGCCAGGGAGAGAGACGGGGAGATAGATGGGCGTGGGAAGAGAGATGGGCGTGGGCCAGGGACACATGGGGCGTCAGGATTGGCGAACCGTTACATCGGGCCTTTCCAGTGTGTTCCCGGCTTCCTGGGATCGGCCTGGGAACCTCGGACGAAAACGGAGCAAATTTGGGCTTCGGAATGCCTTCTGAAAATGCTAATGACGCGTTTTGTGTAAATTCAGACAAAAACACGCCTGGAATTGGCCTCCTAGAAATGCTAGTGGAGATGCACTAACTACAACTTTCAGTTTGTCTCTCGTTGGATGCGAAACCTGTGTCCCACTATCACCAAATTCAGCGTATGCACATCCCGACCATCAATTCTTGTAGCTGAGATAGTCTTAATGAGCCATCACTCGCAGATTAAAAGGGAGATGACTTAGAGTAGACACTATACTACGGTCAGTTGACATCAACTTGGATGGGATCAGGGGGCGAGATTTACGAAGCGACCACCCAGTCGAGCACCAGCGCATGCCGTACTCCTTAATTATGGGACCGGGATATATTGCAAACTGCTACCGATTGCCATGGCGGCTTGATCGACAGACGCGTGAGGATGCCGATGTGAGAAGACGGGCTCGCCGACGGAGAGCTGCAGCGTCAGGGGTGACGGGCAGCCCGTGGATGGCGAGATAGAGGACGTGGTTACTTTCCAAAAGGTGGTAATTTTAGGAGTCAAAAGTCAAACTTTTCGGTTTAGGTATATTATGTGTTTTAGCAAATCTACCACGAAATTGTAACGGTACTGGGCAAAGTCATGTTTTGATGGTGTGTTTCAGCAAAGACTGAATAATAAGGGTGTCTTGTGGCAAATTTATTCATAAATTCAAATGTATATACTCGCGACTCCGCTCTTCCCCTCACCCATTGCACGTGGCCGGCGCACCCTCCAGTCACTTCACCCTTGCGGAGGCGTTAATGTGAGCTAGCGGCTGTGCTGCCCACTCCAGCCTATAAATACCTCTCCCGATGCCTCTCCTTTATCCACACAACTCTAGCCTTGCTGGGCTCACCTCCCTCCTTCTTGCCCCATAAGCTCTCGCCGTTCAGTACCATGCCTTGTTGCTTGCCTACCTGTTGGGCTAGACTCCACATGCCCGAGGCGCCACCGCGCTCCCCATCGCCGGAACCAACTCCTCCAGCCTCATCGGACATCGACAACTCCGACCCGTTGGAGTTCTCCTCGACTGACTCGAAGGACCAGTACGAAGGGCCAACGGTTGATCCGCTGCAGTGCGTCGTTCTCGACTCTTTCAAGACAGAGCGGAAGACGACCAACAAGGTCCGTCTCAAATCTCAATGACGAGGTCAACCGACACTTTGAAGAGCGTGGCGCAAAGATCTCCCTGTAGAAGCTGCCGATGAAGGAGAACACCCAACTCCTCAACAAGCCATTCTTTGCGTCAACGCGGAGAATGAGGGCGTTGCCGCCGCTTGCGAGCAAGCCCTGATTGCTTAGAACCAGTCCTACTGCGACTTGGGAGAACGCACGAAGGCAGAGCAGAACGACCGGCGACGAGCCTCCGCATGGTAGAAGCACGACACACGAGGCGGGACCAGAAGAAGGCCAAGTGGGATGGGACGCTAAGCAGCATCACCAGAACGACGACAAGGCCGATCCCTCTGGTGGGTTTACGTTTAACTTTATTTAAATTTCGCAAGTTTGTAAAAATTTGTCGAACTTTTAATGAATTCATTTGTTTTACACCCTGGAGGCATCTCCAAACCGACCAATCCGACACTTTTGCGAGACATGGGACCCGACGTCCGCGTCCGGAGTAGCTCTCACGTAAGCCAATAATGCAGGTAATAGAATATTCGCCTAATTTTGGCTGAAAGTGTTGTAATAAATAAATTCATGAAAAAAAACCACCGGCAATAAAGCAGAACACACGACAATGCAAGAAAGAGCAGGTCATTGCACAATAGGTTCCGACTTTATAGTAGACGATAGATGAGAACTGATCAATAATCTCACTCCAAGTTTTCTGTCGGATACAAAGATAATAATTCCACGAACCTATTAATAAAAAGAGTACTCCCTTCTTTTGTTACTGCATGCTTCTGTTCATAATACAAAAGCCCAATGAACAGAACATACCATCAGTTCATTACAACTCCATTCTTTTGTTCATAGTAGCAAAGCCAAAAAATAACACTACCAGGTTGCATACAAAGTGCAGAGACAGCTGAACTTTGGTACACGGTGTACTTTTATCTCAAACCATTCAGAAGGCGGATGCCTCTGTTCTAACTGATTCTTAGGAAGTTACAAATTTAAGGAACCTATTTACTTATCGGGGCCTGGGCGCTAGAATGACCAGTTCGGCGCGCTAGGAAACGCACGTCGCACGTCTGCTTTGTAACGGACGTGCCACCGTGGCATCGTGGGGGAACGGGACCGGGTCCTTTTTTTGTCTGCACTCCCCTCCCCGCATTAACTCCCTCTCCTTTCTCCCTCGTCTCTCTTGCGCTAGTTTCACTTCTTTCACGCTCGGAACCGCCGGAGGCGGAAGTGGAGGTGTGCGGTGGATCCGGAGGCGGAGGTGGAGCCGTTCCGGCGAGAGGGCGCGGCGCGGCCCGGCGAAGGTCTACATCAAGGCCCCGGAGCACAACCGGAACGTTGTTTTTCTTGGTGATTTTCTCATTGTTTTCGCAGGAATCTGGCGTTTGGGTACATTTCCCGTTGATCCCTCGCAGTGTTTTTGACACATTTTCGAGCACCGCGATGGATTAGACGGTAGATTTCATATCCATCCATGAAATTCGTCCCCTCTGTGTGTGTTTTCACGCTATTTTCCCGTGATTTTTGTCGGGGTGGATTGGCGCAAGGGTTCGCATGTGATTTTTGCGTGGTTCTTCAGCGTTTTGATTTGCAGTGGAACTATTGTGTGGGGTTCTACAAAGCGCATTCATGCTGGTAGCCAGTAAGGAAAGGAGATCTGGGGGGATTTTGATGAGCATTATTACCAGAGGAAGGAGAGGAAGGAGATGCCGGTAGCCAGTAGTTGATTAGTTTGCTTTTGTTGATTAGTTGCTTTTGTCCTGAAATAAGTTGCCAGTACAAACATTGTTGTTGCATATATGATAGTAGTAATTGCTAGTAGAAGTTGTTTTTCGTAGTCTGTAAGTGGCTTATCATAGACTGAAAGTTGCTTGTCTAACATTTTATTAGTTGCTCAACCTAACATGTTTGTTATCTACATGACACTAAGAGTTACTTGTCTGACATTATTAGTTGCTCAACCTGACATGTTCGTTGCGTACACGACACTAGAAGTTGTTTTCTAACACTAGCAGGTGCTATGACATAAGTAGTTGTTTTGCCCAACATGTTTGTTGCCCATATTAAACTAGAAGTTGTGCATTTTTTATAGTTGTTTCTATGTGACCTGAAGTTTCTCAAACCAACCTGTTGATTGGCTATTACACACTAGAAGTTGGTCAGAAATGACATCAATGCTCAGAATATAGTTGCCTATAAGTAGTTGATTTCCTGTCATAAGTAGTTGCTCAACTAAACCTGTCTGTTTGCTTATCTGACATCAGTAGTTGCTCAGCCCAACAAGTTTGTTGCCCACATACATCTAGAAATTGCTAGTTGAAGTTTTTGTAACTTTATGTGTTTTCCAGGATATGGTGAAGCATGTGTGCATAATGGATGGGTCTGATCCTACAGCAGGTGGGGGCTCATCTTCGAGGAATCAGCAAACTAAGGTTCCACCTACGAAGAATGCTACTAAGCAAGGGAGAATCAAGGCTCTAGTTAATCGCGGCCCTCCTCCAGGGAAGCGGACTAAATAGACAATTGCAAAGAAACATGCTGGTGATATGGTGGAGAATCCAAAGAATAAGGGAAAAAAGTTGCTTCCACCAAGGAAACGGACAACTCTGATGTAAGTTCTACCCGTGCGACCTACATTGTACTGATCATAAATACAATTACTATATTTTCCATTCCATGGATTTTTTTTGTTTCTCCGTCATTTGATAGTTGCTCAAGCAATATTTCCTACATGAAATCGTATGTTGCTGCTATAGGATTTGATCGTAGTAGTTGTATATAGGATACTACGCAGTTGCTGTCTATGCAGTAGTTAGTTGCTTCTCTGCCATAATTTTTGTTGCCTATATGGAACTATAAGTTGTTAGTGGAAGTTATCGCATATATTAGTTTCTTTCTCTGCAATAGTTAGTTGCTTATCTGCCATATATTGTTGCCTATATGGAACTATAAATTGCAAATGGAAGTTTTCGCATATATTAGTTGCTTATCTGCATTAGTTGTTTCTCTGCAATAGTTAGTTGCTTCTCTGCCATATATTTTTGCCTATATGGAACTATAAATTGCTAGTGGCCCCACAAAATATACGATTGCTTCCTTTGCAATAGTATTTTTTGTATTTTTCTCCATATCTGTACCCCCTTGAATTGTTTTTTTGTTTGCAGCTACATTGCTTTTTTCCCTCCCCTATTACATCATTGTTTACATGCTTAATTTCTAGGTACAGGAAAATGGGGAAATTAGAAATAGGTCATCACCATCGTGTTTTGTCACACTAAACAACGGTTTGACAGGTGTACAGAAGATTGCACTGATCGAGAAGGAGTTTGGCAGCCTGTTGAACATCGGCGCCTGCGGCATGCCTCTTGACTTGAGTTAGTGGGTTATGAAGTGTTATGACCCCGACGGTTCTGAGTTGGTGATACCTGACTATGGCAGGATTTTGGTTGATGCAGATAGTGTGCACAGGATTTGGGGGCTGCATAACTCTGGATTAAAAGTGTGCTATGAGATGGAACAATGATATCGTTCGAGAAATGAACAAGGATTACGGTTTCCTTGGAACAAATGCTCCTGATCTTACCAACTGGTGCAAGATGATTAAGGAAATGGGCGAGACAACGGGTCCTAAGTTTGTTCGAGCTTGGGGAGTAATGGTCTTCAACTTTCTCGCGCCAACAACTGGGCTAAAAGTCAGCGCACGCTGCTTCCCCGCTGTATATGATGTTGATCTCCTACCCCGCACAAACATCGGTTAGTTTGTTGCTTTTAGTTCACTAGGAAACAAGAAAACTGTATGCTGCTATGTTTATCATCTCATGGTAAGTGTATAATTTTTTACCCTGCACAGATGTTTGTTCATGCAATGTAGTTGCTCAACATAAGTTGTTTGTTGCCTATATTGAACTTGAAGTTGCTAGTAAAATTCAACACGTTTATCTCTTGCGCAGTTCCTTTTTCTGTCATATTAATTTATTGGAACAAACATGTTTGTTGCTTATATAGAACTAGAAGTTGCTAATACAAGTACAAAACCAGATCTACCTCAATTGTTTTGTGCTAAACCATGTGAATTTGTTCAATGAGTAGTTATTTTTATGTAGTTACTAAAACCAATATGTTAATTGCCTATATGATGCCTTTAATTTGTTCAACCCAATCTATTAGTTGCTCAAACCAGTATGTTTTCTAATGCACATGTTCATCTGCATTCCTTAATCTAAAAATATGTTCTGCATTTGATTCTTTTTTTCCTATTTTTTCTACGTTGAATAATTATTGTACCTAGATTCCGTAGAAGTTGATGAGCTCATTAGTCAATGCAACCCTCGAGTCGACGCTTGGAATAGTGCCTTGATAAATAAGGTCAAGAAGAAAGACATGATCAGTCCGAGGTTTTTTGGCAAACTCCAAGTAAGTGTGATATACTTGTTTTATTAAATTCTCCCTTTTTATATGCCCACTTTTCTGGATCACTAACCTGCATTCTAAAAAAATAGCAAAAGGAGAAATACAGAGACACACATCACGGAGGACTTTTCGGCAGATTGCTAAAGGCTGCACAGTTCGTCACCTCAAATTTCCCGCCAAATTATGACCAATGTGTGAGTACCTCAAATTTATTTCTATGGATCCTTTTTTGTAGTCCACTTACTGGAACTTGGTTACTTTTTTGTGCACTTTTAGATTTTTAATGCACTTTTATTGGCAATTCCTTTCTGCGCATAACCTGCTTGCTGCATGTAGGTAGTTGCTTGTTAGCATATCAGTAGTTGCTTTCCTTCACATAGTTGCTTGAATGAACTTCAATTTTGATTTTTGTTAATTTTTTTCAATGAACTTGAAGAGAAAAAAGGAAACTATCTGCTTTGGTTCATGTAGTGTGCTCAGATTTTGAAGAGCTCATGGCAAAGTTTTTCAATGGCATTGGCAAAATAGAAGAAGGTGTTGTACGTGACAGAGCTCAACAAAGACCTACAAAACGACAAAGAAATATTAAACAAGTCGAAGAACCAGTGTTGCCCGACGAAGACTCTAACAATTCCGATGAGTATAACAACAAGCAAGACTATGATTATGCTTTTTTGTAGCTGTAGTTTGTCATTCTTCTTTCTTTTATTTCAAGTACTTATTTTTATCCCGTACCTCACTGTCTCCCCTTTGTTGCACACAGCAAAGAATCCGACGACGGTGATGACGATGACTCTGACCAGGGGACAAAGGATGATGAAGATGAGGAAGGGGATGACAGCAGCAGTGAAGATGATGGTGACGATGGTGGTGCTGGGAACATACGATCTGGCAGTGGAGGAGTAGACGAAGATGATGCTAGTGACGATGACAAGAGCATGGACGATAGTTGCATAGGCCAGTACTATGTTGAGAATCGAGATACAAGGCCAGGGGGCAAACGAAGAGGGCAGCTGAGGAAGATGTTGAACAGACTAGGGAGGAACTTGCTTAGTTGATACGTCCATTTTGCATCACTATTCAATATTAATTCACTATTATTCATTGATATATTTCATATTAAGAGATGGTACTTATGTTATTTCATCTATTTTTGCATGATTGATGATTTTTGGAGGATGAACCACCGGAGTCAGGATTCTGATGGAAAAACACCGTTTGGATGCAAAATTCGCGAAGATCATAAAGTCCCAGAAAATATAAGGAAAATCCTATTTTTCTAGAAGACGAAGGAAGTCAGAAGGAGGAGCAGAGATGGGCCATAGGGGGCCCACACCCTTGGTGGCGCGGGTCCCCCTTGGCCGCGCCACCAGGTGGTGTGGCCATCCTGGCCCACTCCCAGCATCGCCCTTTGGCGTATATAATCCCCTCGAAACCTAAGACTCGGAGAGTGGCCATAGAAAGATTCTGCCGCCTCTGCGGCATGGAAAACTGCAGAGAGAGAAAGAGCTCTCTGTCAGGCAGAAATCTGCTGGGGAAATTCCTTCCCAGAGAGGGGAGATCGTCACCATCAACACCATCATCAAGCTGGACTTCATCGGGATCATCATCATCTTCTTCTTCACCATCATCTCCACCAGCACCATCATCACCACTCCATACCACTGTAACAATTGGGTTGAATCTTGCATAGTTCTTAGGGGAAACTTTCCCGGTATTGATTACTTGTTGTAGTTGATACTATTGAGTGGAACCATTGAATTATTGTTATGTTCAGATTGTTACTTATCATTATTTCATCTCTGATCTTGATCCATATGATGTCTCATGAGTAGTTCATTTAGTTCTTGAGGACATGGGAGAAGTCATGTTGTTAGTAGTGGAATTGTGTTGAGAAAGATTCAATGGTTTCATAATTAAGTTATGGTGTTATTCTTCTAGTGGTGTCATGTGAACATTGACTACATGATACTTCACCTTTATGGGCCTAGGGGAATGCATTGTGTATTTGGCTACTAATCGTAGGGGTTCCTAGAGTGACAGAAACCTAAACCCCGTTAGGAAACCTTTGCACAAGGGAGTGTAGGATGTCAGAGTTTAAGGCTGTGGTTAGGTTTTTATCTTAATTACTTTCTTGTAGTTGCGGATGCTTGCAAGGGGTATAATAACAAGTATGTATTAGTCCTAGGAAGGTCAGTACATTAGCACATGTTCACCCACACAATACTTATCCAACCAGAGAAGATTAATCAACTATATGAAGCGAAAACACTTGACAGTATTGCCATGTGTCCTCGAGAACGTTTGGTTATCTTAAGTAATACAACCGGCTTGTCCTTTGCTAAAGAAAGGATTAGACCACTTGCTGCAATTATTATCATTGTCTTTGATTTACTCGCACTTTATTTATCTGCCTTATCAAAACCCCCTAAAAATCTGTTTGCTAAGTATTTACAGAGAATTCCTGATCCAAGCCACTCGTCAACACCTTCTGCTCCTCGTTGGGTTCGACACTCTTACTTATCGAAATTACTGCGATACACCCCCTATACTTGTGGGTCATCACCAGTCTACAGAACAAGTTGGTCAGGCAAGTAAGGAAGTTGCTTAGCCTAGTAAAAAAGTTGTTCAGCAGACCAGGTGGGAAGTTGTTGTGAAATAAAGGAAGGAAGTTGCCCAGTCCAAGGTACAAGTTGCTCAGACCAGTAAGGAAGTTGTTGACACCAGGGAGAAAGTTGCTACTACCAGGAAGGAAGTTGCTGATACCACAGGAGTTTCCCAGACCAAAGAACAAGTTGCTCAAACCAGCAAGGAAGCTGCTCAGACCAGCAAGGAAGCTGCTCAGACCAGCAAGGAAGTTACTCAACAACACATCATGAAGGCAACTGCTGGGAAAACAATTGATCAAGTTGCTCAGCAGGTAAGGGGCAAGTTGCTGCAACCAGTACAATAACTCCTCACACCAGTACAAAAGTTGTTGATACTAGGGAGAAGATTGCTGAGAGCAGGAAGGAAGTTGCTCAAACTATGTAGAGAACTACTGAACCTAGTGAGAAAATTGACAACCAACCCATGAAGGAAGTTGAACAAAAAAGCATGGAACAACTTGAACACAACAAGGAAGCTGCTGAGAAAAGAGAAAAAGTTACCCCTACCACTCAAAAAGTAGTTCAGCATAGTAAGGTGAAAGTTGTACAACAGACCATTCAAAAGGTGTACCATAGACTGCACAAAATGTTGTACAACAGGCGAGTGGAAAAGTTACTGGGATCAGGGAAAAGTTACTGCGACTAGGGGGAAAGTTGCTTAGACTAGTAGGAAATTTGCTGAGCCAAGTGGTAAAGTTGCTGACACCAGGGAACATGTTACTTCTACCATGGAGAAAGATAGCCAATCTGTCCAGAACCAAATACCAACCTACTGGGTCACATATATCAAGAAGGCTAAATTGGTACTCGCGATGGCAAATTGTCTTGCCCCGCTGGCATCCCAATAGTTTTTGCTAGTACCACAGTTGTGAGAACTCTGACTACTGACCCTGGTGCATAGACCAGGGAAGATATTGATCAGAGCATGAAGGAAGTTTCTCAGGATAGGGAGGAAGTTGCTCAACCTTTCATGGGAGGAATTGCTCAGCCTAGCCAGAAAATTGCTCCTGTGAAGCTTGGTGATGCTAAGAGAAGTCAACAACAAGAACACAGGGAAATATCTTTGTTGGATTTGTTCAAGATGGATGTCAGGAAGAAATTTCCAGAAATTCGACTCTTCGAAGAACCCGCCATCTTTGAGTCAATTCACAGAGTGAGTTGAGTTATATTTTGCAAGACGAGCTGAAAAATCAGTTGACTCACATGACAAAAGTTTGGAATGGATCGATGGTGGTGTACAATGTACTCCAGGAACTTACAAGGAATATCTTTATTTAGTTCACATGGAGAAGAAAAATACGCATCCAGCAAAGGGGAACCTGCGAATTTTAATGAACCAACAAGTTCTGCAAAAAAATCAATAGAGAAGCTAATTGCAGATTCAGGACAAACAAGAAACTTGAGATGTTCCTGAGGCAACTTCTACAGAGGGGCAGGCAACTTGTTCTGCACCAGAAGCAGCTAGAGTGCATAGGCATCCAGATAAACCCGAGCAAATTACAACTTCGGAGAACAAGTAGGCAACTCCTGGTGTCCTGCAGGCAACTTCTCCAGCACTAAAACCAACTAGTATGCAGCGCAAGGCAACTATAGTACACCCAGGGGCAACTGCACAGGCAAAGAGAGTTCACTTTAGGCCACCACCAACTAGAGAAACTTGCCCGCCGCCATCACCCACCTGAGGAAAAAAAGCAAACAAGTTGCCTGATTCCCAAGTGCAGGAAAAACACACATACAAGATGCCGCTTCTAAGGTCCAGGTCTTCTATCGACATGGACTGCCCATCTATCAGTCTAGGTCCAAATTTTGATGATGATGGTCCAGATTTTGGTGATGACGATGATGAAGGATCTGCAAAGAACATACCTGCTGAAACTGAGAAACTTGATGTTTTAGTAGACATTGATCCTCAAGAGATTGAAAGAGTGTGTGTTGAAGCAGATACATCTCGCAGGGCAATGTTGGAGACAACAACTACTGCAGACAAGGAAGAATCACATGACAACATTCAAATGCCCGACAAAACCCCGGATCCTGCTGCACTAGTACCAGGCACTGATGGTTTAGGCAGTTCCACAACTCCTCAGCAATATGTAAGAAGGTTAATCAAGCCTCCCCATGCCAATTATCTCAGTACGTCAATGTAGACAGCAAGAAACAGTTCACAAGCACGGAAAGTGGTAACAAGCTATACGCAAAAGTTATTCGGTACGGAGGAAGCACCAGAACGTAGTAGCGGAAAATTAATGAAAGGTGGCATTCTCTTTTTTCCCCTGTTTTTTAACTAACCTTTTATTTTCTCTTAGTTACAGTACAATAAGTTATTGTTAGAGCCTCCATAGTTGCTTACTGACCAAACAAACTTGCTGGAATAACTGGGTTTGTTGCTTTTGTGTTGCCTACATGAATTATTTTCTGATGAAACTCTTTTTTGCAGCCTACAAATCATCAAGTTTAACAAAAACCACACTACAACATGGGAGCTTGCAACTTCTATGAAGCCAGGAGGATGGCTCCACACTTCGGTCATGGAAGTTGGAATCATGGCAATTGAGAAAAACATTCCAGAAACACCAAAGAAGATAGTCATGCCATTGAGGCTATCTGTAAGTGCATAAGCTTAAACCACCATTTTGTTTACCTTTAGTAATACGATAATAGTTTCCACCAAGCAAAGAAAATTGCAAGTTATACTGTTGTTTCGATCCTCAATGTCATTATTTTTGTTTTTCCAAGGACATGGTTGTATTAATTAGATTGGAACGGACCACAACTGAAGAAGTTGTTCAGCAATTCAAGGCGTTTGGACCGACAATATATGGTGCGTACATTTTCCCATGTACACATTACACTTTCCCTCATGTTACTATTTGCTTTCTTTTTATGCTAGTAGTTGCTTTCATTCAGTTGATTTGTTGCTTCTCTACATGACACTAGTTGCCTCACAGATAGTTGATGTCGCTACTATGTCACTAGTTGCTTCCATTATTTTACTATTTGTTTCCTCCATGTTAATAGTTGCTTCTGACTATACCACAACTTTCCTCATTATAGCTATTTCTGCAAAAATTCACTAGTTGCCTCGCTAAGCTTACTACTTGCCAGTACAATATAACTAGTTGCTTGCCTGCAGTTAACTAATTGCCTAACTACACAGGTCATATTCCCTATCATTCAATCTCTCAACCCTAAAGCAAGGGAAGTTGTCAACCATTATTGGTTATTCAACTTAAACATCAAAGACATAAAATTTCAGATCCTTGACTCTTGGAGGACAATCAAGGATAAGGTGTTGAAGAAATGTTACCAGGCCATCATTGCCTCTATTCGCATTCTTTGGGATGAAAACTACGGTGAATCCAAAATCTGTCTTGATAGTTTTGGCGTTCAAGAAATCCAAGTCACAACACAAGTTACCACATTACAGGTAAAAGTTGCTTTTCCAGATTTATATAACTTGCTAGGAATAATTGTCTCAGTTGCCAAATCTAAATAAAAGAGAGAAAATAGTGACATAGAAGGTGCCACAGAAGTGCTAAAAGTTGCCACACAACTGCTAAAAGTTGCGTATCTGTACTGAAATTTCCTAGCCTACAATTTTTTGGCCTACACCAGCCTCTCTTTGCATGTTGCATGTTATGCTCGAAAGAACCACATGTCCTGCACTGATTTTTCTATTTTGGATGAAGTTCAAGGGCATATTTTGTGCGGTGTACCTTCGTTCGACCCATCGTAGTTGACTTTGGTGGGTCCCTAGGATTAGTAGGATCAACACGGGCACTTGCCGACAGTTCAGCTGCCACCGGTTTCTTCTTTTTCTTCCGTGACTTGTTCAGCTGAGCGATTTCCGTCGCTGCAGCACGCATGTGTTTGTTGATAATCGCAGTAGCTACATCCATTGTGCAAGCCACATGGGCAAGTTTCTGAAACGACATGTTTAGGTTAGCATGATGTACTTGATGCGATAACTCTGGTGGCATGACATCTGGCTGCTGCACATCTGCGGCTTGCTGTCACTACAAGGATTCTACTGGTACATGACCCTCTATTTTCATCACCGAATCATCATTGTCTATAATATATGACGATCTTATGACGAAACACTGATCGAGAAAAACTGAGCATCAGTAATTGCACACAACGACGTTTTTTACAAAATCATCATAACCGTCTATGATGATAGTGGATCGTTATAAACGTTATGACGATCCAATATTGTCACGTGTCATCTAGCCATGCCAGGTTAGATCCTACGTGGCTGATCTGACATGGCAAAACTATGACAAAATGATATCGTCGTACTGCGAATTCAGCCTAGTCCGGTTTGGTTGCTCATATGGGCCAAGCCCATTAATTCAGCCTTTACTCTTCTAGGCCATGGCCTTTTAGGATCAATTATTGGGCTTCTCACTACTTTCAACCTCTTTATCCAGAATTATATGGGCTATGGACGTGTTACAAAACTATTATTTGGTCCTGTATAATACATACGTGGCCTTTTTATAGTGCAATACTATTTGGGCTTTGGCCTCTTTAGGTTCATTGGATCAAACACATATATTAAATAAGGTAATTTTTCAATAAAATATACTATGAAACAGCAGATATAGAATCTAAATAACTAAATAGATCTGACTCTGCAATTTGAATTATAAGACACCATGACATACAGCTAGGTTCACAGGTTCACACACAGCAATGTTATTACATAAAAGTATCTCCTAGTAACAAGTCTCTACATCGAGTAAAAGTTTCTCCAGCGAGTCGACACCATGTAGCTTCCTCTAAAGGAGATTCTTCCTTGCAATGTTGTTGCATTTGTCTCGAACATCCTACAAATAAGCAAACAAACATCAGGCAATACTTTAGTAATTGACATTGATAATGCACAAAAGAGGGACCAAAGTTATCAAGGTCATGTTAATGTATACGAATGTATAATAGGAGCAACAGAGTGTATCCTACATCAGCTAGCTCTACACACAACCATAAACAAGCAAAATATAGTGATATAATATAGTTCTATCCTTTACTGTCTAGAATAAAAACTCAACTAATATGCACGATCTCGACCTCTACCGCCCCAGCTCCATGCAACTTCAGGCACATCAACAATAACCTCTCAAACATGTACAGAAAGAAACAGGACAACAGATAATCTGAAATAATAAGTCTTAAGAGAAGGGACACCACATGATGTTGTGGAAACCAACATTTACAGTATATTTCCTGTCATCCGAGTATAAGGTTCCTTTAGGTTATGGAAGCAAAACATTCCTGCCCTGATGTAGAGACAGAGAACACTTACCTGGATCAGAAGCATGCCGAGATTTGTCTCCAGCCCTAGAATCCCTGCATAATATAAATTGCAGACCTCTGTATCAACAACCGTGAGATTCACATCATAACAAGAAAAGTAACTTGGCGTAAACAAAGCAAATTGTGTGGTTCTTCATTGTTCTGAAGCATTGCTGCCGCATGTAGAAGCAAAGCATATTCTAGGACTCACTTCTATCTTCTTATTAGCTAATATACAGTTGTGAGAGAGTGTGTGCTTGGAAGATCACATGCTAATAGATCAATTAGCTAACAAACCATTTACTTGAGGTCTCAATCATATACGATATATCTAACAATATAGAGCTAATCAAAGACTAATTTAGATGCAGAGCACAATTGTGTACATGATCAAAGTGTGTCCTAGATAAATCTGGAACCGGATCACAGTCCAAATCTGGAAAAGGAAGCTACCTCAGGTACACCACACTCTGAAACAGGCAGATTTAATATGTGAGCATATAGTACCAATATGATGCCTAGCTAAATGCTCCAAGATAGCTTCATGCCTAGGTACTACTCAAGCAGTAAAACAATCGGCCAAACTTTGCATATCTTAAAAGACAGGGAAGAAATTTAAACCAATCATGCCTAGGTACTACTCAAGCAGCTAGTAGCAGTAAACTCCAATTTAGCATCCTAGACACGATCGAGAAGAAGGTCCTAGAACTAAAGCTAGCAATCATGCAGTATATATCAAAAAAATGGCAGAACGTAGATGTTTGCAGGATACAGCTGAGATCTAGCATCTCCAACCTGATCGAACATGATGAGCCTAGACAGACATCGCAAGATTTCTTCCTCGTCAGAGTCTGAAGCAAGTAAGCAATCCTAGAAGCTCAAATCAGTTCGAGCAAAAGCATATAGAGCTTCAGTCCAAGGCAGGCAAGTAAATCCTAAAAATCCAGTTGCTCCGGAAGAAAAGAACATATAGCAAGAAGAATACCTACTAGGTGGACATGCGCGCTTCGCCGCGTCGGCTATAGTATATTTGGAAGAGTGTGGTAGGTGTGTTGTATTCACTTCTGGTAACACATTTTGTTTTGTTTGTTTTACAATAAATTAAATATATGAGCATGTGCGGGTAGTATTTTGATCGGTAGACAAATGTGTTGTTTATGTGTAAGGCATGTTTGAAACCGAGAGGTATGACTTTAGACGCAAGAAGCGGGTCCTTATTTCATAAGCAATATCTCCTTTTCAATTTCTTTTTTGCGCCATTCATCCCTGATTTTTTCAGTCAAAGCGGTGATGATGATGTGACGTCTTCGTGTAGTCCCGCATAGGAGTGTCTCTACCCGTGCAACCCCCTTCGCTCTCACCCTGACCCTCCCACGCGCTCACCTCCTCCTTCCCTTCCTCATCACCGGCAAAGCGTGGCGGCGTACGGGTCTGTGAGGTCAGGGGCAATGTTGAATTGGTACTGGGCAAGTTCGAGGCAAGGAAGCATAGGCGGCTGACGCTGGATGCGGGAGATGGATGGGAGGCGGTAGCCTCGTGAGTGGAAGGGGTGGAGGGAGCGGACGTGAGAGGGAGAGCTTTGGAGCGGAGGGGCCTTCTCCTTTTCAATTCTTTTTTTGCCATCCGTCCTTAATTTTTCCAGTCAAAGAGGTGAGGATGATGCGACATCTTCGCATAGTCCCGCATTGGAGCGTCTCTACCCACGCTGCTCCCTCTCTCTCACCCTCACCGTCCCACGCGCTCACCTCCTCCTTATCTTCGTCACCACCGGCAAAGTGTGGCGGCGGACGGGTGCATGAAGTCACGTTAATGTTGAATCGGTACTGGACAGGTTCGAGGCGGGGAAACAAAGGCGGGCAATGCGGGATGCGGGAGCTGGAAGGGAGGCGGTGGCCTCATGAGTGAAGGGGCGGAGGGAGTCGAGGTGATAGGGAGAGCTCGGGAGTGGAGGGGGTGGCGAACGTTGCTAGGAGATACGAAGGAGGGGCAGGGATGGGCGGGAGCTCGGGTGGAAGGGAACGGGATCGAGATGGGGGTAGGGGTAGGGGTGGGGCAGGGACGCGAGGGGCCAGATCGTAAGACTTCGGTAAACACGTAAAACTGAACGATTGAGATGACTCAGAGTGAAGATCGGACGGCCAGAAACGCGTCGTGGACAGATGGCCTCAAATAGCTCGCTTTTGCTCAGGCATAAGCTATAGTATAATTTCATGTTATGATGCCAACATACATACCTGCCGACATGTCCAAAATACTACTAATAAGGACAACATTTAATCACATATATAGTAGAATTGCGGATAAAGAAATATATCAATCATATAGTATTCAAACATGATGGATACTAGAGAATTTTTTAATTACATATCAATGAACCAGACATTCAGTTTGAAAAAAATACTGACACAAAGCTGAAACAGAGTTGGTATTTGTTCTTCCGCACAAGAAGATGTCAAATTATCTATTATTACTTTGATCATCATGTATCTGCAACTAGAAGAAATGCAAGGACGAGTATTTAGCTCTCCTATTTTAATCCCCTAATCATCTAAGTAAGCACCAACAGGAATAATCGGGCCTACTAAAAACTGACAGTCTCGCGATTCAATTCCTACTTCACCAAAGGCAGCACCAACATGACTTCACCAAAGGAAGCAACAACATGACTGACTAGTAATATATCTATCAAGCACTCACTCGTTAAGTGGCTGGACCATTTCAGGAGGAGGGGAGGATAGCATAGGGACATAAGAACAAACCACTGGGGCTTGTTGCTGACGTAGATGAGCTTCATCTCGCATGGCACATTCTTCTCCTCCAGCGTGAGCAGCACCCTCTCGGAGAAGGGACCTGTGGCCAAAATCAAATCCCGTCCCCACGCAAAACATGGATCAGCGAGGACGGACGGATGAGAGTACGGGCGGGAGAGACTAGCGGTATCCGAGCGTGTAGAGGTGTCCAACGGCGGCCTTGACGCACACCTCCCCGGTTATGGAAACGTCGACGGAGTCCGAGTGGTCCTGACTCGTGTCTTGTCGCGACGAGGTTCCAGCTATGAGGAAGAGTGACGGGACGGGGGCTCCGGCGATTCATGCACCACCGGCGAGAACCGTCACCCATCCGGCCCTGTTCCCTGCACTTGCTGGGTCGATGCCTGGCCACTGGCAAGGAGAGGCAGGACGGCGCCAGTGCTCCCTCAATCTAGATCGGGTCGGACATATGGGAGAAATCCTGTCGAGGGTGAGGGTGAGGGGCCGGAGGTGGTGCGGAGGGGAGGAGGGGTGCCAGTAGTTTCAGGTGGCCGGCGACGTGGCGCAAGGAAGGAGGAGATGGTATCGAGATGGAGACAGTGCCCGCGGGTGGATCTGAGGAGAGGAAGAAGGGGTCTTCGCGATGGGGTAGGTAGGGTTGGATGCGGCCTGACCTAGACGATTTTCGGGCCAAATATTGGTCTCCCACCCCCACGACCCAAAATCGAGCGCCGAGACCAATCTTTGCCAACACACCCCTCTAAATTTTCGGTGGGTAAGCGCTGAATTCTAGAGCATTGGATCTAGCAGTAGTGGATGGCTGAGATCTACTTTGGTGGATGATCCATGGGTAGACCTTTTACTGCGTTTTGATTGGTTGGCCAAGACTGTGCATGGAAAAGCGATTTTCCATTTTTCTGAGCGCCGAAAACGGGACATTCTGTAAAGAAACCACCAAAGGGCTAATTCAAAATGCTACCACCATATTTTCCAAAAATAGCAGAACACCTTACATGTACAATGTCCCAACCGTGGAATCTAAAACCTTTCCGTCCACCCCTGGTGAAAAAGACAAATTCCTGTCGAATCGGTAGGAAGAGTCCGATTTGAACTATAGGTACATGATCTATTGCTCGTAATTTTTAGAAAATTCATTTTTGTACTCACAATATAATGTTTATTCAGATATCCAATGCAAGTTTAGCGAGGCTCATCCCCTGTCTTTATTTCTGCCGTTTTGACCATAGTTTGAAACAGATTTTTTTGAAATGGGTATAAGAAATTTAAAAACGGTCCGAACAAGGTAAATGCTTCGTGTGGTGTCATATTATGTGACATAGTTGTAAGGATAAATACCAAACTTGGTATATTGATTGCATCTTGAAAAAACCTTCACATAAATGACCTATCATGTTTTAGGTTTCATGGCTTTCAAGCCAAACAACCAATGTTGTGGCAAAAATCGCGACATAGTTTATGATATTTTTCCCATATTATGCATGCATGTGCATCTTGTGACGACGAACAATGTTGAAGTAGAAAGTTTTCCTTTTCGTCGCACGCAAAATGCCATTTTCTATTTTGAGAGTGCCAAAGTTGGGGCGTTTTGTGAAGCAACACCAAATGTTTAATTCAAAAATGCTACTAACCCATTTAAAAAAAAATACTAGACCATCTCATATGAACAATGTCCCAACCGGGAATTGTGAAACCTTTTATAAATAAAAGACAAATGTCTACCAAATTGGTACGAAGTGGGTCCGGTTTGTACTATAGGTACACGATCTAATGCTCGTGATTTTTTGAAAAAAACATTTTTACACTCACAACATGATGTTTCTTCAGAGATCCGATACAAATTTTAGCGAGGCTCATCCCATATCTTCATGTCCGCTGTTTTGGCCATAGTATGAAACGGGAAAATTTTGAAACGGGAATAAGAAATTGAAAAACGGTCCAAACAAGGTAAATCCTTCGCATGGAGTCATATTATGTGGCATAGTCGCAAGGAAAAATATCAAATTTGGTATATTAATTGCATCTCGAAAAAACCTTCATAGAAATGACCTATCATGTTCGAGGTTTCATGGCTTTCAAGCCAAACGACCAATATTATGGCCAGAATCGCGACATATTTTGTGATAATGTGCCTAAATTATGTACGCTTGTGCATCTTGGGACGACGAAAAATGTTGCTTTAGAAAGTTTTCCTTTTCGTCGCACAGAAAAGCCATTTTATATTTTCAGAGTGCCAAAATCGGGGCCTTTTGTGAAGCAACACCAAATGTTCAATTCAAAATTGCTACCAACCAATTTTTCAAAAATACTAGACCACCTTGCATGAACAATGTCCCAATAGGGGTTTATAAAACCTTTTCATTCACCCCTCGTGAAAAAGACAAATATCTGCCGAATCTGTAGGAAGTAGGTCTGGCTTGAACTACAAGTACATGATCTAATGCTCGTGATTTTTTGAAAAAATCATTTTTAGACACAATATGATGTTTCTTCAGAGATCCAATGTAAGTTTTAGCGAGGCTTATCCCCTATCTTCATACCCACCATTTTGGCAATAGTTTGAAACGAGGCAATTTTGAAACGAGTATAAGGAATTGAAAAACGGTCCAAACAAGGTAAATCCTTCACATGGTGTCATATTATGTGACATAGTTACAAGAAAAAATACCAAACTTGGTATATTAATTGCATCTCGAAAAAACGTTCACAGAAATGACCTATCATGTTCGAGGTTTCATGGCTTTCAAGCCAAACGACCAAATGGCGAGAATCGTGACATACTTTATGATAATGTGCCCATATTATGCATGCATGTGCATCTTGGGATGATGAACAATGTTGCAGTAGAAAGTTTTCCTTTCCGTTGCACGGAAATGCCATTTTCTATTTCTAGAGTGCCAAAATCTTGACGTTTTATGAAGTAACACCAAATGTTAAATTCAAAAATGCTACCAAACCATTTTTCAAAAATACTATACCACATTACATGAACAATGTCCCAACCGAGGGTTTTAAAACCTTTTCGTCCACCCCTCGCGAAAAAGACAAATGTTTGACGAATCGATAGGGAGTCGGTCCGGTTTAAACTACAAGTACATGATCTAATGCTCGTGATTTTTTGAAAAAGTCATTTTTAGACTCAAAATATGATGTTTCTTCAGAGATCCAATGCAAGTTTTAGCAAGGCTCATCCTCTATCTCCATGCCCGTCGTTTTGGCCATAGTTTGAAACGGGGAAATATTGAAACGGGCATAAGAAATTGAAAAATGGTCCAAACAAGGGAAATCCTTCGCATGGTGTTATATTATGTGACATAGTTGCAAGGAAAAATACCAAACTTGGTATATTAATTGCATCTCGAAAAAACCTTCACATAAATGACCTATCATGTTTGAGGTTTCATGGCTTTCAAGCCAAACAACCAATGTTATGGCCAAAATCACAACATATTTTATGATAATGTGCCCATATTATGCACGCATGTGCATCTTGGGATGATGAACAAAGTTGTAGTAGAAAGTTTTCCTTTTCGTCGCATAGAAAAGCCATTTTCTATTTTCAAAGTGCCAAAATTGGGACGTGTTGTGAAGCAACACCAAATGTTCAATCCAAAAGTGCTACCAACCCATTTAAAAAAATACTAGACCACCTTACATGAACAACCCAACCAGGGATTTTAAAACCTTTTCATCCACCCCTCGTGAAAAAGACAAATGTCTGCCAAATCGCTAGGAAGTGGGTCCGGTTTGAACTACAAGTACATGATCTAATGCTCGTGAGTTTTTGAAAAAGTCATTTTTAGACTCAAAATATGATGTTTCTTCAGAGATCCAATGCAAGTTTTACCAAGGCTCATCCCCTATCTCCATGCCCGCTATTTTGGCCATAGTTTGAAACGGGGAAATATTGAAACGGGCATAAGAAATTGAGAAAGGTCCAAAAAAGGTAAATCCTTCGCATGGTGTCATATTATGTGACATAGTTGTAAGGAAAAATACCAAACTTAATATATTAATTGCATCTCGAAAAAATCTTTACAGAAATGGCCTATCATGTTCGAGGTTTTATGGCTTTTAGGCCAAACGGCCAATGTTATGACTAGAATTGTGGCATATTTTATGATAATGTGCCCATATTGTGCACGCATGTGTATCATGGGACGACAGACAATGTTGCAGGAGGATGTATTTATTTTCGTCGTACGGAAAAACCATTTTCCATTTTCCAAGTGCTAAAAACGAGATGTTTTTTGAAGCCACCACCAAATGAAAGTTTCCAAATGGCACCAACCCATTTTTCAAAAATACTAGACCACGTTACATGAACAATGTCCCAACCTGGGTATCTCAAACCTTTCCGTGCACCCCTCATGAAAAAGACAAATTTGTGCCAAATCGGTAGGAAGTGGGTCGATTTGAACTACATGTACATGATCTGATGCTCATGATATTTTGGGAAAATCATTTTTAGATTCATGATATGCTATTTATTTAGACATCTAAGCAAGTTTAGTGAGGCTCGGTCCTGAGCTAAGAATCTTTATGCTCGTCGTTTTGACCATAGTTTGAAACGGGCATAAAAAATTTAAAAATAATCCGAACAATGTAAAAATTTCACGTGGCATCATCTTATGTGACATATTTTCAATAAAAAATATCAAACTTGGTACATTGATTGCATTGTGATACCTTCAATCAAGATTACGAATGTAGTATAGTTTCTTTTTCTCTAGTAGACCTACGTTATCAAATCCTCGAGAAGCAAATGCGTAGTGAAGTTACTTTAACGGACCTTCGGGAGTTTTAGAATTCCTTTTGTGTTTTTACCGGACCAATAATTTGTGTCTTTTTGTTGTTGTCGATGATGGAGAGAGAGGGCCTAGGGCGTTCCGTTTCACCTGTAGCTGTGCAAAACATCTGATGGGAATAAAAGATGGAAATAAAGTATGCATGTACTTGTTAGAGCAAGATAAATTATATGTGGGTTGTGCATCCATAATTGCTATTGCCTCCACAATCGCGTATAGCAATAACCTACTAGTTTCATCCATAGAAGAAATATAACTAATTATATGCATAGTGATGTCACCGTTAATCCCAAGTAAATCCCTCACATACAGCCGTATTATCCCTTCTGTCACTAGGGTTCCCAACCTGCAGATCAGTCATTACTCATACTCCCTATACCTGGCTCAACCCTCGGAGTCTTGGGTACCTAACAAGTCCTTAGATTGAGGCAAGAGATGATACAATAATCATCATGTCATACAAACTAATGCATGATCCAATCTATGATAAATAACATGCACAAACGCTACATGACTAGGCCGAAGCCCTTAGCCCAAGGAGAATTACTCGCACATAGAGATGAGATCAACAATCATAAACATTGTAATGAAAATCATAAGATTGATAGCAATAGTCTTACAATTTCGCCAATCGAAGAAGAGATCTACTATTACAAGTGGTGGAATATGGCTATGGATATGGAAAAGGGTTTTGAGATCTGGAGGCGGCTGGTGATGTCTATGGTCTGCGGCGGGGGGTTTTTCTCATCGCCCGAGGCTTCTTTATATAGGGGTCTGATACATCCATTTTGCATCACTATTCTATGTCTTAATTCACTATTATTCATTGATATATTTCGTATTGAGAGGTGATACTTATGTTATTTCATCTATTTTTGCATGGTTGATGACTTTTGGAGCATGGATCGTTGCAGTCACGATTCTGATGGAAAATGTGCTGATTGGAGGCAAAATTCGCGAAGATCAGAAAATCCGGGAAAATATACGGAAAATTCTATTTTTCTAGAAGACTCGGGATGCCAGAAGATGGACTGGAGGTGGGCCACAGGCGGCCCACACCACCCCATGGCGCGGGCAAGCCTAGGCCGCGCCAGGGAGTGGTGTGGCCACCCTGGCCCACTCTAGCCTCTCCCCTCTGGCGTATATCAACCTCCCGAAACCCTAAGACTCGAGGAGCGACCACAGAAAGATTCCGCCGCCTCTGCGGGGCGGAAAACACCGAGAGAGAAAGTTCTCTCCGATAGACAGATTTCTGCCGGGGGAATTCCTTCCCGGAGAGGGGAGATCGGCGCCATCAACACCACCATCAAGCTGGACTTCATCGGGATCATCATCATCATCATCATCACCATCATCATCACCATTAGCACCCTCATCACCATCTCCATATTGCTGTAACAATTGCGTTGAATCTTGCATAGTTCATAGGGGAAACTTGTCCGGTGTTGATTACTCTTTGTAGTTGATGCTATTGAGTGAACCATTGAATTAATGTTTATGTTCAGATTGTTATACATCATTATTTCATCTCTGATCATGATCCATATGATGTCTTGTGAGTAGTTCGTTTTGTTCTTGAGGACATGGGAGAAGTCTTGTAGTTAGTAGTGGAGTTGCGTTGAGAAAAATTCAATAGATTGTTATTTAAGTTGTGGTGTACTTCTTCTAGTGGTGTCATTTGAACGTTGACTACATGACACTTCACCTATATGGGCTTAGGGGAATGCATTGTGTACTTGGCTACTAATCGTAGGGGTTGCCGGAGTGACAGAAACCTGAACCCCCGTTAGGAAACCATTGCACAAGGGACGTAAGGGTCTTAGAGTTTAAAGCTGTGGTTAGGTTTCTACCTTAATTACTTTCTTGTACTTACGGATTTTTGCAAGGGGGTTTAATCACAAGTATATGTATTTAGTCTCGGATGGGGCGGTACATTAGCACAGGTTCACCCACACAACACTTAGCAAGCTAGAGAAGATTAATCGACTATACGAAGCGAAAGCACTTGATAGTCTTCCCATGTGTCCTCGAGAACGTTTGGTCGTCTATAGAAATACAACCGGCTTGTCCTTTGCTGCATAAAGGATTGGGCCACTTGCTGCATTTATTCTTACTGTCTTTTGTTTACTCGTACTTTGTTTACATGCTTTATCGAAAACCCCTAAAAATCCGTTTGCTAAGTATTTGTAGAGAATTCCTGATCCATACCACTAGCCAGCACCTTCTGCTCCTCGTTGGGTTCGACACTCTTACTTATCGAAAATACTGCGATACACACCCTATACTTGTGGGTCATCAAGACTATTTTCTGGCGCCGTTGCCGGCGAGTGAAGCGCTATTGGAGAGTGGAACTGGTAAAGGGAACTTCTACTATGAGTATTGTTTACTTCTGCTAGTTGTTTTATTTTCGTTATTGATAATTCGCTGAGTTTCTTATTTGGTAATGCTACTACCACTGCTAAGGTAGTAGATAAGCCACCACCTGCTGAGAAAGATGTTTTCAAAATACCTACAAGAATTATTGATCGTGTTATGGATAACTACTATGTTGGGGATGGAACTGTCCATCCTGGTGATCATTCACTCTTTATACACGAATTATGCGGGTTGTTCAAGTGTGCAGGTATTACTACAGATCAAGTTAAGAAGAAGTTATTCTCATTATCACTGAAAGGAAGAGCTGAGGAATGGTATAAGCTGCTGAAGAATGGTCAAGCTCTGGAATGGGAGGAAATAGTGCCTCTCTTTTATTCAAAGTTTTATCCTCCTAGTGAGATTCATAAAGATCGGAATCAAATATACAACTTTTGGCCTCTTGATGGAGAGAGTACAACCCAAGCTTGGGGGAGATTGAAGTTACTAATGCTCAAATGTCCCATTCATGAGCTCCCCAACAATATTATTATCAATAACTTTTATGCAAGGCTTTCTCTTCATGATAAGGCTTTATTGGATGCTTCTTGTGCTGGATCATTCACTCGCATGGAAGAAGAAGCTAAATGGGATCTTCTGGACCATATTCAAGACAATGCTGAAGCTTGGGAGAATGACAAAGGTAGAAAGTCAGGGATAAATTATGATTACGAATGCATTGAATCTTTTATGGGAACTGATAACTTTCAAAATATCAAAAATGCTTATGGTCTAGACTCTCAAGCTATTGCTTCTTATTTTAAGGCCTTTGCTTCCTACATTGAAGTGCCTAAAAAGAAGTGGAATAAGTATCATGAACCTTATAAAGATATTGCTAAGAGTGTTCCTGCAAGAAATACTGAAGTTTATACTGCTAATCATGTTTTACCTGAACCTTATATTGAGAAAATGCCTTTCTAGTTAAGGTAAAGGAACATTCTATGATGGCTAGTATGGTGGATGAAAGTATGAATAAAGCTGTTGAACCTGATAAACAAATGGTTGATGAACCTATTGTAGCAAATGTGCAAGACTTTGTTGCTAAATATGAAAAGGAGGGACACACTATCCTTTGTAAGGATACCTCTAATATTGTTTCACATAGTAGTGTTATGAAAGCTAGTATTCCTGTGTTTTCTGTTAGAATAAGTGATCATTGGTATGATAATCCTTGTGATAACTATATTGTTAAGTTTATGCATGATTCTGAAAGCTACTATGAGAGGGGGAAAAGTGTTCTTATGCATCTCAATAATATCAAGTTTCCCCGCTTTATGCTGAAAGCTTTTATGTTGCACTTATTTTGCCTTCTTATGCAAGTTGCCTCCGGTTTCAATAACTTGTTTGTTTACAAAATCCCCGTGCATAGGAAGTGGGTTAGACTTAAATGAGTTTGTGTTTTTGCTTCTTAATGCTCTCTTTCACTTCAATTCATATCCTTATGAGAGTTTCTTCAAAATTATCATGCCCATCTTAACGGCTATAAAGAATGAGCTTTATGGCAGACAACCCAATTTGTTTTTGCTTTAGTTTGTTTTTGTTTCTTTGAGTCTTGGAAGTTATTACTTCAGTAATAACCGCTCCTTATCCGTTTTTGTTTGGTTTTTGTGCCAAGATCAACCTCTAATGAGAGAGAAGTAAGATTTGGGGAAGTTATTGTCCCGAAACAGATTCTTGTGCTTCACCGTAAAAATTCGTGAGAGATCTCTGTATATCGGATTGAGCTGTAATTTTTTGTGCTTCTGCCCCAGGTTGTTATTTAACTTTCTTTAGTTTTGCACTTTTTGATTTGAGCAACAGAAGATTTTCGAAACAATTGATCTTTACCTGCTGGTCTGTTTTGACAGATTTTGCCAATCTTGCATTTGCTTCTTTATTCGACTTCCTTTTTGAATTCTTTTTGGGTTTTCGGAAGGAGTTGCTACAGTAGCTTATGTTTTGATGGTTTTCAGTTGAAGTTGGACTCAAAAGGTTTTATCACTTCACTTATACTAATGTTGCTTATAAGAACTGTGTGAAATTTTGTGTGAAAGAAATTTCCAAGAAATGGAGACAATGGTGTAATAAGGAAGATAAGGGTTTTATGACTCAAGTAATAAGTGTATGAAGATGAAGATATCGATGATATTCAAGTTATAACTCCAGAGAAATTGATTGAGGACCAAATTCAGAGACCTGTAGAGTCCGTTTCCAACTAGGTAACAGTTCTGGTAAGAAAAGTTCTGCGAAAATACAATCCAACTATATTTTTGCAGTTTTCAGTCAATAAGGAAAGCTACGAAGCGAAAAAGGGACGGAACCGGAGCCAGGGTAGCCCACACCACCCCATGGCGCGGTCCCATGCCTAGCCGCGCCACCAGGTGGTGAGGCCACCCAGGACTCTGTCTCCGACCCGTTTTCTCCCAGTACCTTCCTTTTGATGTGAAACTTCGTAATATATAACCCCCCCGGATCTTCCGAGGTTTGTATATCGTGTTTTCGCCGTGTTTTGTTTCGATCTGTTTCTGCCAGGACATACTCTTTGAAGGCTTAGAAGCACAATGGTGTCCGCCAAGGATAAAGAGAAGGAGCCCATGGAGGAAGACCTCTAAGACCCCGGGAAGGAGAAGGAGATCAAGAGTGAAGGTGAAGAGGAGGCAAAGCATACCGGCACTACCATTGCAAGCATTGGAGTCGTGGCGAACCCTGCCAGGATCAGAAGGACTGCACGAATGCAGACTGGGGGAGAAGCTCCTCATCACTGCTTGGCACCAAGGACACCTTCTCCGAACACCAAGAGTACCTTCCATACCTTTGTTCATAACCATGCAAGAAAAGAAGACTTCAAGGAGGAAGTGTGGGGAAAGAATAGCAAGAGCTGGAATTCTCAACACGCCATGATCGTGAGCCGCATTGCGCAAAATTCACAGCTGATTCGTAATCTCACCTTCGAGATTGAGGACTTTGGGAAATTGATCAAGGAGCTCATCAAGAGGATACCACCACCACCACCAAAGGAGTAATTCGTCATCAGGTTTGGCATCCCCTTGGTTTGTTCCAAGCTTGGGGAGTGCCACGGTATCATATCACTATCTTCTATCTTTTTACCTTATTAGTAGAGTCATATCATGAATAGAGGAGTTATTTTGTAGTATGTTTAGCATTATGGAAGTGTCCCCTCTCTCGTTAGATTTGTATCCCTTGGTGTGAGTTTCCGTTATGGAATATTAATGAGAAGTTCTATCATTCACTCTTTTGCATAGCTTATGTTAGTTTTCAATTCGTGGTTATATGATTGATCTTGTTGTTATTATTGGTAGCACTCTAGGATCATTGAGTTAATTTAGTTGGTTTTGGCAAACCTGGCTCGGTCAGTAGCAACACCTTTTTGAGAGTTGAAAAGAAAAAGATAGAAGTACTCCAGAGAAAAATAATTTCATCATATTTCTTCCTTGGTTTGCTCATAAGTTTAGTATTCTCTAGTTAAGATCTTTTGTGCTTCCAAGGAAGATTGCATGTTTGTCTTTATCACTTGTATGTTTTTTTGTTTCCTTCAACTCTTATACTTGCTACCCAGCCTTGCTAGCCAAAAACCTGTACTGAGGGGGTATTCTTCTCGTGCATCCATCTCCTTTAAACCAAAACCTTTGCCATTTGTGTCCACCATACCTACCTAGTAGCATTATTGCTATTCCAAGTAAATTCTTGTTTTATCTACGTCCCAAATTAAACTTGTTATGCGAAAATTATTGATTAAAGCTCTCACGAACTTGATGGCACACTTTACTTTCTTGCATTTAATAAACTTGAACCATTGGGTCCTTCTTTGTTGCGTATATGCTTGCGCTTTATGAGTTGAAGTTAGCCGAACCATGTATCATGGGGACCGCTTTCAACATTTCATTGGTACGTGTACCTAGTTGATATCATGTTCTTTTGCTTATGGATCCCGGCGGTGTTAAATAAAAATGGAACTTGTAAGATCATGGAGTTTATATGTGTGTTAGAGAAACGCGTGGGCCGCTAGCCTAAGCCATGCCTAATCATGGTGTAAACTTGCAGCATAACTATAGTGAGCATTCTATGAAGCATCCTCAATAAAAACCTATGCAAATAGCAAATAAAAAGATCGCTGAGATGCTCATGGTGTAAACTTGCCTTGTCATTTTGATTATGGGATAGCTCCTGTGTCATGTGGAAGGGGTACCCCGTTGGCGGTTCTCAATGATACGCATGTATTTACAATGACAAGAGCTTGCTCGTGACTGAAGTTGAGTAGCATGAGGATCGGTACTCATAAGTAAGGGGCATGAGATTTCAACTTATAACTTGTCAAGCATATCCTCTTAGTTGTGTCACTTTAACCTTAATCACCAAAAGATGCCTATGATAGGGGCAATGAGAGCTATAAGCTAGTAAGTATCATAATTTTTGGGAGCTCTTTATAAGACTTGCAATCCCTGCTTCCCTCTGCGAAGGGCCTTTCTTTTACCTTGTAGTTGAGTCAGTAACCTACTCCCTTCTATCTCAGCAAGTATTTTGAGTTGATGTGTTTCATTCATTCATATGGTGATTTATTCAATCATGTTCTTATGTTCCTTGTTTTGCACATTGCTCTTACCTTGAAGTTTACTACTTTGAAAGCTTTCTTTGAAAACCAGCTATTTGTGAACTCCAGCAAATTATCAACTATTCTTCGACCAAGAGCTAAGTTTGCCATTACCAATTATGATTCACTCTATGTATCTTTATTGTGTTTCCTTTACTCATTGCAAGTTGAGTTATATAATAGTGAGTTATCTTCTATTATGATTAATGCTTTTGATGAATGTGATGCTTCTTGTCCGTATTCTTTTATCGACTCTTCACTCCATAAACATGAGGTCATGTTTATTGAGCTCAGTTTCGCTTGGGGACAATCGAAGTCTAAGCTTGGGGGGAGTTGATACGTCCATTTTGCATCACTATTCTATGTCTTAATTCACTATTATTCATTGATATATTTCGTATTGAGAGGTGATACTTATGTTATTTCATCTATTTTTGCATGGTTGATGACTTTTAGAGCATGGACGGTTGCAGTCAGGATTCTGATGGAAAAGATGCTGTTTGGAGGCAAAATTCGCGAAGATCAGGAAATCCGGGAAAATATACGGAAAATTCTATTTTTCCAGAAGACTCGGGATGCCAGAAGATGGAGTGGAGGTGGGCCACAGGGGGCCCACACCACCCCATGGCGCGGGCAAGCCTAGGCCGCGCCAGGGAGTGGTGTGGCCGCCCTAGCCCACTCCAGCCTCTCCCCTCTGGCGTATATCAACCTCCCGAAACCCTAAGACTCGAGGAGCGACCACATAAAGATTCCGCCGCCTCTGCGGGGCGGAAAACACCGAGAGAGAAAGATCTCTCCGGCAGATAGATTTCTGCTGGGGGAATTCCTTCCCGGAGAGGGGAGATCGTCGCCATCAACACCACCATCAAGCTGGACTTCATCGGGATCTTCATCATCATCACCACCACCATCTACACCATCAGCACCCTCATCACCATCTCCATATTGCTGTAACAATTGCGTTGCATCTTGCATAGTTCATAGGGGAAACTTGCCCGGTGTTGATTACTCTTTGTAGTTGATGCTATTGAGTGAACCATTGAATTATTGTTTATGTTCAGATTGTTATACATCATTATTTCATCTCTGATCATGATCCATATGATGTCTTGTGAGTAGTTCGTTTTTTTCTTGAGGACATGGGAGAAGTCTTGTTGTTAGTAGTGGAGTTGCGTTGAGAAAGATTCAATAGATTGTTATTTAAGTTGTGGTGTACTTCTTCTAGTGGTGTCATGTGAACGTCGACTACATGACACTTCACCTATATGGGCCTAGGGAAATGCATTATGTATTTGGCTACTAATCGTAGGGGTTGCCGGAGTGATAGAAACCTGAACCCCCGTTAGGAAACCATTGCACAAGGGACGTAAGGGTCTTAGAGTTTAAAGCTGTGGTTATGTTTCTACCTTAATTACTTTCTTGTACTTACGGATGTTTGCAAGGGGGTTTAATCACAAGTATGTATTTAGTCTTGGATGGGGTGGTACATTAGCACAGGTTCACCCACACAACACTTAGCAAGCTAGAGAAGATTAATCGACTATATGATGCGAAAGCACTTGACAGTCTTCCCATGTGTCCTCGAGAACGTTTGGTCATCTATAGAAATACATCTGGCTTGTCCTTTGCCGCATAAAGGATTGGGCCACTTGCTGCATTTATTCTTACTGTCTTTTGTTTACTCGTACTTTGTTTACTTGCTTTATCGAAAACCCCTAAAAATCCATTTGCTAAGTATTTGCAGAGAATTCCTAATCCATACCACTAGCCAGCACCTTCTGCTCCTCGTTGGAATCGACACTCTTACTTATCGAAAATACTGCGATACACCCCCTATACTTATGGGTCATCAGGGTCCCTTCATGAAAGTTGTTATGTTTGACCTAACATCGTCAGTGCCAACTATACGACCTGTAACACCCCAAAAACATTAATCAACATTATCAAGTTCTAATCATCCAAATTTAGGGTTAACAAAAACTTTTATTCCAAAAATCTATATGAGTGCATGTGTGATTTGCATTAGTGTATGATTGAGTGAATTTGCCATGTTTGATTGCTACAAATGAATAGAAATGGTTTAAAGGTGAATACTACATCATCTAGGCCAATTACAAACAATATCAAAAGAAAAAGAAATCAAATATGAATGAAATAAGCTAATGGTCATTTTGACCAAAGTTAACCACTAGGCCACTTTGAGTGTTCCTAGAAAAGAATTTCTAACAGACATATTCCCACCTCTTTTCACCCCTTGCTAGACCAAGTAAAAGTGAACCCAAGCCCACAATACAAACCCACAGAAACTATTTTCAAATCTATTTAAAGGGCAGTTCAAATATGAATCAAGTTCATATGGTAAGATCACCATTTTGCAAAGACCGCTCAAATCAATTCCGCTTCACTTCTCTGAGCAACCATAGACACTCAAGCATAAGTTTAGATCACTTAACAAAATTCATTCAAAAATTTCAAATTCAAATTCTTTTGGCCATTTAATCAAACACCTTGCAGACACAATTTAAATCACTGCCTAACTTCACTGTTTTGAGCAGTGCTCATTCAACCAAATGCCCCCATTGCACTCCCCGTGTCTCCCCTAGTCTCTAGCAGCACCAGACATGCAACCCCCCTTTGTCGTTGCGCCAGTGGAGCGCCGCCCGAAGCCAGCCTCGCCGACAGACCATGGACAGAGTGCCACAGACCACGCCGCCCTCTCCCACGATGACCAGGATACAGGCGACCGTCCACCACCACCCCCTGTCCAGCCCTCGATCACAGCCAGGCCCTGGACCATCCCAGCAATGCCGCGCCCAGTGTCTCTGCGCTGTGCCGAGAGCGTGCCAGAGCGCCGCAGCCGACCAGCTCGCACGTGCCACGCCTCGCCCCCGCCTCGCGTGCACTAACTCGCCATGATCACAGCTAGCTCCCAGACACCCCCGTTCACCGCCGCATGACCCGTATCTCCTGTGCGCCATCTCGAACACCGCCGGTTCCGCGCAGAGTGTCGCACGCGCCCGACCGTTCTAGGCCGCCCCATGACGTGCCATTAAGCCCGTGATGACTGCCAGGAAGCACCGCACCGCCCCCTAGCCTCAGACATGCCGTTAGCTCGCTGTACCACCGTCGCCGGAGAAGCCAACCCATCGCGCTCGGTCCCCTCGTCGGTGTATAAATAGAGGCCCTCTCCGCCTCAATTCTCCACACCACCTCACTCCCCACTCTTCACAAACCCTCCCACACTTCTCCCCGGATCAAGGCGAGCTCTGCATTGCCAGAATTTGGCCGAAGCCCGCCGGTGCAGAAGGAGAAGGGCGCCGTCGATTAGAGCCGCCCCAGGAGCTGCCGCGACCACCATTCGAACCACCATCGTCAACCATGTCGTTCGCCCCCATCGCCGACCCTAGCTGGAGCCCCGGTGAGCCTCACACGACCCCCACCGCCGCGTTAGGGTTTAGACCTTGCCGGAGCTGTTCGTCGTCGACGATGAACCTCAGCCGGTAGATCACTTTCTAATCGTAGGGCCTAGATTGCACCATACCATTTCGGTTAGATTGAGCCGCTGACTAGTGGGACCCTGCTGCCAGTAGCCCTCTGCGCCGCGCTGTGTAGATTGGGCAGGCTCAGTTAGTTTCCCACGCAGACCTGTGAATTCAAATAAGTATTTTCCAATTTAGTTAAAACCAGATTCTGTCAGTAGACTCAAAAATCAATTCAAAGATATTCACTGAACCAAATTGCATGATTCCAATTTTGTTAGAAAGATATTTAAATTATCTATCCAAGCCCGTGGGATTCAAATCAATTGGATTTAGAGATCACCTATACCAAAAACAATAAGACAGAGACTTTTTTAACTTCAACATTTTTAAAAAATCAACCATAAATGCTTTTGAGTTGATTCCAACTCTCCAAAATCACATTTGATAAGATCGATCTGAATATGTAAAAATATTTAGGTTTGTATGAAGTGACATTGGACTAGTACCAAAATAATGCTATATAGGAATTTCTAGTCACTTTAATTCTATTAAATGATAATCTTAAACTTTATAAAATATGATCAACACTTTAAATCACATTCCCATGTATTAGAATATGTGGTGATGACATGTGTCAACATGATCCCATAGTTTAATTGGATAATATTAAATCTTAATTATTTTCAATGAGTAGAAATTACCTTTCTAAAATAAGATAAATAAGATTAAGTCTTTAATTCATGTGATGATTGTGATGATGCTAGATCATCAAGTGTGAGCCTTAGTGTGCTAAATGGAATTATTTAAGTTTTTTTTGGTGATTGTGTACTCCATATTCATTTATAGATGATAGTACCGACCCGGGATACGAGGAGGAGGAGTACTAGCAAGAAGAACAAGAAGAAAACTTCAACCACTGCTCTACTCAAGGCAAGCCTAGCACTACAAGTTAACTATGCAAGCTAACACTTGCAAGTCTTATACTTATGCAAGCCATCACTAATTGCAAGCTAGAACTATGCAAGCTAATACTTGTAAACTTGATAACTTAAGCAATATGAATTAGGCATGCTTTGGTTATATAACTTTGATTATACCAATCCCAAGTTTTACTTGCAAGCTTTCTTATTTTTCTTTACCAAGTTCTTTACTTTTAGTTGGTGCTTTGTGAGTATTGGAAAATTAGAATAGATACCATAAAGAGTATAAAACTAGGCCTAACTAGTTATACTTAGATGTCATTCCATGGAATGAGATTGGAGATTATCACCCCTCATTAGTGAATACCCTCAACTTTAGTGGCTAGTGCTAAGCATAAAAGTTGATCACTTTAGATGGGAATACTTGGTGAAAATGATTATGAAAACCTTGGAATGAGGATTCATTCTCTTGAAATGTTTTGACATGTGTTATGGACACAAAATGAATTGATGATGAAAATGTTGAGGCATGCTCCTTAGCCCTTTATAAAAACTGATGGTTGGGTTTGGATGCGATACCATTCCAATTTTACCGTACAACCACAATACCCAAATTGGGTAGGGCTTAGCCGGAAGTTTATATGCGTTAGTATGGGTTCCCTCGTGGAAGAGTTTGAGCTGAGGCTACCTCATGAGTGTGAATGTCCACCTATGTAGTGCCTAGGATGGCAGATGGCCATGGCTGGGAGGCCAAGCTCATAGGGGAGGTGCCTATACTAGAGTATGTAAAGGAAAGGTTATGATTGATTATCCGCATACTAAGTATGATGATTCAGGGTTATCCCTGACGGATGTATCAAATTTTGTGGTGAAAGTGTACCACCTCTGCAGAGTGTCAAACTATTCGAATAGCCGCATCCGCGATCATGGACAGTTGGAGTGGCCATACTGTTTCGTCGTCAGATGTTTTCAAAATGACTTCTGAATTGAACTATGACTTTGATTTGACCACAACAGGGTTGCGGATATGAAAGCTAGGTTCCGACTTAAGTGATTTAGAACATTAACTTAGTTTTCTTTACTTCTAAATTCAGTTTTAGATAAATCTGGCTTTTTGCAAATAAACCTAGAGCTTAAGATTCCTACTAGAACTAACTTACTTGTTAGTGATAGTTTGAGAGTACTTAAAGAGTACTCATGGCTTTGTCCCTGGCTATTCCCATGGCCTGATTATGAGGAGGACTGATACGTTGCTAATGGATCCATAATTTTTGATGTTCCATGCTTGGTTTGTATCTACTTTCTTATGTTTTGTCCACACTTTGGAGTACTTTTATACACTTTCTTGGACTAACCTATTAACAAATGCCACAGTGCCAGTTGCCTGTTTTTTGCTATTTTTGGTTCCAGGAAAGTCAGAAAATGAATATTCTCAGAATTGGACGGGACAAAAGCCAAAGTCAGTTTTTTACCGAGGGGGACATGGAGCCAGAATACGAGACGGAGAGGGGCCAGGGGCCACCCACACCACCTGGCCACGCGTCCATGCCTAGCCCGTGCCAGGGGGTGGTGCGGCCACCTAGGGCACCCCCTCGGCCTCCCCTTTCGCCTATATATCGCCTCCGATACAGAAATCCTAAGTACCCAATCAAAATTCCACAAAAGAGTCTGTAGCCGCCGTCATCTCCATCCCTAGACCGGGAGGGATCTGAAGCACTTCCCCGCACCCTGCCGGAGGGGAGAATTCACCCTGGAGGCCTTCTTCATCACCATGCAAGCCTCCGGTGTGATGCGTGAGTAATTCATCCTTGGACTACGGGTCCATGTAGTAGCTAGATGGTTGGTTCTTCTCCTTTGTGCTACCATGTTTAGATCTTGTGAGCTCCGTTCATGATCAAGATCATCTATTTGTAATGCTACATGTTGTGTTTGTGGGGATCCGATGGATATTGAGATGCTATTTCAGATTGATTATTGATTCTACCATGTCTTTGTTGTTTGTGATCTTGCATTCTTTCCGTTATCTTGGCCAAGTAGATGCTAGCAACTCCAAGAGTTGGTATTTATGCTCGATAGTGGGTTCATGCCTCTAGTAATTTGGGTAAGTGATAGAAATCTCTAAGGTACTAGATGTGCTGTTGCTACTAGGGAGAAAACAGCAATCCTTTGTTCATAGAACAATCGTATTGTTTACTTTACACACAATGCATAATGCAATTATCTGTTGCTTGCAACTTAATACTGGAGGGGGTTCGGATGATAACCTAAAGGTGGATTATTAGTCATATATGTAGTTGGTTTACGGTCTATGTATAATGTTGTAATGCCAAATCAAATCTCAAAGGAGTCAAGATGATTAGTATATGATTGTATGATTTCTTGATGTTTGTCAATTTCCCCACTGTAATTTGTTCACCAAACATGTTATCTATTATAAGGAGAGCCACCACTAGTGAACTATGGACCCGGTCCTTTCTTTTACCATCAATCTACAACTGTTTACTGCTTTCTGTTTACTTTCTACAAGCTTTTACTTTCTTCCACACAATACATTTAATCCTTTGTTTCCAGCAAAACCGGTGAGATTAACAACCTCACTGTAAGTTGGGGGTAAAGTGGTTGCATTGTGCAGGATTCCAAGTTGACAACAACACCTTGGAGGTGTTTCCTTGCTCCTACTGGTTTGATAACCTTGGTTTCATAACTGAGGGAAACTTACTACTGTGCTCATCATACCTTCCTCTTGGGGTTCCCCAACGAGCTTGTTATTACATGAGTCAGCAAGTATTTTTCTGGTGCCATTACCGGGGATCGAAGAATAAGAAGAAGCTCCCACGTCAACCACACGCCATCAAAAGCTATTTTTCTGGCGCCGTTGCCGGGGAGTCAAGGACATCTTCGCAAGGGGAGTCCCTCATAACCAATATCTTTACTTTGTTGTTTCTGTTTTGCTTAGTTTAATTTTGCTTTGTTTGCTTGTTTCTTTATCAAAAACACAAAAAAATTTAGTTGTAGTAGTTTGCTTTCTTTATTAAAAACACAAAAAATGACTACTCTTGAAAATACTAAGTTTTTTGACTTCACTAGCACCAACAACAATGATTTCATGTGCACACCTATTGCTCCGCCTGTTCCTGAAGCTACTTTCTTTGAAATAAAACCTGCTTTAATCAATCTTGTTATGAGAGAACAATTTTCTGGTATTGGTAATGAAGATGCTGCTGTTCATCTAAATAACTTTGTTGAACTTTGTGAGATGCAAAAGCATAGGGATATAGATGGAGATATTATTAAGCATAAATTGTTTCCTTTCTCTTTGAGAGGAAAAGATAAAGAATGGTTGCGATCCCTAACTAGGAATATTATTGATTCTTGGACTAAATGCAAAGATGCTTTCACTAGAAAATACTATCCTCCTGCTAAGATTATATCTATGAGACGTGAAATAATGAAGTTTAAACAATCTGATAATGAACATGTTGCTCAAGCTTGGGAAAGAATGAAATCTTTGGTAAAGAATTATCCCACTCATGGACTGACTGCTTGGATGATTATCCAAACATTTTATGCAGGATTTAACTATTCTTCAAGAAATCTATTGGATTCTGCCGCTGGAGGTACCTTTTTGACCATTACTTTGGGTGCTGCAACAAAGCTTCTGGATAATATGATGGTTAACTATTCTGAATGGCACACTGAAAGTGCTCCACAAGGTAAGAAGGTAAATTCTGTTGAAGAAACCTCCTCCTTGAGTGATAAAATTGATGTTATTATTGCTATGCTTGTTAATGGGGAAGCTCATATTGATCCAAATCATGTTCCATTAGCCTCTTTGGTTGCTCAAGGAGAGCAAGCTGATGTGAACTTTATAAGAAATAATAATTTTAGCAACAATGCCTATAGGAATAATTTTGGTAACAACAATTATAGGCCATATCCTCCCAACAATGGTAATGCATATGGAAATTCCTACAACAATAATAGGAGTGCACCCTCTGAACCTGAAGTTATGCTTAAAGATTTTATTAGCAAACAAACTTCTTTCAATAAAACTATTGAGGAAAATTTCTCTAATGCTGAGAGAAATATAGCATCATTGGCTGAAGCACAATCTTCTTTGAATAAAATGGCTGCTAAACCTAAAACTATTGATAATCCCTTTACTGCTACTAATGCCATACAAGTTAGAATTTATGAAAATGTTAGACTATTAGCTGAATTGCATGCTAAGTGGGAAAGAGAAGATGGAATTGCTAGAAATATTAGTGTTTCTACTATCACTACCACTAGTGTTGAAGCTAGTAATAGCTCTACTACTTTAGATGATAATTATGATTTTGATCTTGATGATTGCAATATCTCTGAAGTTATTAAGTTCCTACAAAAGCTTGGTAAAAGTCCTAATGCTAGTGCTATGAATATGGACTGTACAAAACACATTACTGATGCTCTCATAAAAATTAAAGAAGAAAAGATGAAACATAAAGCTTCTATTCCTATGAAACAAGAAGATGGTTGGGAACCCATCATTAATATGAAAGTGAATGATTTTGATTTCAAAGCTTTATGTGATCTTGATAGTAGTGTTTCTATTATGCCTAGAAGGATTTATGATATGCTTGATTTGCCACCATTAGAAGATTTTTATTTCAGTGTCCCACTTGATGATAATGCTAAAAAGAAACTCATGGGGAGCATTAATGATGTTCTTATTATGGTTAACAATGCCTATGTCCCCGTTGATTTCTATGTTTTGGATGTTGAATGCAATGCTTCTTATCCTATTACATTGGGAAGGTCTTTTCTTAGAACTGTTGGTGTCATTATTGATATGAAAGAAGGCACCATTAAATATCAACTCCCACTCAAGAAAGGTATAGAACACTTCCCTAAGAAGAGAGAGAAGATTTCTTTTGTCTCTCCTATGAAAAGAAAATTTGCTCTTGATGCTTCTTCATTTGAGAACACTTGATTCTTTTTCTTGCTTCTTATGCCTAACTTAAATGCGTTAAAGAAAAGTACTTATTGGGAGTTAACCCAAAAGATTTAGATGAGTCTTGGAAGTTATTGCTTCAGTAATAACCTCTCCATATCCTTTATATTTGCCTTTTGTGCCAAGAGTAACCTCTACTGAGAGAGAAGTAATGATTGGGAAAGTTGCTGTCCCAAAACAGATTTTTGTGCTTCACCGTAAAAATTCGTGTAAAATCTCTGTATGTATTTTTGTGGCGTGAAGTTATGTGCTTCTGCCGCAGGTTGTTATCTAACTTTCGTTAGTTTAACACTTTTCGATTTGAGTAACAGAAGGTCTTCGAAAAAATTCGTTTCTACCTACTGGACTGTTTTGACATATTTCTGCCATTATTTGCATTTGCTTTTTGTTGGTTCCTTTTTGAGTTCTTTTTGGGTAATTGAGCTTTTTGAGGGAAGTGCTTCAGTAGCTTGTGTTTTAATGGAAGTTTTATAGGTGTTGAAACTGAACCTAAAGACTTGATACGTCTATTTTGCATCACTATTCTACATCATAATTTACTGTTATTCATTGATATATTTCATATTAAGAGATGATACTTATGTTATTTCATCTGCTTTTGCATGATTGATGACTTTTGGAGCATGGACCGCTGCAGTCAGGATTCTGATGGAAAATGTGCTGTTTGGAGGCAAAATTCGTGAAGATCAGAAAATTCGGGAAAATACATGGAAAATTCTATTTTTCTGGAAGATGGAGATTGCCAGAAGGGGGAGTGGAGATGGGCCACAGGGGGCCCACACCACCCCCTGGCGCGGGCAGCCCTAGGCCGTGCCAGCAGGTAGTGTGGCCAACCTGGCCCACTCTAGGCTCTCCCCTCTAGCGTATATTACCCTCTCGAAACCCTAACACCTGGGGGAGCGACCACAGAAAGATTCTGCCACCTCTACGGGGGTGGAAAACACCGAGAGAGAAAGATCTCTCCGGTAGACAGAATTCTGCCGGGGGGAATTCCTTCCCGAAGAGGGGAGATCATGGCCATCAACACCACCATCAAGCTGGACTTCATCGGGTTCATCATCATCATCATCAACACAATCATCATCACCAGCACCATCATCACCACTTCATACCGCTGTAACAATTGGGTTGAATCTTGCATAGTTCTTAGGGGAAACTTTCCCAGTGTTGATTACTCCTTGTAGTTGATGCTATTGAGTGAACCATTGAATTATCATTTATGTTCTGATTGTTACACATCATTATTTCATCTCTGATCATGATCAATATGATGTCTTGTGAGTAGTTCATTTAGTTCTTGTGGACATGGGAGAAGTCATGTTGTTAGTAGTGGAATTGTGTTGAGAAAGATTCAATAGTTTGATATTTAAGTTGTGGTGTATTTCTTCTAGTGGTGTCATGTGAACATCGACTACATGACACTTCACCTTTATGGGCCTAGGGGAATGCATTGTGTATTTGGCTACTAATCGTAGGGGTTGCCGGAGTGATAGAAACCTGAAACCCCGTTAGGAAGCCTTTGCACAAGGGACGTCAGGGTCTTGGAGTTTAAAGTTGTGGTTAGGTTTCTACCTTAATTTCTTTCTTGTACTTGCGGATGCTTGCAAGGGGTATAATCACAAGTATTTATTAGTCCTAGGAAGGTCGGTACATTACCACAGGTTCACCCGCACAACACTTAGCAAACTAAATAAGATTAATCAACTATATGAAGAGAAAGCACTTGACGATATTCCCATGTGTCCTCGAGAATGTTTGGTCATCTTAAGTAATACAACCGGCTTGTCCTTTGCTAAAGAAAGGACTGGGCCACTTGCTACATTTATTCTTATTTTCTTTTATTTACTCGTACTTTATTTACGTACATTATAAAAAACCCTAAAAATCCGTTTGCTAAGTATTTACAGAGAATTCCTGCTCCTAGCCACTCGCCAGCACCTTCTGCTCCTCGTTGGGTTCGAGACTCTTACTTATCAAAAATACTGTGATACACCCCCTATACTTGTGGGTCATCAAGACTATTTTCTATCGCCATTGCCGGGGAGTGAAGCGCTATTGGAGAGTGGAACTGGTAAAGGAAACTTCTACTATGAGTATTGTTTACTTCTGTTAGTTGCTTTATTTGAATATGGAAAATTCACTGAGTTTCTTATTTCGTAATGCTACTACCACTTCTAAGGTAGTAGATGAATCACCACCTACTGAGAATGATACTTTTAAAATACGTACAAGAATTATTGATCGTTTTATGGATAACTATTATGCCGGAGTTGGAACTGTCCATCCCGGGGATCATTTGCTCTTTATTCACGAATTATGCGGATTGTTCAAGTGTGCAGGTATTACAACAGATCAAGTCAAGAAGAAGTTATTCTCATTATCACTGAAAGGAAGAGCTTAAGAATGGTTTAAGCTGCTGAAGAATGGTCAAGCTCTTGAATGGGAGGAAATAGTGCCTCTCTTTTATTCAAACTTTTATCCTCCTAGTGAGATTCATAAAGATTGGAATCAAATATACAACTTTTGGCCTCTTGATGGAGAGAGTACAGCTCAAGCTTGGGGGAGATTGAAGTTACTAATGCTCAAATTTCCTATTCATGAGCTCCCCAAAAATATTATTATCAATAACTTTTATGCAAGGCTTTCTCTTCATGATAAGGATTTATTGGATGCTTCTTGTGCTGGATCATTTACACGCATGGAAGAAGAAGCTAAATGGGATCCTCTAGACCGTATTCAAGACAATGCTGAAGCATGAGAGAATGACAAAGGAAGAAAGTCAGGTATAAATTATGATTATGAATGCATTAAATCTTTTATGGGAACTAGTGACTTTCAAAATATTAAAAATGCTTATGATCTAGACTCTCAAGCTATTGCAACTTATTTTAAGGCTTTTTCTTCTGATATTGAAGTACCTAAAAATAAGTGGAATAAGTATCATGAACCAGATAAATATGTTGCTAAGAGTGTTCCTGCAAGAAATACTGAAGTTTATACTGCTAATCATGTTTTACCTGAACCTTACATTGAGAAAATTCCTTTCCCAGTTAAGATAAAGGAACATTCTATGATAGCTAGTATGGTTAATGAAACTACAAATAAAGCTGTTGAACCTGATAAACAAATGGATGATGAACCTATAATAGCAAATGTGAAAGATTTTTTCACTAAATATGTAGAAGAGGGACACACTATCCATTGTAAGGATACCTCTAATATTGTTTCACAAAATAGTGTTATGAGAGCTAGTGTCCCTATGTTTTCTGTTAGGATAAGTGATCATTGCTACAATGGTTCTTATGATAGTTATATCATTCAATTTATGCATGATACTGAAAGTTATTATGAGAGAGGAAAGACTGTTCTAATGCATCTCAATAATATTAAGTTTCCTTGTTTTATGCTTAAAGTCTTTATGTTGCACTTGTTTTGCCTTCTTATGCTTGTAGTTTCCGGTTTCAACAATTTATTTGCTTACAAAGTTCCCTTGCATAGAAAGCAGGTTTGACTTAAACATGTGCATTTTTTTCTTGTTAATGCTCTCTTTCACTTCAATTCATATTCTTATGTGAGCATCATTGAAATTATCATGCATATCTTAGTGGCTATAAAGAAAGAGCTTTTTGGGAGGCAACCCAATATATTTTTTCTTTCATTTTGTTTTTGTTTATTTGAGTCTTGTAAGTTATTACTTTGGTAATAACCTCTCCTTATCATTTTTTTGGTTTTTGTGTCAAGATCAACCTCTAATGAGAGAGAAGTAAGATTTGGGGAAGTTTCTCTCCTGAAACAGATTTTTGTGCTTCACCATAGACATTCGTGAGAGATCTCTATACATCAGATTGAGCTGTAAAATTTTGTGCTTCTGCCCCAGGTTGTTATTTAACTTTTGTTAGTTTTGAACTTTTTGATTTGAGCAACAAAAGATTTTCGAAAAAATCGATATTTACCTGCCGGTCTGTTTTGACAGTTTTTTTTGCCACTCTTGCATTTGCCTCTTAAATCGATTTCCTTTTTGAATTATTTTTGGATGGAGTTGCTATAGTAGCTTATGTTTTGATGGTTTTCAGTTGAAATTGAACCTAAAAGGTTTATTACCTCACTTACACTAATGTTGCTAATGAAAATTGTGTGAAAGAAATTTCCAATTTAGTGGAGAAAATGGTGTAATAAGAAAGTGAAAGGTTTCATAACTCAAGCAATATGTGTATGAAGATGAAGATATTGATGTTATTCAAGTAGTAACTCTAGAAAAATTTATCAAAGACCAAGTTCAAAGACCTGCAGAGTCCGTTGTCGAATAGGTAACAGTTCTGGTAAGAAAAGTTCTGCGAAAATTCTGTCAAATTATATTTTTGGAGTTTTTATCCAACAAGGAAAGCAATGAAGCGAAAGAGGGACGGAAAAGGAGCCAGGGTGGCTCACAACACTCCCTGGCACGGCCCCCCTGGTCGCACCAGCAGGTGGTGTGGCCACCTCGGACTCCGTCTCCGACCCGTTTTCTCCTAGTACCTTCCTTTTATTGTAAAACTTCGTAATATATAATCCCCCGGATCCTCCGAGGTTCGTATATCGTGTTCTCGTCGTGTTTTCATTTCGATCTGTTTTTGACAGGTAGAGTCCCAGTTTTGGAGCCACAATGTCTTCCTCTGGATCAGCCAAGGAAGATTCCTCAGCGGATATCATCAACCCATACATGCGTGAGTTGAAGATTCATCTCAAGGAGTTGTTGCTTGAAGATGGGGAGGTACGGATAAAAGAGGTTCAAGGTCCTAAAGGTGAAGGAAGTCTAGAGGACAGGATGGAAGCGCTGGAGCAAGAAGTCTTTAGGTACAAGAAGATGGCGGAACGCGAAGTGGATATCATCCATAAGATTTGTTCCAAACTCATCGCCGAGCACCAAAAGGAGACTGCTGATCTTAAGGATGAAATTCTCTCACTCCACCAAACAACCAACCAACTGCAAGCATAGCTCTACGACGTTCAAAATCAAAACTGTGAGTATGAGGTTAGGTTTAAACACATAAGTGCTGCTGCAAGTTTCAGGATGCTGGAGACCACGATGTCTTTTGTTGATGGGGAGCCCTTACCTTGGAAGTCGTACGATGATGAGAGAACACCACCACCACCGAAGGAGTAATTCGGCATTAGGTTTTGGCATCCCTTGGTTTGTTCCAAGCTAGGGGGAGTGCCGCGGTATCACATCACTATCTTCTATCTTTTTACCTTTTTAGTAGAGTCATATCATGAATAGAGAAGTTATCATGTAGGATGGTTTGGATTATGGAAGTGTCCCCCCTCTCGTTAGATATCTATGTATATCTTGGTGTGAGTTGCCGTTATGGAATATTAATGAGAAGTTCTATCATTTACTCTTTTGCATATCTTATTTTATTTCAATTCATGGTTATATGATTGATCTTGTCATTAGTATTGGTATGACTTTGGGATCATTGATTTAATTTAGTTGGTTTTGGCAAACCTGGCTCGGTCAGTAGCAACACAATTTTTTGAGAATTGAATGAAAAAGATAAAAGTACTCTTAAATAAATATAATTTCATCATCTTTCTTTCTTGATTTGCTCATAAGTTTAGTATTCTCTAGTTAAGACCTTTTGTGCTTCCAAGTAAGATTGCATGATTGTTTTTATCACTTGTATGCTTGTTTGTTTCCTTCAAATCTTATGCTTGCTACCCAGCCTTGCTAGCCAAAAACCTGTACTAAGAGGGAATGCTTCTCGTGCATCCAATCCTTAAACCAAAACCTATGTCATTTGTGTCCACCATACCTACCTACTAGCACTATTGCTATTCCAAGTAAATTCATGTTTTTATCTACCTTCCGAATTAAACTTGTTATGTGAAAATTAGTGATTAACGCTCTCACGAACTTGATGGCACACTTTACTTTCTTGAATTTAATAAACTTGAACCATTGTGCCCATCTATGTTGCGTATATGCTTGCGCTTTGTAAGTTGTGAATTAGCAGAATCATGCTGTCATGGGGAACGCTTTCAACATTGCACTGGTACTTTGTACCTAGTTGATATCATGCTCTTTTGTCTATGGATGTCGTCGGTGTGAAATGAAATGGGAGCTTGTAAGTCCATGGAGTTATGTATATGTGTTAGAGAAACGCCTGGGCCGCCGGTCTAATCCATGCCTAATCATGGTGGAAACCTGCAAGGTAACCATAATGAGCATCTATGAAACATTCTTCTTATAAAAAAAGAGATAGAGATTGAGAAAAAGAGAAAAAGAAAAAAATATGAGAAAAGAGGAAAGAGAGAAAAAAAGCACCATATTCCCATGGTAAATAAGAAGATTGCTGAGATGCTTGTTGTCTGCTTGCCTTATCATTTTGATATGGGGATTCTTCCGTATCATCGGGCAAGGGGTACCCCGTTGGCGGTTCTCTATGATACACATGTACTTACTATGACAAGAACTTACCGGTGACTAAACTTGAGTAGCATGAGGAGCGACCCTCGTATTCAAGGGACATGAGATTTTCAACTTACAACTTGTCAAGCATATCCTCATATTTGATCACTTTAACCTTAATCACCTAAAGATGCCTATGATAGGGGCAATGAGAGCTGAAAGCTAATAAGTACCATAATTTTTTGGAAGCTCTTTATGAAACTTGAAATCCTTGATTCCCTTTGCGAAGGGCCTTTCTTTTACTTTTTAGTTGAGCCAGTAAACATATTCCCTTCTATCTCAGCAAGTATTTTGAGTTGTTGTGTTTCATTCATTCATATGATGATTTATTCAATCATGTTTCTTATGTTCCTTGCTTTGCACATTTGCTCTTATCTTAGTGAATACTACTTTGAAAGCTATCATTGAAAACCCTTTATGTGTGAACTCCTGCAAATTGTGAACTATTCTTCGACCAAGAGCTAAGTTTTCCATTACCAATTATGATTTACTTTATGTATCTTTATTGTATTTCCTTTACTTATTGCAAGTTAAGTTATATAATAGTGAGTTGTCTTGTATTATGATTTGTGTATTGATGAATGTGATGCTTCTTGTCCATATTCTTTTATCGACTCTTCACTCCATAAACCTGAGGTCATGTTTATTGAGCTCAGTTTTCTCTTGGGGACAAGCGAAGTCTAAGCTTGGGGGGAGTTGATACGCCCATTTTGCATCACTATTCTATATCATAATTTAATATTGTTCATTGATATTTTTCATATTATGAGATGATACTTATGTTATTTCATCTGCTTTTGCATGATTGATGACTTTTGGAGCGTGGACCGCTGTAGTCAAGATTCTGATGGAAAAGTTGCTGTTTGGAGGCAAAATTTGCGAAGATCAGAAAATTCGGGAAAATACATGGAAAATTCTATTTTTCCAGAAGACGTAGATTGCCACAGGGGGGTGGAGATGGGCCACAGGGGGCCCACACCACCCCCTTCGCGGGTAGTCCTAAGCCACGCCAGCAGGTGGTGTGGCCACCCTGGCCCACTCCAGGCTCTCCCATCTGGCGTATATTACCCTCTCTAAACCCTAACACCTGGGGGAGCGACCGCAGAAAGATTCCACTGCCTCTGCCGGGTGGAAAACACCGAGAGAGAAAGATCTCTCCGACAGACAAAATTCTACCAGGGGAATTCCTTCCCGAAGAGGGGAGATCGTTGCCATCAACACCACCAGCAAGCTGGACTTCATCGGGATCATCATCATCATCATCACCACCATCATCATCACCAGCACCATCATCACCAATTCATACCGCTGTAACAATTGGGTTGAATCTTGCATAGTTCTTAGGGGAAACTTTCTCGGTGTTGATTACTCCTTGTAGTTGATGCGATTGAGTGAACCATTGAATTATCATTTATGTTCAGATTGTTACACATCATTATTTCATCTGTGATCATGATCCATATGATGTCTTGTGAGTAGTTCGTTTAGTTCTTGAGGACATGGGAGAAGTCATGTTGTTAGTAGTGGAATTGTGTTGAGAAAGATTCAATGGTTTGATATTTAAGTTGTGGTGTATTTCTTCTAGTGGTGTCATGTGAACGTCGACTACATGACACTTCACCTTTATGGGCCTAGGGGAATGCATTGTGTATTTGGTTACTAATCGTAGGGGTTGCCGGAGTGACAAAAACCTGAACCCCTGTTAGGAATGCTTTGCACAAGGAATGTCAGGGTCTTAGAGTTTAAAGTTGTGGTTAGGTTTCTACCTTACTTTCTTGTACTTGCGGATTCTTGCAAGGTGTATAATCACAAGTATGTATTAGTCTTAGGAAGGTCGGTACATTAGCACAGGTTCACCCACACAGCACTTAGCAAACTAAATAAGATTAATCAACTATATGAAGCGAAAGCACTTGACGATATTCCCATGTGTCCTCGACAATGTTTGGTCATCTTAAGTAATACAACCGGCTTGTCCTTTGCTAAAGAAAGGATTGGGCCACTTGCTGCATTTATTCTTATTTTCTTTTATTTACTCGTACTTTATTTACGTACATTATAAAAAACCCTAAAAATCTGTTTGCTAAGTATTTACAGAGAATTCTTGCTCCTAGCCACTCGCCAGCACCTTCTGCTCCTCGTTGGGTTCGACACTCTTACTTATCGAAAATACCGCAATACACCCCCTATACTTGTGGGTCATCAAGACTTATTATCTTGAGTGCACTAATGTTGCTAATAAAGATTGTGTGAAGTTCTGTATGAAGGAAAAATTTCAGGTGTATGGAGAGAATGATGTAATGAGATGAAGAATGGACTAAACTCAAGCTTGGGGATGCCACCCCGTGTCACCCCAAGAAATATTCAAGAGGTACAAGCGTCAAAGCTTGGGGATTCCCAAGGCATCCCCTTCTTCATCAATAAAAATCCCAGGTTTCTTCCAAACACTTCATTTTTATTGTTTCATGCACAATTGTGTTGTTCTTGGAGCGTCTTTGTTTTTTTGTTTTTTTGGTTTTCGTTTGCTTGATTTTCTTAGTTTGCTTGAATAAATTGGTTGGACCCCCTCTTTGATACATTGGGTTTCAAATAGTTTCGTTTGGATTGGAAAAAGAGTAGGAAAGTGCATGCTTATATCATGTGGCAAAGGGAGCTTGTTTTTGACTATGGCCTATGCTTTGTCATGCCATGCTTGATATTGTTTTGGCTTTATGCTTAGTGATCTTTGTTGTAGCATGAAATGTTATAAACAATTGAGATTGCTTAATGTGCCTTTGAAGAATCATGTATTGTTTTAGCATATTAAAGCGTAGTATTGTGGTATTCTCCTTTGATTCTTTATTTGGGTTGACTTGGCGCATGCTCACACCATGTTATGACTATCCCAAGTCACCATAGCCTTTATGATCCTTTAGTATTCGACTTGTAGTATCACTTTATGCTTTGATTAATGATGTTTTTTCGCTCTGCATGATTATGGCCATTATTTCTCTCTTAGTTGGTCGCTCCCAGTCTTTTGCTAGCCTCCATACCAAGTATGAGTTCCACTCATGCATCCAACTCCTAAAACCAAGTTATTACAAAGAGTCCACCATACCTATCTATTAGCATTTGGTATTCCAAGTATATTCATGTTTTTATCTACCTTTCGAATTAAACTTGTTATGAGAAAACTAGTGATTAAAGCTCTCACGAACTTGATGGTACACTTTACTTTTCTTTCCCTTAATAAACTTGAACCATTGTGTCGTCTATGTTGTATATGCTTGCACTTATATGTTGGGGATTAGCATAACCATGCTGTCATGGGGAACGCTTTCAACATTGCACTTGTACTTTGTACCTAGTTGATATCATGCTCTTTTGTCTATGGATGTCGTCGGTGTGAAATGAAAGGGGAGCTTGTAAGTCCATGGAGTTATGTATGTGTGTTAGGCAAACGCCTGGGCCGCCGGTCTAATCCATGTCGTCATGGTGGAAACCTGTAGCGTAACCATAATGAGCTGTCTATGAAGCATTCTTCTTATAAAAAAAGAGTTAGATATTCAGAAAAAAGAGAAAAAGAAAAAAAAGAGATATGAGAAATGAGGAAAGAGATAAAAAACCACCATTTTCCCATGGTAAATAAGAAGATTGCTGAGATGCTTGTTGTCTGCTTGCCTTGTCATTTTGATATGGGGATTCTTCCGTATCATCGGGCAAGGGGTACCCCGTTGGCGGTTCTCTATGATACACATGTACTTACTGTGACAATAACTTACCGGTAACTAAACTTGAGTAGCATGAGGAGCGGCCCTCGTATTCAAGGGACATGAGATTTCCATCTTATACTTTGTCAAGCATATACTCCATAGTTTGTTCACTTTAACCTTAATCACTTGAAGATACTTATGATAGGGGCATGAGAGCTGAAAGCTAATAAGTACCATAAATTTTGGAAGCTCTTGATGAAACTTGAATCCCTGCTTCCTTCTATGAAGGCCTTTCTTTTACTTTTATGTTGAGTCTCCACCTTCTATCTTTATGCACCTATTGAGAGAGCATGGTGGCAATTCTTAGCTCTATGTGCATTGTCCCAAGACTTGTTGATTGATGCATAATTTTGATATTGCTTGTTCTTAAAACTATTTGTATCTAGTCAGTCTTATGAACTTTGAAGGTGTCCTATGAATTTATGTTTGCTAATCTATGAGGGACAAGCTGAATGCCACTATGCTATGTTTTCATTATGTGAAACAAACAAACGTCTTGCAAAGCATTGTTATTCATGAATCTTTTGTTTGTGCCTATTTCATGTTACAACATAGTTGCTATGTCTTATAGTTAGAACTTTATCTTTCATGTTATGTTGAAGTACTATGATCCCAGCTATTAATGTTTTACAAAAACTTTGATCAAGTTTATGATGGTGCATGTCACCTCAAAAATTATTCTTTCTTTTTACCACTTACCTACTCGAGGACGAGAAGGAGTTAAGCTTGGGGATGTTGATACGTTGCTAATGTATCCATAATTTTTGATGTTCCATGCTTGGTTTTTATCTACTTTCTTATGTTTTGTCCACACTTTGGAGTACTTTTTATACACTTTCTTGGACTAACCTATTAACAAGATGCCAAAGTGCCAGTTGCCTATTTTCTGCTGTTTTTGGTTCCAGGAAATTCAGAAAATGAATATTCTCGGAATTGGACGGGACAAAAGCCAAAGTTAGTTTTTTACCGAGGGGGACACAGAGCCAGAATACGAGACAGAGAGGGGTCAGGGGCCGCCCACACCACCTGGCCGCGCGGCCAGGCCTGGCCCACGCCAGGGGGTGGTGCGGCCACCTAGGGCACCCCCTCGGCCTCCCCTTTCACCTATATATCGCCTCTGATACAGAAACCCTAAGTACCCGATCAAAATTCCACGAAAGAGTCTGTAGCGGCCGTCATATCCATCCCTAGATCGGAAGGGATCTGAAGCTCTTCCCGGCACCCTGCCGGAGGGGAGAATTCACCTTGGAGGCCTTCTTCATCACCATGCAAGCCTCCGGTGTGATGCGTGAGTAGTTCATCCTTGGACTACGGGTCCATGTAGTAGCTAGATGGTTGGTTCTTCTCCTTTGTGCTACCATGTTTAGATCTTGTGAGCTCCGTTCATGATCAAGATAATCTATTTGTAATGCTACATGTTGTGTTTGCAGGGATCCGATGGATATTGAGATGCTATTTCAGATTGATTAGTGATTCTATCATGTCTTTGTTATTTGTGATCTTGCATTCTTTCCATTATTAGTAGTTATCTTGGCCAAGTAGATGCTAGCAACTCCAAGAGTTAGTATTTATGCTCGATAGTGGGTTCATGCCTCTAGTAATCTGGGGAAGTGACAGAAATCTCTAAGGTACTAGATGTGTTGTTGCTACTAGGGAGAAAACAACAATCCTTTGTTCATAGAACAATCGTATTGTTTACTTTACACGCAATGCGTAATGCAATTATCTGTTTCTTGCAACTTAATACTAGAGGGGGTTCAAACGATAACCTGAAGGTGGATTATTAGTCATAGATGCAGTTGGATTACGGTCTATGTATAATGTTGTAGTACCAAATCAAATGTCAAAGGAGTCAAGATGATTAGTATATGCTTGTATGCTTTCTTGATGTTTGTCAATTGCCCCGCTGTAATTTGTTCACCCAACATGTTATCTATCTTAAGGAGAGCCACCACTAGTGAACTATGGACCCCGGACCTTTCTTTTACCATCAATCTACAACTGTTTACTGCTTTCTGTTTACTTTCTGCAAGCTTTTACTTTCCTGCACACAATACGTTTAATCCTTTGTTTTCAGCAAAACCGGTGAGATTGACAACCTCACTGTAAGTTGGGGGCAAAGTTCTGTGGTTGCGTTGTGCAGGATTCCAAGTTGGCAACAACACCTTGGAGGTGTTTCCTTGCTCCTACTGGTTCGATAACCTTGGTTTCATAACTGAGGGAAACTTACTGCTATGCTCATCATAGCTTCCACTTGGGGTTCCCCAACAAGCTCGTTATTACACGAGTCATCAAGGACTACCAGGATGATGGACAGTAGGAGGTCTACGACATCTAGGATCATCTCCCATCGTCAGCATTGCATGTGACTCTGAAGATGGAGCCCCTACTACGTTTCTTTTCCACTGCTTGATTTGTATTAAGACTGGATCATGAGATCCTTTATTGGTAAGACCTTATTATGGTTTGTAATGGATGAGGTACTATGATATCAATCTATTATTTCTCACAAAAATGGTAATCCTGGGATTGCGAGTTATGGCATAACAGGCATTAGGGATTAAAAATCCCGGGTGTTGACAAGTTGGATTCCGAGCCATCCTGACCATAGGAGACCCTAGTTAAAATGGATGTTCGGACAAAAACTTAGTTTCAAAACAAAGGAAGTGAGTATTTATGAAAACCTATTCCCACTCTTACCCTTGATTCTTTCAAAAAATTCATGTTCCTAAAAAATTCTTGCATTCCTACATAAAAATTGACACACTTGATCACCTCACTAACTTACTCATCCTAAATTCTTATAGATGGAAGTCCAGTATTGCAAGTTCTACCAGTTTGAGAGGGATCTAGAAGCACTGTTAGAGTATCTTGAGCGCCTGCATCCAGAATTCTTTGGGGCCCAACTCAATGATCACATAGGAGGAGATCTACAATGGTTGATAGTTGTAGATATCAGAGGCAAGATGGAAGCACCCACTTAGGAGAAGATCCAATTCACCTTGCGTGAGAACAACTGGCTAGATGGATTAGCCAGGGCTATGCATGAAGCTCTTGCCCGTCTATGTGGGCAAAACATCAACTTGATCCAGGGAACTCACTTTGCTCACTTCGTAAGGCGTGATTCTATGGGAATGCCATTGGAGATGCCAGGACACCCGGAGTTGAAGAACCAGGTGGACAATCTTGACTTCATGTTGTATGATATGAAGAAGGAGTTGGGCAAAGCTCGCGCCTACGCCAACCACAACCATTCCATTGCCGTCAAGAAGGACCAGACCCTCGCCATTCTCGCCAAGGAACACCAATCACTTCATCGTCAGCGCGACAAGAAGGATCGCACCATCGATCGTCTTCGCAAGAAGGTGGCCGCTCCTGAGAAGACCATCCGTGAACAGGAAGTCTAGCTTGAAGCAAAGGAGGAGGAGGAGGAGGAGGAGGAGGAGGAAGGGGAAGATATCCAGGGAGATCTTTACACTTACCTTAGTGATGTCAATGACTACCTGGAGGATGATGCCATGGAGTTCCACACTGATGATGATGATTCCGACTTCATTGATGATGATTAGAGGCACTTGAGCACTACCATAGGAGTGAGTTGTACCGGTCCCACTGTATCTTAGTTTCACAGAATGGTTCTTAAAACCATCTGTTTTCTATTTGGTGTGTGTTTGTATGGTGTGCTATTAATGAATGAATGAGAAGAAGTTGTTAGTTTGGAAAACCTGAGTCAAACTCAAAGTTTAAAGCTTTTGAAACGAAACCATGGACCTTAGAAATTTCCCTCTTATCTCATTATCTATCTCAATCTTGAGATGACTCGTCGAAATCCCGGAGGAAGCAGCTCATTTCAGGACCCAATGCTGCAGATTCTGCAAATGCTAGTTTCTGACCGTGAAGCTAGTAGAGCCGAACGCGAAGCCAACCTCGCCACTCTTCAACAGATAGCTCAGATGGCCCACAACAACCAAGGTCACGGAAACCAGGATCGCCATGGATCCAAGCTTAAAAACTTTCAGAATACCAACCCACCTATCTTTAGTAAGTCTGAGGATCCCTTAGATGCTGATGACTGGCTACAAACCATGGAGAACAATCTGGAGGTCGCAGGAGTTGAAGCCAATGAGAAAGTACTGTTTGCCACCCATTATTTGGCAGGAGATGCAAGAGCCTGGTGGAATAGCACCCATACCATGAACGGCGGTCAAATGATGACTTGGGAAGCATTCAAGATCAAGTTCAGCCGCACCCATGTGCCACAAGGTTTGGTCACCAGGATAAGAGATGAGTTCAGGGAACTGAAGCAAGGAAGGATGACGGTAGTTGAGTACCGTGACAAATTTTTGTCCCTAGCTAGATATGCCCCTGATGAGATTAACACCGAAGCCAAGAAGAAGAAAAGGTTCCTGAATGGATTGCATGATGAGATGCAGACTATGTTAGTCAACATCCATTTTGGAGATCTAGAAGAGCTAGTAGATTCTGCCATTCAGATGCAAGGGAAGATCAAGCAAGCCAATGACAATCGCAAGCGTAGGATGATGCACCAGATTGGATCCCACAATACTCAGAAGTATCGCCCCAACCTATCTATAGGATATGCCCCAAGAAACAACAGACCCCCTATGTACCGTCCAAGCTATTCTAATCGTAGCGGAGGAAACTTGAAGTCTGGAGGAAACCACAACAACAACCTCGGCAACTCCAACAACTTCAACCGTGCACCGCCCAAGTCCAACAACAACAACAACAATACTGCCCCAAGGACTGGAAGCAATGTTATGCCTGTTGCAGCAAAACACAAGTCCCAGATTACTTGTTTTGAATGTGGAGTCAAGGGTCACTACTCCAATGAGTGCCCCAAGAAGCTTGCAGCAGCCACCAATGTGAATGCACCTGCTCAGCAGCACTCCGTGTTCAGCCTAGAAGGAGATTTGCCCCAGGGAACTCGCTCAACCGCAACGGCCGTTTGTTCCACATGAATGCTGAAGAAGCTCAGGAAGCACCAGACGTCGTGCTGGGTATGTTTTCTGTTAACTCAGTACTTGCAAGAGTGTTTTTTTATTCTAGAGCATCGCACTCGTTTGTTACAAAAGAATTTGCATGCACTAGTAAGATTCAACCAACAAAATTGAAGCATGTTATGATAGTTCAAATACCTGGTTCAACCACCAAAGCTAGAAAAATTTGCAAGGTTGTACCTATCAGAATCCATGGAATAGATTTTTATGCCAATCTAATAGTACTTGGAACCAAAGGTTTGGAAGTAGTACTAGGAATGGATTGGATGTCGAAACATAAAGGATCAATCGACTATGCCAAGAAATCCATAACCATATCCATTAGGTCTGGAGTATCAGTAGAGCATGTATCTGAGGCTTTGCCCCGTCAATTCGAATGCAACAAGAGTCTAGCCCAACCAACCCTAGACCAAGTCAGAGTAGTCTGTGAATACCCCGACGTATTCCCAGATGAATTTCCCGGTATGCCCCTAGATCGGTATATCGAGTTCATCATTGAACTAATTCCTGGAACTGGACCCATAGATCAGAGACCTTATAGTATGAACCCATCTGAATTAGTGGAGCTGAAGAAGCAACTTGATGCCATGTTGGAGAAAGGTCTGGTTCAACCAAGCGTGTCGCCATGGAGATCGCTTGTTTTGTTTATGGATAAGAAAGATGGAGGTAACCGTTTGTGCACGGATTACTGGCAGCTGAATGATGTCACCATCAAGAACAAGTACCCACTGCCAAAGATAGAGCATCTGTTTGACTAGTTGACTGGTGCCAAAGTGTTTTCTAAGATTGATCTTAGAACTGGTTATAATCAACTCAAGGTTCGTGCAACGAATATTCCAAAGACCGCCTTTACCACCAGATATGGATTGTATGAGTATACAGTCATGTCTTTTGGATTAACCAATGCCCCCGCTTATTTCATGAATCTCATGAATAAGATTTTTATGAACTTCTTGGATAAGTTTGTCGTTGTTTTTATCAACGATATTCTGATATATTCCAAGTCAGAAGAAGACCATGAGCTACACTTGAGAACCATCCTTGAAACCCTTAGAGAGCATCAGCTGTATGCCAAGTTTAGCAAATGTGAGTTCTGGTTGAAGGAAGTAGGATTCCTAGGACATATTATGTCGGCAAGAGGAGTCACTGTCGATCCCGCCAAGATCAGAGATGTTGAAGAATGGAAAGCCCCAACCACTCAAACCCAAGTCCGTGCATTTATTGGATTAGCGGGATATTACCGCAAGTTCATTGAAGGATTTTCGAGCATCGCAAGACCGATGACCCAATTGTTGAAGGAAAATAAGAACTTTGAATGGACGGATAAATGTGAAGCAAGCTTTCAAGAGCTCAAGAAGAGATTGATTTCAGCCCCAATCTTGATTATGCCGGATATCAAGAAGCCTTTTGATGTGTATTGTGATGCATCCAAGATTGGTTTCAGATGTGTGTTGATGCAGGAAGGCAAAGTCATAGAATATCTGTCTCGACAACTGAAGCAACATGAGCAAAACTACCCTACCCATGACCTTGAACTAGCAGCTATAGTTTTAGCATTGAAGACATGGCGTCATTACCTTATGGGTAACCGCTGTGAGATTTATTCAGATCACAAGAGCCTGAAGTATATTTTCACCCAGAAAGAGCTGAATATGAGGCAAAGGAGATGGATAGAGTTAATCAAGGATTATGACCTTGACATTCACTATCACCCCGACAAAGCCAATGTGGTAGCGGATGCTCTTAGCAGATTGTCGTGTAGATTAAACACCATGATTAAAGAAGCCCAACCAAGTTTGCATGAAGAGTTGGAGCAGTTTAGAACGGAGCTAGTTAGCAAAGGATTTTTAGCTAGCATTGAACTTCAACCCACTTTGATCAGTCAGATCAAGGAGGCGCAGAAAGGAAATGAAAGTATCGACAAAATTAAGCGTCGTATCGGTACAGGAAAGGTACCTGGACTCTCTGAAGATGAAGAAGGAGTTTTGTGGTATAGAGGACGTATCTGTGTGCCAGCAGATTCTGAGCTGGAGCAAGTTATCATGCAGGAAGCTCATGATACTCTTTATTCTATCCACCCCGGAGGAACGAAGATGTATCGGGATTTGAACGAACAATTTTGGTGGCACAAGATGAAGAGAGAAATCGGAAGCTACATAGCTAAGTGTGATATCTGTCAGCGAGTCAAAGCGGAACATCAGAGACCCGCAGGACTTTTGCAACCATCGCAGATTCTAGAATGGAAATGGGATTCTGTCGGAATGAATTTTATCACCGATTTGCCTACATCTAGTAGGAGAAATGACTCTATGTGGGTCATAGTTGATAGACTGTCTAAAGTATCCCATTTTATACCTCTCAAGACTACCTACCAGAGTTCGAAGCTAGCAGAGTTGTACATTGCTAGAATCGTCAGTTTGCATGGAACCCCTAAGACCATGGTGTCGGATCAAGGAACCCAGTTTACCTCAAGATTTTGGCAGAAAGTCCTAGAAGGATTAGGAACCAAGCTGAACTTCAGCACAGCCTATCACCTGCAGACCGATGGACAAACTGAAAGAGTCAACCAAATCTTAGAAGATATGTTGAGAGCTTGTGTTCTAGAATATGGATAAAAATGGGAAGATTGTCTGCCTTTCGCAGAATTCTCATACAACAACAGTTATCAAGCCAGTTTGCAAATGGCCCCATTTGAATTTCTTTATGGAAGGAAGTGTCGTACCCCCTTGAATTGGTCACAAGTAGGAGAGACTCAGATTTTCGGACCTGACATCCTACGAGAAGCCAAAGAGAAGGTTCACAAAATCCATGAACACCTCAAGACCGCCCAATCCAGACAGAAAAGTTATGCTGACAAGAGACGTCGAGACTTGACCTTCAATGTCGGAGATTTTGTGTATCTCAAAGTATCAGCCTTGAAGGGAATGCAACGTTTTCAATTGAAAGGGAAGTTAGCCCCCAGATATATTGGACCCTTCAAGATTTTGAATTTCCGCAGAGATGTATCTTATCAACTGGAACTGCTAGAGGAGATCTCAGCCATCCATGATGTGTTCCATATCTCGTTACTTCGCAAATGCCTAGAAGTTCCGGAGAAGACCGAAGTGTTCAAGAACATCGATCACTGAGCCATATATATCAACAAGGATCTGACGTATCGTGAAGTACCCATTCGTATTTTGGTAGAAGCCTTCAAAACCACCAGGACCCAGAGTATCAAGTTTCTCAAGATCCAATGGAGGAACCATACCGAAGAAGAAGCTACTTGGGAGTGAGAAGATTACACTAGGACTGAGTTTCCAAATCTCTTTAGTTCCTAGTTTTTCTTAAATCTCAGGACGAGGTTTTGTTTAAGTAGGGAAGGTTTGTAACACCCCAAAAACATTAATCAAGATTAGCAAGTTCTAATCACCCAAATTTAGGGTTAACAAAAAATTTTATTCCAAAAATTTATATGAGTGCATGTGTGATTTGCATTAGTGTATGATTGAGTGAACTTGGCATGTTTGATTGCTACAAATGATGAGAAATGGTTTAAAGGTGAATACTACATAATCTAGGAAAATTACAAACAAAATAAAAAGAAAAAGAAATCAAATATGAATTAAATAAGCTAATGGTCATTTTGACCAAAGTTAACCACTAGGCCACTTTGAGTGTTCCTACAAAAGAATTTCTAACAGAAACATTCCCACCTCTTTTCACCCCTTGCTAGACCAAGTAAAAGTGAACCCAAGCCCACTTTACAAACCCACATAAACTATTTTCAAATCTATTTAAAGGACAGTTCAAATTTGAATCAAATTCATATGGTAAGACCACCATTTTGCAAAAACCACTCAAATCAATTCCACTTGACTTCTCCAAGCAACCATAGACACTCAAGCATAAGTTTAGATCAATCACCAAAATTCATTCAAAATTTTCAAATTCAAATTCTTTCAGCCATTTAATCAAACACCTTGCAGACACAATTTAAATCATTGCCTAACTTCACTGTTTTGAGCAGTGATCATTCAACCAAATGCCCCCATTGCACTCCCCCTGTCTCCCCCAGTCTCTGGCAGCACCAGACACGCAGCCCCCCTTTGTCTTTGCGCCAGTGGAGCGCCGCCTGAAGCCAGCCTCACCAGCCGACCATGGATAGAGCGCCACAGACCACGCCGCCCTCTCCCCTGACAACCAGGAGACAGGCGACCGTCCACCACCACGCCTTGTCTAGCCCTCGATCACAGCCAAGCCCTGGACCACCCCAGGAATGCCGCGCCCAGTGTCTCTATGTCGTGCCGAGAGCTCGCCAGAGCGCCGCAGCAGACCAGCTCGCACGCGTCGCGCCTCGCCCCCGCCTCGCGTGCACTAACTCGCCATGATCATAGCTAGCTCCCAGACACCCCCGTTCGCCGCCTTGCGACCCGTAGCTCCCGTGCGCCGTCTCGAACACCGCCGATTCCGCGTAGAGTGTCGCACGCGCCCGACCGTTCTAGACCGCCCCGTGCCATGCCATTAAGCCCATGATGACCTCCAGGAAGCACCGCACCGCCCTCTAGCCTCAGCCATGCCGTTAGCTCAGTATGAATTCAAATAAGTATTCCCGCGTAGGCCTGTGAATTCAAATAAGTATTTTCCAATTTAGTTAAAACCAGATTCTATCAGGAGATTCAAAAATCAATTCCAAGAGTTTCACTAAACGAAATTGCATGATTCCAATTTTGTTAGAAAGATATTTAAATTATCTATCCAAGCCCGTGGGATTCAAATCAATTGGAGTTAGAGATCACCTATACCAAAAATAATAACACAGAGACTTTTTCAACCTCAAACATTTTTCAAAAATCAACCATAAATGCTTCTGAGTTGATTCCAACTCCCCAAAATCACATTTGATAAGATCTATCTGAATATGTAAAAATATTTAGGTTTGTATGTAGTGGCATTGGACTAGTACCAAAATAATGCTATATAAGCATTTCTAGTCACTTTAATTCTATTAAATGATAATCTTAAACTTTATAAAATATGTTCAACACTTTAAAGCACATTCCCATGTATTATAATATCTGGTGATGACATGTTTGAACATGATCATATATTTTAATTGGAGAATATTAAATCTTAATTATTTTCATTGAGTAGAAATTACCTTTCTAAAATAAGATAAATAAGATTAAGTCTTTAATTCATGTGATGATTGTGATGATGCTAGATCATCAAGTGTGAGCCTTAGTGTGCTAAATAGAATTAGTTAAGTACTCTTTGGATATTGTGTACCCCGTATTCATTTATAGACGATAGTACCGACCCAGGATACGAGGAGGAGGAGTACTACCAAGAAGAAGAGGAAGAAAACTTCAACCACTGCTCTACTCAAGGCAAGCCTAGCACTACAAGTTAACTATGCAAGCTAACACTTGCAAGTCTTATACTTATGAAGGCCATCACTAATTGCAAGCTAGAACTATGCAAGCTAATACTTGCGAACTTGATAACTTAAGCAAGATGCATTGGGCATGCTTTGGTTATATAACTTTGATTATACCAATCCCAAGTTTTACTTGCAATCTTTATTCTTTTGCTTTACCAAGTTCTTTACTTTTAGTCAGTGCTTTATGAGTATTGGAAAATTAGAATAGATACCATAAAGAGTATAAAACTAGGCCTAACTAGTTATACTTAGATGTCATTCCATGGCATGAGATTGGAGATTAGCACCCCTCATTAGTGAATACCCTCAACTTTAGTGGCTAGTGCTAAGCATAAAAGTTGATCACTTTAGATAGGAATACTTGGTGAAAATGATTATGAAAACCTTGTAATCAATGGCGGAGCCAGGAATGGAACAAGCCCGGGGCCAAAAACTAAGCTGATTTTTTTGTAATAGCTCATAAAATTTGGTACAACAGCAACATAAACATATAATCCATCTTTAATCGGTACAAGAACATACAAAAAAGATGACTAAAACAAGAAATAGTAGTACGGAAAACAAAAGTTATTACGAAATCACTTGTTTAGTTCATCCTAACCTCCCATAACCTCATCAATACTAGAAGAACAACCAATTCCTTTGAAAAAGTAAGAATATTTCATAAGAAAACACATTAAGTCCATTACAAACAAAATAAATCCAACTATGCAAATTCCAACTAGTCAGTACTCCCTCCGTTTCAAAATATAAGATGTTTTAGCTTTGTGAAAGAAGTGTATCTAGACCCTTTGTAGTGTGTAGATTCATCTAGGTTTGGAGTGAACCTACACACTAAAAACGGTCTAGATACACTCCCTTCACAAAGCCAAAACGTCTTATATTTTGAAACGGAGGGAGTACTTATTACTGTATCAAGTTCAATTACTACTGAAATTTACATAGCTAAATTCAAATCAGAGGCGATAGAGGATACATGCATGGAGGATCCAGCATGGGTCATGGGTGTTCAGCTGAACACCCAAATGTTTCTAGAAAAAAATCCTATATATAACCTATAGTAAATACGTATCTCAGTTGGCACATGTATGAAGATTTTCTAGTCTAGATCTTGTCCAGGAAAAAAGCTCAAACCTTAAATTAGTATTGGGTTCGGTGTCTATGTCCGTGCAGCCCAACTGAACCAATATCAATTAGCAAAGCAGCCATGATCCATTGCCTACCGTGACTCCTGGCCGGCACTTGTTTGACGGGAAAAAAAGAGGCAGACATATGTAAAGATACTAAACTTGGAGGCTTGCGAGGGATCCAAACTGTCTCCTTTATTGAAACTGAACCAGTAGTCCCCACGACACCTGCCGGAAACTAGAAAGATCCGCCGCTTGACGGCAAGACCACCCGGCCGACCACTCCGACAGAGAAGGAGATCACCACCACCATGTTGGGGGCAGATGCCCCAGGCGCACTTGTGTCATGAACATGGCCCGGGGAACCTGAGAGCCGCCGTCGAGGGCGACTAACGGAGCAGATCGTGGCCCGTCTAGGCCTGAATCTCCACTTCCACTTGATGCCATCTGGGTCGAGGACCTCTGGCCGCCGCCAGCCACGACACTGTAACATCCCAAAAAATTTACCTAAAAATTATCATCATGGCATGTACTACTTTGCATTAGGTTTGTCCTCAAAAAATTTGGTGAAATTTTGAGACTTTTAGGAGCAATTTTGCTAAATTCAAAAAAAAACCTAGAAAAGAAATGCTAAAGGAAAAAGAAAAGGAGGGAAAGAAAGATTTAAAACAGCAAACAGCTTTTGGCCTTTTGGCCCAAACCGGCCTAGCTAGCCCACCCGGGACTCCCTCTCTCCGTCTGTCTTTTCCCACACCCCCTCCACTCACCCCCACCACTTACCTCCTGGCCCCACGCCACGTCGACGCCACCTCAGCGTCTTCCACGCGAACGGTCGGCGCCCTCTCCCCTCCTCTGCCGTTACCAACTCCGATTGAATTCGAGCGTTACCGCGAGTTAATCGCCACCACCACCGCCCCTTCTTAATCCTCTCCCCTCCTCGATAGATTTCCCTAGACACAGCCCCTGGAGAGCCCCCAGGCTCCCAATTGCCACCTCAAACCGCCGTCGTCCGAAGAAACTCCGGCGACAATTCCGGTGAGCTCCGGTCACGCCGCGCCCTCCTCTCTGCCCTGTATTATTTGTGGTGACCTGGCGCATGTTTTAACCCTGGCCACGTGCCTTCTTTTGCACCAGGTCGACGACACGGTCCAACTCCGGTAAACCCCCTCTGCCGCCGCCGTCCATCGCATATTCCGGTGAGGTTAGGGTTTCCGCCGCCTCCTTTTGGTCTCTGCTAGGTCGTGTTGATCCGGGCGCACCCTGCTAACCCCCTTTCTGGCTTGTTCGAGCCCCAGGTCGTCGTCTCCGACATAGAGCCGCGAGCTCCGCCGCCGACGCAACTCCGACGAGGGATCGAGGCCAAGCCAGAGCACCCCCCACGCCAACGTGACCTCCATCGAGACCGCCACGACCTCCTCGACCGCTGGTACGTGTCCACGGACTCCCCTCCCCTGTAGGATTGCCGGACCACCATCGGCCGATGCTCCGCCGCCGCGCGCAGCTGGTCAGCGCCGCTCGTCTCCGGCCAGGCCACTAGGGACCGTTAGATCCTTTGTCTGCGGCTAGGATTAGATCGAGGGTGAAGCGGTACGGGCTAATCAGATCCGTCCGTAGTCACTTAAGATCCACCGGCCCGCAGCAGCCGATCCGACCGAACTGGTACGGGCCAATGAGATTGCGCCACGTCGCCCAGGTTATCTGTTTAAAAAGAAAATTAGACAGATTTTGTATTAAACTTAGAAAATCCATAACTTTTGATCCACAATTTAGAAAAATGCAAATTTGGTGTCTATGGATTCAGAAAAATAAGACCTTTACTATAAAGGCCTTGTTTCACACTTTTGCTTCTGAAAAATTGGAATTATAGGCAGAACCTTTTTAGGAGTATTTTGCTCATAAAAATTGTTCTATAAATTGTTTTGGGGTATTTCTTATGCATTTAGATGAGGTATTTTACCCTCTGTACTGTAGATTCTGTAAGTTATAGAGTTGTGATCATATCATTGCATTTTGCATGCATTCATATTTTTGTAATGTTTTATTGATTGAATTATTGTTGTTGTATTGTTCTTTGTGTAGATTGTGTGGATTGTGAAGTTTGTTGCTGTGAGGATTATACCTATTCCCCTAGCTACCAAGGCAAGTGATATTTCATCTCATGTCCTATTATTTTCACTATTGCACTAGTGTTATTTTGGTAGATCTTAGCATGATAAGATTATTTATATGTTACTATACTATGATATGCTACCCTATAGACTATATTTTGGTAGTGTCTCCTAGTTGAAAGACTTAGTATGCTAGAGTGCTTAGCCATGCTATTAGAATTCATGGGTGGAAAATACATATAAGATAGTATGGAAAGACATTATTTTATTTGGCAAAGAAAACAGCTAATATTAATGAAACACCTGGGTGGATTGGGGTTTGCTTGGATTATGTTGAGTGGTTACCTAGGGGCCATTTCTATGGTTAGCTGGTGTATCACACTTGTGGATGGCCACCCAGGAACAAAGAGATTGGAGACATTCTTGTCACGAAGCTTCCAGTGCAGCCACATGGCATATGGGCTCTGCCTTGACCAACTAAGTTGCAAGAACTCAGCCAGACGGATAGAAGGTGGTAGTTGTGATAGGATGGAACGCGTCCGTGGTGGTCGGAGGGATTGCTTCTGAAAAGTCTTGTCTCGATGCATGTCGAGTCTTGTGGGGAAAGTGCACCACCTCTCGAGAGGGTAAAACTAAGTACTTAGCCTCAAGACAGTGAAGCAGTTCAATAATCTCCTCATCCAAATTTCTCTAAGTTAAAACTTGTGGGTGAACATGGGTAGAGGTTCAGTGATGTCTATCATTGGTACCTTAGTGTTTGAATGAGAAAACTTACTCTTCAAAAACTATAAGTTAAACTAGCTTTTAGCAAAGTCAGCCAAAACCCCACTTAGCCATATATTCATGTAGTTGTTGGATTATACTAAGTATTTATGGTATCACTTGCCAATACAATTCCAAATGTATTGACCCTTGTGGCTGTAACTTATTATGTTGTAGGATACTCTGATGATGAGTAGGGTTGCGGGTCTACACTCGACATGTTTTCCTGTGGCGCATGAAGACAAAAGACTCTATTATCATTATGCTATGTAATGTGAACCTTAAGTATGCTAGCCTTGGGCTAAGTGAGTTGTAAGAACCGTTATATTCCTGGATATGCGATGTAATAATGACCTTTGTTTCTGTGTACTTCATCTTAAACTGTGGGTGCTAGCATTTCGATCCAGGGACTAGCACTGCAATCACATGGATCTTACCTTATTATGGTGAGATCTTATAGACACCACCGTCGAACCAGCTAGGTGCGGGCACCACCACCTTTCCCCGCCGGATCGCAGCCACTGTCACCATCGTCGCCGCCACGCCACCAGGTCTTTGCTCGGCGACGATCCGGGCGGCGGCAGGCGGGGAGATCGTGGGAGGGAGAACGAGGCCGGGGAGGGGTGGTACCCGCCCTGCGCGGCGCGGCCACTCATAAATAACTATTTGGTTATATTTATTGAGCGGGAATTCTTCTTATAGGTGAAAGATGATGCCGTCATATATCGCTTCCATGTTATGACCGAACGTATGATCGTATTGTAATTTTCTTTATTATTTTACATGTTTCGTATTCTTTTGAGATATGTTGCTATAATGGCCAATTTGTATTTTTTTGGTGTGAAGGAATGGACCATTTTCATTTTGTCTCCTTTATGTTTTTTGTTGGTTCAAATTTGAACACCCAAAGTTAGATTCCTGGATCCGTCCCTGGATACATGAAGACTGGATTCCAATCAGATGCAATCGAATAGAGGAGGAAGAGCGACTCAGTCGCTCAGCGACTGGAGAAGGGCAGCCGCTAGGGGAGTAGGGGACTGGTGGCGGCGCAGGCTGGCCCTGGCAAGCTCGTTAGTTCATGGCCTCGTAGGAGGGGGTCAGGGAGATGGGGTCCGCTAGTGTGGGAGCACCGGAGGCCAGGGGAAGGTCCTGCTAGCGGGGCGCGACGCTGGCATCTGCGTGGCCCTGGTTGGCGGCTGATTCCTGCAGCGAACCAGCGCGAATGACAAGGGAGGACGCGAACAAGGACTCTGGCGACGAGGGTTTCCTGTCGAGCCGCTCTCCAATGATCCAGGTAGGGAGACGAGATGGTCTAGTCTTGGGATGTGCCCAGGGCCAAATTTATTTTTTCTTAAATGGTAAGTAGAAAATTTCGCTGCGCCCCGCGCCATGGCCCAGGTTGCCCTGGGCCTGGATCCGCCCCTGCTTGGAATGATGCTTCATTCTGTTGAAATGTTTTGACATGTGTTGAGAAACACAAATGGATTTGATGATGAAAATGTTGAGGCATGATCCTTAGCCCTTTATAAAAATTGATGTTTGGGTTGGGATGTGATACCATTCCAGTTTTACCGTACAACCACAATACCCGAATTGGGTAGGGCTTAACTGGAAGTTTATATGCATTAGTATGGGTTCCCTTGCAGAAGAGGTTGAGCCGAGGCTACCTTGTGAGTGTGAATGTCCACCTATGTAGTGCCTAGGATGGTAGATGGCCATGGCTAGGAGGCCAAGCTCATAGGGGAGGTGCCTATACTAGAGTGTGTAAAGGAAAGGTTATGATTGATTATCCGCATACTAAGTATGATGATTCAGGGTTATCCCTAATAGATGTATCGAATTTTGTGGTGAAAGTGTACCACCTCTGCAGAGTGTCAAACTATTCGAATAGCCGCGTCCGCGGTCATGGACAGTTGGAGTGGCCATACTGTTCCATCGTCAGATGTTTTCAAAATGACTTGTGAATTGAACTATGACTTTGACTTGACCACAACAGGGTTATGGATATGAAAGCTAGGTTCCCACTTAAGTGATTTAGAACATCAACTTAGTTTTCTTTACTTCTAAACTCAGTTTTAGATAAATCTGGCTTTTTGCAAATAAACCTAGAGCTTAAGATTCCTACTAGAACTACCTTACTTGTTAGTGATAGTTTGGGAGTACTTAAAGAGTACTCATGGCTTTGTCCCTGGCTATTCCCGTGGCCAGACTATGAGGAGGACTACTAGGATGATGGACAGCAGGAGGTCTACAACAACTAGGATCATCTCCCATCGTCAGCATTTCTTGTGACTCTTAAGATGGAGCCCCTACTACGTTTCCGCTGCTTGATTTGTATTAATACTGAATCATGAGATCGTTTATTTGTAAGACCTTATTATGGTTTGTAATGGATGAGTTAATGTGATATCAATCTATTATGTCTCGCAAAAATGGTAATCCTGGGATTGCGAGGTATGGCATAACTGGCATCTGGGATTAAAAATCCCGGGTGTTGACACGACCGGAGCTATACAGCTGGAATTTTGCTCTGGTCGTATAGTTGATCGTTAAAGCGTCTGCCTCTGCTTCACGGCTCCTGGTTTCTTCTGGTTTTTGGAAATATCGTATATTTGACTTTAATGTAGTGATTCCATCTTCAAACGACATTTTTTGTGCAGGAAAAATAAAAAATTAAGGATTGCATACCCCTTTGAATATTAGGCATTAGTGGCAGGATTTAGAGAGATATTTCATTAAAAATATGAACTATCCAGTTTAAATGTGGACGTAGATGACTATATTTTAGAGCCATCAACCTCCCCAAGATTAAACTTGATCGTTCCCGAGCAAGAAAACCAAAATCAAAAAGGATCTCAACATTTAAACTGAAATAACGAGATGGTGATCTTACTCATGGTTGGTAGTCTCATGTTTCCTCCACTTCATAAATCTGAAACTTCAGCGTAGATAGAGTAATGGCTAGGATATCATACGGGTTTTATGTATCCTTATAGTGCAGCAAAATTATTGTTAACATGGATGATTTAAATGAGTAAACTTTATTCCATGTCATTTAATCAACTCATAGGCTTGCCTTTGAATAGTAACGTATAATCATGTAAATTGAGAGTGTGAGAATTGTCATGAAAAGCATATATACTAGAGTATCTCAATTCTCCCACATGAATAAATCAAGACTTTTCAAGCACTACTTTTGTATTCATTGTCCTTCAAGAATTTCAGTTCTTGAGTAATTGAGAGCATGCCAAAGATTTTTATTAGTTTATCGGGCTATGATGGACACTCATGGCATCACTAAGGTTTTTGTTCCTTTTGCATAATGATTACTTATAACAGCCATAGGAGTAATTCCCTCATGATTACAGCTACCTGGGAGTGCCAAGAATCTTACCCACTATAGCATTGCTGCTACAAGTGTTTAATCAACTCATAGCCAAACTCTAGGAGTTTCCTCCGTGAAGATCGTTCGTAGGCCAGCAGAGTTGTTGGCATCCCATGAAGTTTGACACGCATAAAGCTATATCATTCTTATGATTAACAAGTCAAACTTTGGCATGCTCACAAAAACCGCTAAACATTAATTCAATCGAACAAATCCTTTTAAATAGATCTATCAAGTCAATCAACATTTTCAGTGGTGTTGAGTGTCTCTACAAATAAGCCTTCAAGACTAAGCACTACAACACCCCAACCTTCAATTGTGAGACTTTTTCTTATTACAATTGTTTAACAATTTTTAGGCAAGACTTGGTTAATTACGAGAACTGGAACAAAATGTACCCAACTAAATACCCATGCAAACGAAAATCGTACTACAATACAAAGACTCACTCCACCAATATAATATCTCAACATTTACTACTAACTAGCATAGTTTTCTCAAACTTCAAAAGTGGGGAGTCATAAGGCATACCTCTCATGTTTGGTTCCACTTCTCTCTTCCTTTTTTTATTTTCTCCTTGGAAACTCGAAGTCGATCACTCTCCTGCAAACATATGAACCTCGAGGCGGAAAGAAAAAGAAAGAGGGAAAATAAGGAAAAATGGAGAAATCTTTTTGTTGTTTTTAAGAGAGGGAATTTAAAGAATAGAAAAATGGCGGCAAAGCTCGGCTAGAAAATCTCGAAAGCATATAGAAAACTGAAAATAAAGTGTTGGGAAAACCAACACGAGTGCTTATAAACTCGAATTAGAAACATAACCTCAAAATAAATAAAAGCAAGCAAAACACCAAATAAAGATACATGAGGAAACTTCCCCAAGCTTAGGCTTTTGCAAGCCTTTCAAATCATTGTGGTGGCGGGAAAAAAGTCTTTACTCTAGTTCGTGAATTGAGTTGAGAGGTTACTAGTTGTTTCTCGGAGGTTCAAAGAGAGGCTATGCATCCTCTTCATAGTCCCTCTAAGTTCTTGGAAGTCTTGGTATGTAGCAAACCGGGTTGATGGATGCTCCTCTACTCCTCCTCTTGGTCCTCATCCTCCTCCGGAATCTCATCCTCGGGTTGGTGTTTCTCAACCTACAAGTCATATAGAAAACATCCTTCCTCAATAGAGAAAAGACCATTAGGCATAGGAGCGGGGTAGAGACGCCCAGCTCCAGCAATATGCAGGTAATAAACACCACCTCTCCTAGTGAGCATTCCATAAGCTTTCAAAGTGGAGAAACCCACACGTCGCTCACCTAGCACGAGTTGCAACTCACTTAGGTTGATGCCTAGGGAAGTGGCAAGCACGGTGATGGCGCCTCCACCTGTGATTGGTCCTTGGCTTTGGGAGGCTTGATGCTCCAAGTAGCGCACAAGGATAGCGCCCAAGTTGAGTGAAAAGCCGCAGTTGATGTAAGCAGCCTTTGCAAGGACTAAGATATCCTCCTCGTTGTTTCTCATGAACTCATTACGTGCCTGCAAGGTGTTAGCAATAACATAGAACAAATAGTGAATTGTATGATGTTGAATATTCTTCCCCTTATTCACTCTAGTAGTGAAACTCATTCCATTATAGTATTGTTCAGGGGTAGGTTCGAAGCCAGTAAAAGATGCGCGTAGGGCATTAACAGCATTGTTTGGCAAATTAAAGCATGCACACCATTCATCTAATGTTAAAGTGTAGTTGTTGTTCATAAGTCAGAAATAAATAGTGTCCTGTCCTTGCCATTGTTTAACGGTGCTTTGCAACGAACTTAGAAATTCAATGGTTAAGCAACGATAAGTAGGCACATCATTGTACACAAAGTTTTGCATGCGAGTTCTATTTCAAAGTAAATTGAAGTCATCATAAATACCGAGTTGGTTCAATATAATGGGGCAAGTCCACTTGGTGGCCTTCACTACGTGGTTCTTGATCTTGTTGAAGCGATCACGTTGGGGCTCATCCCTGAACAGTATCCCCATGCGTTCTTGAGCGACAACCCGAGAAGCGCTAGCGATAGCACGAGCACGAGTTTGACTCCTTGTGTTCATCATCTAAAACATTGAAGAAAGACAAAAATAAAACTTTTTGATCCAACAACAGTAAGTACAACATATTCCTCATCATAGCACACTAAAGAATCTCCTCAAAATAATAATCTAGGCAAGAGAATCATGGCAACTGGTTCATAGTAGGTCTCACCCTAGATTGATAATGACAATAGATCGAAGATGAATTTGCAAAAAGTAATTGGAGGATTGGAGGAGAAACATACCGTAGATCACTTGTGTGCAAGGAAATCGAATGAAATTCAGTAGAGATGAAGATCTCTTGAGGTTTTGAGAGAGTTTGGAGGTAGAATAGAGAAAAATGATTGAATTTTTGGAGTTGGAGGTACCTTCCCATGCAATTTTGTGGTTGGACGCAACTATATGGCCGGAATAATGTGTTCCCACCGTATAGTTGGCCTACTGTCAAAATTTTAGGGTTTCCTCCTGGCAGCGTAGCTATACGGCCGGAACTATACAGCCAAAATAATATGTTACCGCCATATAGTTGGTCATTAAACTGTCTGTCCCTGGGAAATAAAATATACAAAGGCATCGGTATCTATACGACCGGAACTATATGGCCAGTATTTTTATTCCCGCTGTATTGTTGGTCGTTAAACTCTCAGTACATTAGAAAATCATTTGTATGGAGGCACCGATATATATACAACTGGAACTATATGGCCGGATTTTTTTATTCCTGCCGTATAGTTGGTCGTTAAACTCTTAGTACATATCAAAGAAAAATTGTTAATGGCAAAGATATCTATACGACCGGAACTATACAGCCAAAATTTTTATTCCCGCCATATAGTTGGTCATTAAACTCTCTGTATGCATCAAAAAAATTCTGTTTCTTTGAAAATTATTTATTTTCCTGTAACTTTATGATATACCTTGTTTTTGGCAGAAAATTGACAAGAAATATTGTCGACCAACAACAGCATGAATAAAGTAGGATTTTTAGTACTACCAAACTACTTCTCCTCAATTGGAGTTTTCTAGCACTCTTTATTGAACGTAAACTTAAACTAAAACTTAAAAACTTTACTCAAACCTTTATTTCACATGGGTTGCCTCCCATGAAGCGCTCTTTTATGGTCAATAACTTGACCTCAATGTTTCTCACTTAGGCCAGATGAGTGGAACACCCACTCCAAAGTAATTGGCCTTCAAAGTGATGGCCTCGTTTTCATCATGCTTGGCTTTGTTATTCCTGGGAAAATGAATAACAAAAGGATCCCACGAAGTCAATTGAAGCTTCACGTTGTCTTCATGTGGATTAATCAAAGACTTAATAGTTCTTAGGAAAGGATGGTCTAATATAATAGGAGCAGTAACATCTTCAGGCATATCAACAATAACAAAATCAATGAGAGCGGGACAGCCTTTAATGTATACTAAAGTATTCTCCTTAATTCCTACAACTTGTTTGTAGGTAGAATCTGCTAGATGCAATTTTAACTCAGTGATTTCAAAGGAGCCAAGATTTAACTTGTTAAAAAGACTCTTCGGAATTGTTGAGACGCTTGCACCTAGACCACAAAGTGTGGCAATCTCATTGGTTCCAATTTTAATCTTAATAGTAGGCTCAAATATGTCATCAAGCTTCACAGGTATTTTTTCAGCAATTTCCTTATATTCTTCCTCAAGCTCACGTACCTTTATTGCTACCTGATTAACGAAGTGTTGGTACATAGCTTCCTCACTACCTTCACTTACCGGAATCTTAACGTTCATCCTTTTTATGAGATCTTCAACGGTGTAGCTTAGTGAAGGAGCATTACTATAATCAAGTTCTTTAGGTTCCTCCCTTTGGATTCTCATCATCTTGAGGTCTTCAACGGGATTTGGCTCAGCTTTACCTGCAAATTTATGTAGAATGAGAGTTTGACTCTCGGTTATCTTACCTAGCTGTGCCTGAACGATCCTCGTTCTTTCTTGGAGGTCCTGCAAATCATTTCTCAAATTAATAGCTTGGTTAGATAATTTACCAAGCATAGCATCATGGTTCTCTGTTATTTTAACAAGAATATTGTTTTGTTCATTTTGTGAGTCTATAAAAGACTTAGGTGTTTCTTGGAGACTACCATTACTAGTTCCCATATTATTATTAGAGTTACCTACATGACTAGAATAATGTTTCTGGAAATTAGGATTATAATTCTTCTTCCAAGCAGGGTTATAATCATTACGAGCTATGAAGTCTATTTCTTCAATATTTGTTTCAGGGGTAGCTCTGACCTGGGTTTCCTTACCTTTTACGGCTAGTATGAGCTCATCCAACTTAGCATTGAGTTCTTCATTTTCTTGTGGTGAGATGGAGTTCACCTTCTTCGTGTTTGATCTATCCACATACCATTGGGCATGGTTATGTTGCATATTGTCTAGTAGCTGCTTTGCTTCGGTAATATGTTTACCCATAAATGTTCCTATAGTTGCAGTATCAAGTATAGACTTAGACACAGGATTAAGAGCATTATAAAATAGATGGAGAATTAACCAATCTTCCATCCCACGACTAGGACAGTTTCTCATGCATTCTTTCATCCTTTCCCATGCAAGCGCTAGTGGCTCACGCTCTTCTGTCTAAAGCCAGTACTATTAGATCTGGGTTACATAGTCTTTGCAAGTGGGAAAATTTTAGTCATAAATAAAGAAGTACATCCCACCCATGATGTAATAGTATTTCTAGGCAAAGATAGCAACCATTCTTTTGCTCTTCCTCTCATAGAGAAAGGAAATAGACGCAATTTGATCGCATCGGGGTCAACGTCTTTTATACACATCATATCACACATTTCAGTGAAAGTATTCAAGTGCATGCCTGCGTCTTCAACATCCGAGCCTCCAAATTGATTCTGTTGAACCAAACTTAAATAATGGGGCTTAATTTCATAGTCATCAGCAACAATTTCTGGCTGATTAATAGGAGTACGCAAATAATCATTGTTGGGAGTAGAAAACTCCCCAAGCTTCTTTTCAGCCATATTTCCTATGTTTTGGGTTTTCTTAAATAGAGAATTATAATAGCAAAAGCAAAAATTTAAAGGCCAAGTATTTTTTTGGTTTATCAAATAAAGATTGAAAACAAACTAACAAAATTAAAAACAAGAATTAAAACTAGCAAGGTTCCTAATAACCTCACTAGGGTAGCTATTGCTTCCCCGACAACGGCGCTAGAAAAAGGGTTGATACCTTCGATCCGGATTACAAATGTAGTATAGCTTCTTTTTCGCTAGTAGACCTAGGTATTGAATCCTCGGGAAGCGAATGCATAGTGAAGTTACTTTAGCGGATCTTCGGGAGTTTTAAAATTCCTTTTGTGTTTTTACTGGACCAATAGTTTGCGTCTTTTTGTTATTGTCGATGATGGGGAGAGAGGGCCTAGGGCGTTTGGTTTCACCTGTAGCTGTGTAAAACATCTGATGGGAATAAAAGATAGAAATAAAGTATGCATGTACTTGTTAGAGCAAGATAAATTATATGTGGGCAGTGCATCCATAATTTCTTTTGCCTCTACAACCGCTTATAGCAATAACCTACTAGTCTCATCCATAGAAGAAAGAGAACTATTGATATGCATAGTGATGTCACCGTTAATCCCAAGTAAATCCCTCACATATAGTCGTACTACCCCTTCTATCACTAGGGTTCCCAACCTGCAGATCAGTCATTACTCATACTCCCTATACCTAGCTCAACCCTCGTGGTCTTGGGTACTTGGCAAGTCCTTAGATTGAGGCAAGAGAGGATACAATAATCATCAGGTCATACAAACTAATACATGATCCCATCTATGATAAATAACATGCACAAATGCTACATGGCTAGGCCGAAGCCCTTATCCCAAGGATAATTACTCACACATAGAGATGAGATCAACAATCATAAACATTGTAATAAAAATCATAAGATTGATAGCAATAGTCTTACAATGTCGCCAATCAAAGAAGAGATCTACTATTACAAGTGGTGGAATATGGCTGAGATCTAGAGGCGGCTGGTGATGTCTATGGTCTGCGGCGGGGGGGTTTCTCGTTGCCCGAGGCTTCTCTATATAGGGGTCCCTTCACGAAAGTTGTTCTGTTTGACATAACGGTGGCGGCGCCAACTATACGACCGGAGCTATACGGCCGGAACTTTGCTCCGGTCATATAGTTGGTCGTTAAAGCGTATGCCTCCACTTCACGGCTCTTGGTTTCTTCTAGTTGTTGGAAGTATCGTATCTTTGACTTCAATGTAGTGATTCCCATCTTCAAATGACATTATCTGTGTAGGAAAAATAAAAAAGAAAGGATTGCATACCCCTTTGAATATTAGGCATCAGTGGCAAGGTTTAGAGAGATATTTCATAAAAATATGAATAATATCCAGTTTAAATATGGACGTAGATGGCTATATTTCAGAGCCATCACATTGCAAAAAAACCTTCTCACAAATGAGTTATCATGTTCAAGGTTGTTTGGCCAAACGACCAATGTTATGGCTAGAATTGTGGGCTTGTTCGTCTGCGGTACCAAAGTTCCCAGGCAAGTGCACCACAGTACCTGTTGGGGGGATACCCCCGGGTAGGGTCACGTCGTGGTATAAAAGCCGAGTTAGCCGAGGTTCGGCAAGGCCAAAGCAGATGCTGGCCGGGTCACCTCAAGGCAGGCCGAATCACGGGGTAATCCGGACCTAGGGGCGTTCGCCTAACTAGCCCTCATCCGACTTAAGCGGTAAGTCGGAAGCGTATGTCTAACCTGTATACAGGAAAAGGGTGTGGCCGGATGAACCATCGTCCGGGTCGCAGTAACCTTCTAGGAGAAGGAAGGAATCTCGCTGGTCAAAAGGAGCCCCGGTACACACTGCTTGAGCGAAGCGAGCAAGGAATGGACCACCGGGGCGTGGCCGACAAGCGTGACGACGCCCGTGTCAGCTGACGAGGGCGCCGCAGTGGCTCACGTAGCAAAAGCGTAGCTGACGCGGGGGAAAAAGCACCCCGATCGGTTTACCACTTTGGGAGGGGGCATATTCTTAGGAATATGCCTCCACGTATGCCCTAGGCTGAAACCGAGCCTCCCCTATAAAAGGGGGGCTAGGGCTTCAGTAGAGGGGGTTGGCTGTTTATTCTCCGGACATTTCGGTTAAGGTCTAGGGTTTCAGGTGAGGTCTGTGGGTGAGAGTAAGAGAGCTTCTTCTTCCTCCTCTCACCAATACAGCTCTAGAGCACTTGAACCTTGGAAGAAAATCAATACAAGTTCTGGTGTGGAGAATCACTTCGCTATCCCTCCCTGGATTGCCCTAGCGTATATTAGTCCCCACCTTCAGCCTATACATGGCATCTGCCGTGACACAACCACGAAAGTTGGTGCCCACCGTGGGGCAGGCAGCGCTAGCAGGGGTCAAGATCCGGCCAGGAAACTTCATCGCCACTAGCGAGCGCATCGTCTCCAGGCTCGTCCAGCGCTTTGAAGCGCGAGACTTCGTCAGCGACAACGCGGGCTGCTTCGGCACGCGCCCTCTCCCGCGCAACGGCATCTTCCTCGAGCTCGGCGCGCACAAGGTCTACGTCGCGGTGGACGTGTCAGGCGTTCATCCGCGCCATGTCGTCGAAGCAGGCGAACCGCCCCTCACTGTGGCTCGCGGGGAGCGTATCGCTCGTTCCCCAGACCATGCAGAGGTAATGATGACAGCGCCGGGTGCGGTTGCGAGAAAGGATCCGGCGCCAGATCCGGAGGTGACACCCAAGGCACCGAGGAAAGGTAGGGGTCCTCCGCTAGAGAGGCCGGAAAACATGCTGAGAGAGGCAATGGATAGCTTGGCAAACCCTGTAGTAGCAGCGGTAGATCCGGCTCGTGCACAGGCCGAGCTGGAAGAAACTAGGCAGAAAATACTTGAGGGCGCAAACAAAATAGCCGCGGCCCAGCAATCGTTGAACATGACGGTGCGTGAGTACGCTAAGGCGAACAAAGTTGATGCTGTAAAAGTTAAAGGGAGAAATCTCATGAGCAAGATAAATAGAGAAGGTGATGTCGAAATCGAGGAATCAGAAAACTGTCTTTCCGTGGGGCTGCCGAGGTATAGTACTCCGGCCAAGAACCTCAGAGCGGCGGATGCAGCTGCATCTGAGTTAGAGGGACTGATGGGTGAAGCCCAGCAAAGGCAGCAAAACCGAGTTAACGAGCTGGTTCGGATTGCGAATAGGCAAAACGAGGAACTGCTCAGGGCGAACCCGGAGAGAGCTGGGGCCTCCAAGATCGTCCATTCGGCGATGGGTAACCCAGAGAAATCTGCTGGATCCGCGTCGTCCCCTCATGGCAATCCAAGGAGAGAGGAGGTCGTAACCTCGGCCAGACGGAACAAAAAGATTGTTCCGTATGACCCGACACGGGCAGGGAAAGAAAAAGAAGCGCAGAAAAATGATGATCGATGGAGTGTGAGCCGAGGCGAAGCTGGCCAAGGTAACCGTGGCCAAGGCAATACCGGTCAAAGGAACGTTGTCAACGGTAATGCCGGGCAACAAAATTCAGCTGGAGCAAGGCAACCGCAACAGCGGAACATGCCGAGGCAAGAGCATAGTGCCGGCCGAGGTATGCAATAGAAAGGTGTGCCGCAGGAACAAAACCGGTATAACAACGGTGATTCGGAGATGGCAAATGCGGGATACCTGAGACCGGACTATCATGTGATAGGGTCGAGACTGGGAAGTAGGGATTTGATGCCGGACGATGCGAGGTTGAAACTGGATCGACTATATAGGTCGGAACAGATAGAATGTCAAGGCCCACCGGGTCCAGCATGTTTTGGACCCCGGATCATGAAAGAGCCACCAGTCCCGAACTTTCAGTTGCCCAGGGGCACCAAGATCTATGACGGTAGTACCAAGCCAGAGGATTGGCTGATAAACTAAGCTACCGCTGTGAAAATTGCCACAGGCAACCTGAGATGGGCCGTACGATATGTACCCCAGATGTTGGAAGGCCCGGCAAGGGTGTGGTTAAACTATTTGCCACCAGGAAGCATCAACTGCTAGATAGATTTCGAGGAGATGTTCATCAAAAAAATTTCGAGTACATATCAAAGGACAAATAGGCCACAGACCCTAGCTATGTGCAAACAGCGACCCAATGAGACGGACCGGGATTTTTTGACCCGGTGGTGTACCGTGAGAAATTCATGCAAAGGCGTGATAGAATCACAGGCCATAGCATGGTTTGCACAGGGGTGCAGGTATGGAAGCGAGTTATGGAAGAAGTTGCAATGGAAAATGCCAGCAACATTGGCAGAGATGATCCGGATCGCAGATTCGTATGCGTTGGGTGACCCAACCCAACCAAGGCTCGCCTCAAACGAGTCAAGCGATGAGTACTATCAGAGGGATGGATCAGGATCATCCCGGAGAAATGATTACAGAGGAAAAAGAAGAGATGATCGACCGGACCATCGGTACGGTTCACACCAAGTAGCAGCTGTGAGTCAGGATCAACCCGGAGCAGGAGGTAGTCAGCGCCAGAAAACTGGAGGTCAATGGACGCCAAGGAACGATGGGAAGAAAACTTGGACACCGGAGCAAAAGAAGCAATGGCAAGAAAGGAAAGACCGTCCGAGGTATACTTACGAGTCGATGTTGGACCAGCCGTGTAAGTTTCACACGCCAAATCCGAACAACCCAGCGGGTCATACGACGAGGCAATGCGAGTGGATGCGCAAGATCGAGCAAGGTGGTTCGGGAAATGCTCAGGCACCTCGGAATGACCAGCCTCGGCAGGAGTTACCCCGGCAGCAATTGCTCTCCGGAGCGAACACGCAACAGCTGATGTTGCCTCCCCCTCCGCCGAGGTATGATAACAATGAAAGAAGGGATGCAGTGCATCAGGTAGAAAATCAGCATCAGCCGGATCAGAGGCACCCCGGAAATGAGGGGAGAAACGAGTACAGGGAGCATCACCAGAGCTACTGTGTATTTACCACAGAGGAAACTGATAGAAAAAGCTTGCAGCGTAGGCATATGGAGGTGAATGCGGTAATGTCGGCAGTGACGAGGTACATGCCTTGGTCCGATCAGGAAATCACTTGGAGCATTAGGGATCACCCCAAGCTCATGCCGATCCCTGGTTCATATGCGTTGGTGCTAGATCCTACATTCATTGGGCCTACCATTAACATAAGATTCTCAATGGTACTGATCGACAACGGCAGTAGCAAAAATATCATGTACGCGGACACAATGCGCAAGTTGGGTATCTCGGAGAACATGCTCCAGGCCACGAGGACAACTTTCCATGGCATTGTGCCCGGCATTTCTTGAGAGCCCGTAGGCAAGGTCCGGGTCGACGTCTTGTTTGGCACGAGGGACAATTGCCGAACTGAAAATCTGGAGTTCGAGGTGGTGAACTTAGAAAGCGCGTATCATGCATTGCTCGGAAGGCCAGCGCTGAACATGTTCATGGCAAGTTGTCATATCAGCTATTTGAAAATGAAATTGCCCGGACCAAATGGAGTAATTATAATTGCTGGGGACTTCCGACGTTCGATGGAGTGTGCATCGGCCGGATCAAACATAGCCGAGTCACTTGTGATCACGCAGGAAAAAAGGAAAATTCAAGAGGTGGCTGCATCGGCTCAGTCCGCGCAACAGTATATGCCGGCGCTGAGTAACCTGCATGGAACCGTCTCCTTCCAGGCCACGAAAGATAGCAAAAAGGTTCCCGTTGATGACATGTTCCCAGAGCACACCGTAACGATTGGTGCGGGGCTAAGTGATAAATAGGAAAGCGAGCTCGTCAACTTCCTCCGTGAGAATCGGGACATTTTTGCTTGGTCCACACAGGACTTGCAAGGTGTTCCGAGGGAGTTGGCCGAGCACTCTTTAAATGTGAGACCCGGAGCTAAGCCGGTGAAGCAACCTCTCCGCCGCTTCGCTGAAGATAGGAGGAAAGTCATTGGAGATGAGATAGCTCGGTTGCTAGCTGCAGGATTTATCATGGAGGTCCTTTACCCCGATTGGCTATCTAATCCGGTGCTGGTGGAAAAGAAAAAGGATGATCCGAACGTGGCAGTGGTTTGGTGCATGTGTATCGACTACATGAACCTGAACAAGGCGTGTCCGAAAGACAATTCCCGCTGCCAAGAATAGATCAGGTCATAGACTCAACTGCTGGATGTGAACTGTTGTCATTCATCGATGCTTATTCTGGTTTCCACCAGATACCCCTGAATCCGGATGATCAAATAAAGACTGCATTTATTACCCCGTATGGGGCTTATTGCTATCGCACCATGCCGTTTGGTTTACGAAATGCAGGGGCAACGTACCAGAGATGTATGCAAAAATGTTTGCATGACCAAATAGGTCAAAATGTACAGGTATACGTGGATGATGTGGTTATCAAGACCAAGGAAAGCAAAACGCTCCTTGATGATATCAGGCAAACGTTCGCAAACCTAAGGAGGTTCCGGATGAAACTTAACCTGGAAAAATGCACCTTCGGTGTCCCGGCTAGAAAATTGCTCGGCTTTCTGGTTTCCAGCCGACGTATCGAAGTTAATCCAACCAAGATCCGAGCCGTCGAACGAATGGAACTGCCGAAGTGTCTTAACGATGTCCAGAAGTTTACAGGTTGCCTGGCCTCGTTAAGTCGGTTTGTATGTCGGTTGGGAGAAAAGGCATTGCCTCTCTATCAACTCATGAAAAAGTCGGATAAGTTCATTTGGACGCTGCAGGCTGATGAGGCCTTTACCCACCTAAAGAAAATGTTAGCCACGGTGCTAGTGCTAGCCTCACCACTATCAAAAGAGCCAATGTTGCTCTGTATAGCTGCAACCAACCGAGTTGTAAGTGCAGTGATAGTGGTGGAGCACGATGAGGAAGGTAAGTCAGTGCAAAGCCGGTGTATTATTTGAGTGAAGTGTTGTCAACCTCAAAGCAGAACTACCCACATTATCAAAAAGTGGCGTATGGCGTGTACATGGCCGCCAAGAAATTGAAGCATTACTTTGAAGAGCATCCCATCCGGGTCATATGTGAGGCCCCTATATCCGAGATAATGAGTAACAAGGATGCAAGCGGCAGAATTGCAAAATGGGCAATTGAGCTAGCTCCTTACGCTCCGCAGTATGACCGGAGAGAAGCCATCAAGTCTCAGGCTGTGGCGGACTTTTTGTGGACTGGGCCGAGGTACAGTACGAACCACCACTTCCGGATCCGAACTATTGGCGGATGCACTTTGACGGATCAAAAACCAAAACCGGGCTAGGTGCCGGAGTTGTACTCGCGTCGCCAAAGAAGGACCAGTTGAAATATGTGCTGCAGATCCACTTCACCACATCGAATAATGTCGCTGAGTATGAAGCACTTGTGCATGGGCTCAAGGTAGCAAAGGAAATTGGTATACGTCGGATCATATGCTTTGGCGACTCGGATTTAGTAGTGCAGCAAGTGTCCGGAGTGTGGGATGCCCTTGATCCAAACATGGCACTATACAGATTTCATGTGCAGAAGATTTCTGGTTACTTTGAGGGATGCGAATTTCATCATGTACCCCGGGTGGAAAATGAGGCTGCCGACATGCTGTCGAAGCTCGGGTCAACCAGACAGGCAATTCCACCAGGTGTAGCATTAGAGCACCTCAAGAAACCATCCATCAGGCCATCCCCGGAATCCGAGTCCATCTACGTCCCGGAGGACACAGAGTCCGGAGCTGCGCCCATGGACGTTGACACGGGAAGTGGTGCGCAAAACCCGGGGACTGCTTCGGCAAACCCGGGGACTGCTTCGCAAGACCCGGGGACTGCTCAGCGTAGTCCTGTTGAAGTTATGCCGGTGGATCAGATGGAGATAGACGAGGACGTGTTCCCCGTGCGGCCAATACCGGCTTGGGCACTGCCTATATTTCAATTCCTGAAAGATGGAACGTTACCCACTGAGGAGGTGTTCTCTAGGCAAACGCAGAGGAGGGCAAAGGCTTACACGGTCATCAATTCCGAATTATACAAAAGAAGTGTGACCAATGTCCTCCAGCGGTGTGTTGACCCGAACGAAGGGCTTGAAATCATCCGAGATATACATCAGGGGGAATGCGGGCATCACGCCTCATCCCGAGCCTTGGTAGCGAAAGCTTTCCGACACGGATTCTATTGGCCAAACGCCTTAGAGCAAGCAGAAGATCTGGTGAGAAAATGTAATGGTTGTCAGAGGTACGCTACAAAGACGCATATGCCAATGTCGGAACTCAAGACCATCCCAATCACTTGGCCATTTGCCGTATGGTGCCTGGATATGGTGGGCCCGTTCAAACCAGCAAGAGGAAACATGACTCACATTCTGGTAATGGTGGACAAGTTTACGAAGTGGATCGAGGTAAAGCCTATAAGAAAATGTGATGGAGCTACGGCCGTAACATTTCTCAAAGATATCATCTTGAGGTACGGTTATCCACACAGTATCATAACTGATAATGGCACAAATTTTGCGGAAGGAGCATTTGCTCGTTTCTGCCGGGATAAGAGGATCCGGCTTGACGTAGCTTCGGTAGCCCACCCCGCATCGAACGGGCAAGTGGAGAGATCCAACGGATTGGTATTATCCGGGATAAAACCCCGGCTCATTGAGCCACTGCAAAGATCAGCGGGGTGCTGGATAGAAGAACTACCAGCGGTACTATGGAGTTTAAGAACAACTCCAAATCGATCAACAGGCTATACGCCGTTTTTCTGGTATATGGGGCAGAAGCTGTATTACCAGCCGACATAGAGCATGATTCGCCTAGAATCACCCAATACACAGAAGCCGAAGTGCAAGAAGCCCGGCAAAATGATGTTGATCTGCTGGAAAAAGCAAGAGAACTGGCACTGTCCAGATCCGCCATATATCAGCAAAACCTCCGACGCTATCATAGCCGGAAAGTGTGCCCCCGAGTCTTTCAGGAAGGCGACCTGGTGCTCCGGTTGGTACAACGTACTACTGGAATGCATAAATTATCCCCCCATGGGAAGGGCCATTCATTGTGAGCAAAGCATTGCACAATGATTCTTACTATCTTATACATGCAAAGCCACAGGAAAAGAACAAGGCGGACAGATCCGGTGAGGAATCTAAACGTCCATGGAATGTAGCTCTCCTTCGTCCTTTCTACACTTAGCGAAGGAGTGTATGTATCCGGGTTATCTCATATGTCGGTATGTATGTCGGGAATGAGCTTATCAATGAAATGTTAGCACCTAGAGCAGTAACTCAGGGACTGCCTTAATAATGTTTGTTGTCTTTTGTTATTTGTGCGTCGGCTGGAATAGGTTATTCTACTTAGCTCGGATTAGTAGTGTGTGAGCACCAAAAACCCAACTCTTCGACTTGCTGCTATCCAACAAGAATTGGCTTCATGGAAACCAAGAGAACAAGTTTGGAATTGCGTAGCACATGAAAAACGACTAAGGAAAAGAATTTATTCGAGCCGACGTTTGTTTTCCGGACTAACCCCGTATTTATTTTTCAGCTAAGTCTAAGAGTTTCCTAGCATTGTTAGGACAATTTTTCAGGCTCGGATTCGTAAGTTGTAAAATCGAATCAAGGTAGACACGATCCGAGCCAAAAGATTGAACGAACAAGAAAACGAAACTTGGGGACTACGCCCAAGTTAATCCGGCATAAGTACTTAGTAGCAAAATATCACATGTATTTGGAATACAATTCCACCCGGCATACCGGGGATCTCATGAATTTTCAAGTGTTTTTACTTAGGAGCAGCAGGAGGGAGTTCGGCATCATCGTCGCCCTCTTCGATATCCGAGGCAGTGTCTTCCTCATCTTCACCCGAGTTATCGTCAATGTTCTCAACTTCCTCTTCGCCTGCGGCTTCCAGGAAGCTCGGACCCTCAGTCCATTCATGAATGGGGGCATATTCAATGAGGCTGTGGGCGCAAGCCTGGCGCCGAGCTACCCACTCCGGGTCCTCTGTCCATTTGGACCCGGTGCGCAGCCGTGTGAGGAGGCTGAGAAGGCGTTGAGGATTCTCGCCAGAGGTCGAGCTGGGTTTCAACTTCTGAAAGCCTTTCAGCGAGCTGCGTGACTCTCTCCGGAGCATCATCGGCGGGCCAGAAGGCGTTGAGGATCTGGACTGAAACATCGAGGAGGTCCCTGCCATAGTTCTTGATAATTTCCACGCGAGATGACAGGCTGACCAATAGGTCCTCCATGTCAAAAGGAATGCTCTCACCATCAGCAGTGACCGGGGTACCTCTTTCTCGGCGGAAATTGGCAACAGCAGCACTTGCAATGGCAGTACCCTCTGGAAAGTGGCCTGGGAAACAAGCCAAAAGACAAAGTTGAGAAAATAAGACATGAGAAATAACCCGGAGAAGTAAGGCGGATAAAGGAAAAGAAGTTACGAGAGATGTGACTGTGAATCCGGGTCAACTCCTTGATGCAAGCATCACGCTTTTTCCGAAGCTGCTCGAGCTCAGCATTTGCCGACCCAAGTTTGACCTAGGCTTCCTGAAGGAGCTCGCGGTCCTTAACACTTTGGAGTTTGAGGAGCTCGTGTTCCTCGGTGAAGTCCTAGCCAACCCTTTTCAGCTCGGTTTGGTGCTGCGCCTTCATCTTAGCCATTTCAGCTTTGAGCTTGGCTATGTCATCATCTTTGGTCCGGAGGAGGGCGAGCTCGTCATCTTTCTTCTTCAGCTCGGCTTGATGCTGTCCTGCTTGTTCGAGAAAATGCAGCATCATGTCAGGCACATCACGCTTTTTTTTCAAGCAATGTTGAAACCGTGTGTTGGCCCGGCAGAGCCGAGGTATGAATGTTTGCCGAGCCAAGGAGGTAAAATGATGAAAAGCACAGTAAGAACAGATAAGAAGGACGTACCCTTGATTTGCTCCAAGTTCTTTCGCATTATTTTGTTTTCAGCTTCCACCCTAGCTGCGGAGACCGAACAATCAGATTAGTTTGGCAAACGAGGTGGAAGAAAAGTGAGGAAAGGAATGAGAAAGAAATTTACCCCTTTTCTCATACTCAGCGATGAGTGCAGCCTGTTTCGTGTGAAGATTTTTGTGCGTATCCAACAAGCGCTGGAATTCGGCACTTCGGCGGCTGGTGGTCACCTAAAAAAGATATAGAAACTTAAGTCAGCCTAGTGCATGTTCGAAGTGTACTAAAATCCAGGCCAAGTGGAACTTAACCCGGCTCTAGGTGTGTGCATGTTCGAAGTGTACTAAAATCCGGGCCAAACTGAACTTAACCCGGCTCTAGGTGTGTGCATGTTCGAAGTGTACTAAAATCCGGGCCAAATGGAACTTAACCCGGCTGTAGGTGTGTGCATGTTCGAAGTGTACTAAAATCCGGGCCAAGTGGAACTTAACCCGGCTCTAGGTGTGTGCATGTTCGAAGTGTACTAAAATCCAGGCCAAGTGGAACTTAACCCGGCTCTAGGTACGTGCATGTTCGAAGTGTACTAAAATCCGGGCCAAGTGGAACTTAACCCGGCTCTAGGTGTGTGCATGTTCGAAGTTATCATGGAGCTACGTTAGTTCTATAAAAGAGCATCCGGCCGAGTAACAAGTTACTCCCCCGGAGGCTCGGGGACTAATGGTTATTATCTACAATTTGCAAAGGAGAAATGGCGTACCTCCATCATCCGTCCAGCGAGGCTAATGGCCTTGGTGGCGGTATTCACTTGATCAGATTCGTGGATTACCTCGGCTTTGTTCCAGTTCATGACGAACTCCATCAGGATCGGGGGGTACCATTCACCTGAGGGCATATGTGGCGTCACCAAACCCTTAGCATGTGCCTCCTTCCTCTCCACCAAGGCAAGGGCAGGGCTGGTGTGCAGAACCAACTGCTGAGCCTTGGTTGGCTCGACAGGCGCGTCCTTTGCCACTGGTGTCCTCTTGGGAAGCATGGACTCAAGGGTACGCTGCCCAGTCTCGGCAGTGCTGGGCTTGGCAACATCTTGAGTCTTCTTGCCCTTGGCTTGCTGGGAAGAGGAAGCCGTAGCAGCGGTTTTCCCCTACCGAGGTTGAGAGGACTCGGAAGATGCAGAGGAACTGAGCGCTGCTACTTTCATCGCTGGACTTGGTACCGGCGCTGACGTTTTCACTGCCGGGGTTGGTGCTGCTGTCGAGGCTGGAGTTGGTGTTGTTTTGGCTGCTGGTACTGGAACAGATGCTGGAGTCGAGGTAGCTTTAAAGGCTGCTGGTTGTGGCGTCGTCGAGGTAGTGGCTGCCGTTGTTCTGGCTGGGCCAGTTCCCCCCGCCCCAGGATGATCCGGAGCGGCCGCAGAGCTTTCTGGAATGGGGCTCAGCGGACGTGACTCGTCGTCACGACGAGGTGAAGGGCTGGCCCGGAGAGGCGATGAGATACTGGACCCACTCTGAGGGACCTCCACAGGAGCCCTATGAAATCAGGTAATGTCAGAAGGAAAATTACGATGAAGTAAGGAAGAGCGAGTTACAGAAGAAAGAAGGACTTACGCATCCGAGGTTTTGGCTGCTCTGGGTTTCCGAGCCCTTCGTGCTGGGGCCTTCTTTCGCCTTTTAACGGGCTCGGAAGGTCCGGAGGAAGAGCTTGCGGAGGCCGCACGCTTTTTCTTCGGCGCCACCAGAACTGGCTCGCATGTGGCGAGGGGAGGATCCTCGTGGATATGGCCACGGGCGTGAGCTGATGGCGGAAAAGCAAAAGAAAGGGGGACAGCCTCAAACGGTTCAATTATCTCGATATCCGAGTAATCTTCATCATCGGGCCAATCTCTAGCAGAAGAGAAGTTACCCGTGGGTCGTTTCGTGGCGTCGGTCATGGGGAGAAACATCTCTTGGTCCGGCTCCTCCACGTCCGAAGTCTCCCGGTCCGGTGCCCACTTAAGGGTCGGATCCGTGCCATCCTCGAGCGTTTGCTGAAGGAATCGCTGAGGAAAAGAGTAAACAGACGAATCAAAAATGCAACAATAACAGACAAGTAACTGGTCCGGGGTAAATTTGCTACATGAATCTTACCATGGGAGGAAGCCGGTCACGGCAGAAATGCTCAATTCCCCAAGTCCAGTCAGAGGAGAAGTCCTTGTGAGTGGTGAAGAGAGCCTTAACCCGGCGGAAGATCTCCCTATTGTTCAGCTCGAAAGATGAAGTCCGGTTGGGATCGCGGCCGTAGCTCATATGGCACACCTTGTGGGTGCGCTTCTGGAGAGGGGAGATTCGGTTGCGCACGAAATTGATCATCGCATCCTCGTTGCGCAACCCGAGCTCCTTCAGCTCTGCGAACCTCTTATTCACTTGGTTGGCCAGGGCTATAGGTTTCCTCGGAACGGCGTCCCACAGATCCGTGTTCGGCGGACCCAGGGTATAAGGGAGCAACCAGATCAAATCTTCGGTGCCCGTGTTCCGGACGTAAAAGAATGTCCGGGCCCACCCTTTGCAGGATTCAAGCCCTGTGACCCGGGGGAAAACTGAGAACCTCCGGGGTGAGATGGAGGCCGCTCCGAACTGAGTGAGCCGCTTGTCCTCCGGGTCAGTGTGAATGTCGGGAATAACGTTGCGGCGAAGGGAGAAAAACCGGATCCACAGCTCCTTTGTGGGCCATAATCCGGCGTAGCCTTCAATCGTAGAGGCGAAGGCAGAGAGAGAAGTAATGGCATTGGCTGGAAGATGGTGCGGCTGAAGATGGTAGGTGCTGAGCCAATCATGGAAGAAATCGCTCACCGGGAGTCCGAAGCCCTGTTGAAAATGAGACAGGAACACAACGAACTCCCCGGGGTTGGGAGAAGGAGCTAGCTCGACGGAGGCGAGGCGAGCGGCGACACCGGCGGGGATGCGTCTGGTCCGGTAGAGCCAGTCCAGATCGTCCTGGCAGACCCAGGAGCCGGCCCATGCGCCGCGGTACGCAGCGGCGGCGTCCTCCTCCATCTCCTGCTCAGCAATGGTGAGCTCTTCTTCCGCCATCTGCTCCTCGAAGCCCTCGCTGGCGCTGGAGGCGGCGGGAGACAGTGGCTTGGATTGGCGAGGACCCGTAACGGGGGATTGGCGTCGCAGTGATGGAGACACAGAGGAGAAACGGAGAAGTGCGGCGGCGACGCTGTTTTTTGGCAGTGCTGGCGGCGGCGCAGTCGCGAGGAAGATGAAGGAGAATAGTAGCGGGCAGAGGCGTGCGGAGGGGAAAAATCCTAAGGAACGCACCCCTCCGCTATTTAACCACCCCCATCAGAGGTGAGTGAGATCGCACCCTGTGGACCGGCCACACGCTGTGGCCGTGTATTACCCGTCCGGACCAATCAGTGAGGAGCCACATGGAAGGCCACAGGGCGGAAAGAATCCTGTGACATGACGCACTGATGCGGTAAACGAGGGGGCAGGCGTGACGTGACCCGCGCACAGTGATAACTAACAATTACTGCGGCGGTTACTGTACCGTCCCTTAAAATAAGACAACATAATGATTACCCTCCACATGGGCTAGCGTACGAGAGAAGGAAGTAAGACCCGGATAGAGCTGTGGTAACCCGGCCGGCAAGAGAAAACTTGCAATGTGCGAAGGGAACGTAAATCCAAGCCATCTGAGGTACAGAAGTAACTCGGAAAATAACGACAGGAGCGCAAGATGGAACCTGATGTGGCCTTAGCGGCCAAGGCGGCTAAGACCGCACCAGCTTCAGGGACTAATGTTGGGGGGATACCCCCGGGTAGGGTCACGTCGGGGTATAAAAGCCGAGTTAGCCGAGGTTCGGTAAGGCCAAAGCAGATGCTGGCCGGGTCACCTCAAGGCAGGCCGAATCACGGGGTAATCCGGACCTGGGGGCGTTCGCCTAACTAGCCCTCATCCGACTTAAGCGGTAAGTCAGAAGCGTATGTCTAACCTGTATACAGGAAAAGGGTGTGGCCGGATGAACCATCGTCCAGGTCGCAGTAACCTTCTAGGAGAAGGAAGGAATCTCGCTGGTCAAAAGGAGCCCCGGTACGCACTGCCTGAGCGAAGCGAGCAAGGACAGGACCACCGGGGCGTGGCCGACAAGCGTGACGACGCCCGTGTCAGCTGGCGAGGGCGCCGCAGTGGCTCACGTAGCAAAAGCGTAGCTGATGCGGGGGAAAAAGCACCCCGGTCGGTTTACCACTTTGGGAGGGGGCATATTCTTAGGAATATGCCTCCACGTATGCCCTAGGCTGAAACCGAGCCTCGCCTATAAAAGGGGGGCTAGGTCTTCAGTAGAGGGGGTTGGCTGTTTATTCTCCGGACATTTCGGTTAAGGTCTAGGGTTTCAGGTGAGGTCTGTGGGTGAGAGTAAGAGAGCTTCTTCTTCCTCCTCTCGCCAATACAGCTCTAGGAGCACTTGTAACCTTGGAAGAAAATCAATACAAGTTCTAGTGTGGAGAATCACTTCGCTATCCCTCCCTGGATTCCCCTAGCGTATATTAGTCCCCACCTTCAGCCTATACATGGCATCTGCCGTGACACCACCACGACAGTACCTAAGTTGCCTGAAATTCCCGCGTTTTGAAATGTTGGGCTGCCAACTACTGAGAGGGGCCATTTCGATGCAAACTCATCTCACCTCTACCAAATCCAAACATTTCGTGAAACTACCCCGTGGAGTAGATGGTCGGGACCCTCATGTCAGTAATGTTTCCGTGACGCGAGCGCCAACGCGGCAACCACTTAGGCGAAACGAGAGACTAAATGAGCATGGTGCGTTAAACAAATTCACAAATCCACTCCGTCCCTCCTTTCGCATGAACCCTAGCATCAGCAGCGTCGAAATCCCCTCTCCAACCAGAATGATCTCTTCGGGCATTTGACTTCCAGCACCAAGTTGCTGCGCCTACTCGCTGCTACCAAGCTCTAATGCCGAATGGCGTGCCAGCCGTTGCGACGATCTAGGCCGCCTCTACCGCCGACGAGCTGAGCAGCGTCAAGGATGGCAGATCCATTTGACGAGGAAGAAGTACTTCTGGCTAATTGCGGGTGAGCTACTCTTCTCTTTGCTATTCGCACTACCCATAACTGCTAGCTGGCTATTGGCATTACAAAGATATATCGAACATAGAATTGTTTGCTAGCACGATGCTGACAAACAATTCTTATCTTTTGTCTCCAATTTTTTGTCAGGTAGGATCTCCGTTGAACCCAAATACACGGTTCTGGTCACCATCTGCGACTACCACATTAAATTAGCAGATGGGAAGAGCACGTGGAAACAAGCTCACAATCTGAAGATGGAAGTAGCGCATGTGCAGTTATGCACTATCCCTGGTTTGGTTGCTGCTGTGCGTGAACTTGCTAAAATGAGGCTAGAGCAGACTGCACGGTTCATCATCGTTGATGAACGAGGCTTCAAGGTTCCTATAGCGTGTGACAGTCAGCTAATTGGGTTGATGAAACAGCATGCTGGGCTTCGCGTGGTTATGCTGATTTGTAACATAATGGATGAGGAAGCTCCTGCTACTGGGAGTCGCACAGTTATTATTGGACAGGGTGGTCTAACTCGAACCCCTACTGTTGTTGAGCAAAATGTGGTTTCTCATCCGCGACATGCTTCTGCCAGGCAACCTCCTCGTAGGAGTCCCCGTATTGCCATTCTAGAATACTCTGCTCTGGAATCTGCTGGTACTAGTCGTCCCCATGGTGTTGTTGCTCCGGATGCTGCTGACCCAATCCATGCCGCCGTTGAGCAAACTAAGGCTTCCGGAGGCTACCCCACTGTTGTTGCCAAGACCGCTACCTTGTGTGCTGCTCCTCCTCAAAACCGTCCTCAAGTTGTGCGAACCCGTGCTCTGGAATCTGCTGGTACTGGTCGTCCTCGTGTTGTCGTTGATCTGGCCGCTGTTGACCCAATCCTTTCCACTGTTGAGCAAACTAAGGCTTCCGGAGGCTGCCCCACTATTGTTGCAAAGATTGATGCCTTGTGTGCTCCTCGAACCCGTGCTCAGGTTTAGCGAGCTGCTGGTCTGGAGCTAGCTCATGGTCTGGACTCTGCTAGCACTCGAAACACAACTGTTGTGGGAACTGCTCCTGATTGTCGATGTAGCATGGTAGCAGCTGATCCTATTGTGGCTACCATTAGAAGGGGACCTGCCTGTCCACCATGTAATGTAGCTCCCGCTGCTAAGGGCCCTCGCCTTGCTCCTCGTCCTGGTACTTCCACCGAGGTTGATCTAGCTAACGATGACGCTGGTGATGGCGACGGTGGCATTGGGGCTGGGTCTGATGGTGCCGCTCCACCTCTCGAACCTCTCGGAGGTTTCTATCCTGAAGAACCTAATGATGGCAAAGTAATCGTTCATATCGGTGTCATGGATTATACTGCAAAATTAGATGATGGCATAGAAAAATTCTATGACAAGTTTGATGTAATCTTTGGCAGATACGATCCTGAAGTGGTAGAGTTATCTGACCTGATGGCATCGTTACGTGTGAAGGTGTCGTGGGGGTCCTCCCAGCAAGCATGTTTGTTATATTTTGGTTATAGGAGCAAAAAGGCTATCAAAGTGAAAGATACCAGGGATTTAGTCGTACTGTTTACAAGGAAACATTATAGAGGTGAAGTGTACTTCCACTTGATAGTGCAAATGGTTGGAGAGGAATTGGAACTCGAGAATAGAGATGATGGACTTTTAGAAGGAATGCGTGACCTGATCCATGGCATCACTAGGGCTGGTGCGACTGAGGGTAGCTTCGAACAGAGGAGAGTCTTATAGAGGAGCGTCATAAAGAGGAGCAGAAAGAGCATCCCCAGAAAGGGCACCCCGAAGAAGAACGTCACCAAGGAGACCATGCCAGAGAAGAGTACGCCCAAGAGTCACACGAAAAAAGGCACCACGCCACAGAGTACACCCTGAGATCCAGTCAAAATGCCACACCGAACGGTAGCAGAAAAAATGCTAAGAGGGCTAGCACGGTGGTGAACACTCCTAGCAGTGGTAGCAAAGAGGCGAAGATGGCCAGCACTTAGGCTACCACACCCAGTGGGAGCAGAAAAATACTAATTTGGAGTAGAACACGCTGTTGAGGTCAGGCAATAATGCCAGCACGAAGGAGAACACGCCCAATAGTAGCAGCAAAAGGGCTAATTTGGAGCAGAACACGCCACTGATGTCAGGCAATAATGCCAGAATGAAGGAGAACACGCCCAATAGTAGCAGCAAAAGAGCTAATTCGAAGAAGAACACGCCCAATAGTAGCAGCAAAAGGGCTAATTCGAAGAAGAACACGCCACAGAGGTCAGGCAATAATGCCAGCACCCTAGAGCCAACACCCGTGAGGGGAGGAGTAAGGAGATCACACCCAAGAGCGGTAGCAAAAAGCCTAGTTCGATGGGGAATGGAACGCAGATGTCAAGCCCTACTGATACCATCAGGAAAGATTACATCAGGAAGGAGGATGTACACAGGAAGAGCAAGAGGGTTCTGTACAGTCAAGATGAAATTGATTCTGACTGCTATTTGTCCACTGAAGTACCTTCGATGCGTGCAAATGTAAGACCACCCCATGTGGTTGCAGCAGAACCAACCAAGTGTCTGGGAGAAAATATAGTTGCCGGTGAGGTGGATTGGGGCAATGTTCCGGTCCATCCGGGTGGAGATGATGGTGCATACCCACCCATGGGATACAATATGATGTGTGTAGTACTAGGCATTAGAGACGATGGCGAGGATTCTGAATCAGATGAAGAAGAAGGCAGTGTAGAGAATCAAGAATCTCGTGATGATGAAATAGACGAGGAACTTAACGATGAGGCTGGTATTCCAGTCAATGATTTCAGTGTTGAAGTAGAAGAAATGAAACATGACCACGAGTATCCTATAATTTTGGTCGGCAACGAGTTCAGGAGCATGCATGAGTTCAGGATGTTGTTCTGGCATTTTTGTATCAAGGGGAGTTCGACGTTTATCAACTCAAGAACACTGCCCAGAGGTATGAGGCTGTTTGCAAGTTAACGTGGATGAATGAACGGGACGAGGTACATTGTCCATGGAGGATCACAGCAAGAGCCTTACCTGCGTCGAAGGCAATTAGGGTACTGGGGCAATGAATGCAGCAAAGCATTATAACTTTCTCTCTTTTCACTCTATAACTACAATTGATGTGCGATATCTTTCTAGCAACTAGTCGACTCCGCTTATATTTTAAATGAAGTTGTGTTGCAGGTGAACAAAATGGGCCCTCCACACATGTGTCCGACAGGCAGCAAACTGAAATCCTCAATGGATGATACGGAGTGGGTGGCTATGCAATCTATGTCCATACTAAAGGATAGCCCTAAAGAGACTGGGAAGAATATTCAGACTAGCCTCAGTTCTAAATACAACATTGTCCTACCGTATTACACTGTTTGGAAAGGTAAAGAGAAAGCTCTGGGGGTCATGCATGGGGATTGGACCAATAGCTTCAGGTGTTGTACAACTTCAAGGCGGAGGTACAAGCTAGGTGTCCGGGGAGTGTTGTGGAGATGGACACCGAATCAGTACATGGTAAAATATATTTCAAAAGATTTTTCATGGCGCTTAAACCTTGCATCTAGGGATTCAAGGACGGATGTACGCCATATCTGAGTGTAGACAACACTATCCTAACTGGCAAATGGAAAGGCTGTATGCCATCTGCCACAACACTTGATGGTCACAACTGGATGTTCCCAGTGGCATTCGGGGTATTTGAAACAGAAACGGAGGAAAACTGGGTCTGGTTTATGAGGCGGCTCAGGAGATCAATAGGCCACATGGATCCATTGGCTATATCCACGGATGCATGCAAAGGGCTGACGAATGCAGTGAAGCAGGTGTTCCCGCGAGCTGAAGGTAGAGAATGCCATGCTCATATGAGGCTCAACTTGTACTGACACTACGCAGGCAGCGTATTTCGTTACATGTTTCCTGTTGCTAGAGTTTACAAACCTAGTAGCAGCGAATATTTCATGAGCAAGATTTTTGCAGAAGCCCCTGAACTTCCAGAGTACTTAGCCATCCATCATTTGCAGCTATGGAAGAGGAGTCAATTCAACCCTGACATCAAAGTTGATTACATAAACAACAACCTTGCAGAATGCCTGAATAACTGGGTGAAGGACATAAAAGTGTGTCCTGTTCATATCTTGATGGACAGCATACGTGGTATGATCATGAAGCTGTTAAATATAAGGAGAGATATCGGTAGGAGACTTAGAGGACATATGCTACCGCCAGTTGTACAGCAACTGCACAAGAGAAGCCGAGGACTTGCTCATCTTAAGGTTCTCCCGTCAACCAGCAGTAGCTGTGAGAAAAAAGGATGTTGTTAACATCCAGCTGCGAGAATGCACCTTCTTAGAGTGGCAGCATACCGGGAAACCTTGCGACCACGCGGATACATTGCAAATGTATCTATAATTTTTGATGTTCCATGCTTGGTTTTATCTACTTTCTTATGTTTTGTCCATAGTTTGGAGTACTTTTCATATGATTTCTTGGACTAACCTATTAACAAGAGCCACTGTGCCAGTTGCCTGTTTTTTGCTGTTTTTGGTTCCAGGAAAGTCAGAAAATCAATATTCTCGAAATTGGACGGGACAAAAGCCAAAGTTCCTATTTTACCGGAAGACTCACGGAGCCCGAAGCAGAGACGGAGGAGGGCCAGGGCCTAGCCACACCATATGGTGGCGCGGGCTAGCCCTGGCCGCGCCACCAGGTGGTGTGGGCCCCCTGGCACTCCACCGACCTTGCCCTTTCACCTATATATTCCTCCCGATGCGAAAACCCTAAATCATCAAGCCTCCAGCCACGAAAAGTTCCGCAGCGCCGCTGCCATCGAAGGGGAGATTCAGGGGACATAAAGTCTCTGTTCTGGCACCCTGATGGGACGGGGAAGTGCCCCCGGATCCATCTCCATTGATCTCCACCACCATCTCCATCACCATTGTTGATTCCCATGATGAGGAGGGAGTAGTTCTCTCTCGAGGTTAAGGGTTCTACCGGCAGCTATGTGTTCATCTCTCTCCATGCATGGTCTTATTGAGATCATGAGCTTGTAATCTATATATCTACCTTGCTACTCAAGTAGAATCTCTGCTCTCCCCATGTGTGTGAAAGTGACAGCATGCTCACCATGGTGGCACTTAGGCTAGAGATTGCAAATACTTGTTATGAGTTATATTTGGAGTTGGATGTCTTTATGAAATTGTGGTGTTTGTTGGACTCATCTAGTGCTCAAGGTGATAGTGTGGGGTTATCTAGATGGGAAAAACTTACTTTGAGGTGTGTTGTTATAGCCCTACCATCGATTAGAGTGTCCAACCGGAGAGTAGTTAAGAGTAGTATCATAAAGAGAAGATATTTATATGAGAGTGTTCACTAGTGAAAGTATGATCCCTAGGCCTTGTTTCTAAGCACTGAAATACCGTTTGCTATTAGATCTATTGCATGTTTGCTTGCTTCTATCTTTATTTCAGTTTTACTTTAGTCTCTTCCACGCCATCAAGTTATTTTCTCGCACCGTTGTCTTATATCCATACCACTTGTATTTTACTATCTCTTCGCCGAACTAGTGCACCTATACACCTGATAAGTGTATTAGGTGTGTTGGGGACACAAGAGACTTCTTGTATCTTGATTGCAGGGTTGCTTGAGAGGGACTACCTTTGACCACTTCCTCCCTGAGTTCGATAAACCTTGGGTGATCCACTTAAGGGAAAACTTGCTGCTATTCTACAAACCTCTGAACTTGGAGGCCCAACAACTATCTACAAGAATAGAAGTGCGTAGACATCAAGCTATTTTCTGGCATCGTTGTCGGGGAGGTAAGGTAAAAGGTACTCACATCCTCCGGTGTGAGTGCTCGAAGTTATTTCCTTTAGATTCTGCAAATTTGTCTTTTTGTTTCTTGTTTTCACTAGTTAGGCTTAATGGAAAACAACAACAAAATTAGAGAGCTTTTTATTATTTTTTCTAAGTAGAACTCGAATTGTCTAAAAAGAAAATAAAAAAAACCATGGAACTTTCTTTGCATGCTAATAGCAATGTTATTAGTATGAATCTTTTGAACACCTTTGTTACTAATGCTATGGAAACGTCTAAGCTTGGGCAAGTTAGTTTTTGTGAAAATGATCTTTTTAGTTCCCCAGCTTTAAAGAAGAAAATTTGCTCTGATGATACTTTATCTCCCATATGTGGTAATTCTAATGATACTTGTGATATTTTAAATCCACATACTGAAAGCATCCCTTTTAAAATACCTATAAAAATTGTTGAACGTGTTATGAATAACTCTTATTTTGGAGATGGAACTGTCCATCATGGTGATCGTTTACTCTTTATACATGAATTATGCGGGTTGTTCAAGTGTGCAGGTATTTCAATGAACCAAGTTAAGATGAAGCTATTCTCTTTATCACTTAAGGGCAAAGCAAGGGAGTGGTATGAGCTACTAGATGATCCTCATCATTTGGAGTGGAAGGAACTTGAATCTCTCTTTTACTCTAAATTTTATCCTTCTCATGAAATTCATAAAGATAGGAATTATATTTATAATTTTCATCCTCATGATGGAGAAAGTATTTCCCAAGCATGGGGGAGATTAAAGTCACTAATGCTCAAATGTCCCATTCATGAGCTCCCCAGGAATATTGTTATTAATAATTTTTATGCAAGGCTTTCAGGACATTACAAGGACTATCTATATACTTGTTTAGAGGGATCCTTCACAAGTAAGGAGGTCAAAGCTAAGTGGGATCTTCTTGAAACAATTCAAAGCAATATCAAAGATTGGGATAACAACAAAGGTAAAGAACCAGGTATAAACTATGAGTATGATTGCATTAAGTCTTTCGCTGAAACTGCTTATTTTCAAGAGCTTAGTGCTAAATATGGTCTTGATCCTCAAATTCTTACTGATTGTTTTAAAACCTTTGCTTTCTCATATTAATGCTCCTAAAGAAAAGTGGGACATGTATCATGAGCCTTTTAAATACACTTGCATGGAAAATGATATTGTTGTTAATGATAGCAATAAACATGCTCAAACCTCTGAAAGTACTATTTCTTATAAGCATGTTAATTTTTGTGGAATACATAGACCTTGTGAGAATAATCAAATTGAAGAAGAATATTGTATCACCCACAGGAATGAAAAAACTAGAATGTGGTATAGGGCTTTAAATGATCTTGGTAAAAAAAGTTTGTGCCCTTTATCCTTTTATTTGTGAACTTTGCTTCGAAGTGGGTCATTTCAATTTTCAATGCTCAGGCCGTAATAATAGCCCTTCTAATCCAATGAGTACTACAAGTTTGTATTGTGATGACATGATCACTCCTAATCAGCATGATGAACTTACATTATTTTTGGGGCGTGAAGAGTTATCAAGAAAAACCTCTTTGGTAGATATGGGCACTTTTGATATGAATAGTGTCCTACATGGTTGTCATCTTTATTGTGTTGATAATTGCCACACAAATACTTACATACAAAATATTATAGAAGATGATATTTTACCAAAATATGATAGGACTAATATGTGTTTTGATATTATTAATGAAAAGAAGGAATCCTCCAAAGTTTCTTCAATTGTATCTAACAATGAACCAGGGTATATGGAGAAGCTTCCTTTCAAGCCTCTCCCTCCTAAAGAGAAGAAGAGAAAGAAGAGGAGGAGGAGTAAAAGGAGAGAGGAAACGGTATTTTCCCCTAAGCATGTTGCTCCTATTATAGTTTTTGATGAGTCTGAACTCGATGATGTTCCTATGCCTATTACCTATAGTAGTGATCATGATTGGGAAAAGCACAGTACTTTTGATATTGAAAATCTCTTCGGTACCAATTCTGAAAATGATGATAATTGTTGTACTATTAGTGGTATCCATGTTCCTTCCAATGATGATATGTTTACAAATGAACACACTTGGGAAGATAATTATTCTATTGCTTATGATGATACTACAGCTCCAATATATGATGATTTCAATGATGAATATGATATTTTCAGTCCACCTACTATTGAGGAGGAAAGTAATTATGATTACAATATGCCTCCTATATTTGATGATTATGGTGATGAGAATAATAATGATAGCTATTTTGTTGAATTTTCTCCCACTACAATTAATAAGAATGACTATGTTTATGTGGGGAGTATTAATTCTTTTATGCATGTGGCTCATGATAAGAATGTTTTATATGATAGTTATATTTGTAATTTTATTCATGATGCTACTGAAAGTTATTATGAGAGAGGGAAACATGGTTTATGTATCTCAATAATATTAAGTTTCCCCTCTTAATATTAAAAGTGTTGAAGTTGCACTATGAAGTGGGTTAGACTTAAATGTGCTTTGAGTTTGCTTCTTGATGCTCTCTTTTACTTCAATTCATATGTCTTATGTGAGCATCTTCTCAAACTATCATGCCTAACTTAAATGCGTTAAAGAAAAGTACTTATTGGGAGATAACCCAAAAGTTTTAGATGAGTCTTGGAAGTTATTACCTCTGTAATAACCTCTCCTTATCCTTTTTATTTGCTTTTTGTGCCAATAGTAACCTCTAATGAGAGAGAAGTAATGATTAGGAAAGTTGTTGTCCCGAAACAGATTTTTGTGCTTCACCGTAAAAATTCGTGTAAAATCTCTGAACGTCTTTTTGAGGCGTGAATTTTTATGCTTCTGCCCCAGGTTGTTATCTAACTTTCGTTAGTTCAACACTTTTTGATTTGAGCAACATAAAGTCTTCGAACAAATTCGTCTTTACCTGCTGGTCTGTTTTGACAGATTTCTGCCATTTTCTGCATTTGCTTCTTGTTGGTTCCTTCTTGACTTCTTTTGGGGAATTGAGATTTTTTAGGGAAGTGCTACAGTATCTAGTGTTCTAATGGAAGTTTATTTGGTGTTAGAACTGAACTTTAAGACTTATTTATCTTGAGTGCACTAATGTTGCTAATAAAGATTGTGTGAAGTTTTGTATGAAGGAAAAATTTCAGGTGTATGGAAGGAATGAGTAATGAGATGAAGGATGGACTAAAGCTCAAGCTGGGTATGCCACGCGTGTCACCCCAAGAAATATCCAAGAAGTACAAGCATCAAAGCTTGGGGATGCCCAAGGCATCCCCTTCTTTATCAATAAAAATCCCAGGTTTCTTCCAAACACTTCATTTTTATTGTTTCATGCACAGTTGTGTTTTTCTTGGAGCGTCTTCTTTTCGTTTTCTTTTTGGATTTTAGATTGCTTGGTTTTCTTAGTTTTCTGAATAAATTGGTTGGACCCCCTCTTTCATACATTGGTTTGCAAATAGTTTGGTTTGGTTTGGAAAAGAGTAGGAAAGTTCATGCTTATGTGGTAAAAAGAGCTCGTTTTTGACTGTGGCCTATGCTTTGTCATGCCATGCTTGATATTGTTTTGTCTTTATGCTTAGTATTCTTTGCTGTAGCAAGACTTGTTATAAACAATTGAGATTGCTTAATGTGCCTTGGATGAATCATGCGTTGTTTTAGCATATTAAAGCATAGTATAGTGGTATTCTCCTTTGATGATGTATTTGGGTTGACTTGGCACATGCTCACACCATGTTATGACTATCTCAAGTCACCATAGCCTTTATGATCCTTTAATTTTCAACTTGTAGTATCACTTTATGCTTTGATCAATGATGTTTTGTCGCTTTGCATGATTATGGCCATTATTGCTCTCTTAGTTTGTCGCTCCTAGTCTTTTGCTAGCCTCCACAACGAAGTATGAGTTCCACTCATGTATCCAACTCCCTAAACCAAGTTATTCCAAGGATTCCACCATACCTACCTATTAGCTTATGCTATTTAAAGTACATTCATGTTTTTATCTACCTTCCGAATTCTTGTTATGAGAAAACTAGTGATTAAAGCTCTCACGAACTTGATGGCACACTTTACTTTTTTGCACATAATAAACTTGAACCATTGTGTCCTTCTTTGTTGCGTATATGCTTGCGCTTTATAAGTTGAAATTTGCAGAACCATGTATCATGGGGAATGCTTTCAACATTGCACTTGTACTTTGTACCCCGTTGATATCATGTTCTTTTGCTTATGGATCCCGGCGGTGTGAAATAAAAGTGGAACTTGTAAGATCATGGAGTTTGTATGTGTGTTAGAGAAACGCCTCGGCCGCTGGTCTAATCCATGCTGACATGGTGGAAACCTGCAGCGTAACCATAATGAGCTGTCTATGAAGCATTCTTCTTATAAAAAAGAGAAAAAAAAGATTATGAAAAGAGGAAAGAGAGAAAAAAGCACCATATTCCCATGGTAAATAAGAAGATTGCTGAGATGCTTGTTGTCTGCTTGCCTTGTCATTTTGATATGGGGATTCTTCCGTATCATCGGGCAAGGGGTACCCCGTTGGCGGTTCTTTATGATACACATGTACTTACAATGACAAGAGCTTACTTGTGACTAAAGTTGAGTAGCATGAGGTTCAGTCTTCGTAAGTTAGGGGCATGAGATTTCGGTTTATAACTTGTTAAGCATATCCTCTTAGTTGTGTCACTTTAACCTTAATCACTTCAAGATGCTTATGATAGGGGAAATGAGAGCTGAAAGCTATAAGTACCATAATTTTTGGAAGCTCTTTATGAGACTTGAATCCCTACTTCCTTTTGCAAAGGCCTTTCTTCCACTTATATATTGAGTGTCCACCTTCTATCTTTATGCACCAACTTTGAGAGCATAGTGGTCATTCTTAGTTCTATGTGCATTGTCCCAAGACTTGTTGATTGATGCATAGCTTTGATATTGCTTGTTTTAAACTATTTGTATCTAGTCACTCTTATGAACTTTGAAGGTGTCCTATGCATTTATATTTGCTACTCTATGAGGGACAAGCTGAATACCACTATGCTATGTTTTCTTTATGTGAAACAAACAAACGTCTTGCAAAGAATTGTTATTCATGAATCTTTTGTTTGTGCCTTTTCATGTTGCATCATAGTTTCTTTGTCTTATTGCTAGAACTTTGTCTTTCATGTTATAATTGAAGTACTATGATCCTAGCTTTGAATGTTTTACAAATACTTTGATCAAGTCTATGATGGTGCATGTCACCTCAAAAATTATTCTTTCTTTTTATCACTTACCTACTCGAGGACGAGGAGGAGTTAAGCTTGGGGATGTTGATACATTGCAAATGTATCTATAATTTTTGATGTTCCATGCTTGGTTTTATCTACTTTCTTATGTTTTGTCCACACTTTGGAGTACTTTTCATATGATTTATTGGACTAACCTATTAACAAGAGCCACTGTGCCAGTTGCCTGTTTTCTGCTGTTTTTGGTTCCAGGAAAGTCAGAAAATCAATATTCTCGAAATTGGACGGGACAAAAGCAAAAGTTCCTATTTTACCGGAAGACTCACGGAGCCCGAAGCAGAGACGGAGGAGGGCCAGGGCCTGGCCACACCATATGGTGGCGTGGGCTAGCCCTGGCCATGCCACCAGGTGGTGTGGCCCCTTGGCACTCCACCGACCTTGCCCTTTCGCCTATATATTCCTGCCGATGTGTAAACCCTAAATCATGAAGCCTCCAGCCACGAAAAGTTCCGCAGCTCCGCCGCCACCGAAGGGTAGATTCGGGGGACAAAAAGTCTCTGTTCCGGCAACCTGCCGGGACGGGGAAGTGCCCTCTGATCCATCTCCATCGATCTCCACCACCATCTCCCTCACTATTGCTGATTCCCATGATGAGGAGGGAGTAGTTCTCTCTCGAGGTTGAGGGTTCTCATGGTAGCTATGTGTTCATCTGTCTCTCTATGCATGGTCTTATTGAGATCATGAGCTTGTAATCTATAGGTCTACCTTGCGACTCAAGTGTTGCTCTCCCCATGTGTGTGAAAGTGATAGCGTGCTCACCATGGTGGCACTTAGGCTAGAGATTGCAAATACTTGTTATGAGTTATATTTGGAGTTGGATGTCTTTATGAAATTGTGGTGTTTGTTGGACTCATCTAGTGCTCAAGGTGACAGTGTGGGGTTATCTAGATGGGAAAGGCTTACTTTGAGGTGTGTTGTTATAGCCCTAACATCGATTAGAGTGTCCAACCGGAGAGTAGTTAAGAGTAGTATCATAAAGAGAAGATATTTATATGAGAGTGTTCACTAGTGAAAGTATGATCCCTAGGCCTTGTTTCTAAGCACTGAAACACCGTTTGCTATTAGATCTATTGCATGTTTGCTTTCTTCTATCTTTATTTTAGTTTTACTTTAGTCTCTTCCATGCCATCAAGTTATTTTCTAGCACCGTTGTCTTATATCCATACCACTTGTATTTTACTATCTTTTCCGAACTAGTGCACCTATACACCTGACAAGTGTATTAGGTGTGTTGGGGACACAAGAGACTTCTTGTATCTTCACTGCAGGGTTGCTTGAGAGGGAATACCTTTGACCACTTCCTCCCTGAGTTCGATAAACCTTGGGTGATCCACTTAAGGGGAAACTTGCTGCTGTTCTACAAACCTCTGCACTTGGAGGCCCAACAACTGTCTAAAAGAATAGAAGTGCGTAGACATCACACGCCTTGGCCTCCTTGGTGAAGAAAAGAACTCTACCACATTTGGATCAGTATTTGTCAGACTACTACTCTATTGAAAAGTTCAGAGCTGCGTACGCTGGATCCGTCGAGCCATGTACAGACCCATCTCAGTGGCCTCAAGTCCAACTGTCTTTCAAGCTTTGCCAGCCAGTTACCAAAAAGGGCAGAGGAAGACCTCAGGTGAATAGGTTTAAGAATTTTCTCGAGAAGAAGGGTTCGGCTTTCTGTGGTACCAAGAAGGGCAAAAACAGATGCAAGACCTAGGTATGCTCCCAAACCTAGGTATGAGATGGTACATTCACAAAAAAAATTGTTTATAGTCTGTAGATATAAGGTAGTAATCCATGTACTGTTTTTTACAGGAAGCACAAGGTAAGAAACAAGACAACCGACTCAGTGATTTTGCTGCAGGAAGAAAACCAAAACGAGTGGAGTGATGATGTTGGACAAGATTCTGGAGCTGATTGGCCTGACTTCCCTCGACCCGGAGATGTGATACGTTGCTAACATATCCATAATTTTTGATATTCCATGCTTGGTTTTATCTACTTTCTTATGTTTTGTTCCAACTTTGGAGTACTTTTTATACACTTTCTTGGACTAACCTATTAACAAGATGCCAAAGTGCCAGTTGCCTGTTTTCTGCTGTTTTTGGTTCCAGGAAAGTCAGAAAATCAATATTCTCGGAATTGGACCAGACAAAATCCAAAGTCAATATCTTATTGGAAGAGTCACGAGCCAGAAGACGAGACGGAGAGGGGCCATAGGGTGGCCACACCATGTGGTGGCACGGGCTAGCCCTGGCCGCGCCACCAGGTGGTGTGGGCCCCCTGGATGGCCACCGACCTCGCCCCTTCGCCTATATATTCCTCCCGATATAGAAACCCTAAATAGTCAAGCCTCCACCCACGAATAGTTCTGCAGTGCCGCCGCCACCGAAGGGGAGATTCTGGGAACATAAAGTCTCTGTTCTGGCACCCTGCCGGGACGGGGAAGTGCCCCTGGAGCCATCTCCATCGATCTCCACCACCATCTCCATCATCGTTGATGATTCCCATGATGAGGAGGGAGTAGTTCTCTCTCGAGGCTAAGGGTTCTACCGGTAGCTATGTGTTCATCTCTCTCTCTATGCATGATCATATTGTGATCATGAGCTTTGTAATCAAGTAGATCTACCTTGCTACTCAAGTGATTTAATAGATCTCTACTCTCCCCATGTGTGTGAAGTTGACAGTGTGCACACCATGGTGGCAGTTAGGCTAGAGATTACAAATACTTGTTATGAGTTATATTTGGAGTTGGATGTCTCTATGAAATTGTGGTGTTTGTTGGACCCATCTAGTGCTCAAGGTGACAGTGTGGGGTTATCTAGATGGGAAAGGTGAAATTTGAGGTGTGTTGTTATAGCCCTACCATCGATTAGAGTGTCCAACCAGAGAGTAGTTAAGAGTAGTATCATAAAGATAAGATATTTATATGAGAGTGTTCACTAGTGAAAGTATGATCCGTAGGCCTTGTTTCTATGCATTGAAACACCATTTGCAACTAGATCTATTACATGTTTGCTTGCTTCCATCTTTATTTTAGTTTGCCTTTAGTCTCTTCCACGCCATCAAAGTATTTTATGGCACCGTTACCACTTATAATTATCCATACCACTTGTATTTCATTATCTCTTCACCGAACTAGTGCACCTATACACCTGACAAGTGTATTGGGTGTGTTGGGGACACAAGAGACTTCTTGTATCTTGATTGCTGGGTTGCTTGAGAGGGGATACCTTTGACCACTTCCTCCCTGAGTTCGATAAACCTTGGGTGATCCACTTAAGGGAAACTTGTTGTTGTTCTACAAACATCTACACTTGGAGGCCCAACAACTGCCTACAATAATAGAACTGCGTAGACATCAAGATGCAGGGTACGTGAAGGTAAGAAAATTGGCACCCAGGAAGAGGAAGAAGGCAGGAGATGAAGAAGCCAGTGGACGTGAAGGCAAGAGGAAGAAATTTGGCACCCAAGCAGAGAAAGAAGGCTAGCAGTGTAGAAGCCTAATGATGTATTGAACTTGAACCTATATATGTAGTTCGGTTAAACTCTGGAGATGTGTGCGTGGAACTTGTCAGGCAAAACAATCTGCCTCTCGTACTCGGAGTAAAATGTATCGCGACTTTAGGATTCGATACGGCCGAGGCCACTAGTTGAATCCAAAATTGTGATTGTGCCACTACTATCTAAACAATCGCGAAGCTGAGTGGTTAAGGGGTCTCCAAAATCGATGGGTGTTAGTGGCACATACATGAATTATTTATAGGCCCTTAATAAATCCCTGCTATTGGCATTACACTTATGATAAGTTTCTGGGCTGAAAAACAATTTCTAAGGTGGCTGCTACACTCCACGAAGCAGCAACTTATTTCAGCTGCTGGACAACGACATGGCAACATAAACTGCAAATGCAACAGATAATGCCTAGATAATGGGGAAATTGTTTCCACTATCTGGCCTAATCTTGAGCCCGTCTATCTCACCACCTCCCTGCCCCTGCCTCCCCTACACCTGGCGAAGCTCCCGGATCTCTCACTCTATCGCACGAATCTCCTCTTTCTTGTCCCACACAGCATCACGCAGATCCTGAACAAGCTCTTTATGTAAACCTGTCAGTGGCTTTTCGCTCCACATAAACTTGTCATAGCCAGTCCCCCTCCCTTCCTGCGAAGTAGATCGAAGGAAACAAAAAAAAGAATTATATTACGCTCTGGATCCGGGTTACCATTGTACCTACAGTACGAACTTACCGCTCTGATGCTGTAGTTGCTGAATTTTCCTGCAGTATTTTCGTCGGTCCATGAAATCCATCTCGGCATCTTCTCACCGCACAAACACAGCATATCGGGGTAGTAATCGTAGGGCTCCCTTCGATACCTGATGGGGGCACCCGCCTGATAGCGTCGAGCCGACCCTGATTCTGCCCGAGACAAACTACATGAGCTGCAAGCCATGTGCGAGGGGAGCGAGGGCAAAGGAAAGAGGATCCTTTGGATGTCAGGGTAGTGGTGAAGTGTAATTTATCCCCACTTAATAACTCGGGCAGAATCCTACCGTCCACATTCGGCTGACAGGTGGGGACCTAGCGTGTGGACTTGTCAACCAAACCTCACGCCTTCGTGGTTCAAAGGCCCTCTCGCGCGCATTGGACGAAATTTTTTGGCACCTTGCCCGTGTACATATCACTGGGAGGCCTTGCTCAGGAACCAGACATGCCTAGCCCACAATCTTACTCCCTCCTAGGAACTTGTCATGGCTCGCGCTGGCAGATCCATCTGCTCCACCACTTCCGATAGGGCTCGCAGCGGCGGATCCACCCCAAGATCCTACCGTTGTAGTATCAAATGGCCATGGTTTCTTGAGAGGAGCGATGACACTACGTATCCGAGCTCGACCCCTCCTACCTGTAGAAGGACTGATGCAGCGTCGAGCTCGAGCAGGAGCCGCCAAGCACGATGACGCTCGGACTACGCCAACCCCGTCACCTTCGTCATTGTTGATTTCGATGTGGAGGACGACGGGGACGAAGCTGTGCAGAACGCCATTGTTGCCTCCTTGGCGAAGGGCAAGCCACGGGCAAGAGTGGATGTTGCTGGGAAGGGCACGGCAGTGTCACCAATAAAGGTGGACTCCGACGATAGCACTGTGATGTGGGTTTAGATGTTGTTTAGGATGGTTGCAATTTCGGTTGTGTTTAGTGCGAGTACAATTATTGTAATGGGTTCGTCGAGCTATATTGAGAAATATGTGCAATAGCAGTGTGTGAGTGCTTCCACTTTAGAAATTGTGTCTGTGCCATTTGCATGTTGCATTATCAACGTAGATTACATGTAAACAATCCAACGAAAATCAGATTACAACCATCAGACGGGAGTGGCAGGATGGAAGAGAAGTTGGGACAGTGGCTTCGAGGGGAAGGAAGAGAAGGGGCGTGACACTGGTAGGTGGGCCCTTAGAACACGTGACATTGACTTGCGGGGGTGGGAGCACACGGTATTGCCAGTCTATCCAGAGCAAGCGGACTTTTCAACGTGACAACAGCAAGCTGATTGGACGAATAACTTGTCGAAATATTAAGGAGTACTAAAAAAACTACAACTGGGGTACAATAGCACAACACGCATGCTCTACGCACCTGAGAAGCATCACTTAAGTCTAACAGTAACGACAACATAAGTAATACATTTCCCTGACAGTCTTCTCGATACAAATGTAGAAATGCATCTGCCTGTTCGGTCCAGCACCAACAAGGTACTGAGATGGCACACATAGGATCAACCTTTGGTCCGCATACTCCACCTCCCACGGCGTCAGGCAGCTCGGCGCCTCGGCTAGCACAAGAATGCTATCGGACAAAGGCGGCTAGGCGTTCGCCCACATGCGCACCGTGTATACAGGCCAGGCGCACGAGACCGACCCGACGCATAACGCACACACGGCGGTTGGCCCGGATCTGGTTCCCGGAACACCGGCGGTGATGTTCAGGACGAAAACAGAGCCGTCCCCCCTGGAAAATTAGCCGGCGGCGTGTCGAGTCAGTGAACGGCACCTGCTCTTGGAGAAGTTGGGCTTGCCCGTACGAGATCCTAATGACTTCGATCAAGTGCTCCTCTGCAAGGTGGACGGCGAGCTCTGCCGACGGGCCGGTGTAGTTGTAGCCCGGCTCCGTGCAGGAGCACACGCCGTGCGGGCACGCGAGCTCATGGAGCGGGAGCTCGTGGTAGGAGTAACAGCGAAAGCATCCTAGGTGGAAGCACATGAGCGGGAATGTCGCTGCAAAGTTTCGCGCGAGGATCTCCAGATTCTTGGGCTGCAACATCTGCCACATCTGAAGTTCATCGAGAAATCAGAAAAAAGATCAGCAGTTAGATTGGCCAATAGCAGGAATATGTAGGATAAGTTCAAAATCTTGTAAAATGATTTCTTAGCATGAAGTTAGCGACCCGAGAATTGGCGGATGTCGTCCGGGCGCACCGCACAAAAGCCGGTGGCGTCGTCCGGGCATAGTGACATGTGGTGGATGAGGGGAGAGGGGGCTGCGGAGTAGAGGTGCTCACTCACGAGCTCTATGATATTACTAGTAGGCTATAGGGGAGTGGAAATAATAGTAATCTAAGTGAAAATGTAAGCGTGGACAATCATGTCGTGGAACAGCCTACTCGCGGATCGCTCTTACGAAGAACCATCTTATTCGTCCATGCGCCCCAATCGAACAGTCTGCGACAATCGGATCGGACAACTACTTCAGGGGGGTTTCTAGAAGACGCGATCTTATGTGGTTTGTAGAAAGAACTCACATGCAATGACATTGGTTGATCCATGTGTGGTTTGTGGAAAGAACACACATGCAATGAACACTGGTGGATTCATGTGTGGTTTGTGGAAAGAACACACATGCAATGAACACTGGTGGATCCATATGTTGTTTGTGGAAAGAACACACATGCAATGACTCTGCTAGATCCATATGTGGTTTGTGAAAAGAACACACATGCAATGACTCTAATGTTGGTTTTAGTATAAGAACACACATGCAATGACTCTAGTGGGTCCATATGTGGTTTGTGAAAAGAACACACATGCAATGACTCTAGTGGATCATTATGTGGTTTGTGGAAAGAACACACATGCAATGACAGTGGTTGATCCATATGTGGTTTGTGGAAAGAACACACATGCAATGACACTGGTTGATCCATATGTGGTTTGTGGAAAGAACACACATGCAATGACTCTGGTGGATCCATGTGTGGTTTGTGAAAAGAACACACATGCAATACCATTGGTATATCCATGTGTGGTTTGTGAAAAGAACACACATGCAATGCCATTGGTTGATCCATGTGTGGTTTGTGGAAAGAACAGACATGCAATGCCATTGGTTGATCCATGTGGTTTGTGGAAAAGAACACACATGCAATGAACACTGGTGGATCCATAAGTGGTTTGTGGAAAGAACACACATGCAGTGAACACTGGTGGATCCATATGTGGTTTGTGAAAAGAACACACATGCAATGCCATTGGTTGATCCATGTGTGGTTTGTGAAAAGAACACAAATGCAATGACTCAAGTGGGTCCATGTGTGGTTTGTGAAACGAACACACATGCAATTACTCTGGTTGATCCATGTGTGGTTTCTGGAAAGAACACACATGCAATGACATTGGTGGATCCATATGTGGTTTTTGGAAAGAACACACATGCAATGACTCTAGTGGATCCATATGTGGTTTGTGGAAAGAACACACATGCAATGAACACTGGTGGATCCATATGTGGTTCATGACATGAACACACATGCAAGGACATTGGTTGATCCATATGTGGTTTGTGACAATAACACACATGCAATGTCATTGGTTAATCCATGTGTGGTTTGTGGAAAGAACACACATGCAATGACTCAAGTGGGTCCATATGTGGTTTGTGAAAAGAAAACACATGCAATGACTCTCGTGGATCCATATGTGGTTTGTAGAAAGAACACACATGTAATGAACACTAGTGGATTCATATGTGGTTCATGACAGGAACACACATGCAATGACTCTAGTGGATCATTATGTGGTTTGTGGAAAGAACACACATGCAATGACAGTGGTTTATCCATATGTGGTTTGTGGAAAGAACACACATGCAATGACACTGGTTGATCCATATGTGGTTTGTGGAAAGAACACACATGCAATGAATCTGGTGGATTCATGTGTGGTTTGTGAAAAGAACACACATGCAATGCCATTGGTTGATCCATGTGTGGTTTGTGAAAAGAACACACATGCAATGCCATTGGTTGATCTGTTGGGTCCGCAGCATAGAAAACAAAAAAAATCCTACAATGAGAACTAAACGCCAAGATCTATCTACTAGATACAGAGCAATGAGTGGACATACATCCATCGAGAACTTGCCCTTGAATACAGCGAGTTTTGTTAACGAGTAGGAACTCGTGGTTGATGTAGTCGTACACTTGCCGATCTCAAGATCGTGTGGAAGTCCGAGCGCCACAAATCAGCAGCACATCCGTCCTCGCACACACGTTCAAGCCACCGGACAACCACCACCTCCTCGCTCCAGCGATGCAGCGGAAGCAGCAACTCCTTAGAGATGAAAGGCCACTGGGAACATGGATCTCGCTAATCCAAGACCATGGGGGAATAATTCTAGAGGGGGAGAGAGATCCTTCACGAGGAGGTGTGAGGAAGAAGGAGGAAGAGGGGGGCCTTTTATAGGAGGAGGGGGTGCCCCTCCCCATGGCCGGAGCCCCAAGGGGGTGAACCCTCACCTCCCCCATTCATGTGGTGGTGACCCCTCCACATTAAAATGCCTCTTCACATTCCCTTTTAAAGTCTCCACTTTAAATGCATTAAAATTCTCTAAGTTTAATGCTCTCTCATTTAAAAAACTCTTTTTTAAAATTTATTCAGAATTTTGTTAATTACTTTAATTAGCAAACATTCACATAAAACCCCTTGCAACATTTCAATATCACATGCAGAACCACTTTCTGCAATTTCACCCGAAACAATTCTGGTTCCTATCGAAACAATTCCTGCGCTTTGCAATTCTTTCGTCTGAAACATATGTGCTCCAAAATGGTGTTAGATAACTCTTAAGTGTGTCACCCTACGGTTCGCGAATAACGCAGACATGATTGAGACTCCTCTCAGATCAATAATCAGAAGCGGGACCTGGAGATCCATAGTGACTCCTGCATATTCAACGATGACTTTTGTGATCGTGAGAACCTTTAACGCTAGTAACTTAATCCTTTTGTCTCATGATATAATACATGTCCAAGATTCGATCATCGGTATCCAAATACCTAGTTGGATCTCGTTACCGACATGCACTCTTTTCTCGTTCCCGTGATATAACATTCTAGTGATCACATCACTTGCCTGCAAGCTATCTTAATGTGATATCACCGAGAGGGCCTAGAGTATATCTATCCGTCATCGGGATTGACAAATTCCACTCTTGATCCATGAGCCTCAACATAACACCTTCGTAGCACTGAACCCATCTTTATAGTCACCTTGTTACGGTGTGACGTTTGATGTTATCAAGATACTCTTTTGGTGTTAGCAATTAACATGATCTCATGGTCTAAGTATAAAGAATACTTCGTATGATGATATAGCAATATAAACATAATGACTTGATCATAATGCTATACTTCGGATGAATGTTCATCACATCATTTCACAAATTCCGTGACCTTGTTATTAACAACATCCAATGTCTATGATCAGGAAACCTTGATCATCTTGTTAATCAACAAGCTAGTCTATAAGAGAGGTATAACTAGGAACCCTTTTTGTTTATTAAACACACATGTATTGACGTTTCCGATCAATACAATTATAGCATGCAAAATAAACATCTATCATATACGAGGAATACATAATAACAACTTTATTATTGCCTCTCAGGGCATATTTCCTTCAGTCTCCCACTTGCACATGGAGTTCTGGTGTTGATCATGTTTTGCCCTAGGGATAACGTTAATCAACAGATCTGCTACATTTAGGTTCGTGTGTACTTTACAAATCTTTATATCTCCATCCTTGGCATGCTCGCGAATGGAGTGAAACCGGCGCTTAATATGCTTGGAATTCTTGTGAGACCTTGGTTCCTTGGCATTGGCTATGGCTCCATTGTTGTCACAATAGATCACCATTGGGTCCAATGCACTAGGAACCACACCTAGTTCCGTTATGAACTCCTTCATCCAAACCGCTTCCTGTGCCGCTTCTGAAGCAGCAACATATTCCGCCTCCGTTGTTGATCCAGCCACCACAGGTTGTTTGGAACTCCTCCAACTAACTGCTGCTCCGTTCAAGAGAAATACGTATCCGGATTGGGACTTAGAGTCATCTGGATCGGTGTCAAAACTAGCATCGACATAACACTTAGCGACTAGCTCTTCTTCACCTCCGTATACAAGAAACATATCCCTAGTTCCTCTCAAATACTTAAGGATATTCTTGAGCGCTATCCATTGTTCCGAACCTGGATCAGATTGCTACCTACTAGTCAAACTAATAACATGTGCCACATCCAGTCTTGTACATAGCATGTCATACATTATAGAGCCTATGGCCGAGGCATAAGGGATCTTATCCATTATCTCTCTTTCTTCTGCCATAGCCGGACTTTGAGTCTTGCTCAATGTCTTGCCTTGCAACATAGGTAAGAACCCCTTCTTACTTCCATCCATATTAAACTTCTTTAATATCTTATCAAGGTATGTACTCTGCGATAGCCCAATTAGGTGCCTTGATCTATCTCTATAGATTTTAATGCCTAATATATATGATGCTTCACCAAGGTCTTTCATCGAAAATTTGCTGTTTAGATAACTTTTAACACTGTTTTAAAAGATCTATATCATTTCCATTCAATAATATGTCATCCACATATAATATCATAAATGCCACATTGCTCCCACTCACTTTCTTGTAAATACAAGCCTCTCCATAAGTTTGGACAAATCCAAACTCTTTGATCACCTCATCAAAGCGGAGATTCCAACTCCGGGATGCTTGCTTCACTCCATAGATGGATCAAAGTTTGCATACCTTATCAGCATCCTTAGGATCGACAAAACCCTTAGGTTGTATCATATACAACTCTTCTTCAATATTACCATTGAGGAACGCAGTTTTGACATCCATCTGCCATATTTCATAATCGAAATATGCAGAAATTGCTAACATAATCCTAACCGACTTTAGCATCGCTACCGGAGAGAATGTCTCATCGTAGTCAACTCCTTGAATTTGTCGAAACCCCTTTGCGACAAGTCGAGCCTTATAGATGGTCACATTACCATCAGCATCAGTTTTTCTTTTGAAAATCCATTTATTCTCAACGGCCTTTCGATCGTGAGGTAAGTCTACCAAGGTCCAAACCTGGTTTTCGTACATGGATTCCATCTTGGATTTCATGGCTTCTATCCATTTGTTGGAATCCGGGCTCATCATCGCTTCTTCATACGTCGCAGGGTCATCCATTTCATCAACCATGAAATTCACAACAGGATTGCTGTACAGTTCAGGAGCTGCACGTGTCCTACTTGACCTGCGAGGTTTGGTAGTGTCCTCTTTCAGAGTTTCATGATTATTATCATTACCTCTCTCTTCATCAGGTGAAGGCAACTCCGAAACAATTTCCGGTGCTGCGCTACTCGCCATTTCATGAAGAGCAGGTTCAATAACCTCTTCGAGTTCTACCTTCCGACTACTCACACCTTTCGCGAGAAACTCCTTCTCAAGAAAGGATCCCTTCTTGGCAACAAAAACCTTGCCCTCGGATCTGGAATAGAAGGTATACCCAGTCGTTTCCTTTGGGTATCCTATGAAGACGCATTTTTCCGCTTTGGGTTCGAGTTTATCCGGCTGAAGTTTCTTCACATAAACATCGCATCCCCAAACTTTAAGAAATGACAGCTTAGGTTTGTTTCCAAACCATAATTCATACGGTGTCGTTTCAACGGATTTAGATGGTGCCCGATTTAAAGTGAATGCAACGGTTTCCAGTGCATAACCCCAAAATGACAGTGGCAAGTCAGTCAGAGACATCATAGATCGAACCATATCCAATAAAGTACGATTACGACGTTCCAACACACCATTACATTGTGGTGTTCCGGCAGGCGTGAGTTGTGAAACTATTCCACACTCTTTCATGTGTGTGCTAAACTCGTAACTTAGATACTCACCTCCACGGTCAGACCGCAGAAATTTGATCTTTTTGTTACGATGATTTTCCACTTCATTCTGAAATTCTTTGAACTTTTCAAAAGTTTTAGACTTGTGTTTCATCAAATAGATATACCCGTATCTACTTAAATCATCCGTGAAAGTAACAAAATAATGATATCCACCTCGCGTCGACACACTCATTGGTCCACACACATCAGTATGTATGATTTCCAATAAATCTGTCGCCCCTTCCATTGAACCAGAAAACGGCGTTCTAGTCATCTTGCCCATAAGGCATGGCTCACATGTATCAAATGATTCAAAATCAAGTGATTCCAAAAGTCCATCGGAATGGAGTTTCTTCATGCATTTAACGCCAATATGACCTAGACGGCAGTGTCACATATATGCAGATATAACATTATCAAGTTTAATCCTTTTAGCATCAACATTATGAATATGTGTAATACTACTATCGAGATCCAATAGAAATAAACCATTCAACATAGGTGCATGACCATAAAAGATATCATTCTTATAAATTGAACAACCGTTGTTTTCAGATTTATAGGAATAACCACTTTGCATCAAACACGATCCAGATACAATGTTCATGCTCAGTGCAGGCACCAAATAACAATTATTCAGATTTATAACTATCCTGATGGCATATGGAGAGGTAGCGTCCCGACGACGATCACATCAACTCTTGATCCATTGCCGACCCGTATCATGACCTCATCCCTTGCTAGTTGTCGCTTGTTCTGCAGCCCCTGAACCGAGTTACATATATTAGCAACTGATCCCGTATCAAATACCCAGGTGCTACTGCGAGTACTAGTCAAGTACACATCAATAACATGTATATCACATATACCTTTGTTTGCCTTGCCGGCCTTCTTGTCCGCCAAATACTTGGGGCAATTGCGCTTCCAATGGCCAGTCCTCTTGCAATAGTAACACTCGGTGTTAGACTTAGGGCCAACTCGGGGATTCTTTTTAGGTGTGGCAACAGATTTGCCACCCTTCTTTCCCTTGTGCTTGCCTTTCTTGTCCTTCTTGAAACCGGTGGTCCTATTGATCATCAACACTTGATGTTCTTTCCTAATCTCCACTTCTGCAGTCTTAAGCATTGACAGAAGCCCGGGAAGAGACTTCTTCATGCCCTGCATATTATAGTTCATCACGAAGCTCTTGTAGCTAGGTGGAAGAGATTGGAGAACACGATGTATGCCTAAGTCAATGGGAATCGTTATTCCCAAGGACACAAGCTTATCGGCGTACCCAGACATTTTGAGTACATGCTCACTAATGGAGTTGTTCTCCTCCATCATGCAGCTAAAGAAATTTTCAGAAGCACTATAACTCTCTATGGCAGCATGGGTATCGAAAATCATTTTCAATTCTCCCATGGTATCAAAAGCATTGCCATTTTCGAAACGCTTTCGAAGTTCTGTCTCTAGCCCATACAGTATGCCACAATGAACTAAGTTGTGGTCCTCCTGACGAGTCATATAGAAATTTTTTCCTTGTCAGGGGCATTAGGAGCTGGTGGGGGGCCTAGAGGTGCCTCTAGCACATATTGCTTTTGTGCAGCAGTGAGGAGAATCCTCAAATTCATAGCCCAGTTGGTGAAGTTGCTACCATTCACAGCAAGTTTCTCTTTCTCCATGAACACATTGAAATTAAAAGCAGGTGGTGCCATCCACAACAAAATTTGTAAAGTTTATTTACACTAAGTTTATGATAGAGTGAGTTCAACTAATCCAAATTACTAATGAACTCCCACTCAAAAACGACATCCCTCGTGTCTTTTTGGTGATTACATGAACCAAATCCACTACACCAAGTCCGATCATCACGTGAGTTGGTGTAGCTTCAAAGGCGAGCATCTATATGGGCATCATATCAACTATATGACGCATGCTTAACCTTTCGGTATGTGTTCCGAGGCCATGTCTGTACATGCTAGGCTCGCCAAGTAAGAACCTTAGTATTCGCGTGTGTAAAACTGTCTTACACTCGTTCTTATGAAAGCGTAGAGTCGAGTACACCCGATCATCACATGATGTCTCGAAACACGATCCACAGAATGGTGCATACTTAAGGAAGACATTTTATCTTGATATTTAAATGAGGGATCATCTTACAATGCTACAAAAAGCGCCAAACTAGCAGTATAAGATGCTAACATCTAATGTGTAAAGTGAGATGATATGGTCCATGCATTTTATCTCAATCATTTGCATCGTGGTATGATCTCTATCATTCCTTTGTGTGTAAGGCCAAGGTCTATGGAACTTACACGTTGAGTGTGTTGTAAGAGTATCTATCATACATCTATTTACAACAATACCATATCAAGACACTAGCCCAGCAACGATCTAAACTAGACGCCTCTAATTTATCAATTGTAAGTTTTACGTGGCTTATGGCTTTCGGAGATAGAACCGGTCTTACCTACGAACATGAACCACAACGAGGATAACCAAGGTATTAGCAACTCGTTGTAAATCAGATATTGACTATATTAGGAGAGACAGACACCCGCCAGCCACTTATGCAAAACAAGTTGCATGTCAGTCGTGGAACCGGTCTCATGTACGATGACATGTAAGGTTGGTCCGGGCCGCTTCATCCCACTATGCCACCAATATCCAAAATACATAGAAGATGCAATAACATGATCATCATCGTCCACATATAAACATATGTGCACTACCCGTGCAAAGCACCTACACATAGATTAGGCTCTGGTACCACTATTGGGTCCGCATCATAGAAAACAAAATTTTCCTACGACGAGAACTAAACGCCAAGATCTATCTACTAGATATAGAGCAATGGGTGGACATACATCCATCGAGAACTTACCCTCGAAGACAACGAGTTTTGCTAACGAGTAGGAACTCGTGGTTGATGTAGTCGTACACTTGCCGATCTCAAGATCGTGTGGAAGTCTGAGCGCCGCAAATCAGCAGCGCATCCATCCTCGCACACACGTTCAAGCCACCCGACAACCTCCGCCTCCTCGCTCGAGTGATGCAACGGAAGAAGTAACTCCTTCAAGACGAAATGCCACCGAGAACATGTATCTCACTAATCCGAGACCATGGGGGAATAATTCTAGAGGGGGAGAGAGATCCTTCACGAGGAGGTGTGAGGAAGAAGGAGGAAGATGGGGCCTTTTATATGAGGAGGGGGGTGCCCCTCCCCATGGCCGGCGCCTCATGGGGGGTGACCCCTCACCTACCCCATTCATGTGGTGGTAACCCCTCCACATTAAAATACCTCTTCACATTCCCTTTTAAAGTCTCCACTTTAAATACATTAAATTCTCTAAGTTTAATGCTCTCTCATTTAATAAAACTCTTTTATTAAATTTATTCAGAATTTTGATAATTACTTTAATTAACAAACATTCACATAAAACCCGTTAGAACATTTCAATATCACATACAGAACCACTTTCTGCAATTTCACCTGAAACAATTCCGGTTTCTATCGAAACAATTCCTGTGCTTTGCAATTCTTTCGTCTAAAACATATGTGCTCCAAAATGGTGTTCGGTAACTCTTAAGTGTGTCACCCTACGGTTCGCGAATAACGCAGACATGATTGAGACTCCTCTCAGATCAATAATCAAAAGTGGGACCTGGAGATCCATACTGACTCCTACATATTCAACGATGACTTCTGTGATCATGAGAACCTTTAATGCTAGTAACTTAATCCCTTTGTCTCATGATATAATACATGTCCGAGATTTGATCATCGGTATCCAAATACCTAGTTTGATCTCATTACCGACATCCACTCTTTTCTCGTTCCCGTGATATAACATTCTATTCGTCACATCACTTGCTTGCAAGCTATCTTAATGTGATATCACCGAGAGGGCCCAGAGTATATCTATCCGTCATCGGGATTGAAAAATTCCACTCTTGATCCATGGGCCTCAACATAACACCTTCGTAGCACTGAACCCATCTTTATAGTCACCCTGTTCCGGTGTGACGTTTGATGTTATCAAGATACTCTTCTGCTGTTAGCAATTAACATGTTCTCATGGTCTAAGGATAAAGATTACTTCATATGATGTTATAGCAATATAAACATAATGACTTGATCATAATTCTATACTTCGGATGAATGTTCATCACATCATTGCACAAATGTTGTGACCTTGTTATTAACAACATGCAATGTCTATGATCAGGAAACTTTGATCATCTTGTTAATCAACAGGCTAGTCTATAAGAGAGGCATAACTAGGAACCCTTTTTGTTTATTAAACACACATGTATTGACGTTTCCGATCAATACAATTATAGCATGCAAAATAAACATCTATCATATACGAGGAATACATAATAACAACTTTATTATTGCCTCTCAGGGCATATGTCCTTCATGATCCATGTGTGGTTTGTGGAAAGAACAGACATGCAATGCCATTGGTTGATCCATGTGGTTTGTGGACAAGAACACACATTCAATGAACACTGGTGGATCCATAAGTGGTTTGTCGAAAGAACACACATGAAGTGGACACGGGTGGATCCATATGTGGTTTCTGAAAAGAACACACATGCAATTCCATTGGTTGATCCATGTGTGGTTTGTGAAAAGAACACACATGCAATGCTTCAAGTGGGTCCATGTGTGGTTTGTGAAACGAACACACATGCAATTACTCTGGTTGATCCATGTGTGGTTTCTGGAAAGAACACACATGCAATGACATTGGTGGATCCATATGTGGTTTGTGGAAACAACACACATGCAATGACTCTAGTGGATCCATATGTGGTTTTTGGAAAGAACACACATGCAATGAACACTGGTGGATCCATGTGGTTCATGATAGGAACACACCTGCAAGGACATTGGTTGATTCATATGTGGTTTGTGACAATAACACACATGCAATGCCATTGGTTAATCCAAGTGTGGTTTGTGGAAAGAACACACATGCAATGACTCAAGTGGGTCCATATGTGGTTTGTGAAAAGAACACAAATGCAATGACTCTCGTGGATCCATATGTGGTTTGTAGAAAGAACACCCATGCAATGAACACTGGTGGATTCCTATGTGGTTCATGACAGGAACAAACATGCAATGAATCTAGTGGATCATTATGTGGTTTGTGGAAAGAACACACATGCAATGACATTGGTTGATCCATATGTGGTTTGTGGAAAGAACACACATGCAATGACACTAGTTGATCCATATGTGGTTTGTGGAAAGAACACACATGCAATGACTTTGGTGGATCCATGTGTGGTTTGTGAAAAGAACACACATGCAATACCATTGGTATATCCATGTGTGGTTTGTGAAAAGAACACACATGCAATGCCATTGGTTGATCCATGTGTGGTTTGTGGAAAGAACAGACATGCAATGCCATTGGTTGATCCATGTGGTTTGTGGAAAAGAACACACATGCAATGAACACTGGTGGATCCATAAGTGGTTTGTGGAAAGAACACACATGCAGTGAACACTGGTGGATCCATATGTGGTTTGTGAAAAGAACACACATGCAATGACTCAAGTGGGTCTATGTGTGGTTTGTGAACGAACACACATGCAATTACTCTGATTGATCCATGTGTGGTTTGTGGAAAGAACACACATGCAATGACATTGGTGGATCCATATGTGGTTTGTGGAAATAACACACATGCAATGACTCCAGTGGATCCATATGTGGTTTGCGGAAAGAACACACATGCAATGAACACTGGTGGATCCATATGTGGTTCATGATAGGAACACACATGCAAGGACATTGGTTGATCCATATGTGGTTTGTGACAATAACACACACGCAATGCCATTAGTTAACCCATGTCTGGTTTGTTGAAAGAACACACATGCAATGACTCAAGTGGGTCCATATGTGGTTTGTGAAAAGAACACACATGCAATGACTCTGGTGGATCCATATGTGGTTTGTAGAAATAACACACATGCAATGAACACTGGTGGATTCATATGTGGTTCATGACAGGAACACACATGCAATGACATTGGTTCATCCATATGTGGTTTGTGACAATAACACACATGCAATGGCATTGGTTGATCCATGTGTGGTTTGTGGAAAGAACACACATGCATTGACTCAAGTGGGTCCATGTGTGGTTTTGTGAAAAGAACACACATGCAATAACTCCGGTTGATCCATGTGTGGTCTGTGGAAAGAACACACATGCAGTGAACACTGGTGGATCCATATTGTAACAACCTCGGACCCTACGCTCTAAGTTCAAGCCTGGATGAACCAAAAGTGGTTAAGGGTTTTATAGCAGGGGCCCAGGGCCACCCACGTGTAGGCCCATCGACCGCCCTAACCACTTCCAGGAACATCGGGACAAGAGCGAGCGGCGTAGGCAACAGGCGAAGAGATCAAATACATACACAAGCGAGTATGTATGCAAGCTACCTTACAACAGTTCTCAGAGCCATACCATCTAAAAGAAATAGAAATTTTGCAACGCCATACGGCAAGATCCAAATATCCTAGATAGAGATAATAGTGTAGGATAGCTCCTCATACATCAATCAACAGAGTATCAAGCGGAAGCGAGAAACAAGATCTGAGTACGGATAAGAAGCAAATCGGAATAAGATGCCACATAAATAAGCATATCCCGCCCACAGATCTCACGGATCCCCATCCTCGGAATCTCTACACCGAGTGATCGTTGCCAACATCATCTATCTCCTCCACCCAGTATCCATCTTGTGAGTATACCTGTTCATCTGAATCAAACTATTTATCGTGTGAGACCCTAGGGGTACTCAGCAAGTCTTTATGCCTCTAAAGGGGACATATACCTGGGGTGACGCAATTGCAGCAAAAGACCATAACTAACAAGTCTATAGATACTCGCTAACCATCCGCCTAACCAATGATAGATACTCGTTAATTAGAAACAAAGTTATAATAGTATAAACTAACAGATCCATCCTCCTTCTCGCTTACCAACGAGAAAGCGGACGAACAACCCAACCGTTGGCAGTTTTATTAACCATTCCATGTATATTGCACTAATTACTAGTCAGATATTTAGTCAAATTAAAGATGGTACTTTATTTATACTTGTCTATGATCAATAAACTGGGCTCCAAGTCGTCCATAACCGCGGACACGGCTTTCAGAAACATTTACCCTGCAGGGGTGCACAAATAGCAACACACGCACGATTGACCTCGGAAAAACCAAATCAAAACTCAACGAGGCTTTCACGACAAAGCAATCACAGGATTCATAAATTATTTTAGGGGGCCACCCCATTAAGCTACCCGCAACGAAGTTGGCCGGCTCCGAGACGGACCCAAGGTTTGCGCCAATGGCTGTAAATGGCTGGGAACCCAAAAATGTGACTAGGCTTGTCGATACCGCGAAAACACTCCGCCATCCCTAAATAGTACAGGTGCTCCACGCACAATCATAAATAAAGCGGTAAAACATGGCTTAAGTAAAAGATAGTAATAAAGCCCCAAACTACTTTGTGGCCCCAAGAAATAAAATGCAAATCAAGCTAAGGCAAAGGGGGATTCATAGAGTCTCCCGTATGTGGATAGTGCGAATAGTCAAGGAACAGGTATCAAGTACTCAGGGTCCTACGGGACACAAGTGGGCATGAAAAACCAAATAACAGATATTGCCCACCGGTGCCTCTTTCATTAGTTATCCCATTACTACTCAGGTTAAGATGTTTAGGTACCTCGTTATCCATCGGACACTCACAAACCCTACACATGCAATTCTACGACTCGCAAGGCTCAAGCAACTCCTGTAGTAATGGTTCATAGGATGGAGGAACAAGCTTCGGTGGGGTTTAAAGATAAAGTCCATGCAATACTTGGGATTCAGTTTAATGCAATCGGGACTCAATGATGCAAGAATAAGATATAATAAATAGGTATATATGTATGCAAGCATGTGGTAGTGCTTGCCTGGTAGCTCAGTTGAAGCGAGAGATGGATCTGGGTAGTACTCCTGGGGTTCCTGATAATTCCCCCTGCTCGCCGTCTATTCGAAAGAAGAACCAAACAAACAAGGGCCAACATAAATAAAGTGCACAAGCATATAAATAAATTGCGACAAGAAACCAAGTATGCCATGATGAATGATGCACAATTTACATGACAATAATGTAGCATGGCAAGGGTGAGGTGTGGGGGCAAGAATAAATCATTTTATTAATTATTTGGCCAAGTTTTATTACCATAAAAAGTTCTGATTATTTAATATTTATATGATGCATGCTTCAATTCATATCATGAAATGCATAAACAGAATGAGCTCGTCGCGCTGATCGATTTAGACATCTTATTTGTCAAATTTGGAGTTATAGAATTAAAGTTATTAGTTAATTGAGAAAAGGCATTTTTATTGCAATTAAACAATTTCGAAAATTTAAATTAGTCAACCATTATTTTGAGTGGAATATTTGAATTCCTCACATTTTTCTGATTCAAAAACCTATATTATTTGTATTATTTGGGTTTGCCAATTAAAAGTTATTTAAAATTGGATTTAAATACATATGAAACATTTCTGAAATCATTTTGTTTAAATAGAAAAGGACGCAGACTTTTTGCACACAGGCAGAAGCTGGCCATAGACGCTGACGGATGGGCCGCCCTGAGCTGGCGGAAACCAACGCGGCAGAGCTTTTAGCACCACCACAGAAGTGAGCCACAACGGCTGATCGGTGGACCCGGCACTAAAACGGGCCCACGCGCCAGCGGGTGAACGGGCGGGTGACACGCGGTGCAGACGGGGACTGCGGGTTGAGGTTGCGAAACCCGCGGTGCCTTTTCGTAAAAACGCCACCGCGGATGACATATGGGGCCAGGTGGAGTGTGGGTTGCGTGAAACAAAAGCCAGGGGGGTAACTAGAAAACAACCCCGCGTACTGTTTTTCTTCTCGCCCGTTTTTGACGAAACTGAAGAAAACAGAGGACCGGCGCGGCGGGGATTCGATCCCGCGACGCGGCGCGTGAGTGCAGGCGGCGGTGACCGCTGGGGCTGGCTCGGTTTGATGTTGGGTAACGACGACGCAGCCAGATGAGGCTACCGTGGCGGGACGGCGGTAACGACGCCACGCACAAAGAGTGCTCGACGGAGCAATCTACACGTCCAGGAAGAGAAGATGCCAGAGGAGATGTCCGGGAGGCGCAGAGGCTCACCGCGGGGAGGTTGGTGGTGGTGGTTCGGCCTGGAGCACAGGGGATCGGCGGCGTTGCTGATGAACCACATCTAGGGTTTCTTCGTCGCCTCAATGATCTGAAGTGTGTACCGGGCCGCCTCCTCCTTGACTCTGAGCACAGGGGTGCTGCTGGGGATCTCCTCGGTCTTCCTTGACAACCCATCACCACGCCCACTTCTCCCAGCGTCAACGACCGGAAGTAGACCGAGGTGGCGGTGGTAGATGGTGGCGATGGCTAGCAGCGTGGTGGGGAGCTGGGTGGTGAAGGGCAGCGCCCAGGTGAGATCTGGGGAGTGCGGCTAGGCAGGGGAGGGAGTAGATAAGGATGGAGGTAAGGAGAGATGCCGTGGGTGGAAGGGGGTAGAAAAAGGTGGTGGTGCACCTTTTTATCCTCTCTCTCTCGGTCGGTGGACCAGAGGAGGGTCGAGGCTGGTTGGGGCTGCGGCTCAGGGGTGGCACGGTGCAGGGGCTCGGTGGGGGTATCTTGGCAGCGAGGAAAAGAGAGGGAAGGAGGGGGGAAGGCTCGGCTAGGTTAGACCGGCAGGGGGGTTCGGCATGGGTGGCTCGGGCTGGGTTTGGTCTATCCAAGGCCAGCTAGGGGCAGGGCCAGGTGGTGATGGCCTAGGGAGGCTCGGCCTGGTGGAGTGGCGATTAGGGTAGGAGGGGATGGAATGGGGAGAGGGTGTAGCTAGGGTTTAGAAGATCTTAGATTAGGGCTTGAGCTAGGGTTTATCTAGATTGGGTTGGGAAGGTGAGCTAGAGAGAAAAGAGAAGAAGGGCTAGGTTTGAGTAAGTGAAGAGAGAGGGTTTTAAGCTAGAGAGGAGAGATAAGGGTTCTAAGATCACATGGATGAAGGCAAAGAAGAGAAGCCCCAAGGTGTAAGCTCATGCAAGGATAGGCATGTAAGAAAGATTAAAGGAGACAAGATGTACTATTAAACTCCTTTGAAAAGGCTATTTGATGGTCTCCCAAACCAACAAGCTTTACTTCAAAATTTAAAATAAATCCAAAATAGAGGAGGTATGGTAAGCTTGCATGGGTCATGCATGAATAATAAATGCCCCCCTCTAGTAGTGAAAACCACTAGAATATCTCATGGCAATTATATAAGCAAGATTCCCAAATTTTGGAATAAGGACCAACAAAATAAAAGAGAGCTTGTTTACCACATGGACTAAATAAAAGATCATGCATGAATATAAGGTGGCCAAGCTTGTGTGTGTGAACCACTAAGCATAATATGGCCAAAATTATATTCTTATACGAGCATTTATTCCAATTCAAACCATATGTAAGCTTGGCAAGGATTCCACTGACATAGCATGCAAAGGTGGCCATGTGGCTCTCCACATATCAATAATGTGAAAACAACATGATGCATATATGGGATCATGGGGAATTGTATGTGGATCCATCCCAACCCACATGAGCTAGAGGTAAAACCAATAAAATGCAAAGCTCACTTATAGTTGGATGGTGGAATTATGGGGTGGTGACAAAGAAAGGTGGTGGAGTTAATAAAAGATATGCGCCCAACTCCACTTGGGCATCAAGCATTTAATCAAGAACCAAATAAAATATATCAAGAGGCAAATACAATTAATAGTGCATATGAGATAAGACCCAAATGAAAAGGGTTTTATATGATGCTCAAATGCAATGTGGCATGATGACATGAGCATGATATAATTATGATGCAACAATTATATGTAGGAAGTAGCCTTTTATTACTAGACCATGTAGCATTACGGATGTTAGACAGATGGGATGATATAACTCTCCCCCACTAAACAGGAATCTCGCCCCGAGATTCTAGGAAGAAGAAGAAGACACGAAGAGGGTGGGGTACTTGGCACGGAGCTCATCCTCACGTTCCCAAGTGGCTTCATCAACGGAATGGTGCGACCACTAGACCTTGCAGAACTTGATAGACTTGTTGCGAGTCTTTCTTTCTGCGACTTCTAGGATTTTTGTGGGGTGTTCTTGATAAGATGGGTCTTCTTGGAGATTGATAAGCTCATGGTCCACGGTCCTGCCGGGATCCTTGAAGCACTTCTTGAGTTGAGAGATATGGAAAACATCATGGACCTTGAGTTTTTCAGGGAGCTCAAGAGCATAAGCGACTTCTCCTCTTCTTCCACGAACTTTGAAAGGACCGATGTATCTATGAGCCAGCTTTCCTTTGATACCAAACCGGTGCGTGCCTCTCATGGTAGTGACACGAAGGTAAACGGGATCACCAGGGACATACTCCATGTCCATGTGCTTTCTGTCGTAGTTGCTCTTCTGGCGACTTTGAGCAACCTTCAGGTTTTCGACAATGATGTGAACCTTCTCCTCCGCTTGAGTTACAATGTCGGGGCCAAATAATGTTCTTTCACCTGCGCCCGACCAACCAATCGGAGTTCTGCATTTGCGGCCATAGAGAACCTCAAATGGTGCTTCTGGAAGCTATTGTTGTAAGAGAACTCAGCATAAGGAAGGCATTCTTCCCACTTCATGCCGAAAGAGATGACGCAAGCACGGAGCATATCTTCCAGAATCTGATTGATCCTTTCAACTTGCCCTTGTGACTAAGGGTGGTAAGCTGTGTCGAAGTTCAACTTTGTTCCCAAAGCATTTTGGAAACTTCCCTAGAACTTGGAAGTGAAGATGCTTCCACGGTCTGAGCTGATCTCAAGAGGAACCCCATACTGAGAGACAATTCTGTTGATATAGAGCTCAGCCAACTGAATTGCTGAAATTGTTTCCTTGACGGGGAAGAAATGAGCCACTTTTGAGAGCCTGTCAATGACAACAAAGATTGCATTGTTGCCCTTCTGCGACCTTGGAAAGCCAGTTATGAAATCCATCTCTACTTTCTCCCATTTCCATTCCGGAGGCTTCAATGGCTGTAGAAGACCAGAAGGTTTCTAATGGACAGCTTTAACTCTAAGGCAGACATCGCACTCGGAGACATACTTGGCACAATATCGTTTCAAACCAGGCCACCAATACTGTGTTTTCAAGTCCATGTACATCTTAGTGCTGCCAGGGTGGATAGAAAGAACAGAATCATGAGCTTCTTTAAGAACTTGCTCTCTCAAACCCGGATACTTCGAAACGAACATCCGGTGCTTAAAGAATAGAGTGCCTTGGTCGTTAAGGTGGAAAGGTTCATACTTCGGAAGCTGAATCTTGGAGATGATGTTTTTAGTGTAAGGATCACCAAGTTGAATGGAGCGAACTTTTATATCCAAGAGAGGGGTTGCCAGAAGATTCAGAAGATACCCTTCATGCATAATCTCAAGGTTGAGTTGGCAGAATTCCTCGCACAAGAGAGGTTGTTGTTCTTCCACCATGAGGTTGTTCACATATGCCTTTTAACTGAGGGTATCGACCATCACATTTGCTTTCCCTGGAGTGTAGTTGATCGAAAGATCAAAGTCGTTGATGGTTTCAATCCATCTTCTTTGGTGAAGGTTGAGGTCCGGCTGAGTGAAGATATACTTCAGGCTTTTGTGGTCAGAAAAGATCTCACAACGGTTTCCAAGCAAGTAGTGCCTCCATACTTTTAGAGCGAAGACAACCGCTGCAAGTTCAAGATCATGTGTTGGATAGTTGAGCTCATGAGTTTTCAACTGATGGGAAGCATAAGCAACGACTTGCTTTTCTTGCATGAGGACCGCACCCAATCCTTGCAGGGAGGCGTCACAGAATATTTGGAAAGGCTTTGATGTATCTGGAGGAATCAAGACTGGTGTGGAAGTGAGCTTCTCTTTGAGTGTTTCAAAACTAGCTTGACATGCAGGAAACCAAAGGTATTTCTTGCCTTTCTTGAGGAGATCGGTAAGAGGCTTCGCAATCTTCGAGAAGTTCTGAACGAAGCGACGGCAATAACTAGCCAAACCAAGGAAACTTCAGACTTCTTTGACATTTTTGGGTGGAAGCCACTCAACAATTGTCCGAACAGTTTCTAGGTTGACGGCAATGCCCTTAGTAGAGATGACGTGACCAAGATAGGTAACTTCGGGAAGACAAAATTTACACTTGGAGAACTTTGCATACAGGCGGTTCTCACGAAGCTTCTTTAGGACACACCTAAGGTGTTCTTCATGTTCTTCCTTTGACTTAAAATAGACTAAATGTCATCCAGATAGACCACGACGAACTTATCAAGATACTCCATAAAAACCGAGTTCATAAGCCTCGAGAAGGTGGCAGGTGTGTTGGTGAGACCGAAGGACATGACCATGTACTCGTACATGCCATAGCGGGTGGTGAAAGCTGTTTTGGGAACATCTTCCTTGCGAATCTTGATTTGATGATAACCACTTCTCAAGTCAAGCTTGAAGAATACCACTGCTCATGCAAGCTGATCAAAGAGATCATTTATCCGCGGAAGGGGATATTTATTCTTGATGGTTTTTGCATTGAGATCTCGGTAATCAACACAAAGTCGATCAGTGCGGTCTCGCTTCTTCACAAAGATGGTTGGGCTACCCCAAGAAGAAGTGTTGTGCTGAATGAAACCCAACTTCTCTTGTTCATCAAGTTGACGTTTGAGTTCAGCCAACTCAGCAGGACCCATTTTATAAGGTCGCTTGGAGATAGGAGTGGTTCCAGGTTCAAGCTCAATCACAAACTCGACCTCTCGGTCAGGAGGCATACCTGATAACTCTTCAGGAAAAACATCTGGGAACTCGCGGACCACCGGAACACTCTGAATAGCATCCATACCATCATCATATAGAGCAGACAAAGAGAAGAGTTGAATTGCAGGAGTTAGACCTAGAGAATAGACTATATGGCCTTCGGGAATTTTTCAGAGAAACTGAGCGTTCAGAACAATCAATCACAGCTGCATTTGCCGTTAACCAATCCATGACCAAGATGACATCAATGTCAGAGCTGCCGAGAATGATTAAGGAAGCAAGAAATGAAGAACCACCAATTAGAATTTGATTGCTATGAATGATCTTGGAAGATGCCATAGTTGCTCTGGGCGAGAGAACCATTAAACGTTTAGGGGGAGGGTCCATAGGTAACCCATTCTCATCAGCAAAACTTGTAGATACAAAAGAATGCGATGCACTAGAATCAAATAAAACTCGTGCAAGGACTGAGTTAACGGGAAGCGTACCCATCACAACTCCAAATGCATGTTCAGCTTGAGCGACGTTGACACAGTTGGCACGAGCAACAGTGGACCCGGGCTTGGTGTTGATGTTGAGAGCCCGAGGTGGTGGTGCACAAACCATAGAAGGACTTGCTGCTGGTCTTGGAGGTGGTGGAGGAAGAGCCTTGTTATTCATGGGACAACTCCAGTGTTGATGCCCAGTGTTCCCACAAGTATAACAAGCACCAGGTGGACGTGGAGCAGCGTAGCCAGGGACTCCGCCAGGCGCTCTAGGGTAGTTGTGGTTGTAGCCCCTAGGAGCAGCGGTGAAGGAGTTTCGTGGTCTTTCTGCGTAGCTTGAACGTCTTGGTGGAGCCGGGAGCGGCGGTGTGGTATTAGGAACCCACACGCGGCGCTTAGAAGGAGCTGTCATAGCTGAAGAGCTTGTTGCGTCACGACTGTATTGCTTGGACTCCTCGAACACTTGCCTACTGGCTTCTTCCTGTAGAGCTGTATGTTGGAGTTCTAGAAAAGACCCCGACCTTGCATGAGTGATTGCATATTTGATAGATGCATTGAGCCCTTGCCTAAACCTCTTTTTTTTCTTCTTGTCATCAGAGATCTCATCGCCACCATACCGAGAAACATTCATGAAGTTTCCGATATAGGTGTTGACATTGTCATTGCCCTGCTTGAGGTTGAGAAACACCTCCTTCATCCTTTCCATGACAATTTCTGACAGATATTGCTCTTTGAAAGCTCCACTGAACTGCTCCCAAGTAGGCTGAAAACCAGAGTGGTTTGCCTTCAGGTAATTCTCTCACCATAGAGTTGCGTCTCCTTTCAGAAGGTGCGTGGCACATTTTACCCATTCTTGTTCGGGTACATTAGCAGTCATCAACAACCTTGACATCTCACGAAGCCAATCATCAGCATCCAGCGGTTGATCAGACACCTCAAAGTGGCGCGGGATAAACTTCAGAAAGCTCTTGATATCTCCTGCTTGGGAGGTGGAGGTAGCGGAACAAACTCATTCCTCCTGACACTCTCTTCAAAGCGTTGCTGGTTCTGTTGCATTGTTCCCAAGGCATTAGTAATACTTGCCAACGCAGCCCCTAGTTCAGGCGGTATGTCCTCCTCAATGTGGCGTGGTGGTGCCATCCTGGGATTGATATAAAACTCAAGTCAGTATCATAATGGAGAATGATAATAATCCAAAATAGTACCAAAATGGAATTAACCAAGATTAAGGATACAAATTACTAAGATGATATTAAAATATCAACAACGTTCAAAGCACCTAGAAGATAGTAAGCATATCGCACACGACTGAACAAGGAGTGTGGTACGCAAAGCTATCAAAGAAAAAAATTCCGCAAATATAGGCATTAAAATACCACTATATGCGCAAACCACTTAACGAATCAAGATTAATAACTCTACCAATTCAATATACAAGAGCGAATGATAAAAGTAGTGGTATGGTCGCGACTCCATCCCGCACTCAAAGCATTACTCCGCACATGAATAAGTAAGACACATATCCCGACTCTCTTCCTTCTTAAGATGAACCTAAAGATTAGCAACTACGGAAACAAACACCACAAACAACATAGCATCGGGTAACAAAGAGTAAGACAGATCGTGTCGGTTTACAACGAATCAGATAGATCGCTTCGGTTCACAAAAGCCTATCGGTATGGAATGTACCAACAGTTGATAACCAAAAGGCAGAGAGCGATAACAAGTTGGATGCAACAGATAGACAAGGAATTACCCACACACACACACACACACACACTCACACAACCTATGGTACTACGGAACCCAGAACATGTGAATCCTAATTTGAATTTTTAGAAGAGGATTGAAAACGTTACACTTCCTTACCAGAAAAGGGTGGGTGGGTGGGTAAGAAGAAAAATGGAAGTTGTCTTACTCTCGCGTTTTGTTTTTCCCTAGTATACATAGCTACCAAAATATTTGCTAGACTGACAACGACCATTTTGGCTGAGACCCTGAAGGGCGGGATGGCTCTGATACCAATTATAACAACCTCGGACCCTATGCTCTAAGTTCAAGCCTGGATGAACCAAAAGTGGTTAAGGGTTTTACAGAGGGGGCCCAGGGCCACCCACGTGTAGGCCGGTCGACCGCCCTAACCACTTCCAAGAACATCGGGACAAGAGCGAGCGGCGTAGGCAACATGCGAAGAGATGAAATACATACACAAGTGAGTATGTATGCAAGCTACCTTACAACAGTTCTCAGAGCCATACCATCTAAAAGAAATCGAAATATTGCAACGCCATACGACAAGATCCAAATATCCTAGATAGAGATAATAGTGTAGGATAGCTCCTTATACATCAATCAACAGAGTATCAAGCGGAAGCGGGAAACAAGATCCGAGTACGGATAAGAAGCAAATCGGCATAAGATGCCACATAAATAAGCATATCCCGCCCACAAATCTCACGGATCCCCATCCCTGGAATCTCTACACCGAGTGATCGTTGCCAACATCATCTGTTTCCTCCACCCAGTATCCATCTTGCGAGTATACCTGTTCATCTGAATCAAACAATTTATCGTGTGAGACCCTAGGGGTACTCAGCAAGTCTTTATGCCTCTAAAGGGGACATATACCTGGTGTGACGCAATTGCAGCAAAAGATAATAACTAACAAGCCTATAGATACTCGCTAACCATCCGCCTAACCAATGATAGGCGGATGTCCGTTAATTAGAAACAACAGTTATAACAGTATAAAGTAACAGATCCATCCTCCTTCTCGCTTACCAACGAGAAAGCGGATGAACAACCCATCCGTTGGCAGTTTTATTAATCATTCCAGGAATATTACACTAATTACTAGTCAGATATTTAGTCAAATTAAAGACGGTACTTTAGTTATACTTGTCTATGATCGAGAAACTGTGCTCCAAGTTGTCCATAACCGCGGACACGGCTTTTAGAAAGATTTACCCTACAGGGGTGCACAAATAGCAACACACACACGATCGACCTCAGAAAAACCAAATCAAAACCCAACAAGGGTTTCACGACAAAGCAATCACAGGATTCATAAATTATTTCAGGGGCCACCCCATTAATCTATCCGCAATGAAGTTGGCAGCTCTGAGACGGACCCAAGGTTTGCGCCCATGGTTGTAAACGACTGGGAACCCGAAAATGTGACTGGCTTGTCGATACAGCGAAAACACTCCGCCATCCCTAAACAGTACAGGTGCTCCACGCACAATCATAAATATAGCGGTAAAACATGGCATAAGTACAAGAGAGTAATAAAGCCCCAAACTACTTTGTGGCCCCAAGAAATGCAAATCAAGCTCAGGCAAAGGGGGATTCATAGAGTCTCCCGTATGTGGATAGTGCGAATAGTCAAGGAACATGAAGCAAGTACTCGGGGTCCTACGGGACACAAGTGAGCATGAAACACCAAATAACAGATATTGCCCACCGGTGCCTCTTTCATTAGTTATCCCATTACTACTCAGGTCAAGTTGTTTAGGTACCTCGTTATCCATCAGACACTCACAAACCCTACACATGCAATTCTACGACTCGCAAAGCTCAAGCAACTCCTGTAGTAATGGTTCATAGGATGGAGGAACAAGCTTCGGTGGGGTTTAAAAGTAAAGGCCATGCAATACTTGGGATTTAGTTTAATGCAATCGTGACTCAATGATGCAATAATAAGATAGAAGCAATAGGTACTATATGTATGCAAGCATGTGGTAGTGCTTGCCTAGCAGCTCAGTTGAAGCGAGGGATGGATCTGGGTAGTACTCCTAGGATTCCTGATAATTCCCCTGCTCGGCTTCTATCCGAGAAGAACCAAACAAACAAGGCCAACATAAATATAATGCGCAAACATATAAATAAACTGCGACAACCAAACAAGAATGCCATGATGAATGATGCACAAATTACATGGCATAACATAGCATGGCATGGGTGAGGTGTGGGGTACAAGAATAAAGCATTTTATTAAGTTTTTAGTCATGTTTTGCTCCCATATAACTTACTGTCCACTTAATATTTATATGATGCATGCTTTAATTCATATCATGGAATGCGTAGTTAGAACGGGCTCGTCGTGCTGATCGATTTAGACATATTATTTGTCAAATTTGGAGTTGTAGAATTAAAGTTATTAATTAATTGAGAAAAGGCATTTTATTGCAATTAAACAATTTCGAAAATTTAAATGAGTCAAACATTATTTTAGATGGCATATTTGAATTCCTCACATTTTTCTGATTCGGAAACATATATTATTTGTATTGTTTGGAATTACCAATTAAAAGTTATTTAAAACTGGATTTGAAAACATGTTAAACATTTCTGAAAATCATTTTTATTAAACAGAAAAGGAACAGATACTTTTTGTACTGAGAGTGATCTAGCCACAGCCGCTGACGGGTGGGGCCGCGCTGAGCTGGCGGAAACCAACGCGCGGCAGAGCTTTTCTTACCGCGGGGTTGTCTAGCCGGGGTGACAGACAGGTGGGGTCGAGGGTTTCGCGGGCCCACACGCGGGCGCGCGAACAGGGCGCGGCCACATGGCGCAGCTGGGGAGTGCGGGTTGAGAACCCAAAAGTCCAGGTGCCTTTTTGTAAAAGCGCCGGAGCAGATGACATGTGGGCCTGGTCTGGAGTGCGGGTTGAGCAAACAAAAAGGCCAGGGGGTAAATGGGAAAAGGAACGCGCGGTACACCGGTGTACTGTTTTTCTTCCTGGCGTTGTCTGACGAAACTGAAGTCGCAGACATCGGCGCGGCGGGGGTTCGATCTTGCGACCTAGCGTGCGCGCGGCGGCGGCTACCGCTGTGGTGTTTCGGGTTTGATGCCGGTTAACGACGACGCGGCCAGATGAGGCTACCGTGGCGGAACGGCGGCAGCGACGCCACGCACAGAGAGTGCTCGACGGAGCAATCTACGCGTCCAGGAAGAGAAGATGCCAGAGGAGATTTCCAGGAGGCACAGAGGCTCACCGCGGGGAGGTTGGTGGTGGTGGTTCGGCCTAGGGCGCAGGGGATCGGCGGGGAAGCTGGCGACCCACGTCTAGGGTTTCTCCCCGGTCACATCGGTGTGCAGCGCGGTCTGGCCATCTCCTCCTCGCCTCCGTGTACAGGGTTGATGCAGGGGATCTCCTCGGTCTTCCTCGACAACCAGACTCCACGCCCACTTCCTCCAGCACTGGCGACTAGGGTAGACTGAAGGTGGCGGTGGCTAGACGGTGGTGGTGGCTAGCAGGCGGTAGGGATCCGGATGGTGAAGGGCAGCGCCCAGTCGAGATCTGGGGTTTACTACTAGGCCTGGGCGGGGTAGATAAGGCCAAGGAGGGAGGGGAAGATGCCATGGGTGGCTCGGGGTGGAAAAGGTGGTGGTGCACCTTTTCTCCTCTCTCTCGCGGTGGCAAGGCTCGGGTGGACCAGGGGCAACTGCAGCTGGGCTAGAGGGAATGGAGCAGGTGCTCGGTGGGGTCTCCTTGTCAGCGAGGTAGAGAGGATAGGGGAAGGGAAGGGGCTCGGCTAGGGAGATGCCGACCAAGGGAGGCTCGGCCTAGAGTATAAGGGGTTTGGGTCGGGCTAGGTTAGCCAGTGCAAGACCAGGTGGTGGTGGCGATTAGTGTAGGAAAATGCTAGGTTAGGGTTTTAGCCGAGGCTAGGGATGAGGAGGGGTGGTGAGGTGAGCTAGGGTTTAGCTAGAAAAAGAGAGAGGGGAAAAATAGATGGATGAGCTAGGGTTTTGGAGTTGATATGGGACACAAAAGAGAGTTTGAAATCCAAACAAATACAATCTCACATGGCTCCAATTAGTCACATGCACTCAAATTTGAATAAAGCCCAAGCAAAAAGGTTGGGGAAGGTTGAATAAAATCATCAAATGGAAGAACTAGAGTAAGATGGGGATGTGGGGTTTATGTATCATGTGACATGAAATAATGGTATCACACATAAGATATTTGCACAAGGATTTAACACATGGTTTGGATTAAACCCATATGTCCAAGAGTGGAAGAAATAAGCATGAATAAATATAATGAGACAATGCTAGTGTGTGTGTCCCACTAGGCAAGTATATAGCCATAATTATATTCATACACGATCAAATATTCCAAAACAAACCATATTTAAGCTAGACAAGGAAATTACTCACATAGCATGCAAGGGTGGCCATGTGGCTCTCCCCATATCAATATTGTGAAAACAACATGATGCATACATGGGAGCATGTGGAAGTAGAAGTGGATCCATCCCAACCCACATGAGCTAGAGGTAAAACCCATAGAATGCAAGGCTCACATATAGTTGGATGGTGGAATTATGGGGTGGTGACAAAGAAAGGTGGTGGAGTTAATAAAAGATATGCCCCCAACTCAACTTGGGCATCAAGCATTATCAAGAACCAAATACAAAATATAAAGAGGCAAATACAATTAATAGTGCATATGAGATAAGAACCAAATGAAAAAGGGTTTTATATGATGCTCAAATGCAATGTGGCATGATGACATGAGCATGATATAATTATGATGCAACAATTATATGTAGGAAGTAGCATTTTATTATTAGACCATGTAGCATTACAGATGTTAGACAGATGGGATGCTACAACTCTCCCCCACTAAACAGGAATCTGGCCCCGAGATTCTAGGAAGAAGAAGAAGACATGAAGAGGGTGGGGTACTTGGCACGGAGCTCATCCTCGCGTTCCCAAGTGGCTTCATCAACAGAATGGTGCGACCACTGCACCTTGCAGAACTTGATAGACTTGTTGCGAGTCTTTCTTTCTGCGACTTCTAGGATTTTTGTGGGGTGTTCTTGATAAGACAGGTCTTCTTGGAGATTGATAAGCTCATGGTCCACGGTCCTGCCGGGATCCTTGAAGCACTTCTTGAGTTGAGAGATATGGAAAACATCATGGACCTTGAGTTTTTCAGGGAGCTCAAGAGCATAAGCGACTTCTCCTCTTCTTCCACGAACTTTGAAAGGACCGATGTATCTAGGAGCCAGCTTTCCTTTGATACCAAACCGGTGCGTGCCTCTCATGGGAGTGACACGAAGGTAAATGAGATCACCAGGGACATACTCCATGTCCGTGTTCTTCCTGTCGTAGTTGCTCTTTTGGTGACTTTGAGCAACCTTCAGGTTTTCAAGAATGACGTGAACCTTCTCCTCCGCTTGAGTTACAATGTCGGGGCCAAAAAATGTTCTTTCACCTGCGCCCGACCAAGCAATCGGAGTTCTGCATTTGCGGCCATAGAGAACCTCAAATGGTGCCATCTTTAGACTCTTCTGGAACCTATTGTTGTAAGAGAACTCAGCATAAGGAAGGCATTCTTCCCACTTCATGCCGAAAGAGATGACACAAGCACGGAGCAAATCTTCTAGAATCTGATTGATCCTTTCAACTTGCCATTGTGACTGAGGGTGGTAAGCTGTGCTGAAGTTCAAATTTGTTCCCAAAGCATTTTGGAAACTTCCCCAGAACTTGGAAGTGAAGATGCTTCGACGGTCTGAGCTGATCTCAAGAGGAACCCCATACAGAGAGACAATTTTGTTGATATAGAGCTCAGCCAACTGAATTGCTGAAATTGTTTCCTTGACGGGAAAGAAGTGAGCCACTTTAGAAAGCCTGTCAATGACAACAAATAATGCATTGTTACCTTTCTGGGACCTTGGAAACCTAGTTATGAAGTCCATCTCTACTTTCTTCCATTTCCATTCTGGAGGCTTCAATGGCTATAGAAGACCGGAAGGTTTCTGATGGACAACTTTTACTCTGCGGCAGACATCACACTCGGAGACATACTTGGCACAATATCGTTTCAATCCAGGCCACCAATATTGTGTTTTCAGGTCCATGTACATCTTAGTGCTACCAGGGTGGATACAAAGAACATAATCATGAGCTTCTTTAAGAACTTTCTCTCTCAAACCCGGATACTTCGGAACGAACATCCGGTGCTTAAAGAATAGAGTGCCTTGGTCGTCAAGGTGGAAAGGTTCATACTTCGGAAGCTGAATCTTGGAGATGATGTTTTTAGTGTAAGGATCACCAAGTTGAATGGAGCAAACTTTTAAATTCAAGAGAGGGGTTGCCAGAAGATTCAGAAGATACCCTTCATGCAGAATCTCAAGGTTGAGTTGGCGGAATTCCTCGCACAAGAGAGGTTGTTGTTCTTCCACCATGAGGTTGTTGACATACGCTTTTCGGTTGAGAGCATCGGCCATGACATTAGCTTTGCCCGGAGTGTAGTTGATCGAGAGATCAAAGTCGTTGATGGTTTCAATCCATCATCTTTGGTGAAGGTTGAGGTCCGGCTGAGTGAAGATATACTTCAGGATTTTGTGGTCAGAAAAGATCTCACACCGGTTTCCAAGCAAGTAGTGCCTCCATACTTTTAGAGCGAAGACAACCGCTGCAAGTTCAAGATCATGTGTTGGATAGTTGAGCTCATGAGTTTTCAACTGACAGGAAGCATAAGCAACGACTTGCTTTTCTGGCATGAGGACCGCACCCAATCCTTGCAAGGAGGCATCACAGAATATCTGGAAAGGCTTTGATGTATCTGGAGGAATCAAGACTGGTGTGGAAGTGAGCTTCTCTTTGAGTGTTTCAAAACTAGCTTGACATGCAGGAGACCAAAGGTATTCTTGCCTTTCTTGAGGAGATCGGTAAGAGGCTTCGCAATCTTCGAGAAGTTCTGAACGAAGCGACGACAATAACTAGGCAAACCAAGGAAACTCCAGACTTCTTTGACATTTTTGGGTGGAAGCCACTCAACAATTGTCCGAACAGTTTCTGGGTTGATGGCAATGCCCTTAGCAGAGATTACGTGACCCAGATAGGTAACTTCGGGAAGCCAAATTCACACTTGGAGAACTTTGCATACAGGCGGTTCTCATGAAGCTTGTTTAGGACACACCGAATGTGTTATTCATGTTCTTCCTTTGACTTAGAATAGACTAGAATGTCATCCAGATAGACCACGATGAACTTATCAAGATACTCCATGAAAACCGAGTTCATAACCCTCGAGAAGGTGGCAGGTGCGTTGGTGAGACCGAAGGACATGACCGTGTACTCGTACATGCCATAGCGGGTGGTGAAAGCTGTTTTGGGAACATCTTCCTTGCGAATCTTGATTTGATGATAACCACTTCTCAAATCAAGCTTGGAAAATACCACTGCTCCTGCAAGCTGATCGAAGAGATCATTTATCCGCGGAAGGGGATATTTATTCTTGATGGTTTTTGCATTGAGAGCTCGGTAATCAACACAAAGTCGATCAGTGCGGTCTCGCTTCTTCACAAAGATGGTTGGGCTACCCCAAGAAGAAGTGATGTGCTGAATGAAACCCAACTTCTCTTGTTCATCAAGATGATGTTTGAGTTCAGCCAACTCAGCAGGACCCATTTTATAAGGCCGCTTGAAGATAGGAGCGGTTCTAGGTTCAATCTCAATCACAAACTCGACCTCTCGGTCAGGAGGCATACCTGGTAACTCTTCGGGAAAAACATCTGGGAACTCACGGACCACCGGAACACTCTGAATAGCATCCATAGCATCATCATTTAGAGTAGACAAAGAGAAGAGTTGAATTGCAGGAGTCAGACTTGGAGAATAGACTATATGGCCTTCGGGAATTTTTCAGAGAAACCGAGCATTCAGCACAATCAATCACAGCTGCATTTGCCATTAACCAATCCATGACCAAGATGACATCAATGTCAGAGCTGCCGAGAATGATTAAGGAAGCCAGAAATGAAGAACCACCAATTAGAATTTGATTGCTATGAATGATCTTGGAAGATGCCATAGTTGCTCCGGGCGAGAGAACCATTAAACGTTTAGGGGGAGGGTCCATAGGTAACCCATTCTCATCAGCAAAGCTTGTAGAGACAAAAGAATGCGATGCACTAGAATCAAATAAAACTCGTGCAGGGACTGAGTTAACGGGAAGCGTACCCATCACAACTCCAGATGCATGTTCCGCTTGAGCGACGTTGACACAGTTGGCACGAGCAACAGTGGACCCGGGCTTGGTGTTGATGTTGAGAGCCCGAGGTGGTGGTGCACAAACCATAGAAGGACTTGCTGCTGGTCTTGGAGGTGGTGGAGGAAGAGCCTTGTTATTCATGGGACAACTCTAGTGTTGATGCCCAGTGTTCCCACAAGTATAACAAGCACCAGGTGGACGTGGAGCAGCGTAGCCAGGGACTCCGCCAGGCGCTCTAGGGTAGTTGTGGTTGTAGCCCCTAGGAGCAGCGGTGAAGGAGTTTCGTGGTCTTTCTGCGTAGCTTGAACGTCTTGGTGGAGCCGGGAGCGGCGGTGCGGTATTAGGAACCCACACGCGGTGCTTAGAAGGAGCTGTCAAAGCTAAAGAGCTTGCTGCGTCACGACTGTGTTGCTTGGACTCCTCGAACACTTGCCTACTGGCTTCTTCCTGTAGAGCTGTATGTTGGAGTTCTAGAAAAGACCCTAGCCTTGCATGAGTGATTGCATATTTGATAGATGCATTGAGCCCTTGCCTGAACCTCTTTTGTTTCTTCTTGTCATCAGAGATCTCATCGCCACCATACCGAGAAAGATTCATGAAGTTTCTGATATAGGTCTTGACATTTTCATTGCCCTGCTTGAGGTTGAGAAACACTTCCTTCATTCTCTCCATGACAATTTCTAACAGGTATTGTTCTTTGAAAGCCCCAGTGAACTGCTCCCAAGTAGGCTGAAAACCAGAGTGGTTTTCCTTCAGGTAATTCTCCCACCATAGAGCTGCGTCTCCTTTCAGAAGGTGCGTGGCGCATTTTACCCATTCTTGTTCAGGTACATCAGCAGTCATCAGCAACCTTGACATCTCATGAAGCCAATCATCAGCATCCAGCGGATGATCAGACACCTCAAAGTGGCGCGGGTTAAACTTCAGAAAGCTCTTGATGTCTTCTCGCTTGGGAGGTGCAGGTAGCAGAACAAACTCATTCCTCCTGACACTTTCTTCAAAGCGTTGCTGGTTCTGTTCCATTGTTCCCAGGTCATTAGCAATACTTGCCAACGCAGCCCCCAGTTCAGGTGGTATGTCCTCCTCAGTATGGCGTGGTGGTGCCATCCTGGGATTGATATAAAACTCAAGTTAGTACCATAATGGAGAATGATAATAATCCAAAATAGTACCAAAATGGAATTAACCAAGATTAAGGATACAAATTACTAAGATGATATTAAAATATCAACAAAGTTGAAAGCACCTAGAAGATAGTAAGCATATCGCACACGACTGAACAAGGAGTGTGGTTCACAAAGCTATCAAAGAAAAAATTTCCGCAAATTTCGGCATTAAAATACCATTATATGCGCAAAACCACTTAACGAATCAAGATTAGTAACTCTACCAATTCAATATACGAGAGCGAATGATAAAAGTAGTGGTATGGTTGCGACTCCATCCCGCACTCAAAGCATTACTCCGCACATGAATAAGTAAAACACATATCCCGACTCTCTTCCTTCTTAAGATGAACCTAAAGATTAGCAACTACGGAAAACAAACACCCCTAACAAGATAGCATCGGATAACAAAGAGTAAGAAAGATCGCGTCGGTTTACAAAAGCCTGTCGGTATGGAATGTACCAATAGTTGATAACCAAAAGGCAGATAGCGACAACAAGTTGGATGCAACAGTAACACCCTCGAATCGGCCCTATGCAAGTTTTAGCCCTTTCCGCCAAACCCGCATAGAAACAATTCAAGGACGCCCACCAGGCACTTGCGTGCGGGTGGAAAACGAAGTAATACCATTACACAACAGTCCTCGATGGGACCCACATAACAGATAAATATACAGCACGACTCCAAGAGTCAAGAATACAGATATACGCTACAAAGATCCAAATCACCTTGAAAACGATACAGCGTCCGAGTACACACAAGATGCAAATGGGGCTAAGAGCCCTGAAGAATAACCAATGGCGTCCATAACCCTGCCCAGGCCAAGCCAGAAGGGTAACCCTGCTAACGACGTCGATCTCAAACCTGCTAGAACAAAAGGGGTGCCGACAAAGGGCAAAGGAAAAAGAGGAGCGTCAGTACTGAGGCCAGTACACAGCGAGGCTAGAATTCGGCGGCTCTCGCCTACATAGGCATGGTGGACTGAAGCGGCAGTGAAGCATGCTCTAAACAACCTATAGAGACTCAATACAACTATCGGCTATTAGAGAGGGATAAGAAAGACCTATCCGGATCCAACCAGATAGTAACACCAAACATACCCATCCTGGTATTCCCCCTCGAGACCAAACGAGGAAGTCAAACTGAGGAACTCACACAATTGGCAGTTTTACTCATTCCATTATAGTTGCAACATTTACTAGTCAGATATAGCATGAGTCATCCTGATAACATAAGTAGTGGGCAGTTTTAGTTAACATTCCGTTGTAGTTGGAACATTTACTAGTCCGATATAATTGTCCTGAGGAATCCCAAAACCCAGCAGTTGTTGGCACTTTTATCACATTCCATTGGAGTTGCAATACTTACTAGGCAGATATATCAAGACACAAGGAACCCCAGCTCCACCAGTTGTTGGAATTTTTAATATCCATTCCGTTGTATTTGAATCTGATTACTAGTCACATATTAAGTCAAATTTATAGCGCTGCTTTAGTTATGCTTGTCTATGATCGAGATACTGTGCTCCAAGTCGTCCATAACCGCGGACACGGCATTCAGAAAGATTTACCGTGCAGGGGTGCACAAATAGCAACACACACGATCGACCTCGGAAAAACCAAATCAAAACCCAACGAGGCTTTCACGACAAAGCAATCACAGGATTCATAAATTATTTCAGGGGGCCACCCCATTAAGCTACCCGCAACGAAGTTGGCCGGCTCTAAGACGGACCCAAGGTTTGCGCCAATGGCTGTAAACGACTGGGAACCCGAAAATCTGACTAGGCTTATCGATACCGAGAAAACACTCCGCCATCCCTAGACAGTACAGGTGCTCCACGCACAATCTTAAATAAAGCAGTAAAGCATGGCATAAGTACAGGATAGTAATAAAACCCCAAACTAGTTTGTGGCCCCAAGAAATAAGAAATGAATCAAGCTCTAGCTAAGGGGGATTCATAGAGTCTCCCATATGTGGATAGTGCGAATAGTCAAGGAACAAGTATCAAGTACTCGGGGTCCTACGGGACACAAGTGAGCATGGAAGAACCAAATAACATCTATTGCCCACCGATGCCTCTGCATTAGTTATATCTAACAATTTAATTTCAAGTTGTAATTAAAGCCATGATCAACTCCACCATCAACATCTGCCAGCATTCCAACAACTGCGGTACTTGACAACACGAGATCGCACCTGAGAAAGCAACTACGACTCGCAAGGCCAGCTATCTACCAAACACAGGTAATAGGAGGTGTCCAAGGCAATATAGAGGCTGCACGAGATATAACTGGTGTTCGGAAACTAAAGCATCGAGACACGGATAGCAATAGATCAACAGGAGGAAATAAAGACTATAAATGCAAAATAGGTAGAAGGGGGAGAGATGCTCGCCTGGGAAACACTGCCGAAGGATCATAACCGGAGAACTTGTCGGTACTCGCATCAACTCATCGGCCTAATCCACGAAGAAGCAAACACTAGAAGAAACACCGGATGCAATATTTAATACTAAGAGAGAAGATCCGGCATGATTATGATATGATGCAGATGCGGTGCAATTAGGAAATATTAAGCGGAACCGGGGTCCCGACGATTAATCAATAGGTTCAAGTTATCTAAAACCCCGCAAATTAAATGTTGTATTAACAAGGCAAAACATGGCATCGGTTCTCTACACCAATTTAAATGGAGTCCGGAATGAGACGAAGACATCCCACATAAACACTCCATATTTAATTATGAGGTGAATCGGCATAATGCCCCAAAACCACAAACAGGTATGCATGCAAGAACAATTTAATATGCGATAGGTATATATCATTATAAAAATAGGGGTCTCGGAAAGGAATCACATTAGGGTATCGGCAATCTGGGGTTCACCGAGGGTCGATGGGGTTCGGTCTTGGCGGGATTGGTATTCGGATCCGCGAAGGAGAGCTTGGCATGCCTAGGGTTCCTCTCGATCTTCGGACTCAGGGATCGGGGTCTTTGAAACTGTATCCATGAAGAATACCTTGGCATTCTGAATCGATCTTCGGGTTCATGTCGGTGAACTTGTCATTCTGAAAGGTTCAGGTTCCATGAGGCAGTCCTTGCCAGTCTTCTCGGAATCCCTCGGGTTCATCTTCAAACGATGGTCTTCTAGTGGCACCGGGTCAGGGTCGAGCTTGGCAGATAAGACAACTACGTCGAAGAGCTTGAGTCTTAGACTTCCCTCCGAAAATCTGCAATGTCGGTCAAAGAGATTGTGGTCACGTCCGTGGCCGAGCTAGCACACACACATATGTTGGAGTTAAATCGAGCAAAGGAAAACCGTGACTAGAGGCTTGGCCAACAACGTACTGGAAACATGTTCAGTGTCACCACGGTAACAACAGACCGGCACAAGATCACACAGGCAGAGGAGTGCCCTTGTGACCGCCAGTCGAGGGCGTGCTTGAGGGCACCAGCCTCGAGGACGGCCGGCTGCCAATGGCGGGGCTTCAGGAACCTGGGAAGGCAGGACGAGGACCGGTGGTGGGGCTTGCTGGACGGTGCAGAGAGGCGGCAGGGCGACCACGCGCCCGACGTGGCTTAGCAAGGGGAAACCGGATGGCGAGCCGCTGGTAGAGGATCTCCGGGTCGGTGGCGAGGCAGGCGTCAGGGCGAGGGCGCGGGCGAGCGGTGACAAGGGCGAGCCTGAGCTCAGGGGCACGCGTGGAGGAAGGCACGAAGGCTCGGGGCAGAGGAGGCGGACAGCAAGGTCACACGGGGGAGACACGGACGGCGTCTGTAGAGGAAGTGCGGCCCGGCGGCGCTTGACGTGGAGGAAAAAGGAGACGGGGCACCGGCTGCCGCTGCGGAGGGCGAAGCCAGGGGAGGCCAGCGGTGGCGAAACGGAGCTCGGGGCCGGAAGGGGACGCCCCCACAGCCGGGGATGGCGAGGACGGCGGGCCGAGGCGGCGCTCCGCGAGGTGGAGAAGAGGCGTCCGGTGGCGGGGTTGCAGGCGACGCGAGGTGGCGGTGCTCCTGCGCATGGAGGAGGCGGTGGCCGGCGAGCTTGCTGGCGGCCGCCGAGGTCGCGCTACCGGGACGGGCTGGTGCCGCGACAAAGGGAGGACGGAGGGACTAGCGGGGCTATGGAGGAAGGCGGCGGTGGGGCTCAGCCCGGATCGAGGGCGGAGGAAGGTGGCGATGTGGTGGGTGGTGGCATCGAGGGAAGATGCACAGGGACAGGGGTGGGGACACGAGGTGGGGCCGGGTACGGGAGATAGGGCGTGGGGGTTGCTAGGCGGGCGTGTGGGGCGCGCGACAAGGGAGCGAGCGGTGGCCTGGGGAAGCGGTTGGCCTGGGGTGTGCTGGCAGGAGGGGATGGGAGCGGGAGGGAGCTGCGCGCACGGCTGTTTGGTGGCGGGGAAGGAAGAGGGTTAGGGTGTGGGCTGGATAGGTGGGCTAGGGTTAGACAGGTTTTAGAGATAGGGTTAGCTTTAGGGTAGTTTTAGTTTGGAGGTGGCCGGCTGGGCTTTCGGGCCTGGCGTGCTGCCTCCCAAAAAAATATATAAATATTTTATTTCCTTAAAACAGGGCTTTTGAAAACCATTTGTAGACGAAACAAAAATATTCCGGACAAGTCTGGGTTTTAATTTGAAATAAAGACGGGAATATTTAGAAGACAAAACTTTTGAAAATAGTTTTTAGCCAAACCATGCATGATGATGACGATGCTCAAATGCAATGTGGCATGATGACATGAGCATGCGGTCATGACGATGCAATGCACAAAAACACAGCGATTTTCTAGTAGTGGTTTTTGCGGGATGCCACAATTCGACACCACTAACAAGGGATCTCGCCCTTGAGATCTGCCTCGTGGTACCGGGAAGAAGGTCAGCGATCTGAATCTTCTCGCTTCGTGTAGATGCTCGCGACACCACTAACAAGAGGTCATTGTCCGTGATCGTCGAGAGAACACTCCGGGAAACAAAGGACGAAGGTAAAGGTATCCACAAATAAAGCCACCTCTAACTTCGATAGAAAGAGAGAACCGATGCATTCTCATCCACTTCAATGTACACGAGCAAATAGAGTGAGTAGTCGGCATGGGGGCCAATCCATCACGCACCCAAACTATTACTCCGCACAATTAGTAGAAAAGCGTGCAACCATTCTCGGAATCAGACTGAAGATCTCGACAATCGAGGTTCAGAACAAAGGAGTGATGCAGACTCTGCATCGGATCTGGCGTAGATGATGTCGTCGCGTCGGAAAACACCGGAAGGCACAAACAAGGAACAAAGAATGGTACCACAGATAAAGGATCACTCAGATAGCATGAAGTCCGGAGGTAGAAACACCGTTGCCAAAGGAGGAAGCAAAACCCTGAAGGTACGACGAAAACCCAACCATCAGAATTCCTGGACTCGAAGAAAAGATAAGAGAGCAGATTCAAAACACGCAGAGGTAAGAGGAGAACAACAGAGGGGTAAGGAGTAAAATCAGACCTAATCAGATCTATCCAACCGATAACCCACAGGTCCCAGGATCGAAAACCTGGCTCTGATACCAATTGTAACAACCTCGGACCCTAAGCTCTAAGTTCAAGCCTGGATGAACCAAAAGTGGTTAAGGATTTTACAGCGGGGGCCCAAGGCCACCCACCTGTAGGCCCGTCAACCGCCCTAACCACTTCTAGGAACATCGGGACAAGAGCGAGCAGTGTAGGCAACAGACGACGAGATCAAAAACATACACAAGTGAGTATGTATGCAAGCTACCTTACAACAGTTCTCAGAGCCATACCATCTAAAAGAAATAGAAATTTTGCAACGCCATATGGCAAGATCCAAATATCCTAGATAGAGATAATAGTGTAGGATAGCTCCTCATACATCAATCAACAGAGTATCAAGCAGAAGCGGGAAACAAGATCCGAGTACGGATAAGAAGCAAATCGGCATAAGATGCCACATAAATAAGCACATCCCGCCCACAGATCTCACGGATCCCCATCCCCAGAATCTCTACAACGAGTGATCGTTGCCAACATCATTTGTCTCCTCCACCCAGTATCCATCTTGCGAATACACCTGTTCATCTGAATCAAACAATTTATCGTGTGAGACCCTAGGGGTACTCAGCAAGTCTTTATGCCTCTAAAGGGGACATATACCTAGGGTGACGCAATTGCAGCAAAAGACCATAACTAACAAGTCTATAGATACTCGCTAACCATCTGCCTAACCAATGATAGACGGATGTCCGTTAATTAGAAACAACAGTTATAACAGTATAAAGTAACAGATCCATCCTCCTTCTCGCTTACCAACGAGAAAGCGGACGAACAACCCAACCGTTGGCAGTTTTATTAACCATTCCATGTATATTGCACTAATTACTAGTCAGATATTTAGTCAAAATAAAGACGGTACTTTAGTTATACTTGTCTATGATCAAGAAACTATGCTCCAAGTCGTCCATAACCGCGGACACGGCTTTCAGAAAGATTTACCCTGCAGGGGTGCACAAATAGCAACACACACACGATCGACCTCGGAAAAACCAAATCAAAACCCAACGAGGCTTTCATGACAAAGCAATCACAGGATTCATAAATTATTTCAGGGGGCCACCCCATTAAGCTACCCGCAACGAAGTTTGCCAGCTCTGAGACGGACCCAAGGTTTGCGCCAATGGCTGTAAACGACTGGGAACCCGAAAATGTGACTGGGTTTGTCGATACCGCGAAAACACTCCGCCATCCCTAAACTGTAGAGGTGCTCCACGCACAATCATAAATAAAGCGGTAAAACATGGCATAAGTACAAGATAGTAATAAAGCCCCAAACTACTTTGTGGCCCCAAGAAATAAAGTGCAAATGAAGCTCAGGCAAAGGGGGGTTCATAGAGTCTCCCGTATGTGGATAGTGCGAATAGTCAAGGAATAGGTATCAAGTACTCGGGGTCCTACGGGACACAAGTGGGCATGAAAAACCAAATAACAGATATTGCCCACTGGTGCCTCTTTCATTAGTTATCGCATTACTCCTCAGGTTAAGTTGTTTAGGTACCTCGTTATCCATCGGACACTCACAAACCCTACACATGCAATTCTATGACTCGCAAGGCTCAAGCAACTCCTAAAGTAATGGTTCATAGGATGGAGGAACAAGCTTCGGTGGGGTTTAAAAGTAAAGGCCATGCAATACTTGTGATTCAGTTTAATGCAATCGCGACTCAATGATGCAAGAATAAGATAGAAGCAATAGGTACTATATGCATGCAAGCATGTGGTAGTGCTTGCCTGGTAGCTCAGTTGAAGCGAGAGATGGATCTGTGTAGTACTCCTGGGTTTCCTGATAATTCCCCTTCTCGGCGTCTATTCGAAAGAAGAACCAAACAAACAAGGGCCAACATAAATAAAGTGCACAAGCATATAAATAAAATGCGATAAGAAACCAAGCATGCCATGATGAATGATGCACAATTTACATGACAATAATGTAGCATGGCAAGGGTGAGGTGTGGGGGCAAGAATAAATCATTTTATTAATTATTTGGCCAAGTTTTATTACCATAAATAGTTCTGATTATTTAATATTTATATGATGCATGCTTCAATTCATATCATGAAATGCATAAACAGAATGGGCTCGTCGCGCTGATCGATTTAGACATCTTATTTGTCAAATTTGGAGTGATAGAATTAAAGTTATTAGTTAATTGAGAAAAGGCATTTTTATTGCAATTAAACAATTTCGAAAATTTAAATTAGTCAACCATTATTTTGAATGGCATATTTGAATTCCTCACATTTTTATGATTCAAAAACCTATATTATTTGTATTATTTGGGTTTGCCAATTAAAAGTTATTTAAAACTAGATTTAAATACATATTAACATTTCTGAAACATTCTGTTTAAACAGAAAAGGACGTAGACTTTTTGCACACAGGCAGAAGTTGGCCACAGACGCTGACGGGTGGGGCCGCGCTGAGCTGGCGGAAACCAACACGGCAGAGCTTTTATCACTGCCACAGAAGTGAGCCATAGCGGCTGATCGGTGGACCCGGCGCTAAAACGGGCCCACGCGCCAGCGGGTGAATAGGCGGGTGACACGCAGCGCAGACGGGGACTGCGGGTTGAGGTTGCGAAACCCGTTGTGCCTTTTCGTAAAAACGCCACCGTGGATGACATGTGGGGCCGGGTGGAGTGCGGGTTGCGTGAAACAAAAAGCCAGGGAGGTAACTGGAAAACAACCTCGCGTACTGTTTTTCTTCTCGCCCGTTTCTGACGAAACTGAAGAAAACAGAGGACCGGCGCGGCGGGGATTCGATCCTGCGACATGGCGCGCACGCGCAGGCGGCGGTGACCGCTAGGGCTGGCTCGGTTTGATGCTGGGTAACGACGACGCGGCCAGATGAGGCTACCGTGGCGGGACGGCGGCAGTGACGCCACGCACAGAGAGTGCTCGACGGAGCGATCTACGCGTCCAGGTAGAGAAGATGCCAGAGGAGATGTCCGGGAGGCGCAGAGGCTCACCACGGGGAGGTTGGTGGTGGTGGTTCGGCCTGGAGCGTAGGGGATCGGCGGCGTTGCTGATGAACCGCGTCTAGGCTTTCTTCGTCGGCTCGATGATCTGCAGCGTGTACCGGGCCGCCTCCTCCACGACTCCGAGCACAGGGGCGCTGCTGGGGATCTCCTCGGTCTTCCTCGACAACCCAGCACCACGCCCACTTCTCCCAGCGTCGATGACCGGAAGTAAACCGAGGTGGCGGTGGTAGATGGTGGCGATGGCTAGCAGGGTGGTGGGGAGCTAGGTGGTGAAGGGCAGCGCCCAGGTGAGATCTGGGGAGTACGGCCAGGCAGGGGAGTGAGTAGATAAGGACGGAGGGAGGGAGAGATGCCGTGGGTGTCTCGGGATAGAAAAAGGTGGTGGTGCACCTTTTTCTCCTCTCTCTCTCTCTCGGTCGGTGGACCAGAGGAGGGTCGAGGCTGGCTGGGGCTGCGGCTCAGGGGTGGCACGGTGCAAGGGCTCGGTGGGGGTATCTTGACAGCAAGGAAAAGAGAGAGAAGGAGGGGGGAAGGCTCGGCTAGGTTAGACCGGCAGGGGGGTTCGGCATGGGTGGCTCGGGCTGGGTTTGGTCTAGCCAAGTCCATCTAGGGGCCGGGCCAGGTGGTGATGGCCTAGGGAGGCTCGACCTGGTGGAGTGGTGATTAGGGTAGGAGGGGATGGAATGGGGAGAGGCTGTAGCTAGGGTTTAGAAGATCTTAGATTAGGGCTCGAGCTAGGGTTTAGCTAGATTAGGTTGGGAATGTGAGCTAGAGAAAAGAGAAGAAGGGCTAGGTTTGAGTAAGTGAAGAGAGATGGTTTTAAGCTAGAGAGGAGAGATTAGGGTTCCAAGATCACATGGATGAAGGCAAAGAAGAGAAGCCCCAAGGTGTAAGCTCATGCAAGGATAGGCATGTAAGAAATATTAAAGGAGACAAGATGTACTTTTAAGCTCCTTTGAAAAGGCTATTTGATGGTCTCCCAAACCAACAAGCTTTACTTCAAAATTCAAAATAAATCCAAAATAGTGGAGGTATGGTAAGCTTGCATGAGTCATGCATAAATAATAAATGCCCCCCTCTAGTAGTGAAAACCACTAGAATATCTCATGGTAATTACATAAGCAAGATTCCCAAATTTTGGAATAAGGACCAACAAAAGAAAAGAGAGCTTGTTTACCACATGGACTAAATAAAAGATCATGCATGAAGATCAGGTGGCCAAGCTTGTGTGTGTGAACCACTAAGCATAATATGGCCAAAATTATATTCTTATATGAGCATTTATTCCAATTCAAACCATATGTAAGCTTGGCAAGGATTCCACTCACATAGCATGCAAAGGTGGCCATGTGGCTCTCCACATATCAATAATGTGAAAACAACATGATGCATATAAGGGAGCATGGGGAATTGTATGTGGATCCATCCCAACCCACATGAGCTAGAGGTAAAACCAATAAAATGCAAAGCTAACATATAGTTGGATGGTGGAATTATGGGGTGGTGACAAAGAAAGGTGGTGGAGTTAATAAAAGATATGCCCCCAACTCCACTTGGGCATCAAGCATTTAATCAAGAACCAAATACAATATATCAAGAGGCAAATACAATTAATAGTGCATATGAGATAATACCCAAATGAAAAGGGTTTTATATGATCCTCAAATGCAATGTGGCATGATGACATGAGCATGATATAATTATGATGCAACAATTATATGTAGGAAGTAGCATTTTATTACTAGACCATGTAGCATTACAGATGTTAGACAGATGGGATGCTACACATATGTGGTTTGTGAAAATAACACACATGCAATGCCATTGGTTGATCCATGTGTGGTTTGTGAAAAGAACACACATGCAATGACTCAAGTGGGTCTATGTGTGGTTTGTGAAACGAACACACATGCAATTACTCTGGTTGATCCATGTGTGGTTTGTGGAAAGAACACACATGCAATGACACTAGTGCTGGTTTTAGTATAAGAACACACATGCAATGACTCTAGTGGGTCCATATGTGGTTTGTGAAAATAACACACATGCAATGACCCTAGTTGATCATTTGTAGTTTGTGGAAAGAACACACATGCAATGACATTGGTTGATCCATATGTGGTTTGTGGAAAGAACACACATTCAATGACACTGGTTGATCCATATGTGGTTTGTGGAAAGAACACACATGCAATGACTCTGGTGGATCCATGTGTGGTTTGTGAAAAGAACACACATGCAACGCCATTGGTTGATCCATGTGTGGTGTGTTAAAAGAACAAACAAGCAGTGCCATTGGTTGATCCATGTGTGGTTTGTGGAAAGAACAGACATGCAATTCCATTGGTTGATCCATGTGGTTCGTGGAAAAGAACACACATGCAATGAACACTGGTGGATCCATAAGTGGTTTGTGGAAAGAACACACATGTAGTGAACACTCGTGGATCCATATGTGGTTTGTGAAAAGAACACACATGCAATGCCATTGGTTGATCCATGTGTGGTTTGTGAAAATAACACACATGCAATGACTCAAGTGGGTCCATGTGTGGTTTGTGAAACGAACACACATGCAATTACTCTGGTTGATCCATGTGTGGTTTGTGGAAAGAACACACATGCAATGACATTGGTGGATCCATATGTGGTTTGTGGAAAGAACACACATGCAATGACTCTAGTGGACCCATATGTGGTTTGTGGAAAGAACACACATGCAATGAACACTAGTGGATCCATATGTGGTTCATGACAAAAACACACATGCATGTACATTGGTTGATTCATATGTGGTTTGTGACAATAACACACATGCAATGCATTTGGTTAATCCATGTGTGGTTTGTGGAAAGAACACACATGCAATTACTCAAGTGGTTCCATATGTGTTTTGTGAAAAGAACACACATGCAATGACTCTGGTGGATCCATATGTGGTTTGTAGAAAGAACACACATGCAATGAACACTGGTGGATTCATATGTGGTTCATTAGAGGAACACACATGCAATGACATTGGTTGATCCATATGTGGTTTGTATAACACACATGCAATGACATTGGTTGATCCATGTGTGGTTTGTGGAAAGAACACACATGCAATGACTCAAGTGAGTCCATGTGTGGTTTGTGAAAAGAACACACATGCAATGACTCTGGTTGATCCATGTGTGCTTTGTGGAAAGAACACACATGCAATGACATTGGTTGATCCATGTGTGGTTTGTAAAAAGAACACACATGCAATGACTCTAGTGGATATGTGGTTAGTGGAAAGAACACACATGCAATGAACACTGGTGGATCCATATGTGGTTCATGACAGGAACACAATGCAATGGCATTGGTTGATCCATATGTGGTTTGTGATAATAACGCAGATGCAATGCCATTGGTTAATCCATGTGTGGTTTGTGTAACTAACACACATGCAATGACTCAAGTGGGTCCATATAGGGTTCGTGAAAAGAACACACATGCAATGACTCTAGTGGATCCATATGTGGTTTGTAGAAAGAATACACATGCAATGAACACTGGTGGATCCATATGTGGTTTGTGGAAAGAACACACATGCAATGATATTGGTTGATCCATGTGTTGTTTGTGGAAAGAACACACATGCAATCACATTGGTGGATCCATATGTGGTTTGTGGAAAGAACACACATGCAATCACATTGGTTGATCCATATGTGGTTTGTGGAAAGAACACACATGGAATGACATTGGTTGATCCATATGTGGTTTGTGGAAGGAACACACATGCAATGACATTGGTTGATCCATATGTGGTTTGTGGAAAGAACACACATGGAATGACATTGGTTGATCCATATGTCGTTTGTGGAAAAGAACACACATGCAATTACTCTGGTGGGTACATGTGTGGTTTGTGGAAAGAACACACATGTAATGACTCTGATGAATCCATGTGTGGTTTGTGAAAAGAACATACATGCAATAACTCTAGTGCTGGTTTTAGTATAAGAACACACATGCAATGACTCTAGTGGGTCCATATGTGGTTTGTGAAAAGAACCCACATGCAATGACTCTAGTGGATCCATATGTGGTTTGTGGAAAGAACACGCATGCAATGAACGCTGGTGGATCCATATGTGGTTCATTATAGGAACACACATGCAATGACATTGGTTGATCCATATGTGGTTTGTGACAATAACACACATGCAATGCCATTGGTTAATCCATGTGTGGTTTGTGGAAAGAACACACATGCAATGACTCAAGTGGGTCCATATGTGGTTTGTGAAAAGAACACACATGCAATGACTCTAGTGGATCCATATGTGGTTTGTAGAAAGAACACACTTGCAATGAACACTGGTGGATCCATATGTGGTTTGTGGAAAGAACACACATGCAATGATATTAGTTGATCCATGTGTGGTTTGTGGAGTGAATACACATACAATGACATTGGTGGATTCATATGTGGTTTGTTGAAAGAACACACATGCAATGACTCTAGTGGATCCATATGTGGGTTATGGAAAGAACACACATGCAATGCCATTGGTTGATCCATGTGTGGTTTGTGAAAAGAACACACATGCAATGACTCAAGTGGGTCCATGTGTGGTTTGTGAAACGAACACACATGCAATTACTCTGGTTGATCCATGTGTGGTTTGTGGAAAGAACACACATGCAATGACTCTAGTGCTGGTTTTAGTATAAGAACACACATGCAATGACTCTAGTGGGTCCATATGTGGTTTGTGAAAAGAACACACATGCAATGACTCTAGTGGATCCATATGTGGTTTGTGGAAAGAACACACATGCAATAACATTGGTTGATCCATATGTGGTTTGTGGAAAGAACACACATGCAATGACTATGGTGTATCCATATGTGGTTTGTGAAAAGTACACACATGCAATGCCATTGGTTGATCTATGTGTGGTTTGTGAAAAGAACACACATGCAATGCCATTGGTTGATCCATGTGTGGTTTGCGGAAAAAACACACATGCAATGCCATTGGTTGATCCATGTGGTTTGTGGAAAAGAATACACATGCAATGAACACTGGTGGATCCATAAGTGGTTTGTGGAAAGAACACACATGCAGTGAACACTGGTGGATTCAGATGTGGTTTGTGAAAAGAACACGCATGCAATGCCATTGGTTGATCCATGTGTGGTTCGTGAAAAGAACACACATGCAATGACTCTAGTGGGTCCATATGTGGTTTGTGAAAAGAACACACATGCAATGACTCTGGTTGATCCATGTGTGGTTTGTGGAAAGAACACACATGCAATGACATTGGTGGATCCATATGTGGTATGTGGAAAGAACACTCATGCAATGAATGTTGGGTTTGCAGCATAGAAAACAAAAAAATCCTATGATGGGAACTATACGCCAAGATCTATCTACTAGATACAAGCAACGGGTGGATATACATCCATGGTGAACTTACCCTCGAATACAACAAAGCTTTGTTAATGAGTTGGAACTCGTGGATGATGTAGTCATACGCTTGCCGATCTCAAGATCATGTGGGAGTCCTAGCGCCGCAAATCAGCAGCGCATCCGTCCTCCCACACACGTTCAGGCCACCGAACAACCTCCACCTCCTCGCTCCAGCAAATGAGCGAAAGTAGCAACTCCTTCCAGACAAAATGCCACCGGGAACATGTATCTCGCTAATCCAAGACCATGGGGAATATATCTAGAGGGGGAGAGAGATCCTTCACGAGGAGGTGTGTTTTGTGAGGGAGGAGAGGGGGCATTTTATAGGAGAGGGGGAGCTCCTCCCCTCCCATGGCCTGCGCCCATGGGGGGGTGCCCCCACCTCTTCCTTATTCATTTGGTGGAAGCTCCACTCACATCAATTTAGCCTCCACCCAAAGTTCCACTCACATGCATTAAATTTCCAACAAATTTAATGCAACTCTCATTTAATAAAACTCTTTTATTTATTTTATTCAGAATTTTGTTAATTACTTTAATTAACAAACATTGACATAAAACCCCTTGTAACATTTCAATATCACATGCAGAACCAGTTTCTGCAATTTCACCCGAAACAATTCTGGTTTCCATCGAAATGATTCTAGCGCTTTGCAATTCTTTCGTCTGAAACATATGTGCTCCAAAATGGTGTTTGGTAACCCTTAAGTGTGTCACCCTACGGTTTGCGAATAATGCCGACATGATTTAGACTCCTCTCAAATCAATAATCAGAAGCGGGACCTGGAGATCCATTCTGACTCCTGCACATTCAACGATGACTTCTGTGATCGTGAGAACCTATAATGCTAGTAATTTAATCCCTTTGTCTCGCGATATATTACATGTCTGAGATTCGATCATCGGCATCAAAATACCTAGTATGATCTCGTTACTGACATGCACTCTTTTCTCGTTCCTATGATATAACATTCTAGTGATCACATCACTTGCTTGCAAGCTATCTTAATGTGATATCACCAAGAGGGCCCAGAGTATATCTATATGTCATCGGGATTGATAAATTCCACTCTTGATCCATGAACCTCAACATAACATCTTTGGAGTATCTGAACCCACCTTTATAGTCACCCTTTTATGGTGTGACGTTTGATGTTATCAAGTTACTCTTCCGATGTTAGCAATTAACATGATCTCATGGTCTAAGGACTAAAATTACTTCGTATGATGTTATAGCAATATAAACATAATGACTTTGATCGTAATGCTATACTTCGGATGAATGTTCATCACATCATTTCACAAATGTTGTGACCTCGTTATTAACAACATCCAATGTCCATGATCAGGAAACTTTGATCATCTTGTTAATCAACGAGCTAGTCTATAAGAGAGGCATAACTAGGAACCTTTTATTTGTTTATTAAACACACATGTATTGACGTTTCCAATCAATACAATTATAGCATGCAAAATAAACATCTATCATATACAAGGAATACATAATAACAACTTTATTATTGCCTCTTAGGGCATATTTCCTTCAGTCTACCACTTGCACTAGAGACAATAATCTAGTTCTCATAGTGATAAATCTAACACCCATGGAGTTCTAGTGTTGATCATGTTTTGCCCTAGGAAGAACTTTAGTCAACAGATCTGCTACATTTAGGTCCGTGTGTACTTTACAAATCTTTATATCTCCATCCTTGACATGTTCACGGATGGAGTGAAACCGGCACTTAATATGCATGGAATTCTTGTGAGACCTTGGTTCCTTGGCGTTGGCTATGGCTCCTTGTTGTCACAATAGATCACCATTGGGTCCAATGCACTAGGAACCACACCTAGTTCCGTTATGAACTCCTTCATCCAAACCGCTTCCTGCACCGCTTATGAAGCAACAACATATTCCGCCTCTGTTGATCCAGCCACCACAGGTTGTTTGGAACTCCTCCAACTAACTGCTGCGCCGTTCAAGAAAAATACATATCCGGATTGACACTTAGAGTCATCCGGATCAGTGTCAAATCTAGCATGGACATAACACTTAGCGACTAGCTCTGCTTCACCTTCGTATACAAGAAACATATCCTTAGTTCTTCTTAAGTACTTAAGGATATTCTTGATCGCTATCCAGTGTTCCGAACCTGGATCAGATTGGTACCTACTAGTCAAACTAATAGCATGTGCCACATCCGGTCTTGTACATAGCATGGCGTACATTATAGAGCCTATGGCTTAGGCATAGGGGATCTTATCCATTATCTCTCTTTCTTCTGCCGTAGCCGGACTTTGAGTCTTACTCAATGTCTTGCCTTGCAACATAGGTAAGAACCCCTTCTTACTTCCGCCCATATTAAATTTATTTAATATCTTATCAAGGTATGTACTTTGCGATAGCCTAGTTAGGCGCCTTGATCTATCTCTATAGATTCTATTGCCTAATATATTTGAAGTGTCACCAAGGTCCCTCATCGAAAATTTTCTGTTTAGATAACTTTTAACATTGTTTAAAAGATCTATATCATTTCCAATCAATAATATGTCATCCACATATAATATTAGAAATGCCACATTGCTCCCACTCACTTTCTTGTAAATACAATCCTCTCCATAAGTTTGGACAAATCCAAACTTTTTGATCACCTCATCAAAGCAGAGATTCCAACTCCGGGATGCTTGCTTCAGTCCATAGATGCTGAAGTTTGCACACCTTATTAGCATCCTTAGGATCGACAAAACCCTTAGGTTGTATCATATACAACTCTTCTTCAATATTACCATTGAGGAACGCAGTTTTGACATCCATCTGCCATATTTCATAATCGAAATATGTAGCAATTGCTAACATAATCCTAACCGACTTTAGCATCGCTACGGGAGAGAATGTCTCATCGTAGTCAACTCCTTGAATTTGTCGAAACCCTTTTGTGACAAGTCGAGCTTTATAGATGGTCACATTACCATCAGCATCAGTTTTTCTTTTGAAAATCCATTTATTCTCAATGGCCTTTCGATCATGAGGTAAGTCCGCCAAGGTCAAAACCTGGTTTTCGTACATGGATTCCATCTCGGATTTCATGGCTTCTAGCCATTTGTTGGAATCTGGGCTCATCATCGCTTCTTCATACGTCGCAGGGTCATCTATTTCATCAATCATGAAATTTATAACAGGATTTCTGTACAGTTCAGGAGCTGCACGTGTCCTCCTTGACCTGCGAGGTTCGGTAGTGTCTTCTTTCTGAGTTTCATGATTATTATCATTAGCTCTCTCTTCATCAGGTGAAGTCAACTCCGAAACAATTTTCGGTGTTGTGCCACTCGCCATTTCATGAAGAGAAGGTTCAATAAGCTCTTCGAGTTCTACCTTCCGACTACTCACACCTTTCGCGAGAAACTCCTTCTCAAGAAAGGATCCATTCTTTGCAACAAAAATCTTGCCCTCGGATCTGTGATAGAAGGTATACCCAATCGTTTCTTTAGGGTATCCTATGAAGACGCATTTTTTTGCTTTGGGTTCGAGTTTATCCGGCTAAAGTTTCTTCACATAAATATCGCATCCCCAAACTTTAAGAAATGACAACTTAGCTTTGTTTCCAAACCATAATTCATACGGTGTCATTTCAACGGATTTAGATGGTGCCCGATTTAAAATGAATGCAGCGGTTTCCAGTACATAACGCCAAAATGACAGTGGCTAGCCAGTCAGAGACATCATAGATCGAACCATATCCAATAAACAACGATTACGACGTTCTGACACACCATTACGTTGTGGTGTTCCGGTAGGCATGAGTTGTGAAACTATTCCACAGTCTTTCATATGTGTGCTAAACTCGTAACTAAGATACTCTCCTCCACGGTCGGACCGCAGAAATTTGATCTTTTTGTTATGATGATTTTCCACTTTGTTCTGAAATTCTTTGAACTTTTCAAAGGTTTCAAACTTATGTTTCATCAAATAGATATACCCGTATATACTCAAATCTTCCGTGAAAGTAACAAAATAACGATATCCACCTTGCGCCGGCACACTCATTGGTCCACATACATCAGTATGTATGATTTCCAATAAATCTGTCACCCATTCCATTGAACCGGAAAACGGCGTTCTAGTCATCTTGCCCATAAGGCATGGCTCACATGTATCAAATGATTCAAAATCAAGTGATTCCAAAAGTCCATTAGAATGGAGTTTCTTCATGCGTTTAACGCCAATATGACCTAGACGGCAGTGCCACATATATGCAGATATATCATTATCAAGTTTAATCCTTTTAGCATCAACATTATGAATATGTGTAATACTACTATCAAGATCTAACAGAAATAAACCATTTATCACAGGTGCATGACAATAAAAGACATCATTCATATATATCGAACAACCATTGTTTTTTGATTTAAAGGAATAACCACTTCGCATCAAACATGATCCGGATACAATGTTCATGCTCAGTGCAGGCACCAAATAACAATTATTTAGATTTATCACTAATCCCGACGGCATATGGAGAGGTAGCGTTCCGACGGCGATCACATCAACTCTTGATCCATTGCTGACCCGCATCTTGACCTCATCCCTTGCTAGCTATCGCTTGTTCCGTAGCCCCTGAATCGAGTTACATATATGAGCAACCGATCCCGTATCAAATACCCAGGTGCTACTGCGAGTACTAGTCAAGTACACATCAATAACATGTATATCACATATACCTTTGTTTTCCTTGTCGGCCTTCTTGTCCGCAAAATACTTGGGGAAGTTGCGCTTCCAGTGGCCAGTCCCCTTGAAATAGTAGCACTCGGTATCAGACTTACTGCCAGCTCGGGATTTCTTTTCAGGTGCGGCAACAGATTTGTCGCCCTTCTTTCCCTTCTGTTTGCCTTTCTTGTCTTTGTTGAAATAGGTGGTCTTATTGATCATCAACACTTGATGTTCTTTCCTAATCTCCACTTCTGCAGTTTTAAGCATTGACAAAAGCTCGGGAAGAAACTTCTTCATGCCCTGCATGTTATAGTTCATCACGAAGCTCTTGTAGCTAGGTGGCAGAGATTGGAGAACACGATGTTGCTGACTCATGTATTAACGAGCTCATTAGGGAACCCCAAGAGGAAGGTAAGATGAGCACAGTAGTAAGTTTCCCTCAGTTATGAAACCAAGGTTATCAATCCAGTAGGAGCAAGGAAACATCCCAAAGGTGTAGCTAGCTGAATTTTGGCAGGGCGCACTACTGGTGCCAGCAGCAACGTGGTGACCTGCACAACACAACCACAGAACTCTGTCCCCAACTTGCGATGAGGTTTTCAATCTCACCGGTTTTGCTAAAAACAAAGGATTAAACGTATCGAATGGAAGGAAGTAATAGTTTGCAGAAAGTAAACACAAAGCAGTAAATAGTTTGTAGATTGTATGTAAAAGAAAGGACCGGGGTCCATAGTTCACTAGAGGTGGCTCTCCTTAAGATAGATAACATGCTGGGTGAACAAATTACAGTGGGGAATTGACAAACATCGAGAAAGCATACAAGCATATACTAATCATCTTGACTCCTTCGAGACTTGATTGGGCATTACAACATTATACATAGACCGCCATCCAACTACATCTATGACTAATAATCCACATTTAGGTTATCATCTGAACCCCCTCCAGTATTAAGTTGCAAGCAACAGATTATTGCTTTACAAATTGCGTGTAATGTAAACAATACGATTGTTCTATCAACAAAGGATTGTTGTTTTCTCCCTAGTAGCAACATCACATCTAGTACCTTAGAGATTTCTGTCACTTTCCCAGATTACCAGAGGCATGAACCCACTATCAAGCATAAATACTAACTCTTGGAGTTGCTAGCATCTACTTGGCCAAGATAGCTACTAAGAACGGAAAGCATGCAAGATCACAAATAACAAAGACATGATAGAATCAATAATCAATCTGAAATAGCATCTCAATATCCATCGGATCCCCGCAAACTCAACGTGCAGAATTACAAATAGATGATCTTGATCATGAACGGAGCTCACAAGATCTAGACATGAAAGCACAAAGGAGGAGAACTAGACATCTAGCTACTACATGGACCCGTAGTCTAGAGATGAACTACTCACGCATCACACCGGAGACTTGCATGATGATGAAGAAGGCCTCCAAGGTGAATTCCCCTCTCTGATAGGGTGCCGGGAAGAGCTTGAGATCCCTCCCAATCTAGGGATGGAAATGACGGTGGCTATAGACTCTTTTGTGGATTTTTGATCGGGTACTTAGGATTTTGGTATCGAAGGCAATATATAGGCGGAAGGAGAGGCCGAGGGGTGCTGGGGTCGGCCAGACCACCCCCTGGCATGGGCCAGGCCTGGCCGTGTGGCCAGGTGGTGTGGCCAGGCCCCAGCCCCTCTCTGTCTCGTATTCTGGCTCTAGATGTCCCCCGGTAAAATAGTGACTTTGGCTTTTGTCCCGTCCAATTTCGAGAATATTCATTTTTTGACTTCCTAGAACAAAAAACAACAGAAAACAGGCAGCTGGCATTGTGGCTCTTGTTAATAGCTTAGTCCAAGAAATCATATGAAAAGTACTCCAAAGTATGGACAAAACACAAGAAAGTAGATAAAACCAAGCATGGAACATCAAAAATTATAGATACATTTGCAATGTATCAACATCCCCAAGCTTAACTCCTGCTCGTCCTCGAGTAGGTAAGTGATAAAAAGAAAGAATAATTTTTGAGGTGACATGCACCATGATAAACTTGATCAAAGTATTTGTAAAAAATTCAAAGCTGGGATCATAGTACTTCAATCATAACATGAAAGACAAAGTTCTAGCAATAAGACAAAGAAACTATGTTGCAACATGAAAATGCACAAACAAAAGATTCATGAATAACAATGCTTTGCAAGACGTTTGTTTGTTTCACATAAAGAAAACATAACATAATAGTATTCAGCGTGTCCCTCATAGAGTAGCAAATATAAATGCATAGGACACCTTCAAAGTTCATAAGAGTGATTAGATACAAATAGTTTAACACAAGAAATATCAAGTTATGCATCAATCAACTAGTCTTGGGACAATGCACATAGAACTAAGAATGGCCACTATGCTCTCAAAGTAGGTGCATAAAGGTAGAAGGTGCAGACTCAATATATAAGTGGAAGAAAGGCCTTCATAGAAGGAAGTAGGGATTCAAGTCACATAAAGAGCTTCCAAAAATTATGGTACTTAATAGCTTTCAGCTCTCATTGCCCCTATCATAAGCATCTTGAAGTGATTAAATTTAAAGTGAACAAAATATGGTGTAGATGCTTGATGAAGTATAAGTTAGAAATCTCATGTCCCTTGAATACGAGGGACGCTCATCGTGCTACTCAAGTTTAGTCACCGGTAAGTTCTTGTCATCTTAAGTACATGTGTATCATAGAGAACCACCAACGGGGTACCCCTTGCCCGATGATACAGAAGAAACCCCATATCAAAATGACAAGACAAGCAGACAACGAACATCTCAGCAATCTTCTTATTTACCATCGGAATATGGTGCTTTTTTCTCTCTTTCCTCTTTTCATAATCTCAATTTTTTCTCTCTTTCTCTTTTTCTCAATACATGACTCTTTTTTATAAGAAGAATGCTTCATAGACAGCTCATTATGGTTACGCTGCAGGTTTCCACCATGTCAGCATGGATTAGACCAGCGGCCCAGGCGTTTCTCTAACACATATACATAACTCTATGGACTTACAAGCTCCCCTTTCATTTCACACTGATGACATCCATAGACAAAAGAGCATGATATCAACTAGGTACAAAGTACCCGTGCAATGTTGAAAGCGTTCCCCATGACAGCAAGGTTCTGCTAATTCCGAACAAATAAGTGCAAGCATATACAACATAGACGACACGATGGTTCAACTTTATTAAGGGCAAAAAAAAGTAAAGTGTGCCATCAAGTTCGTGAGAGCTTTAATCACTAGTTTTCTCATAACAAGTTTAATTTGGAAGGTAAACAAAAGCATGAATATACTTGGAATAACATAAGCTAGTAGGTAGGTATGGTGGACTCTTTGGAATAACTTGGTTTAGGGAGTTGGATGCATGAGTGGAACTCATACTTGGTTGTGGAGGCTAGCAAAAGACTGGGAGCGACAAACTAAGAGAACAATAATGGCTATAATCATGCAGAGCGATAAAACATCATTGATCAACGCATAAAGTGATACTACAAGTTGAAAACTAAAGGATCATAAAGGCTTATGGTGACTTGAGATAGTCATAACATGGTGTGAGCATGCGCCAAGTCAACCCAAATAAAGCATCAAAGGAGAATACCACTATACTATCCTTTAATATGCTAAAACAACGCATGATTCATCCAAGGAACATTAAGCAATCTCAATTGTTTATAACAAGTCATGCTACAACAAAGAATACTAAGCATAAATCCAAAACAATATCAAGCATAGCATGACAAAGCATAGGCCACAGTCAAAAACAAGATCTCTTTACCACTTAAGCAATGAACTTTCCTACTCTTTTCCAACCAAACCAAACTATTTGAAAACCAATGTATGAAAGAGGGGGTCCAACCAATTTATTCAGAAAACTAAGCAAACAAAAGCAAATGAAAAACAAAAATGAAAATGAAAAAGAAGATGCTCTAAGAACAACACAACTGTGCATGAAACAATAAAAATGAAGTGTTTGGAAGAAACTAGGGATTTTTATTGATAAAGAAGGGGATGCCTTGGGCATCCCCAAGCTTTGATTCTTGTACTTCTTGGATATTTCTTGGGGTGACACGTGTGGCATCCCCACGATTGAGCTTTAGTCCATCTTTCATCTCATTACTCATTCCTTCCATACACGTGAAATTTTTCCTTCATACAAAATTTCACACAATCTTTATTAGCAACATTAGTGCACTCAAGATAATAAGTCTTTAGGTTTAGTTATAACACCAATAAACTTCCATTAGAACACTAGATACTGTAGCACTTCCCTCAAAAAGCTCAATTCCCCAAAAGAACTCACAAAGGAACCAACAAGAAGCAAATGCAGAAAATGGCAGAAATCTGTCAAAACAGACCAGCAGGTAAAGACGAATTTTTTCGAAGAACTTCTGTTGCTCAAATAAAAAAGTGTTAAACTAACGAAAGTTAGATAACAACCTGGGGCAGAAGAAAAAAATTCACGCCTCAAAAGTACGTTCAGAGATTTTACACGAAGTTTTATGGTGAAGCACAAAAATCTGTTTTAGGACAGCAACTTTCCCAATCATTACTTCTCTCTCATTAGAGGTTACTCTTGGCACAAAAAGCAAATAAAAAGGATAAGGAGCAGTTATTACTAAAGTAATAACTTCCAAGACTCATCTAAAACTTTTGGGTTATCTCCCAATAAGTACTTTTCTTTAACGCCTTTAAGTTAGGCATAAGAAGCAAGAAAAAGAATCAAGTGTTCTCAAATGAAGAAGCATTAAAACCAAATTTCTTGCCCTTACCTCTCTTTATTTTAGTCTTAACCTTGGGGAAATATGATTGGTTGGTGGAGAAGAAAGGTGCATGGTCCCCTTTCCCACATCTATTATTGCTCCAAGGAGTTCTAATAGGGATCTTCTAAGTGTAATTTGTCCTTTTCCTGCACATTCAATAACAAGATAATCAGTAGAAATCATTTTCCCAAGGATCTATGTAAACACTCCTTCAGCTATTCCAATAGGTAATATTGTAGCATTATTAGCTAGAGATATTTCTTTCCCTCCTTCAGTAAGACCCCAAAGATTCAAAGATTCATAAATATCTTTGGGCATAAGACAAAATTCAGACATGATATCACAGCGAGCTTGAAAAGTTTCATTATTTATATCAATCTTTACTGTGGGGAGCCACTTTGATGGTTTAGAATTGATTGGAACATAATTATGATGCTCCCTAAGTGTATTATAGCAATCTTTTAAGCTAGTAGTGCGGGTCTCAAGAGTGTTTAATCTAGCAAATATGCTTGCGAAAAAATATGAGTTTTGCTAGGCAAGTTGTAAGTAAGGATCAATTTCTTTATAGCATTAATAGCATAATCCTCATTACATTGGAGGAAATCTCCTCCCACAACAGTATCTAAAGCACATCTATAGCAAAGAGCAATTCCAAGGTAAAAACTACTAAGGAACAAGCTTTGAGTCATTTTAGGCTCAATTTTTTCATGTAGATCAGAGATTCTTGACCAAGCTTCCTTGAAGCTCTCCTCAATTCCTTGTTTAAAAGTGAAAATCATTTCCTCAGGTGACATAGTGACTGGAGCAAGGCTAGACATAGTGGCAACTTAAGGTAGAGACTAAATTTTTTTGTGTTTTCAATAAAGAAAGCAAACTTGTAAAAACAAATTTTTTTGTGTTTTTGATAACAAAACAAGCAAACAAAGCAAAAATAAACTAAGCAAAAAAAATAACAAAGTAAAGAGATTGGTTATGAGGGACTCCCCTTGTGAAGATGTCCTTGACTCCCCGGCAACGGCGCTAGAAAAATACTTTGATGCCACGTGGTTGACGTCAGAGCTTCTTTGTCTTCGTTCCCCAGCAACAGCGCTAGAAAAATACTTGCTAACTCGTGTATTAACGAGCTCGTTGGTGAACCCCAAGAGGAAGCTATGATTAGCACAGCAGTAAGTTTCCCTCAGTTATGAAACCAAGGTTATCAATCCAGTAGGAGCAAGGAAACACCCAAAGGTGTATCTAGCTGAACTTTGGCAGGGCGCACTACCGGTGCCAGCAGCAACGTGGTGACCTGCACAACACAACCACAGAACTCTGTCCCCAACTTGCGATGAGGTTGTCAATCTCATCGGTTTTGCTGAAGACAAAGGATTAAATGTATCGAATGGAAGGAAGTAATAGTTTGTAGAAAGTAAACACAAAGTAGTAAACAGTTTGTAGATTGTATGTAAAAGAAATGACCGAGGTCCATAGTTCACTAGAGGTGGCTCTCCTTAAGCTAGATAACATGCTAGGTGAAAAAATTACAGCGGGGCAATTGACAAACATCGAGAAAGCATACAAGCATATACTAATCATCTTCACTCCTTTGAGACTTGATTGGGCATTACAACATTATACATAGACCGCCATCCAACTGCAACTATGACTAATAATCCACCTTCAGGTTATCATCCAAACCCCCTCCAGTATTAAGTTGCAAGCAACAGATTATTGCTTTACAAATTGCGTGTAATGTAAACAATACGATTGTTCTATCAACAAAGGATTGTTGTTTTCTCCCTAGTAGCAACCGCACATCTAGTACCTTAGAGATTTCTGTCACTTCCCCAGATTACCAGAGGCATGAACCCACTATCAAGCATAAATACTAACTCTTGGAGTTGCTAGCATCTACTTGGCCAAGATAGCTACTAACAACGGAAAGCATGCAAGATCACAAATAACATAGACATGATAGAATCAATAATCAATCTGAAATAGCATCTCAATATCCATCGGATCCCCGCAAACACAACATGCAAAATTACAAATAGATGATCTTGATCATGAACGGAGCTCACAAGATCTAGACGCGAAAGCACAAAGGAGGAGAACCAGCCATCTAGCTACTACATGGACCGTAGTCTAGAGATGAACTACTCACGCATCACACCGGAGGCTTGCATGATGATGGAGAAGGCCTCTAGGGTGAATTCCCCTCTCTGGCAGGGAGCCGGGAAGAGCTTCAGATCCCTCCCGATCTAGGGATGGAGATGACGGCGGCTACAGACTCTTTCGTGGATTTTTTTATCAGGTACTTAGGATTTTGGTATTGAAGGCAATATATAGGCGGAAGGAGAGGCCGAGGGGGTGCTGGGGTCGGCTAGACCACCCCCTGGCGCGGGCCAGGCCTGGCCGCGTGGCCAGGTGTTGTGGCCAGGCCCCAGCCCTTCTCCGTCTCGTATTCTGGCTCCAGATGTCCCCCGGTAAAATAGTGACTTTGGCTTTTGTCCCGTCCAATTCCGAGAATATTCATTTTCTGACTTCCTAGAACCAAAAACTACAGAAAACAGGCAGCTGCACGGTGGCTCTTGTTAAAAGGTTAGTCCAAGAAATCATATGAAAAGTACTCCAAAGTGTGGTTAAAACACAAGAAAGTAGATAAAACCAAGCATGGAACATCAAACATTATAGATACATTTGAAATGTATCAGATGTATGCGTAGGTCAATGGGAACCGTTATTCCCAAGGAAACAAGCTTATCGGCGTACCCAGACATTTTGAGTACGTGCTCACTAACAGAGTTGTTCTCCTCCATCATGTCGCTAAAGAACTTTTCAGAAGCATTATAACTCTCTACGACAACATGGGTATCGAAAATTATTTTCAATTCTCCCATGGTATCAAAAGCATTGCCATTTTCGAAACGCTTTCGAAGTTCTGGCTCTAGCCCATACAGTATGCCGCAATGAACTAAGTTGTGGTCCTCCTAACGAGTTATATAGACATTCTATTCCTCGTCAGGGGCATCAGGAGCTGGTGGGGGGCCTAGCGGCGCTTCTAGCACATATTGCATTTGTGCAGCAGTGAGGAGAATTCTCAAATTCATGGCCCAGTTGGTAAAGTTGCTACCATTTGCCGCAAGTTTCTCTTTCTCCATGAACACATTGAAATTGAAAGCAGGTGGCGCCATCTACAACAGAATTTGTAAAGTTTATTTAGACTAAGTTTATGATAGATGGAGTTCAACTAATCCAAATTACTAATGAACTCCCACTCAAAAACGACATCCCTCGTGTCCTTTTTGGTGATTACATGAACCAAATCCACTACACCAAGTCCGATCATCACGTGAGTGGGTGCAGCTTCAAAGGCGAGCATCTATATGGGCATCATATCAACTATATGACTCATGCTTAACCTTTCGGTCCGTGTTCCGAGGCCATGTCTGTACATGCTAGGCTCGCCAAGTAAGAACCTTAGTACTCACGTGTGTAAAACTGTCTTACACCCATTGTATGAAAGCGTAGAATCGAGTACACCTGATCATCACGTGATGTCTCAAAACTCGATCCATAGAACGGTGCATACTTAAGGAAGAACACATTTTATCTTGATATTTAAATGAGGGATCATCTTACAATGCTACTAAAAGCGCCAAACTAGCAATATAAGATGTGAACATCATATGTGTAAAGTGGGATGATATGGTCCATGCATTTGATCACCATCATATGCATCGTGGTATGGTCTCTATCATTCCTTTATGTGTAAGGACAAGGTCTATGGAACTTACACGTTAAGTGTGTGGTAAGGGTATCTACCATACATCAACTTACAACATTACCATATCATGACACTAGCCCAGCAACAATCTAAACTGGATGCCTCTAATTTATCCGTTTCAAGTTTTACGTGGCTTAGGGCTTTCGGAGATAGAACCGGTCTTACCTACGAACATGGAACCACAACGATGATAACTAAGTTATTAGCAACTCGTTGTAAATCAGATATTGACTATAGTAGGAGAGACAAACACCCACCAGCCACTTATGCAAAACTAGTTGCATGTCAGTCGTGGAACTGGTCTCATGTGCGATGACATGTAAGGTTGGTCCTGGCCGCTTCATCCCACTATGCCACCAATATCCAAAATACATGAAAGAAGCAATAACATGATCATCATCACCCACATATAAACATATGTGTACTACCCATGCAAAGCACCTACGCATATATTGGGCTCTGATACCACTGTTGGGTTCGCAGCATAGAAAACAAAAAAATTCCTACGATGGGAACTTATGCCAAGATCTATCTACTAGATACAAGCAACGGGTGGATATACATCCATGGATAACTTACCCTCGAAGACAACAAAGCTTTGTTAACGAGTTGGAACTCGTGGATAATGTAGTCGTACGCTTGCCGATCTCAAGATCGTGTGGGAGTCCTAGCGCCACAAATCAGTAGCGCATCCGTCCTCGCACACACGTTCAGGCCACCGAACAACCTCCACCTCCTCGCTCCAGCGAATCAGCGGAAGCAGCAACTCCTTATAGATGAAATGCCACCGGGAACATGTATCTCGCTAATCCGAGACCATGGGGGAATATATCTAGAGGGGGAAAGACATCCTTCACGAGGAAGTGTGTTTTGTGAGGGAGGAGAGGGGGGCTTTTATAGGAGAGGGGCAGATCCTCCCCTCCCATGGCCGGCGCCCATGGGGGGTGCCCCCACCTCTTCCTCATTCATGTGGTGGAAGCTCCACTCACATCAATTTAGCATCCACCCAAAGTTCCACTCAACTCTCATTTAATAAAACTATTTTATTTATTTTATTCAGAATTTTGTTAATTACTTTAATTCACAAAAATTCACATAAAACCCCTTGTAACATTTCAATATCACATGCAGAACCAGTTTCTGCAATTTCACCCGAAACAATTCCGGTTTCCATCGAAATAATTCTAGCGCTTTGCAATTCTTTCGTCTGAAACATATGTGCTCCAAAATGGTGTTTGGAAACCCTTAAGTGTGTCACCCTATGGCTCGCGAATAATGCAGACATGATTTAGACTCCTCTCAAATCAATAATCAGAAGTGGTACCTAGAGATCCATTCTGACTCCTGCACATTCAACGATGACTTCTGTAATCATGAGAACCTTTAATGCTAGTAATTTAATCCCTTTGTCTCACGGTATATTACATGTCTGAGATTCGATCATCGGCATCAAAATACCTAGTTTGATCTCGTTACTTACATGCACTATTTTCTTGTTCCCGTGATATAACATTCTAGTGATCACATCACTTGCTTGCAAGCTATCTTAATGTGATATCACCAAGAGGGCCCAAAGTATATCTATCCGTCATCGGGATTGACAAATTCCACTCTTGATCCATGAGCCTCAACATAACATCTTCGGAGTATCTGAACCCACCTTTGTAGTCATCCTTTCATGATGTGACGTTTGATGTTATCAAGTTACTCTTCGGATGTTAGCAATTAGCATGATCTCATGGTCTAAGGACTAAAATTACTTTGTATGATGTTATAGAAATATAAACATAATGACTTTGATCATAATGCTATACTTCAGATGAATGTTCATCACACCATTTCACAAATGTTGTGACCTCGTTATTAACAACATCCAATGTCCATGATCAGGAAACTTTGATCATCTTGTAAATCAACGAGCTAGTATTTAAGAGAGGCATAACTAGGAACCTTTTATTTATTTATTAAACACACATGTATAGATGTTTCCAATCAATACAATTATAGCATGCAAAATAAACATATATAATATACAAGGAATACATAATAACAACTTTATTATTGCCTCTCAGGGCATATTTCCTTCAATGACTCTAGTGGATCCATATGTGGTTTGTGGAAAGAACACACATGCAATCAACACTGGTGGATCCATATGTGGTTCATGACAAGAACACACATGCAAGGACATTGGTTGATCCATAGGTGGTTTGTGACAATAACACACATGCAATGCCTTTGGTTAATCCATGTGTGGTTTGTGGAAAGAACACACATGCAATGACTCAAGTGGGTCCATATGTGGTTTGTGAAAATAACACACATGCAATGACTCTGGTGGATCCATACGTGGTTTGTAGAAAGAACACACATGCAATGAACACTTGTGGATTCATATGTGGTTCATGACAGGAACACACATGCAATGACATTGGTTGATCCATATGTGGTTTGTGACAATAACACACATCTAATGACATTGGTTGATCCATGTGTGGTTTGTGGAAAGAACACACATGCAATGACTCAAGTGGGTCCATGTGTTGTTTGTGAAAAGAACACAAATCCAATGACTCTGGTTGATCCATGTGTGGTTTGTGGAAAGAACACACATGCAATGACTTTGGTGGATCCATATGTGGTTTGTAGAAAGAACAGACATGCAATGAACACTGGTCGATTCATATGTGGTTCATGAAATGAACACACATGCAATGACATTGGTTGATCCATATGTGGTTTTTGACAATAACACACATGCAATGACATTGGTTGATCCATGTGTGGTTTGTGTCAAGAACACACATGCAATGACTCAAGTGGGTCCATGTTACGTTTGTGAAAAGAACACACATGCAATGACTCTGGTTGATCCATGTGTGGTTTGTGGAAAGAACACACATGCAATGACTTTGGTGGATCCATATGTGGTTTGTAGAAAGAACACACATGCAATGACTATAGTGGATACATATGTGGTTAGTGGAAAGAACACACATGGAATGAATACTTCTGGATCCATATGTGGTTCATGACAGGAACACACATGTACTAACACTGGTTGATCCATATGTGGGATGTTAAAAGAACACACATGCAATGACTCTAGTGGATCCATATGTGGTTTGTGGAAAGAACACACATGCAATGAACACTGGTGGATCCATATGTGGTTCATGACAGGAACACACATGCAATGACATTGGTTGATCCATATGTGGTTTCTGACAATAACACACATCCAATGACATTGATTGATCCATGTGTGGTTTGTGGAAAGAACACACATGCAATGACTCAAGTGGGACCCTATGTGGTTTGTGAAAAGAACACACATGCAATGACTCTACTGGATCCATATGTGATTTGTAGAAAGAACACACATGCAATGAACACTAGTGGATCCATATGTGGTTTGTGGAAAGAACACACATGCAATGATATTGGTTGATCCATGTGTGGTTTGCGGAAAGAACACACATGCAATGACATTGGTGGATCCATATGTGGTTTGTGGAAAGAACACACATGCAATGACTCTGGTGTATCCATATGTGGTTTGTGACAGGAACACACATGCAATGACACTGGTTAATCCATATGTGGGTTGTTGAACGAACACGCATGCAATGCAATTGGTTAATCCATGTGTGGTTTGTGAAAAGAACACACATGCAATGACTCTAGTGGATCCATATGTGGTTTGTAGAAATAGCAGACATGCAATGAACATTGGTGGATTCATATTTCATGACAGGAACACACATGAATGACATTGATTGATACATATGTGCTTTGTGACAATAACACACATGCAATGACATTGGTTGATCCATGTGTGGTTGTGGAAAGATCACACATGCAATGACTCGGTCCATGTGTGGTTTGTGAAAAGAACACACATGCAATGACTCTGGTTGATCCATGTGTGGGTTGTGGAAAGAAAACACATGCAATGACATTGGTGGATCCATATGTGGTTTGTGGAAAGAGCACACATGCAGTGACTCTCGTGTATCCATATGTAGTTTGTGACAGGAACACACATGCAATGACACTGGTTGATCCATTTGTGGGTTGTTAAAAGAACACACATTTAATGCCATTTGTTAATCCATGTGTGGTTTGTGAAAAGAACACACATGCAATGACATTGGTTAATCCATGTGTGGTTTGTGAAAGTAACACACATGTAATGACTCAAGTGGGTCCATGTGTGGTTTGTGAAAAGAACACACATGCAATGACTCTGGTTCATCCATGTGTGGTTTGTGGAAAGAACACACATGCAATGAACACTTGTGGATCCATATGTGGTTCATGACAGGAACACACATGCACTGACACTAGTTGATCCATATGTGGGATGTTAAAAGAACACACATGCAATGCCTTTGGTTAATCCATGTGGGGTTTGTGGAAAGAACACACATGCAATGACTCAAGTGGGTCCATATGTGGTTTGTGAAAATAACACACATGCAATAAATCTGGTGGATCCATATGTGGTTTGTAGAAAGAACACACACGCAATGAACACTTGTGGATTCATATGTGGTTCATGACAGGAACACACATGCAATGACATTGGTTGATCCATATGTGGTTTGTGACAATAACACACACGCAATGACATTGGTTGATCCATGTGTGGTTTGTGGAAAGAACACACATGCAATGACTCTAGTGGATCCATATGGGGTTTGTGAAAAGAACACACATGCAATGACTCTAGTGCTGGTTTTAGTATAAGAACACACATGCAATGACTCTAGTGGGTCCATATGTGGTTTGTGAAAAGAACACACATGCAACGACTCTAGTGGATCATTATGTGGTTTGTGAAAGAACAGACATGCAATGACATTGGTTGATCCATATGTGGTTGGTGGAAAGAAGACACATGCAATGACACTGTTTGATCCATATGTGGTTTGTTGAAAGAACACACATGCAATTACTCTGGTGGATCCATGTGTGGTTTGTGAAAAGAAGACACATGCAATGCCTTTGGTTGATCCATGTCTGGTTTGTGAAAAGAACACACATGCAATGCAATTGGTTGATCCATGTGTGGTTTGTGGAAAGAACACACATGCAATGCCATTAGTTGATCCATGTGGTTTGTGGAAAAGAACACACATGCAATGTACACTAGTGGATCCATAAGTGGTTTGTGGAAAGAACACGAATGTAGTGAACACTGGTGGATCCATATGTTGTTTGTGAAAAGAGCACACATGCAATGACATTGGTTGATCCATGTGTGGTTTGTGAAAATAGCACACATGCAATGACTCAAGTTGGTCCATGTGTGGTTTGTGAAAAGAACACACATGCAATGACTCTGGTTGATCCATGTGTGGTTTGTGGAAAGAACACTCATGCAATGAACACTTGTGGATCCATATGTGGTTCATGACAGGAACACACATGCACTGACACTGGTTGATCCATATGTGGGATGTTAAAAGAACACACATGCAATGCCTTTGGTTAATCCATGTGGGGTTTGTGGAAAGAACACACATGCAATGACTCAAGTGGGTCCAGATGTGGTTTGTGAAAATAACACACATGCAATGATTCTGGTGGATCCATATGTGGTTTGTAGAAAGAACACACATGCAATGAACACTTGTTGATTCATATGTGGTTCATGACAGGAACACACATGCAATGACATTGTATGATCCATATGTGGTTTGTGACAATAACACACATGCAATGACATTGGTTGATCCATGTGTGGTTTGTGGAAAGAACACACATGCAATGACTCAAGTGGGTCCATGTGTTGTTTGTGAAAAGAACACACATGCAATGACTCTGGTTGATCCATGTGTGGTTTGTGGAAAGAACACACACGCAATGACTTTGGTGGATCCATATGTGGTTTGTAGAAAGAACACACATGCAATGAACACTGGTGGATTCATATGTGGTTCATGAAAGGAACATACATGCAATAACATTGGTTGATCCATATGTGGTTTTTGATAATAACACAGATGCAATGACATTGGTTGATCCATGTGTGGTTTGTGTAAAGAACACACATGCAATGACTCAAGTGGGTCCATGTTAGGTTTGTGAAAAGAAAACACATGCAATGACTCTGGTTGATCCATGTGTGGTTTGTGGAAAGAATACACATGTTATGACTTTGGTGGATCCATATGTGGTTTGTAGAAAGAACACACATGCAATGACATTGGTTGATCCATGTGTGGTTTGTAAAAGGAACACACATGCAATGACTCTAGTGGATACATATGTGGTTACTGGAAAGAACACACATGCAATGAACACTTGTGGATCCATATGTGGTTCATGACAGGAACACACATGCACTGATATTGGTTGATCCATATGTGGTATGTTAAAAGAACACACATGCAATGACTCTAGTGGATCCATAGGTTGTTTGTGGAAGGAACACACATGTAATGAACACTGGTGGATCCATATGTGGTTCATGACAGGAACACATATGCAATGACATTGGTTGATCCAGATGTGGTTTATGACAATAACACACTTGCAATGCCATTGGTTAATCCATGTGTGGTTTGTGCAAGGAACACACATGCAATGACTCAAGTGGGTCCCTATGTGGTTTGTGAAAAGAACACACATGCAATTCCTCTAGTGGATGCATATGTGGTTTGTAGAAAGAACACACATGCAATGAACACTGGTGGATCCATATGTGGTTTGTGGAAAGAATACACATGCAATGATATTGGTTGAGCCGTGTGTGGTTTGTGGAAAGAACACACATGCAATGATATTGGTGGATCCATATGTGGTTTCTGGAAAGAACACATATGCAGTGACTCTAGTGTATCCATATGTGGTTTGTGACAGGAACACACATGCAATGACACTTGTTAATCCATATGTGGGTTGTTAAACAAACACACATACAATGCAATTGGTTAATCCATGTGTGGTTTGTGAAAAGAACACACATGCAATGACCCTAGTGGATCCATATGTGGTTTATAGAAATAACGGACATGCAATGAACATTGGTGGATTCATATTTCATGACAGGAACACACATGAATGACATTGATTGATACATATGTGCTTTGTGACAATAACACACATGCAATGACATTGGTTCATCCATGTGTGGTTGTGGAAAGATCACACATGCAATGACTCGGTCCATGTGTGGTTTGTGAAAAGAACACACATGCAATGACTCTGGTTGATCCATGTGTGGGTTGGGGAAAGAAAAAACATGCAATGACATTGGTGGATCCATATGTGGTTTGTGGAAAGAGCACACATGCAGTGACTCTCGTGTATCCATATGTGGTTTGTGATAGGAACACACATGCAATGACACTGGTTGATCCATATGTGGGTTGTTAAAGGAACACACATTTAATGCCATTGGTTAATCCATGTGTGGTTTGTGAAAAGAACACACATGCAATGACTCTAGTGGACCCATGTGTGGTTTGTGGAAAGAACACACATGTAATTACTCTGGTGGATCCATGTGTGGTTTGTGGAAAGAACACACATGCAATGATTCTGGTGGATCCATATGTGGTTTGTGAAAAGAACACACATGCAATGACTCTAGTGCTTATTTTAGTATAAGAAGACACATGCAATGACTCTAGTGGGTCCATATGTGGTTTGTGAAAAGAACACACATGCAATGACTCTAGTGGGCCCATATGTGGTTTGTGAAAAGAACACAAATGCAACGACTCTAGTGGATCATTATGTGGTTTGTGAAAAGAACACAAATGCAATGACATTGCTTGATCCATATGTGGTTCGTGGAAAGAACACACATGCAATGACACTATTTCATCCATATGTGGTTTGTGGAAAGTACACACATGCAATGAATCTGGTGGATCCATGTGTGGTTTGTGAAAAGAACACACATGCAATGCCTTTGGTTGATCCATGTCTGGTTTGTGAAAAGAACACACATGCAATGCAATTGGTTGATCCATGTGTGGTTTGTGGAAAGAACACACATGCAATGCCATTGGTTGATCCATGTGGTTTGTGGAAAAGAACACACATGCAATGAACACTAGTGGATCCATAAGTGGTTTGTGGAAAGAACACACATGCAGTGAACACTGGTGGATCCATATGTTATTTGTGAAAAGAGCACACATGCAATGACATTGGTTGATCCATGTGTGGTTTGTGAAAAGAACACACATGCAATGACTCAAGTGGGTCCATGTGTGGTTTGTGAAAAGAACACACATGCAATGACTCTGGTTGATCCATGTGTGGTTTGTGGAAAGAACACACATGCAATGAACACTTGTGGATCCATATGTGGTTCATGACAGGAACACACATGCACTGACACTGGTTGATCCATAAGTGGGATGTTAAAAGAACACTCATGCAATGAATCTAGTGGATCCATATGTGGTTTGTGGAAAGAACACACATGCAATGATATTGGTTGATCCATGTGTGGTTTGTGGAAAGAACACACATGCAATGACATTGGTGGATGGTTTGTGGAAAGAACACACATACAATGACCTGGTGTATCCATATGTGGTTTGTGACAGGAACACACATGCAATGACATTAGTCAATCCATATGTGGGTTGTTAAACGAACACACATACAATGCAATTGGTTAATCCATGTATGGTTTGTGAAAACAACACACATGCAATGACCCTAGTGGATCCATATGTGGTTTGTAGAAATAACAGACATGCAATAAACATTGGTGGATTCATATTTCATGACAGGAACACACATGAATGACATTGATTGATACATATGTGCTTTGTGACAATAACACACATGCAATGACATTGTTTGATCCATGTGTGGTTGTGGAAAGATCACACATGCAATGACTCAGTACATTTGTGGTTTTTGAAAAGAACACACATGCAATGACTCTGGTTGATCCATGTGTGGGTTGTGGAAAGAAAAAACATGCAGTGACATTGGTGGATCCATATGTGGTTTGTGGAAAGAGCACACATGCAGTGACTCTCGTGTATCCATCTGTGGTTTGTGACAGGAACACACATGCAATGCCACTGGTTGATCCATATGTGGGTTGTTAAAAGAACACACATGCAATGACTCTAGTGGATCCATGTGTGGTTTGTGGAAAGAACACACATGCAATTACTCTGGTGGATCCATGTGTGGTTTATGGAAAGAACACACATGCAATGACTCTGGTGGATCCATATGTGGTTTGTGAAAAGAACACACATGCAATGGCTCTAGTGCTAGTTTTAGTATAAGAATACACATGCAATGACTCTAGTGGGTCCATATGTTGTTTGTGAAAAGAACACACATGCAATGACTCTAGTGGGTCCATATGTTGTTTGTGAAAAGAACACACATGCAATGACTCTAGTGGATCATTATGTCGTTTGTGAAAAGAACACACATGCAATGACATTGGTTGATCCATATGTGGTTGGTGGAAAGAACACACATGCAATGACACTGTTTGATCCATATGTGGTTTGTTGAAAGAACACACATGTAATGACTCTCGTGGATCCATCTGTGGTTTGTCAAAAGACCACACATGCAATGCCATTGGTTGATCCATGTCTGGTTTGTGAAAAGAACACACATGCAATCCAATTGGTTGATCCATGTGTGCTTTGTGGAAAGAGCACACATGCAATGACATTGGTTGATCCATATGTGGTTGGTGGAAAGAACACACATGCAATGACACTGTTTGATCCATATGTGGTTTGTTGAAAGAACACACATGTAATGACTTTGGTGGATCCATGTGTGGTTTGTGAAAAGAACACACATGCGGTGCCATTGGTTGATCCATGTCTGGTTTGTGAAAAGAACACACATGCAATGCAATTGGTTGATCCATGTGTGGTTTGTGGAAAGAACACACATGCAATGTCATTGATTGATCCATGTGGTTTTTGGAAAAGAACACACAGGCAATGAACACTAGTGGATCCATAAGTGGTTTGTGGAAAGAACACACATGTAGTGAACACTTGTGGATCCATATGTTGTTTGTGAAAAGAACACACATGCAATGACATTGGTTGATCCATGTGTAGTTTGTGAAAAGAACACACATGCAATGACTCAAGTGGGTCCATGTGTGGTTTGTGAAAAGAACACAGATGCAATGACTCTGGTTGATCCATGTGTGGTTTGTGGAAAGAACACACATGCAATGACATTGGTGGATCCATATGTAGTTTCTGGAAAGAACACACATGCAATGACTCTAGTGGATCCATATGTGGTTTATGGAAAGAACACACATGAAGTGAACACTGGTGGATCAATATGTGGTTCATTACAGGAACACACATGCAAGGACATTGGTTGATCCATATGTGGTTTGTGACAATAACACACATGTAATGCCATTGGTTAATCCATGTGTGGTTTGTGGAAAGAACACACTTGCAATGACTCAAGTGGGTCTATGTGGTTGGTGAAAAGCAGACATGCAATGACTCTAGTGGATCCATATGTGGTTTGTAGAAAGAACACACATGCAATGAACACTGGTGGATTCATATGTGGTTTGTGAAAAGAACACAAATGCAATGACATTGCTTGATCCATATGTGGTTCGTGGAAAGAACACACATGCAATGACACTATTTCATCCATATGTGGTTTGTGGAAAGTACACACATGCAATGAATCTGGTGGATCCATGTGTGGTTTGTGAAAAGAACACACATGCAATGCCTTTGGTTGATCCATGTCTGGTTTGTGAAAAGAACACACATGCAATGCAATTGGTTGATCCATGTGTGGTTTGTGGAAAGAACACACATGCAATGCCATTGGTTGATCCATGTGGTTTGTGGAAAAGAACACACATGCAATGAACACTAGTGGATCCATAAGTGGTTTGTGGAAAGAACACACATGCAGTGAACACTGGTGGATCCATATGTTATTTGTGAAAAGAGCACACATGCAATGACATTGGTTGATCCATGTGTGGTTTGTGAAAAGAACACACATGCAATGACTCAAGTGGGTCCATGTGTGGTTTGTGAAAAGAACACACATGCAATGACTCTGGTTGATCCATGTGTGGTTTGTGGAAAGAACACACATGCAATGAACACTTGTGGATCCATATGTGGTTCATGACAGGAACACACATGCACTGACACTGGTTGATCCATAAGTGGGATGTTAAAAGAACACTCATGCAATGAATCTAGTGGATCCATATGTGGTTTGTGGAAAGAACACACATGCAATGATATTGGTTGATCCATGTGTGGTTTGTGGAAAGAACACACATGCAATGACATTGGTGGATGGTTTGTGGAAAGAACACACATACAATGACCTGGTGTATCCATATGTGGTTTGTGACAGGAACACACATGCAATGACATTAGTCAATCCATATGTGGGTTGTTAAACGAACACACATACAATGCAATTGGTTAATCCATGTATGGTTTGTGAAAACAACACACATGCAATGACCCTAGTGGATCCATATGTGGTTTGTAGAAATAACAGACATGCAATAAACATTGGTGGATTCATATTTCATGACAGGAACACACATGAATGACATTGATTGATACATATGTGCTTTGTGACAATAACACACATGCAATGACATTGTTTGATCCATGTGTGGTTGTGGAAAGATCACACATGCAATGACTCAGTACATTTGTGGTTTTTGAAAAGAACACACATGCAATGACTCTGGTTGATCCATGTGTGGGTTGTGGAAAGAAAAAACATGCAGTGACATTGGTGGATCCATATGTGGTTTGTGGAAAGAGCACACATGCAGTGACTCTCGTGTATCCATCTGTGGTTTGTGACAGGAACACACATGCAATGCCACTGGTTGATCCATATGTGGGTTGTTAAAAGAACACACATGCAATGACTCTAGTGGATCCATGTGTGGTTTGTGGAAAGAACACACATGCAATTACTCTGGTGGATCCATGTGTGGTTTATGGAAAGAACACACATGCAATGACTCTGGTGGATCCATATGTGGTTTGTGAAAAGAACACACATGCAATGGCTCTAGTGCTAGTTTTAGTATAAGAATACACATGCAATGACTCTAGTGGGTCCATATGTTGTTTGTGAAAAGAACACACATGCAATGACTCTAGTGGGTCCATATGTTGTTTGTGAAAAGAACACACATGCAATGACTCTAGTGGATCATTATGTCGTTTGTGAAAAGAACACACATGCAATGACATTGGTTGATCCATATGTGGTTGGTGGAAAGAACACACATGCAATGACACTGTTTGATCCATATGTGGTTTGTTGAAAGAACACACATGTAATGACTCTCGTGGATCCATCTGTGGTTTGTCAAAAGACCACACATGCAATGCCATTGGTTGATCCATGTCTGGTTTGTGAAAAGAACACACATGCAATCCAATTGGTTGATCCATGTGTGCTTTGTGGAAAGAGCACACATGCAATGACATTGGTTGATCCATATGTGGTTGGTGGAAAGAACACACATGCAATGACACTGTTTGATCCATATGTGGTTTGTTGAAAGAACACACATGTAATGACTTTGGTGGATCCATGTGTGGTTTGTGAAAAGAACACACATGCGGTGCCATTGGTTGATCCATGTCTGGTTTGTGAAAAGAACACACATGCAATGCAATTGGTTGATCCATGTGTGGTTTGTGGAAAGAACACACATGCAATGTCATTGATTGATCCATGTGGTTTTTGGAAAAGAACACACAGGCAATGAACACTAGTGGATCCATAAGTGGTTTGTGGAAAGAACACACATGTAGTGAACACTTGTGGATCCATATGTTGTTTGTGAAAAGAACACACATGCAATGACATTGGTTGATCCATGTGTAGTTTGTGAAAAGAACACACATGCAATGACTCAAGTGGGTCCATGTGTGGTTTGTGAAAAGAACACAGATGCAATGACTCTGGTTGATCCATGTGTGGTTTGTGGAAAGAACACACATGCAATGACATTGGTGGATCCATATGTAGTTTCTGGAAAGAACACACATGCAATGACTCTAGTGGATCCATATGTGGTTTATGGAAAGAACACACATGAAGTGAACACTGGTGGATCAATATGTGGTTCATTACAGGAACACACATGCAAGGACATTGGTTGATCCATATGTGGTTTGTGACAATAACACACATGTAATGCCATTGGTTAATCCATGTGTGGTTTGTGGAAAGAACACACTTGCAATGACTCAAGTGGGTCTATGTGGTTGGTGAAAAGCAGACATGCAATGACTCTAGTGGATCCATATGTGGTTTGTAGAAAGAACACACATGCAATGAACACTGGTGGATTCATATGTGGTTCATGATAGGAACACACATGCAATGACATTGGTTGATCCATATGCGGTTTGTGACAATAACACACATGCAATGACATTGGTTGATCCATGTGTGGTTTGTGGAAAGAACACACATGCAATGACTCAAGTGGGTCCATGTGTGGTTTGTGAAAAGAACACACATGCAATGACTCTGGTTGATCCATGTGTGGTTTGTGGAAAGAACGCACATGCAATGACATTGGTGGATCCATATGTGGTTTGTGGAAAGAACACACGTGTGGTTTGTAAAAATAACACACATGCAATTACTCTAGTGGATACATATGTGGTTAGTGGAAAGCACACACATGCAATGGACACTGGTGGATCCATATGTGGGTTGTTAAAAGAACACACATTTAATGCCATTGGTTAATCCATGGGTGGTTTGTGAAAAGAACACACATGCAATGACTCTAGTGGATCCATGTGTGGTTTGTGGAAAGAACACACATGCAATTACTCTGGTGGATCCATGTGTGGTTTATGGAAAGAACACACATGCAATGACTCTGGTGGATCCATATGTGGTTTGTGAAAAGAACACACATGCAATGGCTCTAGTGCTAGTTTTAGTATAAGAATACACATGCAATGACTCTAGTGGGTCCATATGTTGTTTGTGAAAAGAACACACATGCAATGACTCTAGTGGGTCCATATGTTGTTTGTGAAAAGAACACACATGCAATGACTCTAGTGGATCATTATGTCGTTTGTGAAAAGAACACACATGCAATGACATTGGTTGATCCATATGTGGTTGGTGGAAAGAACACACATGCAATGACACTGTTTGATCCATATGTGGTTTGTTGAAAGAACACACATGTAATGACTCTCGTGGATCCATCTGTGGTTTGTCAAAAGACCACACATGCAATGCCATTGGTTGATCCATGTCTGGTTTGTGAAAAGAACACACATGCAATCCAATTGGTTGATCCATGTGTGCTTTGTGGAAAGAGCACACATGCAATGACATTGGTTGATCCATATGTGGTTGGTGGAAAGAACACACATGCAATGACACTGTTTGATCCATATGTGGTTTGTTGAAAGAACACACATGTAATGACTTTGGTGGATCCATGTGTGGTTTGTGAAAAGAACACACATGCGGTGCCATTGGTTGATCCATGTCTGGTTTGTGAAAAGAACACACATGCAATGCAATTGGTTGATCCATGTGTGGTTTGTGGAAAGAACACACATGCAATGTCATTGATTGATCCATGTGGTTTTTGGAAAAGAACACACAGGCAATGAACACTAGTGGATCCATAAGTGGTTTGTGGAAAGAACACACATGTAGTGAACACTTGTGGATCCATATGTTGTTTGTGAAAAGAACACACATGCAATGACATTGGTTGATCCATGTGTAGTTTGTGAAAAGAACACACATGCAATGACTCAAGTGGGTCCATGTGTGGTTTGTGAAAAGAACACAGATGCAATGACTCTGGTTGATCCATGTGTGGTTTGTGGAAAGAACACACATGCAATGACATTGGTGGATCCATATGTAGTTTCTGGAAAGAACACACATGCAATGACTCTAGTGGATCCATATGTGGTTTATGGAAAGAACACACATGAAGTGAACACTGGTGGATCAATATGTGGTTCATTACAGGAACACACATGCAAGGACATTGGTTGATCCATATGTGGTTTGTGACAATAACACACATGTAATGCCATTGGTTAATCCATGTGTGGTTTGTGGAAAGAACACACTTGCAATGACTCAAGTGGGTCTATGTGGTTGGTGAAAAGCAGACATGCAATGACTCTAGTGGATCCATATGTGGTTTGTAGAAAGAACACACATGCAATGAACACTGGTGGATTCATATGTGGTTCATGATAGGAACACACATGCAATGACATTGGTTGATCCATATGCGGTTTGTGACAATAACACACATGCAATGACATTGGTTGATCCATGTGTGGTTTGTGGAAAGAACACACATGCAATGACTCAAGTGGGTCCATGTGTGGTTTGTGAAAAGAACACACATGCAATGACTCTGGTTGATCCA